>OV702293.1:373877975-375077975 GCA_916181665.1 Avena sativa | reverse complement strand
TTATTATTTCACTTAATTAAATATTTATTATTTATTAAGTAATTATAAAGTAATAAGAATTGTCAAAATCATATCTTATTATTTATAAATCACAAAAATAAATGTAATATACCAAAATGATCACAAAAATAATACCTACATGTTAAAAATATAATATTACACTTTTGAGATAAATAAAAATTCAAATACTTTAATAACTCAAATTTAAACTTGTTTACATAATTGATAATTCATATAAGGCTAAATAAAAATGGCTAATATTTCTAAAATTACCCAATTAAGTCTAATAGATAGTATTAATCTTCAACATTAATAATATAAAGTCAAAATAGTTTAACACATTTTAAATACAATTCTATTTGATTTATCATTCAACATTAAGTAGATATTATTATTCAAATGGAGTTATCAAATATTAAATTCTCAAGATTATTATTTTGACTTATTAAAATCTATTACCAATATTTCAACCTCAAGTTATAAACATACCAAAACCCTATACTAAGTCTATAAGTAGTTAAATAATATTATTCCTTTGTTTATAAACCACAACCACTCATCTATAAAAAGGTAAATGATACTATTCCGTTATAAGAATCAAGAATCCACCACACCAAGTAACAACAAAACCATTCTTAATTAATCTTAAGAAAACATTACCAGGTATACAAGCTACAAATATTGGAAGCACTACATTTCCAAATCACCTATGTTTCTTTTAATTTAACTTTAGTCTTAAGGCTTATAAACATTATGTCTAATAAACTATATATGTTTTTATAGTTAACTTTGGTCTATTCCAATTAAGACATAAAGCATCTCAGGTCCAAACTATTCAAGTAAGCACAAACAACCTTGATCACATTGCTTAACCACAAAGATTCTTTAGACCTTAGAAAAGGAATCTTTTCTTCAATGTTATTCTTTTTGCCACTTCAAAACCACAATTCTTATATAAGCAATCTTAAGTAGCATTTCACAAATTATGTGTGTCTCATTATTTTATGATATTGTAACTACATATTGTTTCACACACACTCACAAACCCTAATAAGAAGCACAAGTGTAAGAACTGTAACTTGTTACTCCCTGTTTCGGGAAGGAGCTGCGAACGCGGCGGGAAAGGAACTCCATGAAGGTTCTGGTAAACCCGTGAAGGCTGACGGTCATAGTTTTTCAGAATAAAAGCAACCTTTGAAGAAATGTTTATGAAAAATTGCATTGCCTACGACCTATGGTCTGTGGCTGTAGTTATAGTGCATCAAACACTACTTTTCTAGTGAACTTGCTGAGTACGCTCGTACTCAAAGTATCTTCTTAATCCTTGCTAGATTCTGAAGCCATTAAGACGACGTCTACACCAAGTTATGCTCCAAGTATCATCATTCAAAGCTAAAGTTCTTCAAAGACAAGGAAGTCAACAAATACCTCAACTCAAGGGAGGACAAAGTTACTGATTAGATAGGAATATAATCTCTAGCGAAAGAACCTATTTCTATAGTGTGTTGCAATAGCAGCAAGGCTAATCCCTAGTTAAAATACTAGTATTAATAGTATAATAGTACTTGCATTGGTTGTCTTTGATTCTCCTTTGTAATAAGTTCTTTCTCTCTCTTACCCTAGAGTGTTCTCTAGATCTTGTGTGAAGAGTGAGTTGTAACCTTTAGCCATGTATTGGACCCGCTGTGTTTCTGTTGTGCCATTCTGAGGGATGTAATACTAGGGAACGGTGTTTTTATTGGTGTTATGTCAACGACTATAGTATACTACATCATGCAGTGGTATGCTGGGTCACCGCACCAACGAGCACTACATATCTGAGCCATCAAGCACTTTTTTTGCACCGTTGCCGGAGAGTTAAGGACATCTTCAATCTCTTCCTCCTCGTCAATCACTTTTCAGGGAGAAAGAAGATTCTGCAAGGGGAGTCTCTCACAACTAATATCCTTACTTTGTTTTTGTTTTGCTTAGTTATTTTGCTTTGTTTTGCTTGTTTCATTTTATCCAAAAACGAAAAAAATAGTTGTACTAGTTTGTTTTTTCTCATCAAAAACACAAAAAAAATTAGTTTCTACTTCAAGTTGATTTTGTGTCTAGTGTTGCTCCAATCACTTTGTCACATGTGGAAATGATCTTCACTTTAAAACAAGGAAGTGAAGAGAGTTTCAAAGAAGCTTGGTCTAGAATTTCTGATTCACATGAAAAAACTGAGCCTAAAATGACTCTAGGCTTGTTCCTTAGCAGTTTCTACTATGGTCTTGCTCTTTGTTATAGTTATGCTTTCGATGCTGTAGTAGGAGGAGATTTCCTCCAGCGTAATGAGGATGAAGCTTTTAATGCCATAAAAAATTGATTGCAACATATAATTTGCCTAGCAAATCTGATTCATCCTTTACAAACATTTATGCTAGACTAAACACTCTTGAGACCAATACAGATAGTTTAAAGGAATGCTATAATATGCTTAGAGAGCATCATGAATATGTTCCAATAAATTCTAAATCATCAAAATGGCTTCCTACAGTAAAAGTTGTTATAAATAATGAAACTTTTTATGCTCGTTGTGTTATTACGTCTGAATTTTGTCTCATGCCTAAGGATATTTATGAATCTTTGAATCTTTGGGGACTTTCTGAGGGTGGAGAAGAAATATCTCTTACCAATAATTCCACTATATTACCCATTGGAATAGATGAAGAGTGTTTACTAAGATCCTAGAGAAAATGGTGTCTACTGATTATCTTGTTATTGAATGTGTAGAAAAATGACACATTACACTTGGAAGATCCCTGCTAAAACTCTTTAGAGCAATAATAGATGTGGGAAAAGGCATCATGCATTTCACTTCTCCACCAAGCAATCATACGTTCCCTAAATACAAGAGCAAAGGTAATAAAGGTAGGGGCAAGAAACTTGATCGTAAAGCTTCTTCATTTGAAAATACTTGATTCTTGCTTCCTATGCCTAGCTTAAAGGCGTTAAAGAAAAGTACTATTGGGAGATAACCCAAATTATTTTTATTTTAGTAAGTATTTCTTTTGTTAAGTCTTGGAAGTTATTGCCTCTGTAATAACCTATCCTTATCCTTTTTGTGTGGTTTTTGTGCTAAGAATAACCTCTAATGAGAGAAAGGTAAGATTTGGGGAAGTTGCTATCCCAAAACAAATTTTTGTGCTTCACTGTAAAAAATCGTGAAAACTCTCAGTACGTCAGATTGAGCTGTAATTTTCTGAGCATATGCCCCAGGTTATTATATAACTTTTGTTAGTTTAGAACTTTTCTATTTAAGCAACAGAATGTTTTCGAAAAAATCGTTTTTTACCCGTTGGTCTGTTTTGACAGATTTCTGCCATTATTTTCATTTGCCTCTTAATCAGTTTCTTTTGAGTTCTCTTTGATCACTTGATCTTTTAAAAGGAATTGCTATATTAGCTTGTGTTTAATTGAATATTTTACTTGTGTTGAAACTGAACCCAAAGGCTTATTAGCTTGAATACACTAATGTTGCTAATAAAGATTGTGTGAAGTTTTGTATGAAGGAAATTTTCAAGTGTAGGGGAAGAATAATGTGATGAGATGAAGAATGGACAAAATCTCAAGCTTGGGGATGCCAGCCGTGTCACTCCAAGAAATATTTAAGAGGTACATGCGTCAAAGCTTGGGGATGCCCAATGCATCCCCTTCTTCATCAATAAAAATCTCAGGTTTTCTTTCTAGACACTTTATTTTTATTGCTTCATGCACTTTTGTGTTGTTCTTGGAGCGTATTTTTTTTAGTTTTCTTTTGTTTGGTTTGCTGAATAAATTAGTTGGACCCCCGCATTCTTATTTTTTTTCAAATAAGTTGATTGGTGTTGGAAAAGAGTAGGACGTTTCATGCTTATAGTGGTACAAAAGGAAGCTTGTTTTGGCTGTGGCCTAGACTTTATCGTGTCATGTTAGATGTTGCTTTGACCTTCTACTTAGTGATTATTGTTGTATCATGACTTGTTCCAAACAATTGAGATTCCTTAATGTGCCTTGAAATAATCATGCATTGTTTTAGCATACAAAAGCATAATATTGTGGTATTCTCCTTTGATGATTTATTTGGGTTGACTTGGCACATGCTTACACCATGTTAAGACTATGAACTAGTCACCCTAGCCTATATGATAATTTAGTTTTTGACTTGTGATATCAATTTATGCTTTAATTAATAATGTTTTGTCACTCTGCATGATTATGGCCATTATTGCTCTCTTAGTTGGTCGCTCCCAGTCTTTTGCTAGCCTCCACTTGTACTAAGTAAGCTCTACTCGTGCATCCAACTCCCAATAAACCAAGTTATTCTAAAGATTCCACTATAAAATCCTATACATGGTGTGTTACACCATTCCAAGTATATTCATGTGTTTATCTATCTTCCAAATTAAACTTGTTATGTGAAAATTAGTGATTAAAGCTCTCACAAACTTGATGGCACATTTTATTTCTTGCACTTAATAAACTTGAACCATTGTGACAATCTTATGATGCTTGTATGCTTGCAAATTATAAGTTGGGAGTTAGCAAAACCATGTTTTCACGGGGTCCTCTTTCGACATTGTACTTATTTATTCAGTTGATATCATGTTCTTTCTTTATGGATGCCGACGGTGTGAAATAAGGTGGGAACTTATAAGTCCATGGAGTATGTATATGTGTTAGAGAAACGTCTAGGCGGCTACCCTAAGCCATGCCTAATCATGGTGGAAACTTGCAGCATAACCATAATGAACATTCTGTGAAGCATCCTCAATAAAAACCTATGAAAATAGCAAATAAAAAGATCGCCGAGATGTTCATTGTCTGTTGCCTTGTCATTTTGATATGGGATAGCTCATGTGTCATGGGGCAATGGGTACCCCGTTGGCGGTTCTCTATGATACACATACACTTACAATAAAAAGAACTTGCTTGTGAACAAAGTTGAGTAGCATGCGGTCGGTACTCGTACTCAAGGGTCATGAGGCTTTCAACTTATGATCTATCAAGCACATAAATCATATTTGCCTCACTTTAACCTTAATCACTTCAAGATGCTTATGATAGGGGCAATGAAAGCTGAAAGCTAGTAAGTACCATAATTTTTGGAAGCTCTTTATGAAACTTGAAATCCCTACTTCCCTCTGTGAAGGGCCTTTCTTTTTACCTTTATGTTGAGTCTCCATCTTCTATCTTTATGCACCAATTAAGAGAGCATAGTTGTCATTCTTAGTTTAATGTGCATTGTCCAAAAACTTATTGAGTGACTCATAACTTTGATATTGCTTGTTCTTAAATTATTTGTATCTAGTCACCCTTATGAACTTTTAAGGTGTCCTATGCATTTATGTTTTCTATACCATGAAGGACAAGATGAATACCACACTTGCTATGTTTTTTATATGTAAAACAAACAAACGTATTTCAATGCATTGTTATTTACTAGTAAACCTGCACATGCAAGCGTACGTCTCTTAAAATATAACACATGTCTTCTGAATCTGATTTGTGTTACAGTGAGTTGTATTTTATGTTGTTTTTATTCGTGTCTCTAATAGAATATAAGAAATGTGTTCTGAATCTAATTTGTCTTTTATTGAGCTACATAATATGTGGTCTTTTATATTCAATTAACAACTTAAATTGGTCACACGCCCAATGGTGAAGTGTGTCCATGCAGCTTGCCAAAATTCGAGGGATCTGTCATCATTTATTTCTAAATCTGACTATTTTTCTACTCCCTCTATTCAGTAATATAAGACCCTTTAGCTTTTTTAAAATAAATAATATATATAGACATATTTTATTGCTTAGATTCATCTAGTATTTTAATCAAATATAGTCTAATTTTAAATATCTAGAAGGTCTTATACTAGTGAACGGATGAAGTATTATAATGTGCGGTATAAACCACACAAATAGTAAAAAATAGTAGTATTTTAGTAATAAAATGACAATGAAGACATATTACAACGAAATACAAATGTCAAACGAACTATCACCCGTCTTGTACCTATAAAGTTTAATATCCAAAAATATCAAGATGACTTACGTCTTTGCCAAATTTTAATGATGCATATTTTTACAAATATGATATTTTATCAATATAGCCAATTAAAAAATTTTAAAATGAATATTGGTATATTTATTTTTTCTAAAGCAAGCACGATGTTTAAAATCGTAATATCATCCCAACGCCTAGCATGACCAAAGCAAATCCAAGTATGTAGGGAGATTGTTAGAAATGGGTTCGTCTACCGGCTGATGCACATGGACCGGAAAATCTAGAGAAAAGCTTAATTGACTTATATTGCTGCACTGGACCGATTGCTTCCTCCTCTCAAGTTTAAATCACCTCTAATTTGTAATTGACAATGCACGTAATCTGAAGCCTCCTTATGGCGTTGAGGGGCTAACAAAGCAACAATAATTAAGATTACAATCTAGAGAACTATTTTGCCGAATAAAAAGAAGACATTATATCGTTTGGGATACATGGTTGTGCTGCATACGGTCATTCATCAGAGATGTGCTCAATAGCATGACACGTTCAGCCGAAAAGTCTTGAATTAGTTTCTAGCTAATTAAAACAATTATTCAATGACTTGAGTTGTACCTTTTAAAACAATTATTCAATGACATGAGCTCGGTGGCATGTAGGACGAAAGCTCGTTAGCATGTGCTTCCAGAGATACAACTACATATCGCCCTGCTGCATCACATAGAAAGAGATAGCATGAGAGAGAAAGCTACTATGAGGAGTAGTGTGGCACCGGCTGTTGGCTCCTGATTCGTGCAGCAGCCAGCCGTGGACTCCTGATTCATGCAGCAGTGGAGTGATGGCCGAACGGAGCCGAGCTACTGCGGCCATATGTCTGGGAGGTGGGGACCCACGGCCACAGTGAGGGATGGCGCTTAGATCCCCTCCAAGACCTCCCTCCCTTTGGCACTTTTCTGTAGGGACATCTCGGCGCATGAGGCGATGGAGGCGAACCTGGCGAGCGAGCGACACATGATCGTGGTCTCCTACTTTACTGCGTCGGTGGAGCCGGAGGATGGAGGTTTGAGGCGTGCACGGACGGCGGCTGGTGCAGAGTCAGGGGTGTGCTCCGGGGGTGAATGACATGCGAGATGGAGGATAGCGGCAGGGCTCGAGGTATGCAGGCGCATGCGACGGAAGAATTGGTGGCTGGTTGCAAGATTAGGTGGTAGAGACGATTCCGTTATTAGCAAATAAATGAAAGTTATTGTGATTCATCTTATTGCGGTGATTATGGCGATTAATTCTGTTTAAAATAGGTAGTAGTTGGGCTTGGTCAACCTGGATGCATGCGGGGCAAATCAATGCGTGATTGGGTGATGTATGTCTAGGATTTTCTCTGCCGGTGGAGTATGGTCAGCCAATATTAATTGCTAAGTGCACACATGATTCAATTAGATTAATGGTGTCTGTTAGATTAAACTTATTTGGCCTAATCGTGCGGTGCAGATCGATATGTGTGAGTTGAGCGGGGTGCATGTAGAAAAGATCTTGTTTACTTGTTTAATAGTAGTGGAGATGATATTTTTGTTTGTACCTTTTCATGTTACAACATAGTTTCTATGTCTTATTGTTAGAACTACATCTTTCATGCTCATGTTTAAAGTATTTTGATCCCAGCTATCAATGCTTTACAATACCTTAATCAATTGTGATAGCATGTCACCTAAAATATTATTCTTTTAATCACTTACCTACTCGAGGACGAGCAGGAGTTAAGCTTGGGGATGTTTGATACATCGTAAATGTATCTATAATTTTTGATGCTCCATGCTTGTTTTACATCAACTTTCTTATGTTTTGTTTACACTTTGAGGTATTTTTATACATTTCCTGGAACTAACCTATTGACAAGATGTCGCAGTGCCAGTTGTCTGTATTCTGCTGTTTTTGGTTTCAGAAAAGCTAGTAAAGAAATATTCGTGGAATTGGACGGGACAAAAGCCAAAGTCAATATTTTACCAGAAGGAACACGAAGTCTGAATGGTAGCCGAAGTGGGGCCACAAGGTGGCCACACCTAGGGATGGCGTGGCCACCCCCTAGGGTGCGCTGCCCCATGGTGTGGGCCCCTCAGGCGCCCACCGACCTTACCCCTTCGCCTATATAAGCACCCCGATGCAGAAACCCTAAGGACCCGATCAAATCTCCACGAAAGAGTCCGTAGCCGTCGCCATCTCCATCCCTAGATTGGGGGATCCGAACTTCCCGGTGTAGGGGTTCGTAGCATGGAAAACAAAAATTTTCTATCGCATACAAACAAACAAGCCAAGATCTATTTACTAGATTTGTAGCAACGAGTCGATGGAATAACTTACCCTCGAAGATTCCAAAGCGGTTAACGAGAGCAGATTCTCGTGGGTGATGTAGTCGTACTCTTTCCGATCTCAAGATCGCATAGACGATCCTTCCAGCGCCGCGTTCCCGCAGCGCTCCCGCAGTCGGTCACACGTTCGGTACTCGACGAAGACCTTCCTCTCCCTTGTTCCAGCAGGCAGCGGAGGTTGTAGCACTCTCCTCGCGATTCCGGCAGCACAACGGCGTGGTACCGGAGGTAGAGGGGAAATCCCGCAGGGCTTCGCCTTAAGCCGGTGCGAGTATGGTGGAGCTTATGAGAGAGGTTATTAGTGGTCTAGTAATTAGACACACCTAATTAGAGGGCTCTAAACCAATTAGAAGGCTCTAAACCGAATAGCTCTAAACCGGGGTCTAGATCTAGGGTTTAGTTTAGAGGATAGGAAACTTGTGTGTCTAGGAGGAGCCCTGCCCCTCCTTTTATGGGAGGGGGGTCTTGGCGCGCCAGGGAAGGAAGGGAGTCCCTCCCCAACTCGGCCTTGGGCTGGGCGCCGGCCTGGAGGAGTCCAACTCCTCCTCCAAGTTGATTCCAACTCCTCTTGCTTGTTTCCCACAGTTTCTTGTTTTAGCCGTTTGACTTTCAAACTGGACATTTGACTTTTCTGTTTTAGGATTCAATTTAATCCTTTATTTGGGACAGCAAGAACACTTAGTACATGATGCAATCACTCCAATATGTAATGACACATTCATGTACCCCTTCCCCTCCGGAGTGCCGGACAATCCGGAACCTTCTAGAACATTCCCGATGAAAACACCGGAATCATTCCCGAACTCCGAAACGGGACTTTCCTTATATGAATCTTATTCTCCGGACCATTCCGGATCACCTCGTGATATCCCGGATCCCATCCGAGACTCCGAACAACATTCGGTCTCTTTCTCATAATACCATAACTACTCAAACAACGTCGAATCCTTAAGTGTGTCTCCCTACGGTTCGTGAATTATGCGGACATGATCGAGACACTTCTCCAAACAATAACCAATAGAGGAATCTGGAAATTCATATGGCTCCCACATATTTCTACGATTACTTTGCGATCGAATGAACCACTTACATACGATACCAATTTCCCTTTGTCTCACGATAGTTTACTTATCCGAGGTTATGATCGTCGGTATCTCTGCATACCTAGTTCAACCTCGTTACTGATAAGTACTCTTTTCTCGTTCCCGTGATATGTGATCCCTTGTGACCCAGTCACATGCTTGCAAGCTAATTGGATGACATTTCACCGAGAGGGCCCAGAGTATATCTATCCGTCATATGGATGGACAAATCCCACTCTTGATCCATGTGTTTCAACCAATACTTTCCGAACACTCAATGCCACTTTTATAGCCACCCTGTTACGGTGTGGTGTTTGATGTCATCAAAGCATCCATCCGGTAAAGGTGATATGCATGATCTCATGGTCGAAGGAATTAGGTTACTATGTATCAGAAAGCATATAGCAATTTGAACTATTGAAATGACTTGATCTTTATGCTACGCTTATCTATAGGAGTATGTCCACCATATCATTCTCCTAATGATATGATCCTGTTGTTAATAACATCTCTATGTTCATGATCAGGAAACCATGATCATATATTAACCAACAAGCTAGTTTAACAAGAGGCTTTACTAGGGACTCTTATTTTAGTTTACAAATCACACAAGTATTAATGTTTCCGGTTAATACAATTATAGCATGGTATGTAAACATTTATCATAAGTGTGAAGATATAATAATAACCACTTTATAATTGCCTCTTGGGCATATCTCCAACAGTCTCCCACTTGCACTAGAGTCAATAATCTAGTTTCAAATCTTTGTGTATTCAACACCTATGGCTTTCCGGTGTTGTATGTACACGATTGCTAGTGGTCAACTGATCTCCGGATCTGACACTTCCAGGTCCGTGTGTAATTGCATGTCTTTGCGTCTCTACGCATCACTCATTCTCTAATGAGATGGCTTTGTATAAATTTGGTCTTTCGGTGTGACCTTTAGCTCTTTGGGGTTAAAACATGTTGATAATATTGTCGCACAATATATCTTCATAGTATTATCCCTCTGTGAACTACACCTAGTTTGATAACAAACTTCTTGACACAAATGCCCTCTTTTGCTGCTATAATAGCAGTCATATACTTAGCCTTTTGTTGTAGTATCTGTCACAATGTCTTAACTTTGGAAATCATCCAAATCCATTATGGAACTCACTTTCCATTATATTGTGCCACCCTTAGTTTAGATTGAGATAAACTTAATTTGTACTTTGTGACAAAACTAGTATCAATGTAGTACTTTTACAATGAACTAATCATCTATTTGTCACTTCTACAAATATTATACTCTTAGTTCTTCCAAAAGATCATAAGAATATCCTTTACTATTGTCCAATGATCATCTTACGAATCATTCTGGTATATGCTCTCAACATTTAGAGCATAGGACATATCTGGATTTGTACATATCACAGTATGATTGATATAAATACTCTTTGTGATTTCATACATCAAGTATCAATCTATACTTGATTATTTGTTTCACTTTACCAAATGTCAATACACTTGAATATATCATCAACATTGAACTCATTCAATCCTTTCTGTGCGACAAGAACCTCTCTTGTAGTTTCTATATTGAACTCATTCAATATCTTGTCAATGTACTTCTGGCACAACCATATTAGCGTCTATTGATGCCAAATATTTGGGTTTTGCCTAAGTCTTTCATCGGGATGAAATTCTTAATATGTGTTAATAAAAGATACATTATTTCCAATCAACAATATGTCTTCCACATAACATATTAGAAACATGTCTTAGCGCTCCCACTTAATTTCTTGCAAATGCAAGCATCTTCATTGTCTCTGATGAAATTAAACCCTTTTAACAGTTTCATCATAGTGAAGATTCCAACTCCGCTATGCTCACTCTAACCATTGAAGTTTGCATATGCTTTTAGCATCCTTTGAATTAACAAAACCCTATGGACCGTGTTATGCACATGTCCTAGGTAACGATTCTATTAGAAGAACTTGTTTTGTTTATTCAACTACCATATAACAAATTATATGTAGTGGTTGCTACATTAATCCGTCTAGACTAAATATCACTATGAAAGATCAAATCTTGTCATAGTCAACCTTTGAACATTGTTGTGAACTCTTTCTCAACATGTCGACTATTTCATAGATGTAAAACATCCATGTCTATTTCTTTATAGATCCAGACACAACTGTAAGGTCTTACACCTTTCTCGAGGGTCCTTCAAGTTCAAAACTTGATTTCTCGTGTATGGAACTATCACGGATTTTATGGCTTCAAGCCATTTGACGGAGTCAGGGCCCATCATCGCTTCTTTGCATGTAGTCGGTTCATTATTCTCAAATAATGATTCAACCCTCAAATCTTGGTATTTGATTGTTTACCTGATCTACTTGTTTCAATAGGAACTTAGATCTCCGTGACCACAACCTTTGAGGCACGTGAGCCATGAGCATTGTTGCCGCCTCCGGAACACTTTTCGGCGCTGCGCAACTCTGCACATACAGCTAAGGTTCTTTTAACCTTATCAAAGTTCTAATGTCCTCCCACTTAACTTTTCACGAAAAATTTCTTCTCAAAGAAACTTGACGTTCTAAGCAACAAACACTTTTGTCTCCGGTGTTTTATGGAGAAACAATTTATACAAAGACAGGTTCATCCGACTTTGGTTGCACACATCTTTCTTATGCATAGCATACCAATGTTTAAGAAAGGACAACTTAGGTTTTATCCCAAACCATAACTTTATATGGTGTCATTTCAACGGATTATGATGGAGCTCTTTTCAGTGGAAAAACGGTAATCTCTAAAGCTTTTAATCTTTAAAATATAATAGCAGTTTTATGAATTATACCTTTGATCTAACCATGTCAAACAAGGTTTAATTACATATCTCGAACGCTCCATATTCTTATGGTGTTTCGGGAAAATGCAAATCCATGGAACGATTCCTTAAATCTTAGGTATTATGCTAAACTTGTAACTCAAATATCTTCCTTTATGATCTTTATCATAAACTGTTTATATTCTTGTTACAATGATTTTGCACTTCATCTTGAAAGTCTTTGAACTTTTCAAATGTTTCATACTTCATCCTTATTAAGTAAATATTCATATATTCACTCAAATTTTCGGAGAAAGCATATGAAGTTGAAATCCATCGCTCTTGACTACACATAATGGATTTCATACAACAATATGTACAAGTTCCAATAAGCTAGTCATTCGTTCCCTTTTGGCCTATGAACGAAGTTTTAATTATCTCTAGGAAAGTTTTACAAGCGTCATTTGATCAAAAAATCAGAAGACTCCAAAACTCCATCAACATGGAGTTTCTTCATGTTTTCTTTCAAATATAATTTAAACGGCGATGTCACTTCCTAAGTGATCTTTCAATCAATTTGTCTTTCGACATTTTTAGCACTAGTTTTATGGATGTGATTTCTCCAACGAGATTTGTGAATCATCCATCTTTTATGGATCACGGTAATTTATTTGAACAACTCTTTTGTTCTCATAATACCTGATAAAACAAATCTTGAAGGCAAGCTTTGATGTTTAACGAGCAACACAATAACCCTTTATTTGTTCTCGATAAACACCATCACATATTCTTTTGCTAGTTACTTAGGCCATTGTAGTTCATGAATTGTGTTGTTTCGTATGACGATTCACACCAACAAATTCAGTATCAAATACTTGAGAACCACATTGTTTAACAAGCAAAGAATATAGCCATAACATGTATATCATCTATATACTTAAACTGAACAATTCTAGTCTTTTCTTTTCCGCCATATATTTATGAGATTCTCTTTCAATATTTCCTTTTCTATTTGAAAGAATCTATCAATATCAATAGTGGAGTCATACATATGACATATAGTCCAAAGCGTGTATAATTAAATACCAATGTCTTTGGACTTGCACTTTGAAGTAGATCACCATCATCAAATATTTGGTGTTCTTTCAAATTCCTTTCTTTAGTAATCTCTTGGTGTAGTAAACATTTTACCTACATCAAATATTCACCCTTATCATGGAATCGTCCATGATCAAGCTACTTTTAGCTTATAACGATGAATTATGAGTATAATGTTGCTATCCAAAACCTTTTGGAGGATTAGGACAACAAGTGTCTCCAACCTTTTTGCAAATTCTCATCAAATATGAGAACATGACTTTTGCCATATTATACTCTATCATGTTGCAACCAAAACTTCGTTTCAGATATCACAATATCTTCCACACATCATGGTTTCTGAAACAACTCTTTCAGATCCTTAGATAACCTTGATATTAGGAGAATCCTTTGAATATCAAGAATCATGGAGACAAACATGATACTTATATACTAACACTTGGAATTGTTACTCTTGATTTAATACTAATTATTAAACTTCATGGAGTAACCGGAACTTACTGAAAGTTTGCAATAGGACTTTTAAACTTTAGATTAACACTTCAAACAATACGATACCAGTTCGTAAAGTAACTAACCAGAATTCTATAGTTCTATCATCTCAATTATAACTAAGCGCAAGGTGGTAAACGGATGCCAATGACTACAACAACTATGCAAATTCACTTTGATTTAGTTTATGATAAATTGAGTTCTAATTAATAATTAAATTAATCTAGGTGAACTCCCACTCAAAACAATATCCCTCACATTGTTTTAGTGATCACACGAACCAAATCCACCACATCAAAACCGATCATCACGAGAGTTGATATAGCTTCAATGGCGAACAATCAACATGTTCATCATATCTACTTATATGACTCATGCTCTACCTTTCGGTAATCCGTGTTCCTGAGGCCATGTCTGTACATGCTAGGCTCGTCAAGATCAAACCTTAGCTACCGCATAAGCAAATCTGGCTTGCTTACGTTGTATTCACCCGCGGAATCAAAGACACCCGATCATCACGTGGTGCTTCGAAGCAGCAAGCTTTGGCAACAGTGCATACTAAGGGTGAACACTTTAGAACTTGAAATTTATGTGCATGAGGGATCATCTTATAATGCTACCGTCGTCTACTAAGCAATACAAGATGCATAAAAAGGATTAACATCACATGCAATTCATAATATGTGATATGATATGGCCTTTCTTCTTTGTGCTTCCGATCTCCATCTTCTAGCACGAACATGATCTCCATCATCACCGGCATTGCATCAAGGTCAATGACGCTTCTCCATGGTTGTCGTCCACCAGCTTCAACTATTACAACTACTTTGAATAGACACGCGGGTCTTAACAGAAATTAAAGACAACCATATGGCTCCTGCCGGTTGCCGACTTACAATAAGGAACATTGCATACATCAAATATAATCACAATCATGGCCATATCACATCACTGCACACCCCTGCAAAACAAAGTTAGACGCCTCTACTTTCTTTGCATATTTTACGTGGTTTGGGGCTTTCAATAAGTGTCGTTCTAACTTACGAACAAGAACCACAACATTGATACTAGCATTGTTGATTACCCGTTGTAAATTGGATCTTAACTATGCTAGGAGAAACAGGCACCCGCAAAGCCACTTATGCAATACAAGTTGCATGTCAAGCGTGGAGCAAGTCTCATGAACGATGTCATGTAAGGTTAGCCCGGGCCGCTTCATCCCAACATACCGCAAGATGCAAAGTACACAAAAAGAAATCTACAATAAAAGCATCAACGCCCACAATGACCATTGTGTTCTACTCGTGCAACAGATCTACATATAGACACGGCTCTGATACCACTGTAGGGGTTCGTAGCATGGAAAACAAAAATTTTCTATCGCATACAAACAAACAAGCCAAGATCTATTTACTAGATTTGTAGCAACGAGTCGATGGAATAACTTACCCTCGAAGATTCCAAAGCGGTTAACGAGAGCAGATTCTCGTGGGTGATGTAGTCGTACTCTTTCCGATCTCAAGATCGCATAGACGATCCTTCCAGCGCCGCGTTCCCGCAGTCGGTCACACGTTCGGTACTCGACGAAGACCTTCCTCTCCCTTGTTCCAGCAGGCAGCGGAGGTTGTAGCACTCTCCTCGCGATTCCGGCAGCACAACGGCGTGGTACCGGAGGTAGAGGGGAAATCCCGCAGGGCTTCGCCTTAAGCCGGTGCGAGTATGGTGGAGCTTATGAGAGAGGTTATTAGTGGTCTAGTAATTAGACACACCTAATTAGAGGGCTCTAAACCAATTAGAAGGCTCTAAACCGAATAGCTCTAAACCGGGGTCTAGATCTAGGGTTTAGTTTAGAGGATAGGAAACTTGTGTGTCTAGGAGGAGCCCTGCCCCTCCTTTTATGGGAGGGGGGTCTTGGCGCGCCAGGGAAGGAAGGGAGTCCCTCCCCAACTCGGCCTTGGGCTGGGCGCCGGCCTGGAGGAGTCCAACTCCTCCTCCAAGTTGATTCCAACTCCTCTTGCTTGTTTCCCACAGTTTCTTGTTTTAGCCGTTTGACTTTCAAACTGGACATTTGACTTTTCTGTTTTAGGATTCAATTTAATCCTTTATTTGGGACAGCAAGAACACTTAGTACATGATGCAATCACTCCAATATGTAATGACACATTCATGTACCCCTTCCCCTCCGGAGTGCCGGACAATCCGGAACCTTCTAGAACATTCCCGATGAAAACACCGGAATCATTCCCGAACTCCGAAACGGGACTTTCCTTATATGAATCTTATTCTCCGGACCATTCCGGATCACCTCGTGATATCCCGGATCCCATCCGAGACTCCGAACAACATTCGGTCTCTTTCTCATAATACCATAACTACTCAAACAACGTCGAATCCTTAAGTGTGTCTCCCTACGGTTCGTGAATTATGCGGACATGATCGAGACACTTCTCCGAACAATAACCAATAGAGGAATCTGGAAATTCATATGGCTCCCACATATTTCTACGATTACTTTGCGATCGAATGAACCACTTACATACGATACCAATTTCCCTTTGTCTCACGATAGTTTACTTATCCGAGGTTATGATCGTCGGTATCTCTGCATACCTAGTTCAACCTCGTTACTGATAAGTACTCTTTTCTCGTTCCCGTGATATGTGATCCCTTGTGACCCAGTCACATGCTTGCAAGCTAATTGGATGACATTTCACCGAGAGGGCCCAGAGTATATCTATCCGTCATATGGATGGACAAATCCCACTCTTGATCCATGTGTTTCAACCAATACTTTCCGAACACTCAATGCCACTTTTATAGCCACCCTGTTACGGTGTGGTGTTTGATGTCATCAAAGCATCCATCCGGTAAAGGTGATATGCATGATCTCATGGTCGAAGGAATTAGGTTACTATGTATCAGAAAGCATATAGCAATTTGAACTATTGAAATGACTTGATCTTTATGCTACGCTTATCTATAGGAGTATGTCCACCATATCATTCTCCTAATGATATGATCCTGTTGTTAATAACATCTCTATGTTCATGATCAGGAAACCATGATCATATATTAACCAACAAGCTAGTTTAACAAGAGGCTTTACTAGGGACTCTTATTTTAGTTTACAAATCACACAAGTATTAATGTTTCCGGTTAATACAATTATAGCATGGTATGTAAACATTTATCATAAGTGTGAAGATATAATAATAACCACTTTATAATTGCCTCTTGGGCATATCTCCAACACCCGGCACCCTCCCGGAGGGGAGAGATCATCCCAGAGGACTTCTTCATCACCATGCCAGCCTACGGAGTGATGCGTGAGATGGTTGTTTCTCCTCCTTTGTGTGTTATCATGTTTATATCTTGCGAGCTCTGTTCATGATCAAGATCATCTATTTGTAATCCTACATGTTGTGTTTGCGGGGATCCGATGGATATTGAGTACTATGTCAGATTGATTATTGATTCTATCATGTCTATGTTATTTGTAATCTTGCATGCTCCTTGTTGCTAGTAGCTATCTTGGTCAAGTATGTCAACACCCGGATTTTTAATCCCAGATGCCTGTCATGCCATACATCACAATCCCAGGATTACCATTTTTGCGAGACATAACAGATTTGGATATCACAGTACATCATCCATTACAAACCATACATAAGGTCTTACACAAATAAGGATCTCATGATCCAGTTCTTAATACAACTCAAGCAGCGGAATAACGTAATAATAAGGATAGCATGGGCGAAGCTCCATCTTCAGGGTCACAGGCAATGCTGACGATGGGAGATGATCCTAGTTGTCGTAACCTTCCTGCGGTCCATCCTCCTGGTACTCTTCTTCATATTCTGGCCACGGGAATAGCCAGGGACAAAGCCATGAGTACTCTTTAAGCACTCGCAAACTAATACTAACAAGTTATGGGGTTTTTTGTAGTAGGACACTAAGCTCTAGGGTTGTTTTGCAAAAAGCCAGATTTACCTCTACTAAGTTCAGAAGCAAGAAAAACTAGTTGAAGTTTTATAACACATAAGTGGGAACTTGAATTTCATATCACAACTCGGTTGTGGTCAAGTCAAAGTCTCAATTCATTTCACAAGTCCTTTTGAAAACATCTGACGGGGGAACCGTATGGCCACTCCAACTGTCCATAACCACGGACGCGGCTATTCTAATAGTTTGACACTCTGCAGAGATTGTACACTTTCACCACAACATTAGATACATCTGTCAGGAACAAATCCTGAATTCACCATACTTAGTATACGAATAATCAATCCTAACCTTTCAATTACACGCCCTAGTATAGGCACCTCTCCTGTGAGTTTGGCCTCCCAACCATGACCAACTGTCATCTTGGGTACTGCACAGGTGGAAAATATTCACAAGGTAGCCTTAGCTCAGACCTTGGCCGTGAGGGAACCCATACTAAGGTATATAAGTTTCCAGTCAAGCCCTACCCAATTTTCGGGTATTGTGGTTGTACGGTAAAATTGGAATGGTATCGCATCCAGACAACCATTATTTTTATAAAGGGCTAAGGCTCATGCCTCAACATTTTTATCATCAAAATCATCGGGTGTTCGGAAACACATGTCAAAACATTTCAGTAGAATGACTCATCATTCCAAGGTTTTCATAACCATTTTCACCAAGTATTCCCATCTAAAGTTGATCCAGTTTTATGCTTAGCACTAGCATCTACAAGTGGGGTAAGTACTAATGAGGGGTGGTAAACAAGTGGGGAGTAATTAAGTTCAATCTCATGCCTTAGGATGACATCAAGAGTATCTAACTTAGGACAAATTTAATGCTCTTTATGCAACCTTCCATTATCTTTCTAGTATCTACAATTCACTTAAGTAAACTCTAAGAGAAATCTTTGATAAAGAAATAAAGTAGAAAGCTTGCAAGTAAAACTAGGATTGGGTTATCAAGTGGGTATGATCACATATGCTTAAGGCATATAGTTGGCATGGTAACAAGCAAGTATTTGCTTGCATAGGTATCAGTATAAGCTTGCTAGGTTAATAGCTTGCAAGTATTGGCTTGCTAAGGTAGTGGTATAAACTTGCTAAGTTGCAAGTGTTAGCTTGCAAGTATTGGCTTGCCTTGTGCAGAGCAGTGGTTGAAGTTCTCCTCGGCTTCTTCTTTGTAGTATCCTCCTTCCTCCTCGTATCCTTGGTCGGTACTAGCGTCTATAAATAAATACGAGGTACACAATCACCAAACAATACTTAACTATTTTCAATCATCACATAAAGGTGATATATAGATGATCTAGCATCATCACTAACATTACAAGAATAAAGCATTTGTCTTATTTATTTTAATTTGACAAAAGTAATTTCTACTCATTGAAAAACTCATTAAGATTTAATATTCTCCAACTCAAACATGGGATCATGTTGACACATGTCATCACCACATATTTTAGTACATGGGAATGTGATTTAAAGTGGTGTCACAATTTAATAAGGTTTAACCTTTTTATTTTAAATAATTAAAGTGACTAGAAATGCCTATGTGGCATTCTTTTATTACTTGAACATTATTTCTGTAAGTAGACCCATATGTTTTTATATATTCTGAAAGGTATGATCAAATGTGATTTTTGAGAGTTGGAATCAACTCAAAAGCTATTATGGTTGAAATTTGAAAAATGTTTGAATGTAGAAAAACTTTTGACTTGTTATTTTTACCAAGGGTGATCTACAGATCCAACTGACTTGAATCTAATGGGCTTGGATTAAGCATTTCAGTACATTTCTAGCAAAATTGGTTTCATGCAATTTTGTTCACTGAATCGAGCTGGGTTGATTTTTGAAACTAGGTGCAAAACTGAGTTTGAATTAAAATAGAAAAATCTAAATTCAAACGCTTGGGCTGCACGAGAAAGGTTAATAGGCCGGCCCAGTGTCACTCCGCAGTGCGGGGCTCGGCTGACAGGAGGGTTCCACCAGTCAGTGGCTCATAACACGTGAAGCGGTACGGGGAGGTGTGGTTCGTTGGATTAGAAGTGAGATCAACGGCTGAGGGTCGTCGTCGACGATGAACATGTCATCGGAGCCGCTCGAACCCTAGAGACTCAGTGGAGGGTGCATAGGGGCATACCGAGGCTCCAGCGATGACGGCGAGGCGAGCAAACGAACGAGTGGTCGACGGCGAGCTGAGGGATGGTCGAGGCAGCTCCGGGGGTGGTCGAAATCAACGGCTCCCTTCTTCTCTAGAGGCGGCCTGCTCTGGCGCAATTTTGGCAAACTACTGCTCCTCGTGCTCCGGCTAGAGGGTGGAATGATCAGTGAGGTGAGGGGAGTGAAATGGTGTGCTTCAATCGTCTGGGGGTCGCCTCCTTTTATAGGCTCGACGACAAGACCGAGAGGGATGGGCAGGCGACTGTGGCGACACAGCTACGGGCGGCTAGAGGCATGGCTGCGGGTGGCAATCGACGGGCGGTCTCCTGGCGATGCTCTAGAACTTGAATGCGAGCTTAGGGGCGGTGGCAATTGGTTGGGAACATGCGGTGCTCTGCAAGGCAGAGGCGGCGAACTCCGTGGAGAGCGGTGGCTACGGGGTACGGGCAATGAAACGAACATGTCTGGTGGTCTCTTGGGATGGTGGGGTGCATGCTGGCGGGCGGCAAGGGCTCGAGGTGGTCGGGTTGCGTGGGAACGGCGCGTGCATTGGGGTGCGCGTCGGCATGGTCGACAACGGCACGGGCGCGGCGTTCCTGGCGGTTCTAGTCTCTGTTCTTGAGCTAGGGCTGGTCAAGAGGGGGCGGTGAGGCATGGGCTACCTCCCAGACAAGGTTGGCACAGCTAGTTCTTCCTCTAGCTTGCTGTCCACACTGTGGTGACATGGTGAGGCTCGGCCTACTCACCATTAATGGCATTGGCAAGCTCATAGTGATGCTAGAGGTTAATAACTAAGCTAGATGATCTACTAGATGTTTGTTGTGAGCTAGAGAGGGGACAAGGTTGGCCAAAACAATTCTCAAAATAGTGTTTGTGATTTGTTTGATTTGAATCTGCAACCTGTTTGATGAAATGGCCGCAAGAACTTGAGTTTTGAATTTTGAAAAGATTTTTGGTGGGTGTGCTAGGCATGTGTTGAAGATTCTGTGGGTTCTTGGGTTTTGAAAATTGAACTTGTTTGAGTGGTTTTTGAAATAATGGGATCTTCCCATATGAGATAGATTCAATTTTAAACTATCATTTAAACTTAGTATTTGACTATTTTTGGATGATCACAAAGTGGGCCTTGGTACCTTATTATAAGTACTAACAAGGGGTGCAAAGATCCACAGATGTTTTTGTTAAGTTCTGAAAGTTAGGGATAGCCAAAGTAGGCATGAGAGTTAATTTGGCCAAAGTGACCATTCACTTCATTTGTTTATTTTGAGTTGTTTGTCTTTGGGAAAAGTTTGGGGATTGTTTAAATGATGTTTATTTCACCTACGAATCATTTTACAAGCAAAGAAACACAGAACCATGGCAATTTAAAAGAATCCAAATTTTAATACAGATACATATGAATGCTTTCATATTTTTAGTTGGAAAAGTTTTTGTTAACCCTAATTTTGATGATTAGAGTTTGATGATCCATGTTTAATATTTTTGGGATGTTACAAAGTAGATGCTTGTAACTCCAAGAGGGAGTATTTATGCTCGATAGTAGGTTCATGCCCCTAGTAATCTGGGAGAGTGACAGAAACTTCTAAGGTTGTAGATGTGTTGTTTCTACTAGGGAGAAAACAACAATCCTATGTCCAAGGGCAATTGTATTGTTTACTTTACACACTTTGCTTAATGCAATTATTTGTTGCTTGCAACTTAATACTGGAAGGGGTTCAGATGATAACCTGAAGGTGGATTATTAGTCATAGATGCAGTTGGATTACGGTCTATGTAATATGTTGTAATGCCCAAACAAATCTCGTAGGAATCAAAATGTCTAGTATATGCATTGTTATGCATTTTTAATCTGTCAATTGTCCCGCTGTAATTTGTTCACCCAACATGCTATTTATCTTATTGAAAACACTTCTAGTGAACTGGTGGACCCCGGTCCATTACTTTATCATTGATATACCATCTAATATTTATCATTTACTGTTTACTTTCTATAAGCAATTACTATCTTCCACACTATACGTTTAATCCTTTGTTTTTAGCAAACCGGTGAGATTGAGAACCTTACTGTAAGTTGGGGCAAAGTATTGAGTTTGTGTTGCGCAGGTTCCAAGTTATTAGCAACACCTTAGAGTTGTTTCCTTACTCCTACTGGTTCGATAACCTTGGTTTCATAACTGAGGGAAATTTGCTACTGTGCTCAACATACCTTACTATTGGGGTTCCCAACGAGCTCTACATATATGAGCCATCACCTGATATTTCCCCCTAGAGACCAAACGAGGAAGTCCTACCGAGGAAACTCACAAGGTTGGTAATTTTATTCATTCTTTCCATGGTGGTTATCCAACTTACTAGTCATATCCGATACAAGTCAAATTATAACAGTAAACTTTAGTTATAATTGTCTATGATCGAGAAACGATGCTCCAAGTCGTCCATAACCGTGAACACGGCTTTTCAAAAATATTTAACCCTGCAGGGGTGCACCAAACTAGGCCGGCTGTAAACGACTGGGAATCCG
Organism: Avena sativa; assembly: GCA_916181665.1. Lineage (NCBI taxonomy): Eukaryota > Viridiplantae > Streptophyta > Magnoliopsida > Poales > Poaceae > Avena > Avena sativa. The sequence goes on along the minus strand of OV702293.1, from coordinate 375,055,456 downwards.
AAAGTGTGATTGGGCTTGTCGATACAGTGAAAACTTGGCACAGGGTTTCTAAACAGAATAGTAGTAAATGTTCCTTGAGCTACAATAGTAAATAAAGCAGTAAAGCATGACATAAGTATAATATAGTAATAACGTCGCAAACTAGGTTGTGGCCCCCAACACAGTACTTTGGAATCGGGTAGTAAGCCGATGGAGTGTCCACGCACCCCACATGTGGTTAGGCGCTCGATCTCGGAACAGGTATCAAGAACTTGGGTCCTAGGTGAACACAAGTGGACGGTTCAAAAAAACAAATATTGTCTATTACCCACATGTATTTCTGCATTATTTATATATACCACCAACATTTAATTATCAAGTTGTAATTAGAACAATGATCATCTCTATCATTAAGCATATGCCAACCACCCAACAATGATGGAACTAGACGACGTAAAGCAACACCTGATCAAGCAACTACGACTCACAAGGCCAATTGTCTATCAAACAACGGGTAATAGGAGATGTCCAATGCAATATAGGCTGGAAGGGATATAACATGTACGAAAATTCTAAAACATCACAACACATATAGCAATTAATAGATCAACATGAGAAACTAAAGACTATAAATGTAAAATATGTAGAAAGAAGAAGAATACCCGCCTGATAAAACATAGCCAAAGATGTATCAACAAAAGAGGCGAAATTCGCATCAACTCAACGGCCTAATCCGTGAAGAAGCAAAACACTAGAATAAACACCGGATACACTATTTATACTACGGCAAAAGATCAGGCATGATGCATGTATGATACATGACATGGCAAAGATGCGATGAAATTATGCAATATTAAGCGGAACCAAACTCCCTACAATTAATTAGTAGGTTAATGTTGTTTAGATATCCGCAATTTAAATGTTGGCTTAACAAGGCAAAATATGGCGGTTATCTACATAAATTTAGATGGTTCCAAGATAAGACTAGAATAGCCTATATATAGTACTCCCTCCGATCCATATTACTTGTCGTAGAAATGAATGTATCTAGACATGATTTAGTACTAGATACATCCAATCCAATGACAAGTAATATGGATCAGAGGGAGTATCCATATTTAATTATGATGTGAATCGGCTAAAAGCCCTCAAACCATATGATATGTGTGCAAACATGAACAATTAATACAACAATGTGGATATCATATATTATAAAAAATATAGGACTCGAAAAAAGGGTCACACATCGGATCAACGATCTTGATGTTTGTCGAGAGAGGTTCGACGGGGTTCGGGTTCGTTCTCGAGCTTTGGAATCAGGATCTTTGGGTCCGTGAAGGAGGTCTTGAAGATTCCATGTCGAAGAAGGACTCTGGGTTTCTGAACTCCATATCAACCATTGGTCGCGGTGTCGGTTGTCGACGAAACGGAAGTAGATCTTGGCGTCCATGGCACGTCATCAAATTGGTGGAGATCTTGTCATGGGCATGTTTCTCGCAATGGTCCTTCGGAGTGGCACCATTACCCCACATCCACGACTAGCTCTCACATCACCTGGTAGTCACAACTGGAGCACTTGATGTTGATCAAAAGCCTCGGGACATCGGGTGACGCCGGTAGCAGGGGTCTTGACGCGCGTGCGGGAGGAGGCGGTGTGCTGCAGAGGCGTGTGCAGATGGTGGCCACAGCCGGCACGGTCGGCGGAGGGCATGGCCATGCGCGGTGCTGGGAGAGGCGGCTATGGATGCTGCTGGCCGTGGGTGAAGCAAAGGAGGGGCGACGCGTCCGGAGGCGGGGCTCGAGGCTGCAGTGCCCGGACTTGCAGCGGCGGCAGGGCAGAGGGGCAAGGGAGGCGGTGGCCGGCTCGACGGCGCCTGGGCGCGTCCACGATGACGACTCAGGGGCAGGGAAGCGCCAATCGTGGACGAGCAGGGGAACCGGGTGACGAGGCAGAGCTCTGCTTGGCCGGCAACAGAGACAACGACGAGGACGCGGCCGAGAGAAGGGGAAGGAGGGAGCTGCGCGAGGGGCTCGCCGGCCGGGGCATGCCTGGGTGCTCCTGGAGCAGACAGTGGCCCGGGCGGCTTGGCGGCGCGACCGAAGGAGGAGGGACGAAGGCGACACGGGCGGCCGGAGTTGGGGCGCGCTGTCGGGGAGAGGGAAATGGAGGGAGAGGTGCTGCGGTGCCGGCGGGGTTTGGGGATTGAGGCGAGCGAGTGGGGAGGCGATCGCGGGGATTGGGGATCCCGTCCGGAGAGAGAGATGGTGGTGGGACCGGGCGCTAGAGAGAGGGGTTCAGTGGAGAAAATATTTTTATGGAACCTAGTCTACAAGTAGATCAAGTTACTCCCTCTGTTTCAAATTACTCCGCCGGCGCGCTTATGTAGGTGAACTAGTACTCCCTCATTTTTCATTCAAAAAAATCCTCGAATTTTTGAAATAGATAGTATGAAATATGTACTACGTATACCAAAAATTCTAAGAATTTTTTGATAAAAAATGAGAGAATACTAGGCCACCTAAGTAAGCGTGCACGCGGAGTAATTTGAAACGGGAGTATATGATTAACACGTGATATTTCAGATGTAGAAAACCATTGCTAATCTTGATTGACACGTGCAGGGAGCGGCCGAGCGGGCAGGGTCAACGGCGGGTGTGTGCGTTACGCGTGTGGAGCAAGCTCGTGCGTGCGTTGCGTGGGCACTGGGTTTGAGGGGATGGGAAAGAATTATTTTGTATCCTAAAATTTTCCTAATAGATTGTTTACTATACTGGGTTTAGAGGGGATAATTTCGGAATAGTTTCAAAAATCTCTTTCACAGTAGTGAATTTTTGGCTAGATTAAAAACTCTACATCATGTTAGAGTATTTTTTAGGAAAGTGTATTTAAGGAGATTTGAAAGTATTAGGTGAACCAACTCCCCGTATATCCCGATATTTTTTGGAAATAAAAATACTAGATAAGTAAACAAGATCTTAGGAATTAGGGGGCAGGGTTTGCAATAAAAAGGTAGTTTAAAATATTTATATAGTCTAGACTAGACTAGATATGCCTAGTTTTAGAAAAGACTTTAGAAGATCTTTTTGTCAATTTTAATGTCTAAAAATAAGAAAGCCATCTAATGGATCGAAAATTATTATTTGTTTTAACTTAAAATAAAAAAAGAGTGGCCAGATTTATATATTAAACTGTATATGTTTTGGCAAAAACATATGTTGTTTAATAAAATAATTTTAAGGGCAAAATATGCATAATGTTATTATAGATGCACAAAATAAAAACAACATGTGATTCTCTAGTAGTGGTTTTATCGGGTGCCACAACTGTGTACTCGTCTTCTATGATGTTTGGAATTAAATTAGCAATGTGGGCGTCAGCCATTTTCAATGACAAGTTTTTATTTAAGTCTTTAAATATCTTACAAGCAAACCACAACTACAACCCTACAACAATATTCTAACTATCCGCCGCCTATGGCGCTGGCGGCGGTGATGCCCGGCGGGTTGACAAGACCCCATTCTTCATTGAGGGAGCGGAAATCGCCTCCTACATCTGCAACAAGGCGGACACGCAGGTAAGCGTCATCAGGATTGGCCCGCACCGCTTTCCGGAGCTCGTCACGCTCGTCTGTGAGCGCTAGACGCCGCCGGTGCTCCGGCAGAAAGACGCGCTGTAACATCCCATCATTAGAGCTTAAAAAATAACCTGAACCCAGATGTGTGCATTGCATTCATGCATAGAAAATCCGAATAATTTTCGTGCTTTTAAAACAGAACTTGTCAAATTGAATGAAGCTTCTCTTAGCTTGATGGAATTGAAGTAGATCATCAAGTTGACTGCGATAAGTTTCAATAAGACCTTTGCTAAAACCTTATTTTGGGTAAGGGAGATTTGATCTAAGGGTAGATCAAATGTACTATAAGTTAAACCTTAATACAATGTGAATTATACTTGATCATTAGGTGATCAAATTATAATATTCATTATAATCACTCATGAGTACCAAGTTAGAGGATATAACACCAAATATGAATTTAATAACTATATCTTAATCTCATCTGCATATACCCTGAGTATCATGGTAATATATAATCCTATGATAGTAAAGAAGATTACAAAGATAAATACTAAAGATAGTTACCAAGAGTAGTCCTATTGGATCAAGTAGGTATAGTCAATGAATTATATCTATTAATCCAATAGAACTAAACAGAAGATAATTATCATACAACTGCAATGTTGTATGGATGGAAGCCTTGATTAGTCAACTGGAAACCTAAACCATAAAGGATCACAAGATTATAATGATCAAGCCTTATTCACCAAGATTGAGTACTTATGTCATGTATAAGTGGTATTGGTGGATAAAACATGATTGAAACCCTAGTAGAGATAAGTTATCCTAGAGTAGTCATTACAAACCACATAAATATAATTTAGGGTTGGAGTAAAGTGAATATAGGATGATATTATTCAACTAAAGCTAGTATAGCATAGAGTCATAGAAGTGGTGTTATTCATCTTTAAGGATAGTCAAGTTTAGAGAAAGGTAGTTGGATGCATACAACTAATAGAGATACATTATTAATGAATGATTAAGAAAGATTATGAGTGGAGTTTGAAGGAACTATTTGTTGGATGCAAGGCTATCAGCAGTAGAGTAGTTGATACAACCAAGCAAGGATATGAGGAAGTTATGAATACTTTAGTATCAACTCAATGGATTTATCAATGAGTTTGGAAGAATAATAGGTGAATAAGAATATTCATGTGAAGTAAAATTCATCATGTTAACACATGATGATGGATATGAAAGAATGGTATATCTAGGAAAGGAATTCCTTACTTAGAAGTCTAGAATTATGAATTATGGAAGATAGTAATTATTGGTAAACAACCAACTTTAAATCTTAAGCCAAACATAATATCCATTTCATGTGATTGATCCATCATCTTATATTCATATCACTTTATAGAAATATTTTTCAAGAGCAAATCACATAAGCACATCTCTGTTAATTCCAACCATCATAACTATATGTGCTTAAGTATATCTTTATCAATTCCTTTCTATTAAACATTCAAGATATAACTTTCAAGTACTAAAGGTGATGACATCAAATATCCCAAACAGAAAACAATATGCTTAATTATTGAACCTTTAACCACATCCATAAAGGAGTCTAAGTATAAAAAAAACCTAAACCCTAGGGTAAATAATCATAATCCAAAATCCTAAACCTCTTTGTTTATCATAATAGAATATATACATTGTCTCTTTCCAAATGAATGGAAGTAGTAAGAATTATATGAATTTCTTTCATATTTCATGCATCAAATAATGATATAGGATCATTATACATATAAAAATTTATATTCAAACTCTGAGCCAACTAGAGTTAAGTCTTATAAACAAATAAGAATACATCATTCAAGAAATCCATAACTAAAAGAGGAGAGAAAAATAATAAGAAAAGTTTCTACAAATTATTAAAAGGGGTTCATATTGAGTAAATAAAAGAAATACAAAAAGATTATATAATAAAAGTTCACAAATGATACTAAATATATTTTAGTATTATTGCAATTATCCAGCAAATAAATCCTACAAAGAAAAGTTCAAAATATAAATCAAATTCAAATCTGAATGGGAAAACAGAAAATAGGAAAAGGTAAAACAAATAAAAAACATTACCTGGTCGTGGCCCAACATCTCTTTCCTTATCTAACGCCCGTGTGCAGCCCAGCAATCAGTCCAGCTCGTTTCCATCTGTGACTGACAAGTGGGACCAAAGAAGGACCATAGGTTGAGTTGAAAGAATCACCAAGGGGATTTCCGCAAAAGTTACGTCTTCGTCATCCTCACGCACACAGGCGGCTCGCTGGAGGAGCTCGCCGCCGCTCGATGTCGTCATCATCGGCCTTGCGCCAAGATCAACGCCGCCGTCGCCAGGAGAGGATAAGGAGACCACCGCTACGTCCTTGCTCATCCTCATCCTCAATTTGCCCCTCTGCAGCTCTCTCTCTCCATTTCTTCTTTTGACCCGAGAACCCTAGCTCGGAGGTGAGCTGGAGCCGGCGATTCCGTGCTTGCCTCGGCCATGTAGGACCACCGTGGAGACCGCCGTGCTCTTCTCGTCCGTTTGCCCCAACTCGCACTAGCGGAGAAGGCATGAATCAACCCAATTGAACCCTCATTCCCGACGCTGTTCGTCGACCTCGACGGCGTCTCCGACCGCGCCTCGCCAAACCAATCACACCATCGCGTTCCTGGTGAGTCACTGAATCTCCTAGTATGCGTAGATCTTTTGTTTGCTTCCTAAATCCACGCCACCGTGATCGACTGCAAGCACCGCCGTATGAGCTCGTCGCCGGTTGACCTCCGGTGACCAAATAGGGGCGGCACCACCACCAATAGGTTCGCCTCGATCTCCTCTGTCCAACAAACCTAGCCACAACCCCGCGCATACACTAGATCGATCGATTGATCCTCAACCAGTGAGGATCAACTCGAGTGACGTCATTCTCACCTCAGGATCGAACCATGTCAGCTAGTTTGACTGGTCTTTGTCTCGCGTGACTGGTGACGTGGCCCAGGGCCCATGTGTCATCGACTGGGAGTAGAGAGAAGGTCAGTAACAAATGCATTTTCTTTAACCAGTGTGCTGAGGTGGCCACTGGCCCACTAGTCATTGACTGAGGCTAGATTGAGGTGCGGTGTAAAAAGTACTTCATGTTTAAGAAATAGATAAAATGTTATAAACTTAATTATTAATATTCCAGAAATCAAATAAATGCTTAAATCTTGTTTAATTAATAACTTTTGATTTATGATTCAGAAAAATGTGTATAATATATGAAAATTTTCAGAAAAATAAAATCTATAACTTAAACTTATTATCCAAAATTATTATGATGATTATTTATTTAAATATTATTTAATAAAAGTTTAAAAGTAATAAAAATTGTTAATTCATATTTTAATAATGGAAAATGTTAATAATATAAATAAAATACCAAAAACCTTAGAAAAATAAAAATTACAATTTGAAACCATAATCATGTATTATTATTTCACTTAATTAAGTATTCATTATTTATGAAGTAATTATAGAGTAAATAAGAATTATAAAAATCATATCTTATTATTTATAAATCACAAAAATAAATATAATATACCAAAATGATCACAAAAATAATATCTACATGTTAAAAATCAAATAATCTCCTTTTGAGTTAAATAAAAATTTAAATATTTTAATAACTCAAATTTAAACTTATTTACTTCATTAATAATTCATATAAGGATAAATAAAATTTATTAATATTTCTAAAATGAGTCCAATAAGTCTAATAAATAGTATTAGTCTTGAGTATTAATAATATAAGCCATAATGGACTTCATACAACAATATGTACAAGTTCCAACAAGCTAGTCATTCGTTCCCTTTTTGGCCTATGAACAAAGTTTTAATTATCTCTAGGAAAGTTTCACAAGCGTTATTTGATCAAAAATCAAAAGACTCCAAAATTCCATCCACATGGAGTTTCTTCATGTTATCTTTCCAATATAATTTAAATGGCGATGTCACTTCCTAAGTGATCTTTCAATCAATTTGTCTTTCGACGTTTTTTTTAGCACTAGTCTTATGGATGTGATTTCTCCAACGAGATTTGCAGATCATCCATCTTTTATGGATTACGGCAATTATTTGAACAACCCTTTTGTTCTCATAACACCTGATAAAACAAATCTTGAAGGCAAGCTTTTGATGTTTAACAAGCAACACAATAACACTTTATTTGTTCTCAATGAACATCATCACATATTATTTTGCTAGTTACTTAGGCCATTGTAGTTCATGAATTCTGTTGTTTCGTATGACGATTCATACCAACAAATTCAGTATTCAATACTTAAGAACCACATTATTCAATAAGCAAAGAATATAGCCATAACTCGTATATCCTCTATATACCTAAACTGAACAATTCTAGTCTTTTCCTTTTTGCCATATATTTATAAGATACTCTTTCAGTATTTTCTTTTTCTGTTTGAAAGAATCTAACAACATCAATAGTGGAGCCATACACATGACACATAGTCCAAAGCGTGTATAGTTAAATACCAATATCTTTGGACTTGCACTTTGAAGTAGATCACCATCATCAAATGTTTGGTGTTCTTTCAAATTCCTTTCTTTAGTAATCTCTTGGTGTAGTAAACATTTTACCTACATCAAATATTCACCCTTATCATGGAATTATCCATGATCAAGCTACTTTTAGCTTGTAACGGTGAATCGCGAGTATAATGTTGCTCTTCAAAACCTTTTGGAGGATTAGGACAACTAGTGTCTCCAACCTTTTGCAAATTCTCATCAAATATGAGAACATGACTTTTGCCATATTATACTCTATCATGTTGCAACCAAAACTTCGTTTCAGATATCACAATATCTTCCACACATCATGGTTTCTGAAACAACTCTTTCAGATCCTAGATAACCTTGATATTGAAACTATCTTTCGAATATCAAGAATCATGGAGATAAACATGATACTTATATACTAACATTGGAATTGTTACTCTTTATTTAATACCAACTATTAAACTTCATGGAGTAATCGAAACTTCTGAAAGTTTGCAATGGGACTTCTAAACTTTAGATTAACACTTCAAAACAATACGATACTAGTTCGTAAAGTAACTAACCAGAATTCTATAGTTCTATCATCTCAATTATAACTAAGCGCAAGGTGGTAAACGGATGCCAATGACTACAACAACTATGCAAATTCACTTTGATTTAATTTATGATAAATAGTGTTCAACTTTTAATCATATTGCTGTTAAACTCCCACTCAAAACAATATCCCTCACATTGTTTTAGTGATCACACGAACCAAATCCACCACATCAAAACCGATCATCAGGAGAATTGATGTAGCTTCAATGGAGAACAATCGACATGTTCATCATATCTACTATATGAATCATGCTTTACCTTTCGGTGATCCGTGTTCCAAGACCATGTCTGTACATGCTAGGCTCGTCAAGATCAAACCTTAGCTTCCGCATGAGCAAATCCGGCTTGCTCACGTTGTATACACTCGCAGAATCTAACACATCCGATCATCACGTGGTGCTTCGAAACAACGAGCTTTAGCAACGGTGCTTACTAAGGATGAACACTTTAAAACTTGAAATTGTGTGCTTGAGGGATCATCTTATAATGCTACCGTCGTGAACTAAGCAATATAAGATGCATAAAAGGATTAACATCACATGCAATTCATAATATGTGATATGATATGGCCTTTCTTCTTGTGCTTCTGATCTCCATCTTCAAGCACGAACATGATCTCCATCATCACCGGTGTGGCGTCAAGGCCAATGGCGCCGCTTCATGGTTGTCCTCCACCAGCATTGACTATTACAACTACTTTGAATAATAGACACGCAGGACTTAACAGAATTTAAAGACAACCATATGGCTCCTGCCGGTTGCCAACTTACAATAAGGAACATTGCATACATCAAATATAATCATAATTATGGCCATATCACATCACAGCACACCCCTGCAAGACAAAGTTAGACGCCTCTAATTTTCTTTGCATGTTTTACGTGGTTTAGGGCTTTCAATAAGTGTCGTTCTAACTGACGAACAAGAACCACAACATTGATACTAGTATTGTCAATCACCCGTTGTAAATTGAATCTTAACTATGTTGGGAGAAACAGGCACCCGCAAAGCCACTTATGCAATACAAGTTGCATGTCCAGCGTGGAGCAGGTCTCATGAACGATGTCATGTAAGGTTAGCCCGGGCCGCTTCATCCCACCATCCTGCAATATGCAAAGTACACAAGAAACAATCGACAACAAAAGCATCAACGCCCACAATGACCATTGTGTTCTACTCATGCAACAGATCTACATATAGACACGGCTCTGATACACCTGTAGGGGTTCGTAGCATGGAAAACAAAAAAATTCTATCGCATGAACACACACAAGCCAAGATCTATCTACTAGATTGCAGCAACGAGTCGATAGATTACTAACCCTCGAAGATCCAAAGCGGTTAACGAGAGCAGATTCTCGTGGATGATGTAGTCGTACACTCCCGATCTCAAGATCGCGTAGACGATCCTTCCGGCGCTGCGTTCCGGCAGCGCTTCTGCAGTCGGTCACACGTTCGGTACTCGATGAAGACCTTCCTCTCCCTTGTTCCAGCAGGCAGTGGAGGTTGTAGCACTCTTCTCGTGATTCCGGCAGCACGACGGCGTGGTACCGGAAGTAGAGAGGAGATCTCGCAGGGCTTCGCCTTAAGCCGGAGCGAGTATGGTGGACTATGAGAGAGGCCTTGGCGATCTAGGGTTTAGAGGCACCAAGGGGAGAGGCTAGGCCGGAGGCTAGGGTTTGGGGAAACCCCAAGTCACCGACTTGGAGGAGCCCTCGGCGGCGGTGGCTGCACTTGGGTGGAGGCGCCAGGAGCTAGGGTTTTGGGTGAGAGAGGTGTAGGGAAGAGGGGCACCCCTGCCCCTCCTTTTATAGGTGGGAGGGAGGCGCGGTTGGGAGGAGGGAGTCCTCCTCCAACTCATCCTCCTTGGCCGGCGGGTGGAGGGAGTAGGACTTCCTCCCTAAGTAGGTTTCCTACTCTCCCTCCACCAAGCAAACTTGCCGTTTGACTTTCAAACTAGGATTTGATTTCTCCCTTTATTTTTGCCCAGCCAAGTGACCTAGTACATGATGCAACCATTCCACATTGTCATGACACATTCATGTACCCTTCCCCTCCAGAGTGCCGGACCTTCCGGACCCTTCTAGAACATTCCTGGTGAAATCACCGGAACCATTCCCGAACTCCGAAACAGGACTTTCCTTATATGAATCTTATTCTCCGAACCATTTCGGATCTCCTCGTGATATCCCGGATCCCATTCTATACTCCGAAGAACATTCGGTCTCTTACTCATCATTCCATAACTACTCAACAACATCGAATCCTTAAGTGTGTCTCCCTACGGTTCGTGAATTATGCGGACATGACTGAGACACTTCTCCGATCAATAACCAATAGAGGAATCTGGAAATTCATATGGCTCCCACATATTTCTACGATTACTTTGCGATCGAATGAACCACTTACATACGATACCAATTTCCCTTTGTCTCACGATAGTTTACTTATCCGAGGTTTTGATCGTCGGTATCTCTGCATACCTAGTTCAACCTCGTTACCGATAAGTACTCTTTTCTCGTTCCTGTGATATGTGATCCATTGTGATCCTGTCACATGCTTGCAAGCTAATTGGATGACATTCCACCGAAAGGCCCAGAGTATATCTATCCGTCATATGGATGGACAAATCCCACTCTTGATCCATGTGCCTCAACCCATACTTTCCGAACACTCAATGCCACCTTTATAGCCACCCAGTTACGGTGTGGTGTTTGATGTCATCAAAGAATCCTTCCGGTGATGGTGATTAGCATGATCTCATGGTCGAAGGAATTAGGTTACTATGTATCATAAAGCTTATAGCAAATGAACTATATTAAATGACTTGATCTTTATGCTATGCTTAACTATAGGAGTATGTCCATCACATCATTCTCCTAATGATATGACCCTGTTGTTAATAACATCTCTATGTTCATGATCAGGAAACCATGATCATATATTAACCAACAAGCTAGTTTAACAAGAGGCTTTACTAGGGACTCTTTTATGTTTACAAATCACACAACTATTAATGTTTTCGGTTAATACAATTATAGCATGGTATGTAAACATTTATCATAAGTATGAAGATATGATAATAACCACTTTATTATTGCCTCTTGGGCATATCTCCAACACTATTTACCTTACACACTTTGCTTAAAGCAGTTGTCTGTTACTTGCAACTTAATACTGGAGGGGGTTCGGATGATAACCTGAAGGTGGATTTCTAGTCATAGATGCAGTTGGATGGCGGTCTATGTATCTTGTTGTATTGCCCAATCGAATCTCATAAGATCTTTCGGACTAGTAATTGCATTGTTATGCCTTGCTCAGTTCCTGTCAATTGTCCTGCTGTAATTTGTTTACCCTTCATGCCATATTGTTTATCGAAAGACACTACTGCAAAAATGCTTATACCTCCAGGTGGTTAGTGACGGGCAAAAATATGCCTGTCACTAGTAAGTATCATCAGTGACTGGCAAGGATAAGCCTGTCACTAGGACAAAACACTAGTGACTGGCATATATACGTGACTGTCACTAGTTTTTTTGTGAAGGCTGGCTGAATAAAAAATTTACTCAGTGACAGAATGACACAATGATTAGTGACGGGCTTAAAATATGCCTGTCATTATTATTTTTTATGGAGGCTGGCTAAATAGGAATTTTTTTAGTGACAGATATTTCTAAAGACCTGCCACTGACTGGATATGTTTTCTAAACCCGTATTCCATAAGCCCGAAAAATCGATTGATAACTCCAGTGTCAAATGAAAACTGGATTTAAATTCGGGAAATTCAAGTTACAGACCATAGTACCCGAACAACCGAGACAGATATAAAGCACAAATATCTTCTGTAGGTAAGATAACTTTTTCCTAGCCTAACAAGGAAAATTTCCACCGCTAGCCCAATAGCCCAAGGTTATCTGCATAACACGCACACAACCTCTCCTCTTGATCCCCAACTTTATCTCCAGAACATGATGCACGCCGCCACAGGAGCACAACCGCACAGCCACATGCGCAACTCTAGATCTCTTCTCCTCCGATCCATCATCTGCTCTTCCTTCCCCTCCCAAAGCTCGAACCACTATTTTGGCTCCTCCATGAGGGAGCTCGCACCTCACATGCGTCCGCCGTCGCATCACAGGCTGCTCCTGCTCGACACCGGCCGCTTGCCACGCTGGGAGGCTCTCGCACGAGGAGCACCAGAGGGTTGGGTGCCTACGCTGGCACGGTGTGGTCTCCGTCTAGACGACAAAGGGCAACCTTATCCTCTCCGCCCGCCGACACCTCATCCGCCGAGGAGCTAAGGTAACAACCCCAACTCCTCCCGCCGCTCTCTAACCCCCTCCTGGCGGCGCCGCCCGCGCAATTCGATCGATGGGTCATCGCATTTGGGCGCCGCTGTCAAACGATTAGATGGGCTAGATGCCGAGTGTTCCGATACTAGTCCCCAGGGTGTGAATTCAAGCGCAAGGAGGAGGTTCCACTTTGTTCCCCGACAAAATTCGATGAGCGCGTGGTCTCGGATGTAGGATTTAGTGTGGTTGCTACTAGAATTAGAGCACTTCTGCCCAGATGCCGTGGGCTGCTGGTGCTCGCCATGCTCCCCAGCGGCTCGGGCTCTGTAAAATTAGCCTAGTCAGTGGATTATCGCATAGCGGTGTAGTTTCTTCTTTTTTGGGCAAAATATCTTGCTAGCAGCAAATTCTCAGTGCAGTAGAGTATTGATCGTGCAAAGTTACTTTAGTGTACACAGAACACCATGCTTTATATATCTTGTTTTAGGACTATGTGTATGTGTATATCCGCAGGTTTTTGATGGGGGCTAATGTAGATTCACAACTTTGGTTGAACTGTTCCTTTATTATGTTGATGCCTCATGCGCATGGAAAATCTATTGGTTCATTTAGTCCTTAGTTATATATTTCCACCTTCACTCCCATTATCTGAAGTGAAGCTTGTGTGTGTTACGAAATTTCCGCATTATAGGGGTTTTGTATTTGCTTCACATCGTTATGTCATTGTGATGTTATTGTTGCTTTGACAGAGATCATGGCTTCACCATTTGGCGCCACTTCTACTGCTGGGCTCATGGCAGATCCTACTGGCACTATATCGGACAAGAAGTCATTTTCAGTAGCATCTATCTCCCTTGACATCCGCCCATGGAATGTGCGCCTGCAGAGGAAATGCAGCTTTGGAGTAAAAGCGGCGAAGGAGTGCAACTTCAACAAAGATGGCTCATCCACCAATAAGCTCCAGGTGAGCTTCACATATCTTGCACATCCTATTTGAGTTTTAATTTTATGCCAATGCATGGTGAGTCTTGAAGAAACGCTAATACGCTGTTTTTATGTCTTAGGCTAGAGCCAATAAGCTTACAGATCTTTTTGAGTTAATTGGGAGCGTAGGGAAGAAATGTTGTTTTGGAGAGAAAGTACGGGTCTCCTAGGATTGTCAATGTTGTTGTTATGGTTTCAAGAGAGGTACATTTTAATGTTATCATGTTATAGAGCTTTTAGTTATCGTCATTGCACTCGAGAATTTTCTTGTTATGCATAAACATGCACTGAGATGGTTGTATCCAGTGATCATACTCCAACCCAAGTATGTTTATTTCATTGTTCATGTGTATGATTTTGCATGGTATCACAATTAATCTACATGATTCTAATGTTAATACTTCCTGACAGCGAGATGAGCACATAAGAACAAGCCGTTTCCTCTATTACACTTCAGAAATTAACAATAGGAAAAGAGTTCAAGTAGAACAATATATATAGAACAAAGTAACAGAACGATGCTCTGTTTTTTATTGGTCAAGTCATGTGATAACACTGTATTATTGACTGGTCGTACTAATGCTGAAATAAGAAGTAACATGGATGCACTTGGTTTAGGGCCTCTCGGTGAAGGGTTTATATCCAAGTAATGATAGAAGCCATGTGAAATCTTGAAATCTTTACAACATTTGGGATAATAGTCGAATTAGACATAGTCAGACTCATCTTTTCGATAGCAGAGGTGTGTCACACACGCATACACCATTATACATGCACACATGCGAGAATTTGACCAATGACATCCTATGTTGTGAAAGAGAGGTGTTCTTGCAGCATGTAGTATATGGAAATGTTTAATATGACAATAAATTGATGTTATTTGTGTATGATATATGTGTTGCTTAGCTGGTAGTCTTTTCAAATGTATTCTTGTGCCTCCTTGACAACGGACAAAAATCAAAGCTAGATATATGTGGAGATGTCATTGGTGCATGAATGAATGAAGCATCATTTGCAACACCTCATGGTATTATGATCTAGATCCTTCACAATCTCACTAGTAATTTGTTTTTATAACATTGGCTGTGATTACAGGATGGGATGGCTTTGACTATGTGCCTGAAGTTATTAGATGGTAAGGAGAAACGCCTAGGGATGGAAGGAAAGAACCGAAACTAAAACCAATCAACATTGAATCACTGAGCCTAGAAATGTAGATGAAGATACTATTGTCTTTCCCTGAAAATGGATGAATAGCATTTTGTGATGAAGAAATGTTTTGCAGGTAACTTACTGGCATGGGACTTGTATACATTTTGGTCCTGAACCTGGGAGATAGCTAGCATTTGGTGCTCCATTCTATTTTTTCTTCACCTGGGCATACTCTCTTAACCCGGAGGAATAAATAGAAATGATCTTGATGTAACAACCAGGGATAGCCGAAGAGTTGGATGACAATGTATACCTCATGTTTTGTTGTACAAAATGAGAAGATGTCACATGCAAATATAGTGCATTGAAGGGACAGAGAGAAACTACTCATCAGATAGAACTATGAATATTATATATCTAGTCTAGTTCTCATTTTTCTAGTTTATTTTCACCGATGATGTTATTACTGTATAAACAGAAGTTGCATTCCGTGCAATTCAGATCAACTTTGGCTAGCAGTATGGTCTTCCAAATTACTATTTTTTACGCCTTGCAAGAGCGTTCATATGTTGGGTCATCCGAAATTCCAGATCATGGCTCGGGCAAATTAAGGATATATACATGGTACTATAGTTTTTGTACTTGGTCAGAAAATGCATTTAATTTTTTATAACATCTTATTGTGATATCTAAAATGTTTCGTTTGAAACGCATTTAATTTTTTTATTACTAAAATTCAACTAGTGACAGGCAGGATAATGAGCTTGTCACTACAAAACCTCATATGGTTGTGGCCTTTGATCACAACCAGTGACATGTATTTCTTTTGCCTGTCACTAATATATACATACTTGTGACAGACATGTGCCTGTCACTAGTAACCTCATACCAGTGACTAGTTATCAGTGACAGACGCTTTGCCTGTCACTAATGAGTGTTTTGAGCCTGTCACTGATGGCCTATTCTGTAGTAGTGGGAGAGCACCTCTAGTGAACTATGGACCCCGGTCCAATCTTTACCATTGATACATCTTCCTCTGTTACTTGTTTACTTGCTGCAAACCATTACCTTCCGCACCATACGTTTAATCCTTTGTTACAGCAAACCGGTGAGCTTGACAACCTCACTGATTCATTGGGACAAAGTCTTGAGTTTATGTTCTGCAGGTTTTCACGTTGCTAGCAACACCTTTGATACGTTTCCTTCCTCCTTCTGGTTCGATAACCTCGGTCTCTACTGAGGGAAACTTGCTGTTGTGCTCATCACACCTTTCTCTTGGGGTTCCAACAAAGTGTCCCACGTCAACACTGGGTGCACGCATCATCCATATATGGAGATCCTCCCACATACATATATGTCATGAGAATATTCGTTATGACAATCTTGATTACTCTATCTAAATTGCTAGCGGTGTATCCACCACTCTCTGAGAATGCCTTTTTCCGCATTGCAGTTCCAAGCTCTTTTACATACGCTATTCTTACTTTCTGCATTAAGTTTTACTTTAGTTTAATTAGTTACTTTGTTCAATTAAAAACCTAAAAACAATTCTATTTTTCTTGCATCTTAAAATTATTTCTTAAGTACTTCGTTTAGTTTTAGTTAAAAGCATTTTAGTCTTTCGCCTACTGCTCCCTTTGGGATAAATATATTTATTTCAAAACTAGCTACAGACGATCTGTTCACTTGCAGTCATCAAGCTATTTTCTGCCGCCGTTGCCGGGGAGCTTAGTGCTATAAGTCACTTTACTTTTAGTTATTTAATTTTGTTGTACTAATATTTGATTTAAGTTGCACGACTATAACAATGGACAACAGTCAACATTTAATCCAGCATGAGGCGGTCTGGAAAATGGGTTTGCTAATGGACGCTTTTATAGCTGTCAACAAAAGCATAAATCTTGATGGTATTGAGATCCATCCTTTATTACTTGAATTGCTACACTCTCAGAGATTTGCAGGAACCAATGAAGAGAGTCTATATGGGCACTTACAATTCTTTGAAGATGTTTTTGGTTTCTTTATGTTTGATAATTGTAATCTTGATAAGGTTAAAGTCCAGTTGTTTAGACAAACACTCTCAAATAATGTTTACAACTATTATAGATCTTTTTGTGCAGAGGCACCAAGGACTTGGACGGAATTGGTACTCAATTTCCTATCGAAATATTATTCAGAAAGCCAAGCTCACAGAATGAGAGGTACTATTATCAGTTTTAAAAATAGTCCTGATGAGAGTTTATATGAAGGCTATCTAAGGTATAAAAGTTATTTAGATAAGTGCCCCCATCATCGTTTGCCTGATTGGTTAATCACTCACACTTTTTATGGAGGGCTTAATGATAAAAATAGAATGAGTTTAGGTACTGCTTCTAATGGTAGTTTTCTATCCTATACCTATGATGAAGCCTGGAAATTAATAATGAAAATGAGGGAGACAACAAAAAGTCTTAAAGATAAGGAGAGCATTATGTTAAACAGTTCTTCTGAGTATGCTTGTGTTAATGATTTTCTTGCAGATGAAAAGACTTGTGCAATGATTAAAACCCTCAGTATTGATTATTACTCAGTAAAGAAAATTATTGAGAATTATGCAGGGCATCTATAGGTACCTACAAAATGGAAGCCCTTTAAACCCCCCGAAGAAAATAAGCATGCAAGGAAAGGTGCACCAATAGTAGAGTTTTCCTCTGAATATTCAAGAGAGTATAAAGAAAAAGCGTAGAGAGGAAGAACACATAAAAAGAAGATTAAATGAACCAGAAAAGAACCTTGATGCTGCCAATGCAAATATTGTTATACTGTAGGATCTTATGGAGGCACGAACCATGGATAATGAAGTGGTTACGATAGACCTTGAAACTTCAGAATTCATCGAAGGTAAGGTATGAGGTAACAAAACTTCTAAACCTATGAATCCTATATATTATGTGGAAACTTTCTTTTACGGGATTTGTGAACCAATTTCCACTATAAATATTATGCCTTCATATCTTTATGAGGAACTTTGCTACAATTTAATAATCCAGATATGGAACCAGTAAACACTATTATTAAACTCTCAAATAGAATTAATATAAGACCATAAGGTATTATTATAAATATCCATGTCTTTATTGGAGCACTTATGTACCCCCTTGATTTTCATATTGTTGATATGCCTCGAGATTCTTTTTGTCCTATCCTTTTAGGCAGACCTTTTGTCTACATAACCAAAGCTTGAATTGATAATAAGAAAGAGACTATTTCAATGTTGTTTGGAGAAGAGGAAATGAAATTCCACTTCTCCCAACTAAAAAATAGGCCATATGAAAAGGAAGATATCAAAGAAGAGAAAATAATTGTGGAGCTAGCCGCAATTTATTTCGGCACTCCACAAGACGAATTAGAGAGAAGCCTAATTAATTGGGAGGGGTACCAGATGATGAAGGAAGAGAAGACATGGATGATTACCTTGATTACGTTCCAGAAGCGCATAATCCACATGACTACAAAGAAATGGTAATAAGTAAAGGAGATGAAGAACCTCCGCCAATTGAATTGAAACGACTTCCAGACAATATGAGGTATGAGTTCTTAGATAATGAAAATAAATGTCCTGTTATTATTAGTAAAAATTTATCAGAAAATGAAACAAATAAGCTCATTTCAGTCTTGATTAAGCATCAAGAAGCATTTGGATATACTCTAAGTGATATTAAAGGAATATACCCCTCCATTGTAACACATAAGATTACCAAGCTCATTGCATACCAAGACAAGGTGGTGTTGATGGTGCTATGAATGAAGATGGTGAGCTAGTTCCTATAAGACATATTGTTGGATATCGCATGTGCATCGACTTTAAGAAACTAAACCGTGAGATATAGAAAAATCATAAACCTATACCATTTATGGATAAATTTTTAGAAAGACTTAGTAATAATTCTTATTTCTTGATGGTTATTCTGGCTACTCTCAAATTGATATACAACCAGAAGATCAAGAGAAAACGACTTTCACCTGTCCTTATGGCACATATGCTTATAGATTAATTCCGTTTGGCTTATGTAATGTAGTTGCAACCTTTCAAGAATGTGTTTTAAAAATCTTTGACGATCTTGTTGTGAAGAGTATGGAAGTTCTAACAAATGGATTTCGTTGTTTGTGGAACAAAATTTGATAATTGTCTTTACAACTTAACTAAAGTTTTGCAGAGATGTAGGCAATCAAACTTCCTTTTGAATTGGGAGCAATGTCGTTTCTGAAGGGAATATGTCCTGAGAGGCAATAAAAAAGTTGTTATTATGTATATTCCAAGATTATGATAAATGTTTATTTTACATGCTATAATTGTATTAATATGGAAACATTAATACATGTGTGTTTAATAAACAAATAGAAAGTTCCTAGTTATGCCTCTCTTATAAACTAGCTCGTTGATTAACAAGATGATCAAAGGTTTCCTGATCATGGACATTGGATGTTGTTAATAACGAGGTCACAACATTATTGGAATAGTGTGATGAACATTCATCCGAAGTGTAGCATTACGATCAAATTCATTGTGTTTATATTTCTATAACATCATACGAAGTAATCCTAGTCCTTAGATAATGTAAATCACTAACGCTGGAAGAGTATCTTGATAACATCAAACGTCACACCGTAACAGGGTAACTATAAACATGGGTTTAGTGCTACGAAGGTGTTATGTTGAGGATCATGGATCAAGAGTGGAATTTTTACATCCCGATGATGGAGAGATATACTCTAGGCCCTCTCAGTGATATCACATTAGTTAGCTTGCAAGCAAGTGATTTCATCACTAGAATGTTATATCACGGGAACGAGAAAAGAATACATGTTAGTAACGAGATCAAACTAGGTATGGAGATACCGATGATAGAATCTCGGACATGTAATATATCGCGAGACAAAGGGATTGAGTTACATGCATATAAGGTTCACACGATCATAGAAGTCATCGTTGAATGTGTGGGAGTCAGTACAGATCTCCAGGTCCCGCTGCTGATTATTGATCGGAGAGGGGTCTCGATCATGTATGCATTATTCGCGAACCATAGGGTGACACACTTAAGGGATACCGACACCATTCGGAGCAAATAATATGCCAGAGAAAGAAAAAGAAAGCGCAGGAATTTATTTCACTAGAGACCGAAATTGTTTCGGTTGAAATTGTTGAAACTGGTCTGTCTCTCCTACTATAGTCAATATCTAATTTACAACGAGTTGTTAATAATTTGATTATCCTCATTATAGTTCCATGTTCATACGTAAGAACGGTTCTATCTTCGAAAGCCCTAAGCCACGTAAAACTTGCAATGGATAAATTAGAAGCGTCTAGTTTAGATTGTTGCTGGGCTAGTGTCATGATATGGTAATGTTGTAAGTGAATGTATAGTCAATACTCTTACAACACACCTAACGTGTAAGTTCCATAGACCTTGGCCTTACACAAAAACGAATAATAGAGATCATACCACAATGCACATGATGGTGATCAAGTGCAAGAACCATATCATTTCACTTTTCACATATGATGTTTGTTGCATCTTATATTGCTTGTTTGGTGCTTTAGTAGCATTGTAAGATGATCCCTCATTTAGTTATCAAGATAAAAAATGTGTTCTCCCTTAAGTATGCACCGACTATGTTTCGCCGCTTCAAGACATCACGTGATGATCGGGTGTACTTGAATCCACAAACATACATCGGGTGTAAGACAGTTTTACACACGCGAATACTAAGGTTCTTACTTGGCGAGCCTAGCATTTACGGACATGGTCTCGGAACACAGACCGAAAGGTTACGCATGATTCATATGTTTTATATGATGCCCATATAGATGCTAGCCTTTGAATCTACACCGACTCACTGTAAGATCCCTCCTTTATAAAGGAAAAGGATCCCTGTGATTGCAATGCTAGTCCCTGGATCAATGCTAGCATCCACAGTTTAAGATGAAGTACACAGAAACAAAGGTCATTATTACAGTCATTCCAGAGACAAACATAGTCTTTACAACTCCAAGGCCACAGGCCTAGTACAAGCGTTTGAATAAGTAAATAAATAAAAGTCTTCATCTTCATGTGCCACAGGCAAACATGTTGAGTGTAGACTCATGACTCCTAATCCTCATCAGAGTAACCTACAACATCACAAGTTACAGCCACAGTGGGTCAATACATTGGAATAGTATTGGCAAGTGATACCTTAGTATAATTTAGGTGGACTAGATACTATATGCAATTTGGCTAAGTGTAGCTTGGCTTGCTTTGCTCAAAATAGGTTTTTCCTATTAGTTGAAATCACTAAGTTTTTCTTTGTCAAAACTTTTCCCAAGGAACCACCAATAGACATTGAGGTCCTTCACCCTTGTTTACCCACAAGTTTTTACTTAGAAATTGGGATGAGGAGATTCTTGATAGCTTCCATGTCTTGATGCTCAAGTTGTCCTTTTCCAGGGACATGGCTAAGTACTTAGATTCTTCCATCTGCGGAGGTTGTGCACTTTCCCCACAAGCCTTGATTTTCACCAAGACATAACCTTTCAGAAGCCTTCCCTTAGACCAAATGGACGCGTTCCAACCTATCATCCCACTACCACCAACTGTCCAAATGGCTAAGTTCTAGCAACCTATGTGATCCTGGCAGAGCCCATATTGCCAAGTGGCTGCACTAGAAGCTTCTTAACATATGGCCTCTAAAATCTCTTTGTTCCTGGGTGGCTTTCCACAAGTGAGATACACAAGGTAAACCATAGAAATGGGCATTGTGTAACCACTCAACATAAACCATTCCTTCCATTCCACCCAGGTGTTTCATTTACTTAGTTGTTTTATTAGGCAAAACACAAGTCCAAAGACTTAGAAATATTTTTATCATAGCATGTATATTTCACCACCCTTGGTTGCTACTAGCTAGGCTAAGCATGGCATAGATAAGCATTCTTAACTTAGAAATTTCCTAGCAATTCTACAACTACTAGGATTTCCCAACATGGCATATAAGCAAAAATAGCACGCAAGACTAGCAAAATATTTCTAATGCTTAGCAGAAAACATAGGGATAAAAATATCATGAAGCACCACTTGCCTTGGTAGTTTGGAGAGTATCTACGCTCCTCACAATCACAATCACTATTGGCACCAAAATCTACACATAAAATCATAGCAACAATCACATAGAACATATATACAAACAAAAATATATGAATGCATGCAATATGATATGTGATGGTTTTTAAAACTCAACAAAGCAAGTGTACAGTACTGGTTCATAAACAAGTTCAAAACTTGCCAAACAACATTTATTTAAACCTTAAAACATTTCTTAAACAATTCATATACTCAAAATAGCCCTACACATGTTTCTGTAAATAAAACCATTTTAACAGAAGCAAAACGTTAAACAAATTGCATATTTAGAAAGGGCTTGTTGTCCTGATTCCATTGATATAAAATTCATCAAATTTGAACGTGGGGATCAAAAGTTATAGCTAAAACAAATTCAAACAACTAATAGATTCAAATTCTGTTTTTAAATCTAATTCCTGGCCACGCGTCACGCTCTAATTGGCGCGTACCGGTTCGCTCAGGATCGCGTCTGTGAGCCGTTAGATCTACTTAATCTGCACGGTCCAGATCTACTCATAACGTTTCGATAAGTGATCTAATTTCACGCGCTGGATCCAGATCCAACGGTCCTGGATCAAACGACCACAGATGGGCGGCGCTGGCGGTGGCTACTGGCGGCGGTGTGCTCGGCCTACGGCGGCGCGGTGCTACAGGGGGTTCTAGGGTCGTCGGAGGCGCTTACTAGGTTCGTAGCGACGCGCTGATGCTCAACCTGGTGACGGCTTGGCAAGGGGCGCACGGACACGGTTACACGGGCTCGTCGGAGTTGCTGTCAGCGTCGGGCTCGGGTGGACGATGACGTTGGCGACGCTCCTGGTCACCCTAGCACGAACAAACGGCATCAGGAGACGCACAAGACTACGACGAACGTGTTCGTGTGAAACAGAGGCGAAGGGGAACAAGAGGCTCACCGAATTTGATCGCCGGAGTTAAGGATGTCATCGGGAGCTTGCAGCGTTTGACGAAGTCGACGACCTGGGGCAGTACAGGACGAACCAGTGGGGTCAGAAGGTGCGCAAGGAAGTTGTGAAGCGGCTCGTATGAACCATAGGGAGTGGGGCGCACGGGGCTCACCGGGATTGGTCGCCGGAGTGAGCTGTGTCTGCGGCGGTGCGAGGGTGATTGCGGGCAGCCTGGGGGCGCTCCGTGCTCGGAGTCTGGGGGGAAATGGAGAAGGGGCAGAGGGTGTTTAAGTAGGCAAGGAGGGGGCGTGATTTACTCCTGCAATCAACGCGAATTGACGAGCGAATCAAACAGGAAACGCACGGCGCGATTTGGGGAAGAACACGTCGCGGGGGGGGGGGGGGGGGGAGGGGTGGAGACGACGACGCCGTGTGGGCCGCGGCTGTCAGCGAGAGAAACAGAGGGGGAGTGGGTCATGTCTGTCATTCACTCGGCGGGTGCGGGTGTGAGTGAAGAAAACGGTTTGCGGGGTGGGGTTTGCTGGGCTTAGCTGGGCTAGTTGGGCCAGATTCGACTGAAAGCTTATTTTTTCCTTTTAGCCTTTTTCTTTTTCTGTTTGGTTTTTCTGAAATGAATTTCAACTCCAAATCAAATGAGTTTGAATTCAAATCTTCTCTAGGTTTTTATACTGCAAACCTTGCACTCAAATGTGTGTCAAACACTACTGTTTATTCAAAACACTTTGATCAAATGAAAATAAAAATAAAACCAAGCCTTTATGATATATATACAATAGGCATAATATTGGTTTTATTTACTCATTTTGTTTTGAAACTTTGTTCAAACTTTTGATGGTGCCTAAGTTTGAATTTCAAACCTTACTGAACCAAAACAAGTACTCTTCTCATTGGAAGATAGCACTAAGGCTAGAGCAAACTTACATGAAATAATAAGCATAAATGCTTCTGTTTTGAAATGATTTGTTTGAAATGAAACTTATATGATCATGGATGCATGGATGATATGCATGAGTTTGAAACATGATTTTAGGGATGTTACACTCACGTGATGATCGGACTTGGTGTAGTGGATTTGGTTCATGTAATCACCAAAAAGACACGAGGGATGTCGTTTTTGAGTAGGAGTTTATTTCTAATTTTGATTAGTCGAACTCAATTTATCATAAATTAAATCAAAGTGAATTTGCATAATTTGTTGCAGTCATTGGCATTCGTTCACCACCTTATGCTTAGTTGTAATTGAGATAATAGAACTATAGAATTCTGGATATTTACTTTACGAACTAGTATCGTATTGTTTTGAGTGTCAATCTAAAGTTTAAAGTACTATTGCAAACTTTCAGCAAACTATGTTTACTCCGTGAAATTTAATAATTAGTATTAAATCAAGAGTGACAATTCCAGTGTTAGTATCTAAAGTATCATGTTTTCCTCCATGATTCTTGTTTTAAATATCGAGATTATCTAGGAGCTGAAAGATTTGTTTCAGAAACCATCATGTGTGGCAGATATAACGATATCTGAAACAATGTTTTTGGTTCCAATATGATAGAGTATAATGTATGTTCTCATATTGGATGAGAATTTGCAAAGGTTGGAGATGTTAGACATCCTAATCATCCAAAAAGGTTTTGGAAAGTAACATTATACTCAAGATTATCCTTTATAAGCTACATTAGCTTGCTCATGAAAGTTGTCATGATAAGGATGAATATAAGATGTATATAAAGTGTTTACTACACTAAAAGATTACTAAATAATGGTTTTTGAAAGAACTCCAAACATTTGATGATGGTGATCTACTTCAAAGTGCAAGTCCAAAGGTATTAGTATTTTACTACACGCTTTGTACTATGTGTCATGTATATGATGCCACTGTTGATGTTGGTAGATTCTTTTAAAAGAAAAAGGAAATGCTGAAAGAGAATCTATAAAATATATTTGGCAGAAAAAGGAAAGACTGGAAATATCCAGTTTAGGTATATAGATGATATACATGTTATGGTTGTATTCTTTGCTTGTTAAACAGTATGGTTCTTGGGTATTGGATACCAAATTGGTTGGTATGAAATAACATACAGAACAACACAATTCATGAACTACAATGGCCTAAGCAACTAGCAAGAGAATATATGATGATGTTCATCGAAAACAAACAAACGATTGTTTGTATTTCTTGTTGACATCAAAGCTTGTCTTCAAGATTTGTTTTAATAACTGTTATTTAAATCAGGTATTATGAGAACAAAGATTGTTCAAATAATTACTATATTCCATATAATATGGATGATTTACAAATCTAGGTAGAGAAATCATATCCATAAAACCTAATGCTAAAATGTCGCAAGACAAATGATTGAAAGATCACTTACGAAGTGACATTGCCGTTTAAATTATATTGGAAAGAAAAACATGAAGAAACTCCATGTTAATAGATTTTTGGAGTCTTTGATTTGATCAAATGACGCTTGTGAGACTTTCCTCGGGATAATTAAAACTTCATTCAAAGGCCAAAGAAGAACAAACAACTAAATTATTGGAATTTATACATGTTGATGTATGTAGTCCATTATGTGTAGTCGTAAGCTATGGATTTGAACTTCATATGCTTTCTCCGAAAATTTGAGTGAATATTCACTTAATGAGGAAGAAGTATGAAATATTTGAAAATGTTCAAATACTTTCAAGATGAAGTGGAAAATTATTGTAACAAGAAAATAAATAATTTATGATTTGATCATAAAGGGATTTATTTGAGTTGCAAGTTTAGCAAAACACCTAGATTTGCATCTCCGGAAACACCATAGGAATATGGAGTGTTTGAGATATGTAATGAAACCTTGTTTGACATGGTAAAAATCAAAGGTGTCATTTATAAAACTGCTATTATATTTTAAAAGATTAAAGCTTTAGAGACTACCACTTTTACACTGAAAAGAGCACCATCGTGATCCGTTGAAATGACACCATAAAGGTTATGGTTTGGGATAAAACCCAAGTTGTCCTTTCTTAAATTTTGATATGCTAAGCATAAGTAAGATGTTTACAACCAAAGTTGGATGAGCATGTCTTTCTAAGCTATTTGGAATAACCATTGGGTATTCCTCCATAACATCGAGGACAAAAGAGTTTGTCGCTTTAAAAGTCACGTTTCTTGAGAAAGATTTTTTCGTAAAAGTTAAGTGGGAGGACAATAGAACTTTGATAAGGTTGATGAACCTTAGCTAAATGTGATGAGTTGCGCAGCACCGGAAATCGTTCTGGAGGCAGCCATAATGCTCATAGATTATGTGCCTCAAAGATTGTGGTCACGGGGATCTAAGTTCCTATTGAACCGAGTAGTTCGGGTAAACAATCAAAGACTAAGATTTGAGAGTAAATCATTGTTGTTTAACAATGATGAACCGACTACATGCAAAGAAGTGATGATGGGCCCTGACTCTTTCAAATGGCTTGAAGCCATAAAATCCGTAATAGTTCTATACACGAGAAATCAAGTTTTTTGAAGACCCTCCGAAAAGGTGTTAAAACCAATCAGTCATATTTGGATCTATAAAGAAACATACATGGATGTTTTACATCTATGAAATAGTCGACATGTTGGTAAAGATTTTACGACAATTTTCAAGGAGTTGACTATGGCAAGATTTGATCTTTCATAGCGATATTTAGTCTGGACGGTTTAATGTAGCAACCACTACATATAATTTTGGTATATGGTAGTTGAACAAACAAAACAAAGTTCTTCTAATAGAATGGTTACCTAGGAGTGTGCATGACATGATCCAAAGGGTTTTGTTAATTCAAAGGATGCTAAAATGGCATGCAAACTTCAATGGTTCAAGTAAGCATCGCGGAGTTGGAATCTTCACCATGATGAAACTGTTAAAGGAGTTTTCATCAGGAGATGATGAAGATGCTTGCATTTGCAAGAAGTTAAGTGGGAGCGCTGAGACACATTTCTAATACATTATGTGGAGGACATATTGTTGACTGGAAATGATGTATCTTTTATTGACAAAGGTTAATAATTTCATTTCGATGAAAGACTTGGGAAAAAACCCAAATATTAGGCACGAATGTCTATATGGATAGATTGTGACGCCAATATGGTTGTGCCAGACATACATATATGAGATATTGAATGAGTTCAATATGGAAACGACAAGAAAAAGGTCTTATCGCATGGAAAATAATTAAATCAAGACTCAAGTGTATTAACACTTGATAAGTGAAACAAGATTCAACTGCTTTGACACTTGATGAGTGAAATCACAAGAATGTTTTGATCAATCATACCATGATATGTACACATCCAGATATGTCCTATGCTCTAAATGATATGAGCATATGTAACATCCCAAAAAATATTAAACTAGAATCATCAAACTGTAATCATCAAAATTAGGGTTAACAAAAACTTTTCCAATTAAAATATGAAAGCATTCATATGTGTGTGCATTAAAATTTGGATTCTTTTGAATTGCCATGATTGTGTGTTTCTTTGCTTGGAAAATGATTCTTAGGTGAATTAAACATCATCTAAACAATCCCCACACTTTTCCCAAAGACAAACAAATCAAAACCATCAACTTAAGTGAATGGTCACTTTGGCCAATTTAACTTCCATGCCCACTTTGGTTGTCTCTAACTTTCAGAACCTAACAGAAACTTGTTTGGATCTTTGCACCCCTTGATAGTACTCATAACAAAGTATCAAGGCCCACTTTGTGATCATCCAAAAACATTTGAATGCATAGTTTAAAGGACAATTTAAAATTGAATCTATATCATATGGGAAGATCCCATTTTTTCAAAAACCACTCAAACAAGCTCAACTTTCAAAACCCAAGCATCTGCAGACTCACCAGCACCTACCTAGCCCACCCACCAAAAATCTTTTCAAAATTCAAAACTTGAATTCATGCGGCCATTTCATCAAACACCTTGCAGATGCAAATCAAATAAAATCCAAACACTATTTGGAGCAGTGATTTGAGCCTAACTTGTTCCCTCTCTGGTTGCAACTAGGCTTTAGTAGATCATCTAGCTCATTTGTAAACGTCTAGCACCACTGTAAGCTTGGCAATGTCATCAATGGTGAACAGCCGAAGCCACCCATGCCACCCCAGTGTAGACAGCAAGCTAGGAGAGGAACTAGCCATGCCAACCTTGTCTGGGAGATCACCCATGCCTCACCGCCCCCTCTCGACCAGCCCTACCTAGAAGACATCGACCAGAGCACCCAGGAATGCCGCGCTCGTGCCTCTGTCAACCATGCCGAGCGTGCGCCAGAGCGCCACCCTCGACACACGCCCATAGACCGCGCGCCGCCCTCGCCGCGTGCATACGAAATCACCACCGTCCCAGGAGAACGCCAGACATCCCCGTTCGCCGCCCCATGCCTCACAGCCACCGCTCGCCGTCGAAAACGCCGCCTCTGCTGCGCAGAGCATCACATGTTCCATACCGTTTGCCACCGCCCCTACACGCGCATTAAAGCCATAGAGCATCGCCAGGAGACCACCGATTGATCGCCACCGCCGGCCATGCCTCTAGCAGCCCGTAGCCATGTCGCCACCGTCGCCTGCCCATTCCGCTCGGTCTCGTCGTCGAGACTATAAATAGAGGCCTCCCCCACTCAAACTCTTCACACCATCTCACTCCCCTCTCCTCACTAATCGTTCCACCCTGTTCCCGGAGCAAGGAGAGCAGCGCATCACCAGAATTTGGCCGGAGCAGTCCGCCTCTGGAGAAGAAGGGCGCCGTCGCTTTCGTCCACCCCAGGAGAAGCTAACGGTACCAGGAGGTTCGCCGTCGTCGACTTTGTCGTTCGCCTGCCTCGCCGACCCTCGACTGAGCCCCGGTGAGCCCTCGACGACCCCCACCTGCCGCGTTAGGTTTCTGTCTCGCCGGCGCAGCCCGACATAGACGATGAGTAGCAGTCGTTCGATTAGACTTAGATCGTGCGGATGAGATTGCCCCGTACCGCTTCGCGTTTAAAGAGCCACTGACTGGTGGAACCCCCCTGTCAGTTGAGACCCGCACCGCGGAGTGACACCGGGCCGACCCATTATCGTTTCCCGCGCAGCCCAGTCGTTTGAATTTAACTTTTTCCATTTTAATTCAAACACAGTTTTGTACCTAGTTTCAAAAATTAACCCAACTCGATTCAGTAAACCAAATTGAATGAAACCAATTTTTTTAGAAAGGTCTTGGAATGCTGAATCCAAGCCCGTTGGATTTAAATCATGTGGATCTGTAGATCACCCTTGGTAAAAATAATA
Source organism: Avena sativa (assembly GCA_916181665.1). Lineage (NCBI taxonomy): Eukaryota > Viridiplantae > Streptophyta > Magnoliopsida > Poales > Poaceae > Avena > Avena sativa. Next base: position 375,025,949 of record OV702293.1, on the reverse strand, counting down.
AGGCAGAACCTTTTCTGCATTCAAACATTTTTCAAATTTAAACCATAAATGCTTTTGAGTTGATTCCAACTCTCAAAAATCACATTTGATCATACCTTTCAGAATATATAAAAACATTTAGGTTTACTTACAGAAATATTGTTCAAGTAATAAATAATGCCACATAGGCATTTCTAGTCACTTTATTTAAGTAAAATAAAAGGTTAAACCTTATTAAATTGTGACACCACTTTAAATAACATTCCCATGGACTAAAATATGTGGTGATGACATGTGTCAACATGATCCCATGTTTGGTTTGGAGAATATTAAATCTTAAGTAGTTTTTCAATGAGTAGAAATTACTTTTCTAAAAATAAAAAAAATTAAACCAAGCTTTAATCTTGTAATGTTAGTGATGATGCTAGATCTTCTATAGGACCCTTTTGTGTGATGATTGAAAGTAGTTAAGTATTGTTTGGTGATTGTGTACCTCGTGTTTATTTATAGATGCTAATACCGACCAATGATACGAGGAAGAAGGAGGATACTACGAAGAAGAAGCCGAGGAGAACTTCAACCACTGCTCTGCACAAGACAAGCTAACACTTGCAAGATACTGTACTTTAGCAAGCCTTACTAATCAAGTTGACCTATGCAAGACAATACTTGCAAGCTATTAACTTAGCAAGCTTATACTAATACTTGTGCAAGCTAACACTTGCAAAATACTATACCTATGCAAGCAAATACTTGCTTGTTACCATGCCAACTATATGCCTTAAGCATATATGATCATAACCACTTAATAAACCAATCCTAGTTTTACTTACAAGCTTTATACTTTATTTCTTTATCAAAGCTAGTACTTAGAGCTTACTTAAGTGAATTGTAGATACTAGAAAGATAATTGAAGGTTGCATAAAGAGCATAAAATTTAGCCTAAGCTAGATAATCTTTATGTCCTCCTAAGGCATGAGATTGAACTTAGTTAAACTCCGCTAGTTTACCACCCCTCATTAGTACTTACACCCACTTGTAGATGCTAGTGCTAAGCATAAAACTTGATCAACTTTAGATGGGAATACTTGGTGGAAAAATGGTTATGAAAACCTTGGAATGATGGATCATTCTATTGAAATGTTTTGGACATGTGTTTCCGAACACCATATGATTTATGGTCATGAAAATGTTGAGGCATGAGCCTTAGCCCTTTATAAAACTGATGGTTGTCTGGATGCGATACCATTCCAATTTTACCGTACAACCACAATACCCGAGAATTGGGTAGGGCTTGACTGGAAGCTTATATACCTTAGTATTGGTTCCCTCATGGCCAAGGTCTGAGCTGAGGCTACCTTGTGAATATTGTCCACCTGTGCAGTACCCAAGATGACAGTTGGTCATGGTTGGGAGGCCAAACTCACAGGAGAGGTGCTTATACTAGGGCGTGTAATTGAAAGGTTAGGATTGATTATCCGCATACTGAGTATGGTGAATTCAGGATTTGTTCCTGACGAATGTATCGAATGTTGTGGTGAAAGTGTACAATCTCTGCAGAGTGTCAAACTATTCGAATAGCCGCGTCCGCGGTTATGGACAGTTGGAGTGGCCATACTGTTCCCCCGTCAGATGTTTTCAAAATGACTTGTGAAATGACTTGAGACTTTGACTTGACCACAACAGAGTTGTGATATGAAATACAAGTTCCCACTTAGGTGTTATAAAATTTCAACTAGCTTTTCTTGCTTCTGAACCTAGTAAATGTAAATCTGGCTTTTTGCAAAACAACCCTAGAGCTTAGTGTCCTACTACAAAAAACCCCTTCACTTGTTAGTATTAGTTTGCGAGTACTTAAAGAGTACTCATGGCTTTGTCCCTGGCTATTCCCGTGGCCAGACTATGAAGAGGAGTACCTGGAGGATGGACCCCAGGAAGGTTACGAAAACTAGGATCATCTCCCATCGTCAGCATTGCCTGTGACCCCAAAGATTGAGCTTTGCCTAAGCTACCGTTATTATTACGTATTTCCGCTGCTTGAGTTGTATTAAGAACTGGATCATGAGATCCTTATTTGTGTAAGACCTTATGTATGGTTTGTAATGGATGATGTACTGTGGTATCCAATTCTGTTATGTCTCGCAAAAATGGTAATCCTGGGATTGCGATGTATGGCATAACAGGCATCCGGTATTAAAAACCCTGGTGTTGACAAGTTGGTATCAGAGCCATCCTTACCATAGGAGACCCTAGTTAGACTGGACGTTTGGAATCAAAAACTTAGTTTCAAAATCAAAGAAAGCAAATATTTACAAAAACTTATTCCCATTCTTATCACTTTGATTCTTTCACGAAAATTCATGTTTATCAAAAACTCTTGCAAATTACATAAAATTTGACACACTTGATCACTCTACTAAATTACTCATCTTATATTCTTTTATATGGACGTGAAGTACAACAAGCTTTACCAGTTGGGAAATGGAGGAGACCTTATCTTTGAGAGGGATTTGGACCAGCTTTCGGAACTTCTGGAGCGTCCACACCCCGAGTTCTTCGGAAGCTCAGCTCAATGATCAAGGAGGAGGAGATCTGCAGTGGCTAATTGTTGCAAGTCTCCGAGGAAAGACTGAACCTCCCACTGCGGAGGGAATTCAGTTCACCTTAAGAGAGAACAACTGGCCCGATGGACTTGCCAGGGCCATGCAGGAAGCTCTTGCCCGTCTATGTGGGCAGAGTATCAACCAGATGAAGGGTACCCGCTTTGAGTTTTGCCCAAGGCGTGATGCTAATGGACAGCCACTAGAAGCCCCATACCACCACGAGATGAAGACTCAGTTGGACCACCTTAGCTTCATGATGTACGATCATCATTAGGAGTTGGATAATTGTCGTGACTACTCCAACCACAAGTCCGCCATCATCAAGACGAAGGATCAGACCATCGCCATGCTCGCGAAGGATCGCAAGTCTCGTTGCCGTCAACTCGATAAGAAGGAGCGCATCCTTGCCCGTCTTCGCCACTATATCTCGGATTTGGAGGAGACCATCCATGAGAGAGACATGCAGTTGGAGGAAAGGGAGAATGCCGGAGAGGATCTTCGTGGAGACCCCTACTCCTATCTCAGCGATGATGATGATTTTCTGGAGGATCAGGATATGGATTTCTTCACCGATGAGGAGGATTTCGCCTTCATCAATGACAACGATGATGATGAAGATGACGACTACACCGACTCCGAGGAGTAGCAGCACTTGAGCACTAGCGTAGTGAGTAGTATTCGGTCCCACGGTATCGTAGTTTCCAGAATGGTTCCTAAAAACCATCTGTTTACCTTGTTGTGGTGTGTGTTTCTATCGTGTGCTATGAATGAATGAAAAGCAAGTTGCTAGAAAATCTGAGTCAAACTTTAAAAACTTATCAAAGTACCAAAACCTTAGAAATTTCCCTCTTTTCTCATGATCTATCTCAATCTTCAGATGCCACACGGAGGAAGTGGTTCATCCCCAGACCTGATGTTGCAGATCCTGCAAATGTTGGTTTCTGACCGCGAAGCTGAAAGAGCCGAACGTCAAGCCAACCTAGCCACCCTTCAGCAGATAGCCCAGCTAGCCCACAACAATCAAGGCCACGGAAACCAGGACAACCATGGATCTAAGCTCAAGAATTTCCAGAACACCAACCCGCCTATTTTCACTAAGTCGGAAGAACCCCTAAATGCCGACGATTGGCTGCAAACCATGGAAAATAACCTAGAAGTCGCTGGAGTGGAAGCTAACGAGAAAGTTCTGTTCGCCACCCACTATCTAGCCGGAGATGCCAGAGCATGGTGGAATTCAAAGTCAAGTTCAGCAGAACCCATGTGCCACCAGGTTTGGTCAAGAGGATGAGAGATGAGTTCAGAGAACTGAAGCAAGGAAGGATGACCGTAGTGGAATACCGTGACAAATTCTTGTCATTAGCTAGGTATGCCTCGGATGAGATCGACACCAAAGCCAAGAAGAAAGAAAGATTCCTGAATGGTCTGCACGATGAGATGCAGACTGTGTTAGTCAATATCCCCTTTGCTGATATTGAAGCCCTGGTCGACTCTGCCATCCAGATGGAAGGAAAGATCAACCAAGCCAATGAGAACCGCAAGCGTCGCATGATGCATCAACCAAGAACCCATCAGACCCCAAAGTACCGCCCTAACCCATCTCCAGGATTTGCCCCGAGAACCAACAGACCCCCGATGAACCGTCCGACCTATCCCAACCGTGGAAACCCAAGGCCCGAAGGAAATCACAACAACCCCGGAAACTCTAATAATTTCAACCGTGCCCCACCTATGTTCAACAACAACAATGCTACCACCAACACCAACACTGCCCCGAGGACTGGAAGCAATGCTGTGCCTGTTACAACAAAGGACAAGTCGCAAGTGACTTGTTATGACTGTGGAAATAAGGGTCACTACTCCAACGAGTGCCCCAACAAGAAGAATGCCACAGCCCCCAATGCAAATGCCCCAGCTCAGCAGCAGCGTCGTGTTCAACCAGGAAGAAGGTTTTCCCCAGGAAATTCGCTCAACCGCAACGGCCGTCTTTTTCTCATGCATGCTAAAGAAGCTCAGGAAGCGCCAGATGTCGTGCTGGGTATGTTTGTTGTTAATTCAGTACTTGCTAGAGTGTTGTTCGATTCTAGTGCATCGCATTCATTTGTCACCGAAGAATTTGCCTGCATTAGTAAGATTCAACCAACAAAACTAAAGCATGTTATGATCATCCAAATTCCCGGTTCAGCCACCAAGGCTAGGCAAATTTGCAAAGCCATCCCTATCCGAATCCATGGCATAGATTTTTATGCTAACCTGATAGTACTCAGAACTAAAGGTTTGGAAGTAGTACTAGGAATGGATTGGATGTCCAAACATAAAGGATTGATTGACTGTGCCAAGAAAGCCATCACCATGACTAGTACAGCCGGAATATCAGCCGAGCATATATCTGAAACCTTACCTCGTCAATTCAAGTGCAACAAGAGTATAGCCCAACCTACCATTGACCAAGTCCGAATAGTCTGTGAATACCCCGATGTATTTCCAGATGTTTTGCCCGGTATGCCCCCAGATCGGGATATCGAGTTTATCATCGAACTAATCCCCGGAACAGGACCCATAGCCCAGAGACCATATAGTATGAACCCGTCTGAACTAGCAGAACTGAAGAAGCAACTGGATGCCATGCTGGAAATTGGATTGATTCAACCAAGTGCGTCACCATGGAGATCACCTGTTTTGTTTGTGGACAAGAAAGATGGAGGTAACCGTGTGTGTACGGATTATCGTAAGTTAAATGATGTCACCATCAAAAACAAGTATCCCTTGCCCAAGATAGAAGATTTGTTTGACCAGTTGACCGGTGCCAAAGTGTTTTCTAAGATTTGTTAGGACTGGCTATCATCAACTCAAAATTCGGGCAGAGGATATTCCCAAGATTGCCTTTACCACCAGATATGGATTATACGAGTATATTGTCATGTCTTTTGGATTAACCAATGCCCCCGCCTATTTCATGAATCTCATGAATAAGATTTTTATGGACTTCCTGGATAAGTTTGTCGTTGTTTTCATCGATGACATTCTGATTTATTCTAAATCGGAAGAAGAACATGAGCTACACCTAAGGACCATTCTTGGAACCCTTAGAGAGCATCAGCTGTACGCCAAGTTTAGCAAATATGAATTCTGGTTACAGGAGGTAGGATTCCTCTGCCACATTGTATCAGCCAGAGGAATTGCCATTGACCCTGCAAAGGTGAAAGATGTCGAAGATTGGCAAGCCCCAACCACTCAAACCCAAGTTCGTTCATTTCTCGGATTGGCGGGATATTACCGCAAGTTCGTAGAAGGATTCTCGAGTATCGCCAGACCCATGACCCAATTGCTGAAGAAGGACAAGAAGTTTGAATGGACCGACAAATGTGAAGCAGGTTTTCAAGAACTCAAGTGGAGATTGATTTCAGGCTCAATCTTAATCATGTCGGATATCACGAAGCCTTTGACGTGTATTGTGACGCATCCAAGATCGGTCTCGGATGTGTGCTAATGCAAGAAGGCAAAGTTATATCTTATCTATCTCGACAACTGAAACAACATGAGCAAAATTACCCAACCCATGACCTCGAACTCGCAGCCGTAGTTCTAGCCCTGAAGACATGGAGGCATTACCTGATGGGAAATTGTTGTGAGATTTATTCGGATCACAAGAGCCTGAAGTATATATTCACTCAGAAGGAGCTGAATATGAGACATAGAAGATGGATTGAGTTAATCAAGGATTACGATCTGGACATTCACTATCACCCTGGTAAAGCCAACGTGGTAGCAGATGCCCTTAGCAGATTGCCGTGCCGCTTGAACTCCATGATTTTGAAGGAGCAACCAAGTTTGCACAAAGAGATGGAAGATTTTCGAATGGAATTAGTGAGTGAAGGATTTTTGGCTAGCATAGAACTTCAACCCACTTTGATCAGCCAGATCAAAGAGGCGCAGAAAGGAAATGCTAGTATTGACGGAATCAAGCGTCATATCAGTACAGGCAAAGTACCAGCATTCATCGAAGACGAAGAAGGAGTTCTGTGGTGAAAAGGACGCCTTTGTGTACCAGCAGATTCTAAGTTGAAAGAAGTTATTCTCAAGGAAGATCATGATACTCTTTATTCTATCCACCCCGGAGGAACTAAGATGTATCAAGATTTGAAAGAGCAATTTTGGTGGCATAAGATGAAGAGAGAAATCGGAAGCTATATCGCCAAGTGTGATATATGTCAGCGAGTCAAGGCAGGACATCAAAGACCCGCTGGATTATTGCAACCCTTGCAGCTTCCGGAATGGAAATGGGATTCCGTTGGAATGGACTTTATCACCGGATTGCCTACTTCTAGTAGGGGAAATGACTCTATCTGGGTCATAGTGGACAGATTGTCCAAAGTTGCCCATTTCTTACCCGTCAAGACCACATATCAGAGTTCGAAGCTAGCGGAGTTATACATCGCTAGAATCGTCAGTTTGCATGGAGTCCCCAAGAACGTTGTATCGGATCGAGGAACTCAGTTTACCTCGAGATTCTGGAAGAAAGTTCAAGAAGGTTTAGGAAACCGCCTAGATTTCAGCACCGCGTATCACCCTCAGACCGATGGACAAACGGAGAGAGTAAATCAAATACTCGAAGATATGCTGAGAGCATGTGTGTTAGACTATGGATCTAAGTGGGAAGACTGTCTGCCGTTTGCAGCATTTTTGTACAACAATAGTTATCAAGCTAGTTTGCAATTGGCCCCACTTGAATTCATGTACGGAAGGAAGTGTCGCACCCCTTTGAACTGGTCGGAAGTAGGAGAGAGTCAGATTTTCGGACCCGATATCCTACGAGAAGCAGAAGAGAAGGTTCACAAGATTCATGAGCACCTCAAGACAGCCCAGTCCAGATAGAAGAGTTACGCCGACAAGAGACGTCGAGACCTCGCCTTCCACATAGTTGATTTTGTATATCTGAAAGTTTCTCCATCAAAGGGAATGCAGCGTTTCCAACTCAAAGGAAATTTAGCCCCCAGATATATCGGACCTTTAAAAATTCTGAACCGTCGAGGACAAGTGTCGTATCAATTGGAACTACCCAAAGAGATGTCAGCCGTGCACAATGTGTTCCATATCTCATTACTTCGCAAGTGCCTCGAAGTTCCGGAGAAGACGGAAGTGTTCAAGAATATCGATCACCGGACCATAGAGATCAACGATGACCTGACCTATCCCGAAGTACCCATCCGTATTTTGGAAGAAGCTTTCCGAACCACCAGAACCCAAAGCATCAAGTTTCTCAAAATTCAGTGGAGTAACCACACAGAAGAGGAAGCTACCTGGGAGCGCGAAGATCACATCAGGACGAAGTTTCCCGATCTCTTCAAATCCTAGGTAACATTTCCGTCCTTTTTCAAATCTCGGGACGAGATTCTGTTTAAGGGGGGAAGTTTGTAACATCCCAAAAATATTAAACTAGAATCATCAAACTCTAATCATCAAAATTAGGGTTAACAAAAACTTTTCCAATTAAAATATGAAAGCATTCATATGTGTGTGCATTAAAATTTGGATTCTTTTGAATTGCCATGATTGTGTGTTTATTTGCTTGGAAAATGATTCTTAGGTGAATTAAACATTATCTAAACAATCCCCACACTTTTCCCAAAGACAAACAAATCAAAACCATCAACTTAAGTGAATGGTCACTTTGGCCAATTTAACTCCCATGCCTACTTTGGCTGTCTCTAACTTTCAGAACCTAACAGAAACTTGTTTGGATCTTTGCAACCCTTGATAGTACTCGTAACAAAGTATCAAGGCCCACTTTGTGATCATCCAAAAACATTTGAATGCATAGTTTAAAGGACAGTTTAAAATTGAATCTATATCATATGGGAAGATCCCACTTTTTCAAAAACCACTCAAACAAGCTCAAATTTCAAAACCCAAGCATCTGCAGACTCACCAGCACCAACCTAGCACACCCACCAAAAATCTTTTCAAAATTCAAAACATGAATTCATGCGGCCATTTCATCAAACACCTTGCAGATGCAAATCAAATAAAATCCAAACACTATTTGGAGCAGTGATTTGAGCCTAACTTGTTCCCTCTCTGGTTGCAACTAGGCTTTAGTAGATCATCTAGCTCATTTGTAAACGTCTAGCACCACTGTAAGCTTGGCAATGTCATCAATGGTGAACAGCCGAAGCCACCCATGCCACCCCAGTGTAGACAGCAAGCTAGGAGAGGAACTAGCCATGCCAACCTTGTCTGGGAGATCACCCATGCCTCACCGCCCCCTCTCGACTAGCCCTACCTAGAAGACATCGACCAGAGCACCCAGGAATGCCGCGCTCGTGCCTCTGTCAACCATGCCGAGCGTGCGCCAGAGCGCCACCCTCGACACACGCCCATAGACCGCGCGCCGCCCTCGCCGCGTGCATACCAAATCACCACCGTCCCAGGAGAACGCCAGACATCCCCGTTCGCCGCCCCATGCCTCACAGCCACCGCTCGCCGTCAAAAACGCCGCCTCTGCTGCGCAGAGCATCACATGTTCCATACCGTTTGCCACCGCTCCTACACGCGCATTAAAGCCATAGAGCATCGCCAGGAGACCACCGATCGATCGCCACCGCCAGCCATGCCTCTAGCAGCCCGTAGCCATGTCGCCACCGTCGCCTGCCCATTCTGCTCGGTCTCGCCATCGAGACTATAAATAGAGGCCTCCCCCGCTCAAACTATTCACACCATCTCACTCCCCTGTCCTCGCTGATCGTTCCACCCCGTTCCCGGAGCAAGGAGAGCAGCGCATCGCCGGAATTTGGCCGGAGCAGGCCGCCTCTGGAGAAGAAGGGCGCCGTCGATTTCGTCCACCCTAGGAGAAGCTGCCCGTACCAGGAGGTTCGCCGTCATCGACTTCGTCGTTCGCCCGCCTCGCCGACTCTCGCCTGAGCCCCGGTGAGCCCCCGACGACCCCCCACCTGCCGCGTTAGGTTTCTGTCTCGTCGGCGCAGCCCGACGTGGACGCTGAGTAGCAGCCGTTCGATTAGACTTAGATCGTGCGGATGAGATTGCCCCGTACCGCTTCGCGTTTAAAGAGCCACTGACTGGTGGAACCCCCCTGTCAGTTGAGCCCCGCGCCGCGGAGTGACACCGGGCCGACCCATTATCGTTTCCCGCATAGCCCAGTCGTTTGAATTTAACTTTTTACATTTTAATTCAAACACAGTTTTGTACCTAGTTTCAAAAATCAACCCAGCTCGATTCAGTAAAACAAATTGAATGAAACCAATTTTGTTAGAAATGTCTTGAAATGCTGAATCTAAGCCCGTTGGATTTAAATCATTTGGATCTGTAGATCACCCTTGGTAAAAATAACAAGGCAGAACCTTTTCTGCATTCAAACATTTTTCAAATTTAAACCATAAAAGCTTTTGAGTTGATTCCAACTCTCAAAAATCACATTTGATCATACCTATCAGAATATATAAAAACATTTGGGTTTACTTACAGAAATATTGTTCAAGTAATAAAATAATGCCACATAGGCATTTCTAGTCACTTTATTTAAGTAAAATAAAAGGTTAAACCTTATTAAATTGTGACACCACTTTAAATCACATTCCCATGGACTAAAATATGTGGTGATGACATGTGTCAACATGATCCCATGTTTGGTTTGGAGAATATTAATTCTTAAGTAGTTTTTCAATGAGTAGAAAGTACTTTTCTAAAAATAAAAGAAATTAAACCAAGCTTTAATCTTGTAATGTTAGTGATGATGATAGATCATCTATAGGACCCTTTTGTATGATGATTGAAAGTAGTTAAGTATTGTTTGGTGATTGTGTACCTCGTATTTATTTATAGACGCTAGTACCGACCAAGGATACGAGGAAGAAGGAGGATACTACGAAGAAGAAGCCGAGGAGAACTTCAACCACTGCTCTGCACAAGGCAAGCTAACACTTGCAAGATACTCTACTTTAGCAAGCCTTACTAATCAAGTTGACCTATGCAAGCCAATACTTGCAAGCTATTAACTTAGCAAGCTTATACTGATACTTGTGCAAGCTAACACTTGCAAAATACTATACCTATGCAAGCAAATACTTGCTTGTTACCATGCCAACTATATGCCTTAAGCATATATGATCATAACCACTTGATAAACCAATCCTAGTTTTACTTACAAGCTTTATACTTTATTTCTTTATCAAAGCCAGTACTTAGAGCTTACTTAAGTGAATTGTAGATACTAGAAAGATAATGGAAGGTTGCATAAAGAGCATAACATTTGGCCTAAGCTAGATAATCTTTATGTCCTCCTAAGGCATGAGATTGAACTTAGTTAAACTCACTTGTAGATGCTAGTGCTAAGCATAAAACTTGATCAACTTTAGATGGGAATACTTGGTGGAAAAATGGTTATGAAATCCTTGGAATGATGGATCATTCTATTGAAATGTTTTGGACATGTGTTTCCGAACACCAGATGATTTATGGTGATGAAAATGTTGAGGCATGAGCCTTAGCCCTTTATAAAAGTGATGGTTGTCTAGATGCGATACCATTCCAATTTTACCGTACAACCACAATACCCGAGAATTGGGTAGGGCTTGACTAGAAGCTTATATACCTTAGTATTGGTTCCCTCACGGCCAAGGTCTGAGCTGAGGCTACCTTGTGAAGATTGTCCACCTGTGCAGTACCCAAGATGACAGTTGGTCATGGTTGGGAGGCCAAACTCACAGGAGAGGTGGTTATACTAGGGAGTGTAATTCAAAGGTTAGGATTGATTATCCGCATATTGAGTATGGTGAATTCAGGATTTGTTCCTGATGGATGTATCGAATGTTGTGGTGAAAGTGTACAATCTCTGCAGAGTGTCAAACTATTCAAATAGCCGCGTCCGCGGTTATGGACAGTTGGAGTGGCCATACTGTTCCCCCGTCAGATGTTTTCAAAATGACTTGTGAAATAACTTGAGACTTTGACTTGACCACAACAGAGTTGTGATATGAAATACAAGTTCCCACTTAGGTGTTATAAAATTTCAACTAGCTTTTCATGCTTCTGAACCTAGTAGATGTAAATCTGGCTTTTTGCAAAACAACCCTAGAGCTTAGTGTCCTACTACAAAAAACCCCTTCACTTGTTAGTATTAGTTTGCGAGTACTTAAAGAGTACTCATGGCTTTGTCCCTGGCTATTCTCGTGGCCAGACTATGAAGAGGAGTACCAGGAGGATGGACCCCAGGAAGGTTACGACAACTAGGATCATCTCCCATCGTCAGCATTGCCTGTGACCCCGAAGATGGAGATTTGCCTACGCTACCGTTATTATTACGTATTTCCACTGCTTGAGTTGTATTAAGAACTGGATCATGAGATCCTTATTTGTGTAAGACCTTATGTATGGTTTGTAATGGATGATGTACTGTGGTATCCAATTCTGTTATGTCTCGCAAAAATGGTAATCCTGGGATTGCGATGTATGGCATAACAGGCATCTGGGATTAAAAACCCGGGTGTTGACAGAATATACCAGAATAAATCATAAAGATGATCATTGAACGATAGTAAGGATATTCTTATAATCTTTTGGAAGAATTAAGAATATATTCTATTTGTATAAGGGACAAATAGTTCATTGTAAAATGACAGTAGTTCTGTCAAATGATACAAATTAAGTTTATCTCAATTTAAACTATGGGTGGCACAATGTAATGGAAAGGAGATTCCATGAAGGATTTGGATGAATTCCAAATTAAGACATTGTAACGGATACTACAACAAAAGGCTAAGTATATGCCTGCTATAGTAGCAGCAAAGGAGGGGCATTTGTGTCAAGTAGTTTGTTATCAAACTAAGGTGTGGTTCTCTAACGGGCTAACACTAAAGTTATATTTTACAACAATATTATCGTCATGATTTAACCCCAAGGAACTAAAGGTCCAACCAAAAGACCAAATTTATATAATGCCATCTCATTAGAGAATGAGTGATGCGTAAAGACGCAAAGACATGCAAATACACACGGACCTAAAAGTGTCAGATCCGGAGATTATGTTAACCACTTGCAATCACGTATATGGAACACCAGAAAGCCATAGGTGTTCAATACGCGAAGTTTTAAAACTAGATTATTGTCTCTAGTGCAAGTGGAAGACTGAAGGGAATATGCCCTGAGAGGTAATAATAAAGTTGTTATTATGTATATTCCAAGTTTATGATAAATGTTTATTTTACATGCTATAATTGTATTAATACAGAAATGTTAATACATGTGTGTTTAATAAACAAATAGAAAGTTCCTAGTTATGCATCTCTTATAAACTAGCTCGTTGATTAACAAGATGATCAAAGGTTTCCTGATCATGGACATTGGATGTTGTTAATAACAAGGTCACAACATTATTGGAATAGTGTGATAAACATTCATCCGAAGTATAGCATTACGATCAATGTTGTTGTATTTATATTGCTATAACATCATACGAAGTAATCCTAGTCCTTAGACCATGAGATCATGTCAACCACTAACACTACAAGAGTATCTTGATAACATCAAACTTCACACCATAATAGGGTGACTATAAAGGTGGGTTCAGTGCTACGAAGGTTTTATGTTGAGGCTCATGGATCAAGAGTGGAATTTGTCCATCCCGATGACGGAGAGATATACTCTGGGCCCTCTCGGTGATACCACATTAGTTAGCTTGTAAGCAAGTGATTTGATCACTAGAATGTTATATCACGGGAACGAGAAAAGAGTACATGTCAGTAACGAGATCAAACTACGTATAGGGATACCGATGATCAAATCTCGGGCATGTAATATATTGCGAGACATAGGGATTGAGTTACATGCGTATAAGGTTCACACGATCACACAAGTCATCGTTGAACGTGTGGGAGTTAGTACGGATCTCCAGGTCCCGCTGCTGATTATTGATTGGAGAGGGGTCTCGATCATGTATGTATTATTCGCGAACCGTAGGGTGACACACTTAAGGGATACCGACACCATTCGGAGCAAATAATATGCCATAGAAAGAAAAGAAAGCGCAGTAATTTATTTCACTAGACACCGGAATTGTTTCGGTTGAAATTGTTGAAACTGGTTCTGCATGTGAAATTGAAATGTTGTAAGGGGTTTTATGTGGATGTTTGTTAATTAAATCAATTAACAAAATTCTGAATAAATAAATAAATAAAAGAGTTTTATTTAAATGAGAGCTTGCATTAAATTTGGTGGAAATTTAATGCATGTGAGTGGATTTTTGAGTGGAGGCATGTTTATATGAGTGGAGGCTTTTCATTTTGAGTGGGAGCTCCACCCACATGAATGTGGAAGAGGTGGGGACAGCCACCATGGCTATGGCGCCATGCCCCTTGGGTGCCTTCCTCTCCTGTTGGGAAGGTGACCCCGGATAGCGTCAAGACAGTGGAAAGACGAAGGGAGTCTCCCTTGTCATGAGCCGAGTTACTGTTTATATCGGCCGAGTCATGTAAAAGTCGGCCGAGCTAAGCAAGGCCATGACAGCTACAGAAGGATAAACACCTTATCTGGCCGACATATGAGTTAAGTCGGCCGAGTAAGTCCGACTAACTTGAATACAGGTGAAGGCCGAGCCGAGTTATGTGAGACAAGGCCGAGTAACACGAAGCTTGCAGGAGAAGGAGGTTCCTATAGTAAAACCCTAGTCGCTAGCTAGGGAGAATCTGAATAGAGCCAAGCACAAAGGACAAGGAGCAGAGCAACAGAAGGGCAGAAGAAGGTCACGGAGGTGACAGTCATGGAGCCCGAGGCGCGCAGGTGGGGCTCTCTGGAACATTGCCGTCATTAGAAGGGGGACACGGAAAGAGGGTCGCCGAGTTACCATATTGGGACAAGCATATTCCTCGAATATGCTTGCCACGTCAACCCTAGGAGGAACCAAGGCACCCCTTTATAAGGGGAGAAGCGGGCTCCTGAGAAGGGATCGATTCATTCTATGCGGTAAGGCTCGTGTAGTAGCTCTCTTCTTCCTGCAAACAGCTCGAGGAGCACTTGTAGTCCCAAAGAAGAGAAATAAAGATCTGCATGTTAGCTGTTTGAGTGTAGAGATAACTACATCTTCCCTCCCCGGATCACTCTAGCATCCATTGGCCCCATACTTTAGCCTACCCATGGCATCTGCCGTGCCACCACCACGACAGTTGGTGCCCACCATGGGGCCAGCAGCGGTGCTAGCTGGAGTCAAGATCCGGATGGGAAACTTCATTCACACCGGCGAGTGTGTTGTCTCTGGCTTGGTCCAGAGATTTGATCTCTGGGACTATGTCAGCGATAATGCAGGCAGCTTCAGGAGGAAAGCGCCTCCGCCCAACGGCGTCTTCAGGAGAGCCCCCCCCCTCAGCACTGCGAACGGTCCGCGTGGAGCACGCCTCGTCGGCAGCGTCGAGGTGATGGTCGCAGCCGGGGCTCAGACGGCAGCAGCAGGCGCCGGAGCAAGCAAGGAACCGGCAGCGGGAGGACAGGTGACCACAAAGCAAGCAGCTCCACAGCCCACCGAGGTAGATCCGTCAGCAGCCAAGTCAGCCGAGGTACAGGAGACAACCCCAAAGGCAGCAAGGGTAAGATGGCCACCTCTGGATAGACCAGAAAATATTCTCCAGGCAACTATAGATAATCTGACCACGCCTATAGTGCCGATACTTGATCCGGCTAATGCTCAGGCTGAGTTAGAAGAGACTAGGCAGAAAGTACTGGTAGAGGCAAAAAGGTGTCGACCTTGCGGGAGTCCTTGAACAGGACCCTGCGAGAGTATGCCAAGGCAAATAAACTAGATGTTGCCCCCGAGCGGGTAGATGAATTAAGATTGAGAGGAAAAAACCTCATGAATGATATCAACAAAGAGCATGAGACTCATAAGGCGGATTCAGTTGATCTAGGCTTGCCGAGGTATAGCACCCTGGCAAAGAACCTAAGGGCGGCAAATGCCGCTGCATTGGAGTTAGAAGGATTAACCGGCGAAGCCCGGCAGAAACAGCAAGAAAGAGTGAATGAGCTGGTACGCATTGCGAACTAGCAGAATGAAAAAATGCTTAGGGCAGACCCGGCAAGACCGAGAGCCTCGCGTATGGTTCATTCGGCTGGAGCAGCGCCCGCCCTATAAGTGGCAGCAGCATCCTCACCCGGAAACAACGCGCGAAAAGATAGAGCAGTAACTTCAGGAAAAAGAAATAAGAAAATTGTTCCGTATGATCCGGCAGTAGCCAAAAAAGTCAATGAGAACAGAGGCAATGGGAGCCGAGGTAACAGTGGCAAAAGAAACCTCGGCCGTGCCAACAAAGGCAACGGAAGTCGAGGTAATGGAGACCTCGGAAGAGGAAATCATGAGAACAATGACCCGGTGGAAGGAAGGAGAGACCCACCGCCCAATCCTCAGCCGAGGTATGAACCTCGGCAAGAGCGAGAAGTGAGACCCGCTCACCATAATCAGGCAAACGAGAGGTACAATGATGGTTACTCAGATATGGAGTATGCAGGGCATGGTGGAAATAACCATTATGGAATACAGGAAAGAATCATTTACAAAAACTTGCCGTCAAATGATGCAAGATTAAAACTGGACAGGTTGTATCGGTCCGAGTTGTTAGAGGAGCAGGGTCCGCCTGGTCCGGCGGTTTTGGACCTCGGATCATGGGTGAGCCACCAGTGCCGAACTTTCAGCTGGCGAGGGGCACGAAAACATACAATGGCAGCATCAAACCACAGGATTGGTTGATTGACTATGCTACTGCAGTAAAAATAGCTAGTGGAAACTTGCGATGGGCGGTAAGATATGTCCCGAAGATGCTGGAAGGACCAGCCAGAGTATGGCTAAACAATCTGCTAGCAGGTAGTATCAACTGTTGGGTAGATTTTGAAGAGATGTTTGTCTGCAACTTCACCAGTACTTACAAAAGACCAAACATACCACAACAGCTTGCTATGTGCAAGCAGAGGCCGAATGAGACAGATAGAGAATTCTTGACTCGGTGGTGTAACCTTAGAAACTCATGTGAAGGAGTTATAGAATCTCAGGCGATAGCTTGGTTTGCTCAAGGCTGCCGATACGCCAGTGTTTTGTGGCAGAGGTTGCAAAGAGATATGCTGACCCCCTTGGCAGAAACCATCAGGATAGCAGATTCATATGCTTTGGGGGATCCGACAACCATAACTGATGTCGGCAGAACATCGAGAGCATCAGGATCAATATGCAAGAGATGCAGCCAGATCATCGAGGCGCAACGAGTTCAGGGGTAGAAGAAGAGAGGAAAGACCGGAGTACAGATATGCATCCAATCAGGTGGCAGCGGTAGTGCAAGACCAGCCGAGTCACGAAAACAGTCAGCGGCAGAAAAGTGGTCCTCCGCAGTGGACGCCAAGGAATGAAGGGAAGAGACAGTGGACACCAGAACAGAAGAAGTAGTGGCAGGAAAGGCCAAAATACACGTTTGAGTCCATGTTGGATCAACCGTGTAAGTTCCATACTCCAAATCTGGCCAAGCCGGCTAATCATACGACTCGGTAGTGTGCTTGGATGAAAAACACAATGGGGAACCCGACGAGCATGCAAGCGCCTCCTCATCAAGCGCATCAACAACAGCAGCCACAGTTAACCGGAGCAAATGTGCAGTAGTTAATGTTACCCCCACCTCCTCCGAGGTATGATAACTCGGACCGGAGAGATGCAGTGCATCAAGTGATAAATCAAGGTCAGGATGTAAGGGCAACCCTCGAAATAATGGACGCAATGACTACAGAGAGCATCATCAATCATATTGTGTGTTCACAACAGAACAGCAAGACAGGCAAAGTGTACAACACCGGCATATGGAAGTAAATGCGGTTATGCCGGCGGTACCAAGATATGTGCCTTGGTCAGATCAGGAAATAACCTGGAGCATAAAGGATGACCCGAAAATAATGCCGAATCCAGGGTCATACGCACTCGTACTAGATCCGACATTTGTCGGGCCCAACATTAATGTGAAATTTTCAAAAGTACTCATTGACAATGGGAGAAGTATCAATATCATGTACAAAGATACGATGCATAAACTCGGAATAGCGCAGAATATGCTACAATCCACAAGAACCACATTCCATGGAATAGTGCCGAGACTTTCGTGCGAACCCACTGGGAAAGTCCGAGTAGATGTATTATTCGGCACAAGGGAGAATTGCAGAGCGGAAAATTTGGAGTTTGAAGTGGTGGACCTAGAAAGTTGCTATCATGCTTTACTCGGACGGCCGACATTGGCCAAATTCATGAGCAGCTGCCACGTCACTTACTTGAAAATGAAGTTACCCGGACCACAAGGGATGATAACAGTAGCAGGAGATTACAGGAAGTCGATGGAATGTGCTTCGGCCGGATCAAACCTGGCCGAGTCATTGGTGATTGCAAGAGAAAAAAGAAGGATTCAGGAGGTAGCGGCTCTCGCTCAGTCAGCACAGCTGAATATGCCAGCATTAGCCAACCCACATGGAAGTGTTTCTTTCCAGCCGACTAAGGAGACAAAAAAGGTCCAGATAGATGAGCAGTTCCCAGAGCGCACCATCACGATTGGTGCCAAATAGGAAGGGCGAGCTCACCAACTTCCTCCGTGAGAATCGGGATATCTTTGCCTGGTCAACTCAAGACCTGCAATGTGTGCCGAGGGAGTTGGCTGAGGACTCTTTGCATGTAAGGCCAGGAGCAAGGCCGGTGAAGCAACCTCTCCACCGCTTCGCCGAAGACAGGAGAAAAATAACAGGGGATGAGATAGCTCGGCTCCTTGTGGCCAGGTTCATCATGGAAGTGCTTCATCCGGATTGGCTATCAAATCCGGTATTAGTAGAAAAGAAAAAAGGATGACCCAAATGTAGCCGTCGTATGGTGAATGTGTATTGATTACACGAATCTAAACAAGGCATGTCCCAAAGATCCTTTTCCTTTACCTAGGATAGATCAAGTCATTGATTCGACCGCTGGTTGTGAGCTGTTGTCATTTGTATACGCGTATTCTGGTTTCCACCAGATACCATTAAATCTGGCCGATCAAATAAAGACTGCGTTTATTACCCCGTACGAGGCTTATTGCTATCGCACCATGTTATTCGGCCTGCATAACGCAGGAGCAACATACCAGAGATGCATGCAAAAGTGTCTACATGACCATATAGGAAAAAATGTACAAGTATATGTAGACGACGTGGTTATAAAAACCAAAGAGAGCAAAACGCTCCTGGATGATATTCGGCAGACATTCGCAAACTTGAGAAGGTTTCGAATGAAGCTTAACCCCTGAAAAATGCACCTTCGGTGTGCCGGCTGGAAAATTACTCGGTTTCCTTGTATCCAGCCGAGGTATAGAGGAAAATCCAACTAAAATCCGAGCAGTGGAGCAAATGGAATTACCGAGGTGTCTAAATGATGTACAAAGATTCACCGATTGCCTGGCCTCGCTAAGTCGATTTGTATGTCGGTTGGGGGAAAAGGCATTACCTCTATATCAATTGATGAAAAAGTCTGATAAGTTTATTTGGACACCGCAAGAAGATAATGTGTTTCATGAATTAAAAAAGATGTTGGTTACAGCACCAATCTTGGCCTCTCCACTGTCAAAAGAACCTATGTTACTTTATGTAGCTACCACTAACAGAGTGGTAAGTGCGGTGGTTGTCGTGGAACGAAATGAAGGTGATAAATCAATACAAAGGCCGGTATATTACCTAAGCGAAGTACCATCGGCCTCAAAACAGAACTACCCGCACTACTAAAAGATGGCTTATGGAGTATACATGTCGGCGAAAAAACTTAAATATTACTTCGAAGAACATCCGATAAAAGTGATTTGTGAAGCGCCCATAGCCGAGATATTGAGCAACAAAGATGCAAGTGGCCGAATAGCAAAATGGGCAATCGAGTTATCACCTTATGCTCCGTAATTCGACAGGCGAGATGTAATCAAATCTCAGGCGGCGGCCGACTTCTTTGTGGATTGGGCCGAGGTACAATATGAGCCACCATTACCAGATCCGAATTATTGGACAATGCATTTTGACGGGTCCAAGATGAGAAATGGCTTGGGAGCAGGAATAGTGCTAACTTCGCCAAAAAGAGATCAGCTGAAATATGTGCTGCAAATACATTTCGCCGCGTCAAACAATGTAGCCGAGTATGAAGCACTCGTCCACGGGTTGAAGGTGGCAAAAGAGATTGGTATATGTCAGATCCTATGCCACAGGGATTCAGATCTAGTAGTGCAGCAAGTATCAGGCAATTGGGACGCATTAGATGCGAATATGGCCCTATATAGATTCCATGTGCAAAAAATCAGTGGATACTTTGATGGATGTGAGTTTCATCATATACCTCGGGCAGAAAATGACGCTGCAGACACGCTGTCAAAACTCGGATCAACTAGGCAATCAATTCCCCCGGGTATCGCCCTAGAGCACCTGAGAAAACCATCGATAACACCATCACCAGAGTCCGAGTCCATTCATATCTCGGCAGAATCAAGAGAAGGAAGTATGCCAATGGAAATTGACAAAAAATGCAACCCAGAATTTCTGAAAGTGAACCCGGCCATCGCACGAGTGAATATAGAGAAATCCAAAGCTGTTATGTCGGCAGAAAACATGGAAATAGATAGTGAAATTATCTCAGAGAAGATCATGCCAGCATGGGTGCAACCCATATTTTCCTTCCTTAAGGACGCAATCTTGCCGAGTAATGAGGTACTGGCTAGGCAGACAGTAAGAAGAGCAAAAGCTTATACAATCATAAACAATGAGCTGTATAAAAGAAACGTCACAAACGTGCTGCAAAGATGTGTTGACTCGGCAGAAGGCCAGGAAATACTCCTGGATATACATCAGGGAGAATGCGGGCATCACGCCTCGTCCAGAGGTTTAGTGGCCAAAGCATTCAGGCATGGATTTTATTGGCCGACGGCGTTGAGAGAGGCGAAAGAATTGGTAGAAAAATGTAATGGTTGCTAGAGATACGCCAGCAAGATACATATGCCATCGTCCGAGTTAAACACGATACCAATTACTTGGCCATTTTCTGTATGGTGCTTGGATATGGTGGGTCCATTCAAGCCAGCCCGAGGCGGAATGACGCACATTTTAGTCATGGTGGATAAGTTCACAAAGTGGATCGAAGTAAAACCAATAAAAAAATGTGATGGACCAACAGCAGTAAAATTTCTCAAAGATATTATCTTAAGATATGGTTATCCACATAGTGTTATTACAGACAATGGCACAAACTTTGCTGAAGGGGATTTTGCTAGATTCTGCCAAGAAAAACACATAAGACTAGATGTCGCCTCGGTGGCTCACCCAGCATCAAATGGGAAGGTAGAAATATCAAATGGACTAGTATTGTCCGGAATAAAACCCCGGCTTGTCGAACCTCTGCAAAGGTCGGCAGGATGCTGGATCGAGGATCTACCAGCAGTACTATGGAGCCTCAGGACTACACCAAACAGGTCGACAGGATATACCCCATTTTTCCTGGTATATGGGGCAGAAGCCGTGCTTCCAGCCGACATAATGCATGATTTTCCTCGAGTGACACAGTACACAACTGCCGAGGTAAATGAGGTAGCTCGGCAAGACGATGTTGATTTGCTAGAGGAGGCCAGGGAATTGGCATTATCAAGATCAACTATCTATCAGCAAAACCTTCGACGATATCACAACAAGAAAGTCAATCCAAGAGTTTTTAAGGAAGGAGATTTGGTTCTTCGGCTAGTGCAGCGCACGGCCGGCATGCACAAACTATCACCCCCATGGGAAGGATCATTCATCGTGAGTAAAGTTTTGCACAATGATGCATATTACCTAATCGATGCTTAGTCACCAGAAAAGAACAAGGAAAACAAAGCAGGCGACGAATCAAAAAGACCGTGGAACATAGCTCTACTTCGCCCATTCTACACTTAGGAGCTATATGTGGTACGTCGTAATATGACACATCAAATTGGAGTATCAAGCATGTATTGAACCTCGGCCCCTTGAGCAGCGACCCGGGGACTGCACTATGTTATTTCTTATTTTGAGTTATGTATTAAACCTCGGCACCTCGAACAGTGACTCGGGGACTGTACCGTGTTATTTATTATTCCTAAATTATATGTTAAGTTTCAGCACCTCGAGAAGTGACTCGGGGACTGCACCGTATTATCCCTTATTTCGGATTATGCATTACAATCTCGATACCCTGAGCATTGACTCGGAGACTGCCCCGTGATTGTTTCTTGTTCTAAAAATACGTATTAAACTTCAACACTTTGAGCGATAACTCAGGGACTACCCCGTAGTATTCTGCGCCTTTACCCATGAATTATATTTCGGCAATACAGTGCGTAACCCGGGGACTGCCGCATGATCCAAGATAATTCTTGGAGCGCACGCAAGAACTTGAAAACCCAAGTGATAACTCGGGAACTAACTTGTATTACCCACTGTTTGTCACCACACACATAAGAGCTCCATAGCTCAGCTACAGACTAAGTGACTCTCCAATATTGGTGATCATAATTTGCAAGATATGGTATGAACTCATCCCAATAATTAGAGGAATAAGCAAAGCGAAAACAAACAAAGATTTCTAGGGAATAACAAACCCAGCAAACCAAAGTATGATAAGGGGTGCAACATATTGTATCACTTTACCAGTTATGGGCTTCGGGCTTGGTACTTCAGATAGAAATTGAAAAACACATCTATGCTATTAAGTGCAGGCAAGATAAATGCCGAACTAAGATCTTCCACATTGAAAAATATAATCCGAACCTACGAAATCAAAGATCGCCGAAGAAAAGATATAAAGCAATAGGAATTGTTTAAACAAAGTAATAATAATTAACGTCACCCATGCCTCAGCGGTGAAAGGCAAAAAGGTTCGCACCATACCAAAAGCCGGACAATTGTTCCACAGACATCATACGCCCGGCATACCGGGGACTGAAAATAACTTAAGATGTTTTCTGAACCTAAACAACGAAAAGGGCCAGAGAACCATTAAGGGGCAGCAGCATGATCAGGGGCATCGGGGATGGCTATCTCGGATGATGGCAGGACAACCTCGGTCTCCTGTGCAGGGGTGTTTTCAGGAACTGGGCGCTCCAAGGTAAGCGATGCCTCAACCGAGGTTACTTCGCCTTCAACAGAAGCAATAGTAGCCTCGGGGGAAAGCCTCGGCTGCTGATAAACATTAGCTTGAGCTTGAGAGTGCCCAGTCCCTTTAGAAGATGATCGCGCGTCATCCTCATCCGAGCTTGCATTGGAGTCACGGGAGTTGTCCGAGTCACCCTCTGCTTCATCCTGATCGGCCGAATCATCATCAGAGGCATCTTCGGCTTGGATATCATCTGCTGGGTTGGGAAGAAAACTCGGTCCTTCAATCCAGTTGTGCACGTCAGCATACTCAACAAGTTGGAAGGCACGAGCTTGACGACGAGCGACGAATTCTGGATCCTCAACCCAATGAGAGCCAGTGCGCAAATTCATCAAGGTGTCAAGCGAGATATCTTCGTACCAAGATAGAATGGCTGTAAGTGCCATATCAGCACCATCTCTCCTAGCAGATTCCCTCCAGAGATTTAACTGGGTCTGAGATGCCATTAATCTCTCCATAAGTAATTTGACCACGTCAATATCAGGAGTTCCAGAAGTATTCGGCCAAAGAACATGGTAGGCCCGAATAGCTGCTTGCACCAGATCCCTGCCCATAATCTTCATTGGTCCAATAGCAGCGCCGACAGCAATCAAGAAGTCTTCCATTGAGTATTGTGGACTCGAATCTGCGGGAACACCTCGGCGCTGACGAGCAGAAATCACTGCCTTAGAGCTCACGGGTCTAGCTTCCGGAAAGTGATCTACGCGAAATGAAAATATATCAGTTAAAAGTAAGAAAGAGGAGAAGATAACTCGGCCACAGTCGAAAACTTACGATGAATATAACTCAGCATTTTCTGGAGATCTTGGGTCCAGTCGGCCTTATTTTTCTCAAAGCGAGTGATTTCCTCGCCCATCATCCGATTCTTCAGCTCGGCAGCATCGAGAAGTTCCTTGTCTTTCTGCATTTGCAGGCTTAGTCGATTCTTCTCTTCAGAGAACTCTTGATCAACCTTTTCCAATTCGGATTTCTGCGAGAGCTTGAGAGACTCAACCTCGGCACGTAACCGGGTTATTTCATCATCCTTTTCTTTAAGCTGCGTCGAATGAGTGGCGGCTTGCTCTAAAAAATGCAGCATCATATCAGGCATGGATATGCATTCTTGATGCGATGCTGCAAGTATTTGTAACTCGGCTATACCAAACCCAGAAAGTTATAAGGAACCCAGGATAAGTCTCGAACAAAAATCAATAGACGGGAAGAATAACTAACCTTCCAGAGCTTTGACCTTCTTGGTAAGGCGGATATTAAGATTATTGATATTACCTTCACACCAGCAAAAAATGAGTTAGCATATCAAGTCGACAATATTAAGAACTTAAGGAACAATACAGAGATATTTTTTAAGTTACTAGTTTTCTTCACCATGGGGAGAACTTTCTCATATTTCTCTTCCAACTTCTTGTGCGCAAAGAGCAAGCTTTGGAATTCGGCTGTCCGCCGATCATGGGCAACCTAAGTACCAAAATGAATTACACAGCTGGATATTCAAAGCTAAGAAAAAATCTGAATCAAGCAAAACTTAATTCGGATCTAGGTGGCTAGATATTCAAATCTAAGACAGATCCAAATCAAGAAAAACTTAATTCGGATCTAGGTGTCTAGATATTCAAAGCTAAGACATATCCAAATCAAGCAAAGCTTAACTCGGATCTAGGTGGCTGGATATTCAAAGCTAAGACAAAATCCGAATCAAGCAAAGCTTAATTCAGATCTAGGTGGCCAGATATTCAAAGCTAAGACAGATCCAAATCAAGCAAAGCTTAACTCGGATGTAGGTGGCTAGATATTCAAAGCTAAGACAAAATCCGAATCAAGCAAAATTTAACTCGGATCTCAAAGCTTCCAAACGAACAACAAGTTATTCGGTTGCAAGCTTCGGGGACTAGGTTGGGTATACTATCATTCGAATAACAGACCAGATATCAACAGAAGCACTTACCTCGTTCATCTTATCACTTTCAAGAACAATCTTAGCAGCCATATGCAGGCGACTGCTGATATCGAAGAGCTGAAATGGTTGATTACTCGGATTGCCCTCAAGCTGATCGGCAGCGTTCCAATTTTTGGCGTACTCCACCAAAGAACCGAGGCTGTTCCCACTCTCAGTACGGGTCAGCACTTTACCTCGGACCCCTTGAGTATCAGCGGCCGGGGTGACAACAGGCTTATCGGAGGAAGCCCCCTTACGGAATGCATCAGCTATGTTGGGTTGAGAAGAGCTACCCGACCCCTTCTGAGATGCTGAAGGTTTGGTGACAACAACCTTCTTAGCCTTAGAAGAGGTGTCGGCAGGGGCGGCAACCTCGGCGCTAGGAGTGGCATCCTTGGAGGCAGGAGGAACTATGGTTTCCAAGGGGGCCGAGATGGTGATATCCTCAGTTGGAATTGGAGTTGCAGTTGGAATTATGGGGGTCAAAGGAATTTCGGGGGAAACTTCGGTGGTCATAACAGGGGTGACATGTTCAATAGGATGATCTACTGGCGGAGTTATGTCGGCGTCAGCAATGGGAGCTGCGGGTACATCTCGCCGAGGTGATGTCCGCGTCAGTGCAGGAGGAGAGTCAACACGAGAGGGACTAGGAACCCGAATATCTTCAGGAGGCGGAGGAGAAGGCAGCCGAGTTGTATGACTCGTCATACTCGGACCGCTTGGCTTGGCAGAGAGAGGATCTCTGCAAAAGCACAAAAAGTCGAATCAAAAGACAGAAAGAGAGAAACAAGAAGTACAAATGAAAATAAACTCACCCAGTAACTCCGGGCATGGTTTTATGCTTCGGAAGGTGCTGGGCTGATTTCTTCGTTCGTTTCTTGGGAGCAGCTTCGGAGGGACCTGCCGGAGCAGTGCGCTTCCTCGAGGTAGCAGGAGCTTGAGAGGCGAGAGGCTCGGCGTCGTGCACCTGACTGGTCTTATTAGCTGGGAAAGTAGAAGCCGGAAAGGCATAAGAGATAGGCATCGCGACAACTACCTCAAGAATTTGGACGTCGTCCGAGTCACCTTCCTTCCCGTGGGCCGAGGTCTTGCCACGGGTGCGAGCCGGAGCGACGTCTGACTTAGGAACAAACTCCTCCGAGTCAGGTTCCCCGTTGTCTGGGGTGTTCCGATCTGCGGTCCACGGAAGGGCCAGAACCTCGGCATCCTCGATCCTTTGCTCCGCAAACCTCTGCCAGAAAAGAAACAAAGTGGAGTTAGTAAAAGAAGTCACAAACTTAATTAGTAAACAAACACAAATGCGTAAATTTACCTCGGGAGGGGGATTCCCGCGGGTGAACGGCCTCAGCCCCCATGTCCAGTCCTCCGGCATATCAGTCTTAAAGATAGCTCGGACACGCTTGTAAATAAGATAGTCGTCGAGCTCAACCGTCGAAACTCGGTTGGGATCGAGAGGACCACTCATGTAACCGAGCTTGTGCGAGCGAAGCTGGAAAGGGCAGATTCGGCTGCTGACGAACGTGGTCATCAGATCCTCACCGCGGAGCCTGACACGGATCAACTCCTTCAGCCGAATCTCGAATGCCTCGGCCAAAGCATGGCTCTTCCTGGGGTTGTAGTTCCAGTTCTTCTTGGAAGGGCGACCAATGGAAAAGGCAGGGAGCCGAATATTGTCTTCTTTTCCAGTGTTTTTGACATAGAAAAACGATCTATGCCACTTTTTGCAAGACTCGAGGCCAGCAACACGAGGGAACTCGGATTTCCTTCGAGGTGTAATGGACGCAGCTCCACACTGGGTAAGGGATTTCTCATAGGGTTGAAGAGATTTTTCCGGAACGACATTAGATCGGATATGGAAGAATTTAGACCAAACGGACACAGAGGGCCAGAGGCCGAAGTACCCCTCAGAGGCCGAGATATAGGCAGACAGGGAGGCGATAGAGTTGGCCGGAAGGTGATGCGGCTGGAGGCCGAAGTAATCAAGAAATTCCCTAGCGAAATCACTAAGGGGAAGACCGAACCCACGAGCAAAGTGGGACATGAAAACAACATACTCGCCTTCGTTGAGTACAAGAGAGGAGTCGCTACCGGGCAAACGATAGCTTACCTCGGCAGGAATCCGACGTGTCCTAATTAGCCACTCAATCTCACGACGAGTGACGGAGGAGCCCTGCCAAGAGCCCCGCTCTGGACCAGACGCTACGTCATCGTCTTCGACGAGCGCTCCGCTAACAGAATTAGACACGAGCTTGCCGGTGGAATCGACGGAGGAGAAACTAGCGGCGGAGGAAGGCCTGGAAGCGTAGGGCCCCGTCGTGGTTCTAAGCGAGCACGGCGGCGGAACGGAAAAGAACCGCCGCAGGAAATCTAGAAAAACAGAAGATGCGCCTAGGGAAGGAGCCTAGCGACGGGACCGTAGAAAAACTCACCGGCGGTGGAGCCGGAGCAAGCGCACGGCGATGAGGTCGTCAAGGAGATCGACAATGGCGCAACCACAGGCGCACGAATAGACGCACGGGCGCGAGGAGGAAGAAGAGGAACGGTGAGCGAAGGGGGAAAGTGAATCCTCTAGCCCCGCACCCCTCCTTATAACCACGCAGCCCTGGCGGTAGCGGGATCGTGCGTGCGAGCGCTGACTGTGTAAATCATGCGTGCGGTGGAACCGCTCGCGGCTGAGTGGAGCCCCACCAAAGAGCACGACGCAGGAGAGGATCAGGCCCCCTGTACGATGCAGTACACGAGGCGTCACAGCGCCAATGCGACGGGCGCAGTAATCATTGTAGCTTGTCAGTGGACACTGTAGAGGAACAGAAAACTAGAGGAATAATGATGAGTGTTACACGTAGGACGAGGCGTGCTTAGGAAGCTGTGCGGATACCTCGAACGGGAAAAAGTAACTCGGAAATAAGGAGAGACGTATGTTGGGAAACTGATGTGGCCCGGCCGAGGTTATAGGCAAGAGCACACCAGCTTCGGGGACTAATGTTGGGGAGGTGACCCCGGATAGGGTCAAGACAGGGGAAAGACGAAGGGAGTGTCCCTTGTCATGAGCCGAGTTACTGTTTATATCGGCCGAGTCATGTAAGAGTCGGCCGAGCTAAGCAAGGCCATGACAGCTACACAAGGATAAACACCTTATCCGGCCGACATATGAGTTAAGTCGGCCGAGTAAGTCCGACTAACTTGAATACAGGTGAAGGCCGAGACGAGTTATGCGAGACAAGGCCGAGTAACACGAAGCTTGCAGGAGAAGGAGGTGCCTATAGTCAAACCCTAGTCGCTAGCTAGGGAGAATCTGAACAGAGCCAAGGACAAAGGACAAGGAGCAGAGCAGCAGAAGGGCAGAAGAAGGTCATGGAGGTGACAGTCATGGAGCCCGAGGCGCGCGGGTGGGGCTCTCTAGAACATTGCCGGCATTAGAAGGGGGACACTGAAAGAGGGTCGCCGAGTTACCATATTGGGACAAGCATATTCCTCGAATATGCTTGCCATGTTAGCCCTAGGAGGAACCAAGGCACCCCTTTATAAGGGGAGAAGCGGTCTCCTGAGAAGGGATCGATTCATTCTACGCGGTAAGGCTCGTGTAGTAGCTCTCTTCTTCCTGCAAACAGCTCGAGGAGCACTTGTAGTCCCAAAGAAGAGAAATAAAGATCTACATGTTAGCTGTTTGAGTGTAGAGATAACTACATCTTCCCTCCCCAGATACCTCTAGCATCCATTGGCCCCATACTTTAGCCTACCCATGGCATCTGCCATGCCACCACCACGACATCTCCTTATAAATGGCCCCCTCTGCTCCTCTCACAACACACCTCCTCGTGAAGGATCTCTCTCCACCATTTAGAATTCCCCCATGGTCTCGGATCAGCGAGATACATGTTCCCAGTGGCTTTTTGGAAGGATTTGTTGCTTCCGCTGCTTTGCTGGAGTGAGGGCGTGGAGGTTGTCGGGATACCTGAACGTGTGTGTGATCACGGATGCACCACTGTTTTGCGGTGCTGGACTTGATGGTGTTGGATCTGCTGGACTGGGTGGACTTCTTCTCGATCTTGAGATCGGCAAGCGTTCAACTAAATCATCCACGAGTACAACCTCATTAACGCTTTTCGGTCTTTGAGTGTATGTATTCTATGGATGCATATCCACCCGTTGCTTGTATCTAGTAGATAGATCTTGGTACATAGTTATTTCCATTGTAGGAATTTTTTGTTTTCTATGCTGCAAACCCTACAGTTTCATGGTAAGAGAAGGTAAAAATTTTGGACATAAGGTTTCATAGGAGGATATAGAAATAGATAAGTCTAATATAAAATCTATAGAAAAACTTCCATTACCTCAGGACATAAAAAACTTAAAAATGTTTCTAGGACATGCAGGTTTTTATAAGCGGTTTATAAAACATTTTGCTAAAACAGCTATGCCTCTCACTAACCTTCTTGATAAAGACACCCCGTTCTACTTAGATCATGATTGTATTGCAGCTTTCGAAAACCTTAAAAACAAATTAGTTTCAGCACCCATCATGTAATATCCAAAATGGGATGAACCTTTTGAAATCATGTGTGATGCTAGTGACTATGCTTTAGGAGCCGTGTTAGGATAGCAAGACAGGAAGATTTTAAATGTTATTCATTACACTAGTAGAACTCTTAATAAGATTCAGAAAAATTATGCTACTACAGAAAAAGAGTTCCTAGCCATTATTTTTTCTTGTGACAAATTTAGACCTTACATCATTAATTCTAAGATAATAGTTCATACAGATCACCAAGCTTTGCGTCACCTCCTTATGGATGCGAAGCCTAGGTTGATTAGATGGGTCTTATTACTACCAGAATATTATTTGCAAATAGTAGATAGGAGGGGTAAGGATAATCCGGTAGTAGATCATCTCTCTAGGATGGAGGGAATAATCAGTGACCCCGTACCTATAAATGAGTCATTTCCGGGAAAATATTTAGCGAATGTTGAGATCGCTGATACTTGGTTTGCGGATTATTCCAACTATCTTGCAGTAAGATTCCTACCAACTGGTATGACAAGAAATCAAAGAATGAAATTCTTTAATGATCTTAAATATTACTTTTGGGACGATCCTTATTTATATCGTCATGGACCTGATGGTATGTTCGAAAGTGTGTTCCTAACCATGAAATGAATGCAATTTTGCAAGCTTTTCATGATAGCCCGTATGCAGGACATCATGCAGGCAAGCGAATTGCGGCAAAGGTACTTAAATCCGGATTCTATCAGCCCACCTTATTTAAAGACACACATATGTATGTATAACTTTGTGATGCTTGCCAGAGAAGGGGTAATATAGGTAGAAGACAAGAGATGGCAATCAATTATAGTCTTATAATTGAACCATTTGATGTATGGGGAATGGATTACATGGGACCTTTTGTAGAATCAAATGGTTACACTCATATTATTGTTGTTGTCGATTATGTCACTAAATGGGTTGAAGCTATTCCAATAAGCCATGCAGATGCAGCTACTTCAGTGAAGATGATCAAGGAGGAATTCATATTCCCCAGGTTTGGAGGTCCCTAGATTTTTAATCACTGACGGTGGTTCTCATTTTATGAAAGGAACTTTTAGGATAATCCTTTACAAATATGGAGTAACTCACCGTGTTGCTTCACCATATCATCCTCAAACAAGTGGTCAAGTGAAATTCTCCAATAGAGAATTAAAGACCATACTCGAGAAGACGGTGGATAAATCAAGAAAAGATTGGCCATACAAGTTGAATGACACTCTTTGGGTATACCGTACCGCGTTTAAGAATCCAATGGGTATGCCACCATATAAAATGGTTTATGGTAAGGCATGCCATTTACCTTTAGAATTGGAACACAAAGCCTTTTGGGCAATCAAGAACTTAAATTATGATCCTAAAGAAGAAGGAGAAAAACATTTATTAGATATTATTGCTTTAGATGAGTTTAGAAGTGAGGCTTATGAAAATGCTAGATTGTTCAAAGAAAAGTCAAAAGATGGCATGATAGGAAAATACAAAATAAGGTCTTTAAAAGTGGAGACAAGGTGTTGCTCTATAATTCTCGTCTTAGGTTGTTTCCAGGAAAGCTCAGTTCAAAGTGGGAAGGCCCATATATAGTTGAAGAATCTTATGCATCGGGAGCGGTGAAGCTCCAGGGAAAAACACCCTCTTTTTCATAGGTGGTGAACGAACAATGCTTGAAACATTATCGAACAAAAGAAGATATAAGTTCAGTCACCATAAATGTGATCACCCCAGAAGAGGTGATTAAGCAAAAATATATCAGGAAAGGCAACTGCAAGAAGGGTAAAATCGAACCTAAATGAGAACATCACGGTCAAGCTATTGACCATAAAAGAGCGCTTCATGGGAGGCAACCCATATGAAATAAAGGTTTGAGTTAAGTTTTAAGCTTTCAATTAAGTTTTAGTTAAGTTTGTGTTAAATAAGGAACACTTAAAGCTCTAGTGAAATAGAAAAAGTTTGGTAATGCTAAAATCCCATTCAATGAATGTTAATGTTGGTCAAAAATTTAAGCTGTTATTTTTCTGTCAAAACTTGGTGTTTCATTACGTTTCAGGTTAATAAGGAACTCTCGGAGAAACAGGTAAATTTTTGTGACTCTAGAAGGTTTAACGACCAACTATACAGCGGGAATAAAAATTTCGGCCGTATAGTTCCGGTCGTATAGTTGCTTTTACATTTTCTCTTCTGTTTTTGAAACATACAGAAAGTTTAATGAATAAGTATATGGCGGGGAAAAAAATTTGACCGTATAGTTGCAGTCGTATAGTTATTTACCCCATCTCCGAAATTTTATTCGAGGATACAGAAGGTTTGACGACCAACTATACTGCTGGAACAAAAATTCCCGCCCGTATAGTTGCGGTCGTATAGTTGCTACCGCCGTAGAAGCAAAATATAAGTCGGTTCACAACTATATGGCGGGACGTATATAGGCCACGCCCGTATATAGTTGCTTGTTATGGAAGGCGGCTAGGGTTTTCGACCTCCCCTTTTAAAGCCGAATGCATCGAACCCTTTTCATTAAGTTTTCTCAGAGCTACAGCCTCCCGCCTCGAAAAATCATCGCCATCCCTATACAAGCGCCTTCTAAAATATTTGTACAGCGAAGCCATGCAGCCTTTTCATGCCAATAAGGTTTGGAGTAATAAATAAGAGAAGCCCATGAAGAGGATCGAAGAAGTAGAACCTAAAGAAGCATCATCGCCATCTAGCCCAGAGATCAAGGAAATCAAGCCTCTCCCAAATTGGGAGGACATTTTCCCGCAAAGGAAGGAGATGATGAGGCAAGCAGAGAAGAGAAAGAGCAAGGATGAGTATCCCCCTAATCCTTATCGTTATAACTTAAGATCTTATTATAAACCTCCTCACGGTTCGTCACCTCTCAAGCCTAAGAAGGTGTAGCCATATGAGATTCATGATAAGATCTATCAATTTGAAAAAGCCTCAAAAGCATGTGTTGAAACTATTGGGTAAGGGATTGACTCCTACTGGATGATGAGCAAAGACCTTGATGAAAAAGGTCAATGACATTGATGGTATAGTTGGTTTCTTGATTAATACTATTTTTGAGTTAACAGATGAGAATAAATTCCTCCAGAAGAATATGTTGAAGCTTCAATTCGATATGGCTGAGCTCAGCAGCCGTCTTGCAAGCATAGATAAGGCTTGCAACGTAGAGGAAAGCGATGTTCCTCTCACCCATGAGAAGGAATAGTTACCAACAAGGAGTTATTTGATTCTGCCTGGTTTGATTCCGATCTTGGATAGATCTTTAAAAACCTTGTAATCTATCTTATAAGTTTTAAATTACTATTTTAGTTGTTTGCATTAGTTTGATATTAGAAATAAAGTTTGCATCATTAGAATTCCCTTCAGGAATAGTCGATCCGTTTTACGAAATTCTGAGTTTATTATCATATATGGAGCATTATTGAGTCTGTGCTTGTCTTATTAGATATATGAATGGCTTGAGTATAATTTTACTTGCACTTGATGATAGAAATAGGAGTCTTCCATGCCCTTGGTATTAATGGAACATACAAAGATAATTTGTCCGATATGTTGTAAGTTCATGGTTTGATTTACAAAAGGAAAAAAATATTTAAGCAGTTAAGTTGAGAAAGAAACCTTGAACAAAAGAAAATTAAAAGTGCTATCAAATTAGAGTGAGAGCAAGACGAGGTAGATATTCAAGCTATAAATATGCTTCATATACAATTGGAATTTGGTAATTGAGATCTTTAAACTTTGAATTCCTACATGAAGTGAAATGTATGGCTAGCTCCTTTGCACAGCACTTAAACAAAAAAGTGAGCATATAAAAAGAAAATAAAATGTGCAAAGAGCAAATAGACATACATCACTATCTTGTGGTGAGACAAAGGAACGTTTGAGATTTTAAATCCCAAGTGAATATGTTATTCCTCAAACACATGGGACTACCTCGCTAACTCATTCGGTCGAACTAAACACTTTTACATCATATTGAGAGTAATCTTTTGTGAAATATTAAATACTAAGGTGTGGAAACCTACTAATATTATTCGGATGGTTCGAGTAAGGTATTATTCATGAACTCATTCCTATGTATCATATATGATAAACACATGCTGCAACTGCCTCATTTATTTTATCGACTCAACTTCATGAATATAAGGATCACATCCATTAAGTTAACCTTGCTCGGGACGAGCAGAGTCTAAGCTTGGGGAAGTTGATGAGTGCATATTTGCATCATGTTTTATATTATTATTTTGCACTTTAGTGGTAGGAACTTGGTATTTTACGGTGTTCACGCGCATCTTTTATGTCTATTTTCACCAGGATCAGGACAAATGATGGATACGATGGACACAATTTTTGGACCAGTTGTACTAGAGCGAAGAGGAGTCAAAAACAGTGTAAATCGCTAATTTGGGGAAAACAATAACACCAGAAGAAAATCCGCGGCGATCGCAGCACCCAGAAGGTTTAACGACCAACTATACGGTGGGAATACTTTTTCCGGCCATATAGTTCCCGCCGTATAGTTGGCACCGCCACGGCCTCCTAAAATAGTTTCGCCCCGTGCAAACAGAAAAGAGAGATGATATACAGAGCGGCCAGAAATCGCAGAAACCTCACCTCCGGAAGGGATCTGAAGGGGGAACTTGCCCAAGGAATCCATCTTTTCCCTACACAGATCTGGGAGGTCAAGGCATCGACCTTCATCATCATCAACCACTGCATCACCACCATCTCCATCCATCCCATCTACATCTTGTCTAGGTCTTGTTGTAATTTCCATACTCGTTGTGGATTTATACAAGTACTATTCATCAATGATTGTTTCCATTATCATTACCATGATGCTGGTTGCCTCCATGTCTAAGTAGATCATTAGTTTTTGGGGAGATGGAGAAACCCTAGCATATGATTGAGATAAGATAGAGATTATTATGGTATACATCATTATATGTATGTGTTAATTGTCTTCATCTTGATGTTGGGAGTTGTGCACCTCTTAATATTTTCCTCTTATGGGGACTTGATGAAGGGGATTACTTGTTGATAGATGGAGGGATGATAGCACTTACTGTGACTATAAAGCTGTTTTCATTCCTTACGTACGAACTTGGGGAAGCAAGGAGAACTCATTATGTCATGTACATGCCATGGGATAAATCCATTAATAGCGATATAATAAGATTGATGTCGTTTATCTATTTGTTGTGGTTATGACGGATGACGTGAGCAGCGATTGTTTCCTATTCGTCCATATGTTGAGCTCCTCCCACATACATATATGTCATGAGAATATTCGTTATGATAATCTTGATTACTCTATCTAAATTTCTATCATTGTATCCACCACTCCCTAAGAACGCATTTTCCCTATTGCAGTTCCAAGCTCTCTTACATACACGATTCTTACTTTCTGCATTAAGTTTTACTTTAGTTTAATTAGTTGCTTTGTTCAATTAAAAATCGAAAAAAATTCTATTTTTCTTGCATATTAAAATTATTTCTTAAGTACTTCTTTTAGTTTTAGTTAAAAGCATTTTAGTCTTTCGCCTACTGCTCCCTGTGGGATCGATATCTTTATTTTGAAACTAGCTACAAACGATCTGTGCACTTGCAGTCATCACATACCTAAGAACTTTCTTGGTGGTGCACACACAAGGGGAACACTATCATTGGAATTTCGAGGCCATGTCTGCACATTCTAGGCTCGCCAATTCAATATTGGTATTAATAGGGATCATCTTATTTATGCTACCATTGAGTATATATAATACTATCACACAATAAGATGCAAAACAATTATCAACATCTTATGTATATCGTGATATGATATGGTCCTCCTTGCGCCTTGATCTCCATTGAGCGCTCCGGCATGATCTCCATTGTGCCACCGGTTTTGACGCCAAGTCCACAGCGCCACCAGTAGGTCGTCCATCGGAACTATGACTATTACTACAAATTAGTAACATAAAAGTAAACTACTTTACCTTCGTAACTACCATGACCATATCAAATCACATGCCCCTCTTACAACATAAAGTTAGACACCTCTAATTTATCTATTGCAAGTTTTACGTTGTTGTTAGGGCTTTTGTAATAGAACCATTTCTAATCTACGAATTTTCCAATCACAACATGGATATATACAGTTGTCTCTACTACACCCCTTTCGGGGACCTCCGTTGTAAATGATATATC
Source organism: Avena sativa (assembly GCA_916181665.1). Classification (NCBI taxonomy): domain Eukaryota; kingdom Viridiplantae; phylum Streptophyta; class Magnoliopsida; order Poales; family Poaceae; genus Avena; species Avena sativa. The sequence continues at coordinate 374,990,520 of OV702293.1, read as the reverse complement.
AACTATTGTAAGAGAGATAGACACCCGCTAGCCACTTATACAGAACAAGTCGTATGTTGAGTATGGAACCAGTCTCGCGTAAGCTTATGTGTAAGGTCAGTCCGGGCCGCTTCATCAAACAATCCCGCGATATAAACAAGTACATGTGGGAGGGTAACAACTATAGCATCAATGCCCGCATAACACCGTGTGCATACTAGCCGTACATCACTACTATGAATAGATTTGCTCTGATATCACTGTAGGGGTTCGGCGCAGAAAATCAAAAAATTTACTACGTGGGAACCCCGAATGCCCAAGATCTATCTACTAGTAATGCAGTAACGACCGAGAGGTTTCAGATACATACCCTTATAGTCCGAAAGCGGTTAATGTTCTAAGGGAAATGTGATTGATGTAGTCGTGCTCGTAGCCGACCTCAAGGTTGTGAAGCTCCGTGCAGGTCACCCCTTGCTCCATCACCGTGTAGCAGTCCGGCTCACGACATCCAAAGTTCCCCAAGTGTTGCACCTCGTGGCTTCGTACACATACGACGTACGACGAGAACCTCCATCTCCCAGATCACGCCAAGAGTATGTTGCGGAAGTGTAACATCCCAGCATTTAGGAACTAACGAAGGGTAGATTTAGGAATTTGGAATGTTGCATGCATTCATCTATGAAAATGTGGGTAAAATTTTCACCAAATAAAAACCTTAAGTGATCAAGGTTTCTTTCATACTTTGAGATTAGGTTTAGTCTTAAAGGATGATTGCTATAGACTTTGAGATGATCTCTGAGGAATTAGGTGTTTTGGAAAATGAATTTGAATTTTAAACTTGAGTGTTTGAATTATAATTCAAATTAATTGGGAATAAGATTTGAATCTTGATTAAATTAAGAGTTAATTATTTTAACTCAAACTTTATCTAAAGAAAACAATTAAGAATATGAATAATTATTTCATATTTTTATTTTATAAATAAGTTATAACTTATTGAAATCATCCACACACTTCACAAAATAAAATAAATAAAGAATAAGGATATTCTTTATGGATAATCGTATAATCTTTATTACAAAATAATAAAATGAAGATTACAAAAGAATAGAACTAAAATTCCAAAAGAATAAAACATATTACATTGGATTGTTCTATAATTAAACTTAAACTAAAATCTTCACTTTAATCTGTACCTGCAAAACAAACAGAAACTAAATAGAAAAAGGAGAGTTAGGGTTAGTATTGTTTTACTCTCAGAAGTTGACAGTGAAGTGCACTGTTCAATATTTCATCATTGAGTATATAAGGTGTAAGTTTCACCAATATGAAAAGATAAATCTTCCATAATTTTTAAGCCAGAAGTCAAATGACAGCCAAGAGGGGCAAGTTTCACCAGCCAGGTAAAAGTAATCTGATCAAAGTAACTTTTAAATCCAAAGCATATCCATAAGTGCACAGCAAGCACACAAGCAGGACACACAACTAAATGCATGTGGTGTGCTGTCAGCTTCACAGCACAGCTCCAACACACCAAAACCAGCAGCACAGCTGTGGAGAGGCACTAGTGCATCTCTTCACTACACACACACAAGAACAGCCAGCTTAGACAGCAGCTAAACCAAGCACAACAGCCAGTAACCAAACCAACCAAAGCCCCAGATCTCATCACCAGGATGGTAACATAAGGAGGGGGAAGGATCAGGTGGACAACAAGATCAAGTCCAGGAGCTAGGAGGAGCAGTCTAGCTCAAGGTCAAGCACAGGAGCTCAGCAAAACAAGATCAACATCACCACCTTACTCCACAATCATCAGATTTTGTGGTGAGCATCATAAAACCCTCACATGATCTAGTCATATTATCTAGACAGAAGCATGTTTTATTTTATGAAACAAACTCTCAAAAAGCACCCAAGTGGGGTGAATCCATCATAGAGATTTTAAATTCTAAAAGCAAACATCAAAGTACAAGGATCCAAATAGATCTCAGAACAACATCATTGCTTTGGTTGTCAAGCTATATATTTCAATTCAAGCATAAATATAGCTAAGATCTAATTTCTAGGCACATTCCTAAAGTAAGGGTAGCACCTTAGAAACTAATCTTTTGGATCCATATAATGATCAAGCCTACTATCATTTTTCTTCAAGCTTTGATTCAAGAAACAATAGCTGGTACCACTACCAGGACTATCTATATGAATCAACTAGATAAGGCCTAACACCCTAAGCCTCAGACCAACATCATTAGTCTTAGGGATTTCAAAGAAGAACATTTCTATTTATCTTATGAAGCCAAGCTTGTCTTAAGCTTAAACTAACCCAATCAATGAATAAGAATCAACCTTGTGTGCCATACCAAGATGGTGTCACAAGAACAATTCTATATGAATCAGTATAAACATCCAATCATCACAAATTCAACAAATCAATCTACTAATCATTTTCCTATCAGGAATCATAATTAAAAACATTCCAATGTTTTTCTGTACTATTTGAGATCATTGTGATCTCAAACAACATATTAATTTATAAGCCAACAACACTAAGACAGTGATTTCATCACACCATAATCATGATCATAAACCAAGAAATTAAAGTGGAAAGTTATCAAGCCACTGACTTTACCAAGCATGGATTCCAAAGAAACTATACCATCTGAATCATATGCAATCCAAGCATAAAAGAATCTAATAAACCATCAGAACCATTATAGTTCATCTCAAGCAACAAGCCTCAGGCCAATAACCATCTAGCATGCTTACAAACCATCCAAACATGATCTAATTCATCCAGTATAGGATCAACCACAGGATAAGAACCCTAAATGGAATAAATCATCTTAATCAGGACAAGACAGTAACCAGAGAGGTCACTGCCAATATCTAGCATCGGATCAGCAAGCACAGAGAGCACTAGGGGAGAGGAATAGAACTCACCAAAGGTCCTCGCTGAAGACTAGAAGAGGAAGCAGAGGGGCCGACGACCATGGCGGCACAGGGAGCACCCTAGGAGGGGCGCTGCAACCCATACGGCGCCACGGTGGCGACCATGAACACGCATAGATGCGAGGAGCATCACCATGACGCACGGCGGCAGCGGCAGCACCAAGATCCACGCCAACCCCCAAACTCTAGGGTTCGGGACGACATCGATCCGTCGCAGGAGAGCCCCATACCCAACTCCAGTTGGATAGAAAGGACGGGTGTCGTCGACAACCTCCTGTCACACCACGGCGGCGACCAGAACGGCCGACGGTGGTGGGAACCGCCGGCGGCGACATCACCGACCATGGGGTCAGGGGCGGAAGAGGAGATGAGTGAGCTCGAGGGAGAGAGAGGCAGTGAGGAGTGGGCTGAGTTGGGCCAGACCCTTCGGGGTGGCAATTTTGACTATGTCTAATGGGCCACTAGGGCCCAATAAGGATAAGCCAGCCTAGAAATCTTTTAAGGCCTATTCTAATAAATAGGAAAAGACCAAAATACCCCTGAAATTAATTAAATCCTAGAAAATAAAATAAAAGTCCAAAAATTATAAACAAAATATTTTTGGATTCACAATAATCCACATTATCCAAATAAATTAAGAAATAAAATTTTAGACATATAAATTTTATTAAGAATTTTGTAATTTATATAATCCTTATGGAATTTTACAAAATTATTGAAAGGTGATAAAATTAATTAAAATTCACTTTCATTATATATTAATATTTTAGTATTTTTGAAAAATACTCAATAAATATTTAATAACAATTTTTAATGTTTAATTGATAATTCCTAAAAGAATTATTAAATCAATAAAAGTCAAATAAAAGGAAAAATAAAATAAAATAATGCAATATATGTTATAAATATTAAGAACTAATATTTATAAATTCTTTATTATTAAAAAGAACCTTGTATAATAATAGGGTGAATGCATATCCAGTTAAATGATGCATTACATTACTTGCATAATCATTTTGCTTCTTTAAATATTGTCCTTACCGGGCAATAATGATGTTTTTGTAGACATAGAAGCTCAAGGTCCAGTGCAAGCATCAGACTTCACTACCTTGCCATCACAAGGCAAGTTCATCACTTGCTCATGTCCTTTGAAGAGTCTTTATCAAAGTATTTGCAAATTGTGTGTTATCATATATGCTATAAAAGAAAGAAAATATTATTTTCACAAATAAAGGAAATCATAGATATCATCCTAAGTGATGATTTGATGGAGTAATATAACTTAGCGTTCTATTTGCACTAATGATGAACAGTTAGGGACTTAATAACCCCTGACATCAGTGATTCTAGCGCCGTATATTACGCGTTAGCCATGAGATTTGGAATGGGACAGAGAAGTCAGCTGTATCTTCTTCCTCTCGCATGAAGCCGGATGTGCAGGTCGTGGCCGTTATCCTCGTAGCATGCATATTAATTGGTAATTCATAGAGGATATGCAGCATATGGGTGGGAACCCTCATCGTCCCACGATAGTTCTGGCATCTAACGGTTTGTACCAATCATTGTCGTAATTCATTATGTGGGCATGGTGTACACCAAGGAGGCATGCGAGGTCGCGAAGGGGGCAGTGATTGGCTTGGACCAACTACTGGGCCCCACATCATGGAATTGTGGACGGGAAAGTACGTCAGGTTGTGCAACAAGGAGTTGATCTCTCATGGGTAAAGTAACGCACCTCTGCAGAGTGTAAGAACTATAACTTGTTACTCCCTGTTCCGGGAAGGAGCTACGAACGCGGCAGGAAAGGAACTCCATGAAAGTTCTGGTCAACCTGTGAAGGCTGATTTTCATAGTTTTTCAGAATAAAATCAATCTTTGAAGAAAGATTTACAAAAATTGCATAGTGCCGAGGATTTATAATCCGAGGTGGTAGTTAGAGCATCAAACTTCCCACCTTGCATATAATGAACTTGTTAGGTAACGCTGTTACTCATTCTTTCCTTTGATTCCTTGCTTAGACTCTAAGGATCCCGAAGACGTGCCAATGTATGCAGCCGAATGCCAAGAAGATGTGTTCTACGAGGAACCTGATCTGTCTGGAGGTGTTGAAGGAGTGGATTACGAAATCCGCTACGGTGTCGATGATAACGAGTCCAACTAAGTATCCCTAGTTAGTAATAACCAACGGAGCCGAGCAACATGAACTCTATAGAATAAGGTGGTGAGCTCAACTCCTAGTCGGAGTTGCTACTTTTAAATTCCGATGAAACACTTTATATTTTGGTTTGTAATTTGAACCTTTTGAAGTGTTGAACTTCTGGTATTGTAATAATAATAATGTGTGAATGTTTGTAATATGGAGCCGCAATGTTTCTGTTGTACCACTCTGAGGGATGTGATATTTATGGAACGGTGTTCTATGGATGTCATGTCAACGAATATAGTGTACTACACATGCAGTGGTATGCTGGGTCACCGCAGGAAGTAGATCTCCGGCTTCGGAATCCCCACAACGCAACGGCGTGCTGCGGATGCATCATCTCTTGTGCGAATAGCCCTAGGCCATGCCAACGCGTGGAGACAACTAGAGAGAGAGATATTGGAGAGGAGGAGGAGTTACCAACTCATGGGTTCTATAGATTGGTGTGTACCTCCAAGGGGAGAGGGGGCCTCTTTATATAGGGGGGAGGGGCAAGAAGATTGCCTCCTCCCCCAAGCCATCTAGGCGGTGGCCCCAAGGATAGAAGGGGGCAGCGACCCAAGGGGGACATCCCTAGGAAGCCCCAAACCCTAACCCTATATGTCGTCCAGGAAGGGGGCAGCCCTAGGCGCTAAACCCTAGGCGCATGGGCCTTTCTCCCTTCCGGTTTCCCTCATGGGCCCTTTTTCCCTAGGGAAGTTGGCCCATGAGTGGAATAACCATTTAAATTAGATTTTAATATTATATTTAATATTAATTACATTTATTAATATATAAATGCATATGAACAAATATGATTTGACCCAAAACACCTTTCAGTTCCCCTTCTATATCCTCCGAACAGCTTCGGAACATCGCAAAACAATTCCGGTCATCTCACCGGAACTTTTCCAGTTTCCTTTGTTTCTCCAAATATCTTCGGATCTTTCTACTCATAGAACAATTCCGACTTTCTCTTTCTCATATATGATTCCAACTTACAGATGATCTCAAGCTCATCGCACCCTTAAGTGTATCCCCTCACGGCTCGGGAACAGCTACAGACATGAGCTAGACTCTCTTGTGTCAATGATCAACATCGGGACTGTGATGCCTATAATGATCCCTGTGCATTCCATATTGACAATGTTGTTTGAACCGTAAACTTCGAGTCCATTTCCCATTGTTACTTTGATACTACTTGTCCAAGATCCAATCGTTAAGGTATCTCCATACCTTGTTCAATCTCGTTACCGACAAGTAATGTTTACTTGTTACCGCGATATTACATCCCCGTGACATAGTCACATGTTGCAACATTTATGGATGTAATCTCACCAAGTCGACCTAATTGTATCTTACCCGTCACTGGGTGAAAAAATCCTGCTCTTGACATAATCTGTTCAACGTGTTCCTCCGGATACCCAACAACACCTTTTATAACCAGCATTTCATTGAGTGATGTTTGATGGCATTAAATTAACCTCGAGAGACAGTGATTTGATATGGTCTCATGGTCTAAGGAGAAGTATAAATTGTTTCTGACTATTGCAACGATGAACTTTGTGACTTGATCGTGTCACAATCTTTGAGGAATGTCCATCACATCATTCACCAATGATATGACCTCGTTGTCAACCATCGCTATCACTTCATGATCAGGAAACCTTGATCATCATCTTACCTAATGAACTAGTATCAATAGAGGTTACTAGGGACTTACGTTTCATATCACACCTACATCAATATTTCCACTTGATACAGTTATAACACAATATGAAACTATTATGAACTTATTGGGATATGACAATAATAAACCTTTTATTATTTTCCTCTAGGGCATATTCCCTTCATATACATACTAGTATCATATGTGTATTATAATTACTCCCTCCATTCCAAATTAATTGACTCAATTATATTTACATTCATATGTATCTAGACAAAATGTAGGTGTTCGTAGCATGGAAAACAAAAAATTTCTATCGCATGAACACACACAAGCCAAGATCTAATCTACTAGATCGGTGCAACGAGTTCATAGAGTACTAACCCTCGAATATCCAAAGCGGTTAACAAGATCGGATTCTCGTGGTTGATGTAGTCGTTCACTAGCCAATCTCAAGATCGCAAAGACGATCTTTCCGGCCCCGCGTTCCGGCAGCGCTTCCGCAGTCGATCACACATACGGTACTCGATGAAGACCTTCCTCTCCCTTGTTCCAATAGGTAGCGGAGGTTGTAGATCTCTCCTCACGATTCCATCAACATGACAGGGTGGTGGAAGTAGAGGGGAATTCCCGCAGGGCTTCGCCTAAGACAGAGCGGGTATGGTGGAGTAGAAGAGGGCCTCGGTGATCTATGGTTTATAAGGCTGAGGGGTGGAGGTGGACGACAGCTAGGGCAGGGCCTAGAGGCGGTGGCTTGGAGGAGCTCTAGGCGGCGGCAAGTTGAGAGGCCAAGGGCCGACGGCTAGGGTTTTTGGTGGAGGGGCAAGGGGACGCCCCTCCCCTCTATTTATGAGAGGGAGAGGCAGTTTGGAGGAGGGGAGTCCTCCCCCAACTCCTCATCTAGGACAGCGACAAGGGGAGGGAGGAATCCTTCCCTAGGTGGGATTCCTTTCCTCCCTCCACTAGGCAACCATGTTGGGATTTGACTTTTTCAAATTGGCGTTTGACTTTCAAACTAGAGTTTGATTTCTCTCTTCCCATGGCCTAGACAAGTGACCTAGGACATGATGCAACCATTACACTTTGGTATGAAACATCCATGTACCCTTCCCACTCTGGATCTATGGACCTTCTAGACCCTTCTACAACATTCCAGTGAAAACACCAAAACCATTCCCGAACTCTAGAATTGGACTTTCCTCATATGAATCTTATTCTCTGGACCATTCCGGATCTCCTCGTGATGTACTGGATCCAATCCGAGACTCCGAACAACATTCGGTCTCTTACTCACATTCCATATCTACTAAACAACATCGAATCCTTAAGTGTGTCTCCCTATGGTTCGTTAATTATGCAGACATGATCGAGACTCTTCTCTGATCGATAACCAATAGAGGAATCTGAAAATCCATATGGCTCCCACACATTTCTACGGTTACTTCGTGATCGAATGAACCATTTACATACGATACCAATTTCCCTTTTCTCGTGATATTTTACTTATCCGAGGTTTGATCGTTGGTATCTCTGCATACCTAGTTCAACCTTGTTACCGATAAGTACTCCTTACTCGTTCCTGTGATATGTGACCCCTTTTGAGCTAGTCACATGATTTCAAGCTAATTGGATGACATTCCACCGAGAGGGCCCAGAGTATATCGATCCATCATATGGATGGACAAATCCCACTCTTGATCCATGTGCCTCAACACATACTTTCCGAACACTCAATGCCACCTTTATAACCACCCAGTTATGAAGTGGTGTTTGATATCATCAAAGCATCCATCCGGTGATGGTGACTAACATGATCTCATGGTCGAAGGATTTAGGTTACTATGTATCTGAAAGCTTATAGCAAATGAACTATTGAAATGACTTGGTCTTATGCTACGCTTAACTATAGGAGTATGTCCATCACATCATTCTCCTAATGATATAACATTGTTATTAATAACATCTAATGTTCATGATCAGGAAACCATCATCATCAATCAATCAACAAGCTAGCTTAACTAGAGGCTTTACTAGGGACTCTTTCATGTTTACAAAACAAACAAGTATTAAAGTTTCTGATTAATACAATTATAGCATGGGATGTAAACATTTATCATAAACATAAAGATATGATAATAACACTTTATTATTGCCTCTTGGACATATCTTGTTGACATCAATTTTGACTAAATAAAATAATAGTTTAAAAAATATATCAAAAGTTTATTAAATTCCGTTGTTATATAAAGAATGGTATAAATTCAAGATAATGCTAAAAAGGAATTTATTTCAAAGAACCGGCGACCACGATCGACATAGATAAATTTGCTGGACGCAATGTATAATCATCGAGAAATATTAATCATTGATACATATTAGTGCACAACAAAGTCACGAGTCGCTAAATAGTCGACCGCGGAATAAAAAAAATATTGATACTGTCACGACAACCTTGTGAAATACGGCCGCGTTATTTTAAATTAAATGACAACATTTATAAAAATATTTCATCAAAATAAATTTGATGACGCGTATAAAAAAATCACTATTAGCCATATAAGCTAGTAAAACTTTACAAGCTAGCTAACTCTCAGGCTATCGTGCCATACAAATCACCAAAAAACGTACGTACAGCTCCACGCCTACGTGCATGCATGGATTAAGCGCCACTGTGACACGATTAATAATATAATATTCTAATTATTAAGCCCATGGCCCATATGCATGTGGTTCCATACCAGCTAAGCGCTATGAGAGGAGGCTTGGAACACCCGTGTTGAAACCGGCCACTACCCACGTTCTCGACCACGATCCCACGGTGTGCAGAAACGTGCGCGGGTGAACTCTCTTGTTGGCCGCCTATATAAAGACCATCACGCAAACGCTGCAGAGGCCGGATGTCAGAAGCCATCGCTCGCATGCACATACCCCGCTCATCATTTTTTTTCCAATCGCTCTGTTATTCCACCATTCCCATACGCACCCAGTTGCTGCTGGTTGCTCTTCTTTCCGGTGAGTCTACACGCACCGTGAGAGATTGAGAAGAAAGGAAGCAAAGAAGAGTTCCAAGAAGGTGAGAAGGTAGAAAGCAATGCCATTTTCTAGTCCTTAGATTCGGCCGTTTGGTTCGAATCAAGGATCTTCCTCCTCTTCTCTATGTCATATATTCATATTCTTCATGAAATCGTGTTTTTCGTTTCGGCCATTTGGTTCGGATCAAGAACTACTATATTTTCATCATAAAGGCATGTCCTTCGTTTCGGCCGTTTGGTTCAGATCAAGGAATATATTTATCTTCCTTATAAAATCATGTCCTACGTTTCAGCCCTTTGGTTCGGATCAAGGAATATATTTATTCTCCTCATAAAAAGCATGTCCTACGTTTTAGCCCTTTGGTTCGGATCAAGGAATATATTTATCTTCCTCATAAAATCATGTCATTCGTTTCGGCCATTTGGTTCGGATCAAGGACACAAGCATAATTTTTACTATGTGCGTGTCATAGTCCTCTTGATTTCGGTCCTCTAAAAAATGGATACGAGTCAAGGTGGTCAAGTAAAAATCTCTACAATTATAATATTGGGTAAATACCTAAAATGTGCCAAAATCATGATTTATGCTTTACACATGGATTTCATATGAATTCTATCACGAATTCCATGACAATAGCCTTAGAAAATCTTAAAATAAATCAAAACTCTACACATGGGTTCCTTCCAGAATTCCATGATATGAGTCGTAAAATTACAAACTTATACATCACGCTCTGCGCACGGGTTCTCGCCTGAATTCCATGATGTGCGTCGCAAAATGATAAAATTATGTTCAGCCTTCAGCGCATATGGGTTCTCATCGGAATTTCATGATATGAGCCATAAAGTGTTGAAAATATAAACTATGTTCTAAACTACACTCAAGCCCTCATATATCATATAGACTTTTAAAATCATACATATGCATACACACTTCTTGTACGGTAATACTAGTGCAAGTAAAAAATATGATACAAAATGCTCATTTGCATGTCGCTTGGTCTAGACGTATAACGCACATGCTGATATCGTTACTGATAAAACATACATTGATCAAACCTGGTGCGCGTAGAAAAATCACATCCATGGTCCTATAATACATACTATGTGCGATAGTGAAAGAAGTCTCCTGGGCCGGTTAATTAACTTGTAAAGGAAACATTTTATCTACAAGTTAAATAATTCATCATATATGACAGATGAAAATACATATTGGCTACATATTAAGATACCCATGCATGTATTAATATAGATATTCGTACTAGAAAATTTAGTACGGGTGAAATGAAAATAAAATATGACTATTGAGATGTCATATATGTCAAATAAACCATACCAACTTCAGAGATAATGCGAAGAAGATTAAATACTCCCCCTGAGTATGTCAACGACAGCGAGGAGGACTTCTTAGTTTTATTTTATGTTTTGTAATAGTCATGTTGATGTAATCCTATGTATTAGAAATGTTGGAATTCTTAATCAGGGGTTTTCTCTTCGGAGATGTAATTAATGGAATTTCTATATAAATGTATGAGTTCCGGAATGATGAACCGCAATCTTTGATATTTGTCATTTACATACGCGCACATTTAAATTCATATTCTATATGTCTCTATGATGCGGACGCGAGTATCTTTTTGCCGCCCCATTTTCCCGTCATCAGATTCTGGCATGCCCGGTGGGACCTATTTCTCCCCTCATCTTCGAATTCCAACATAGGATTGCATCATATGACTTCATGAAATGCATATATCATACTTGGCATAATAAATTGGTAAGAAAAAAATGCAAGAAAACTAATATGTGGTTTTCTTGATTTTATAAGAAGGTATGGAGGGACAAGTTCAGCAGTTTGTGAATCTCCGTTTCGGTGACCTATGGCTGGATGTGCCATACGGTCATCTTGTGACTGCGGCAAGTGAGAGCTGGAAGACTACAGCTGCATCGCGAGCTGAATCAAAGAAAGAAAAAGAAGTGTCATCGGCATCTAAAGATGAATTTGTGCCTGTGATGTCCAAGTCTGCAAAGAGAAGGATACGTGCTGCAGCAAGAGCAGCAAGAGCTACCGTACGTGAGCCAAACGTGAGTGTGCACAAGGACACTTCATCCAACTCGGTTTCTCCTAGCTTTTAAAAGGCAGCATATGCCAAGCTTGCAAGCCAAGAGGCACCGATGTGGTTCCAAGACACACGTGAGTGGCCTGTTCTTGCAAAACGAGCAGCTCCACTAAAGATAGCTTCACCGGCGCGGTCTGTTTCGGAGCCGACCACTCCCACAAGACGTGAACCATCTTCATCGACCACGTCGACCAAGATCGTCGTGCCGCTCACCCCTTCCAAACTGAAGGTAGGCGCACCGAGCAAGATTCTCCATGAAGCATCCGAAGAACGCTCATACAAACCTACTTAAAACTTCCCGGGAGCAGCTCGTAAAGCTTCCGCGTCAGAGAAAGGGAAAGCGGTGATGGTGGAAGAGGCTAAATCCCCTCGACCACTTGGTCAACTTCGTACTGATGCACCTGAGTTCTTCCCCACGTACACTGAGCCGAGTAACAAACGCTCGCTCATGTGGCGGGGAGTTTGTCTCAGTCCAGATGATATTAGGACGGGTCATGTTGATCCAACAACCACAATTCCAGACCCTTTGTCATCATCAGTACCAATGCCACGGCCATCACGTGAGGGTTCATTTGACCCGGTCCATCACCGTCGCCGCCAGTAGAGGGATCGTCAAGTGTGGGTCGATCTTCCGGCACCGATCGAGTCCAATCAAGCAAGGCATCAGCGAAAGCAACTTGCCTACCCCATCCGAAATAGGGCTGGGAATGCAAATGCAAGAATCCGCGGAAGGCCTCATACTGACTTTTACACAATGATGACACGGAATATGTCAAACCTTGAAGGATATGTTACCCGGCCACTCCATGTCCGCCGATGATGTTGGTGGCGACATCATGCGCCGAGCACATGCTCTTTCCAAATGGCCGGAGTATGAATAGTTTGTAAATGAAGAACCCAAGAGAAGAGAGTATGTCACCCAAGCAGGACGTGCGAGTGCAAGACGTGCTGCCCTTAAGATAAGAGAGATGGCCATACCTACTGACTCTGGATATAGCAGGGTAGAGGGCAGAAATCGTCCATCAGCAAATCAAGATAGTGGAATCCGTATGAGCAAGGAATTAGAAAATACACTAAAGAAGGCTCCCATGGTTCTTACTCCATGGTCATCTCGCAAGAGAGCTTCCAAGAATTCATTTGAAGTCTTCAACTCATTACCGATCGGCATCATGGAGGCCGCAGAAAGCAATAGTGAAACGGCATCGACGTCTATTCACTTCAAGAGAAAAAAGGCCAAGAAAAATGTTGTACCTGGTCATTGTCCCGTGACTCGCATTCAAATAGATTCGAGTAATGAGGATAATGATTCAAACCATGCAGAGTCTCATAATCCTTTGTGTGAAGGTTCACAACCCGAGTCTGAAAATGAGCTAAAATCTCATGAAGGACAACAGTATGATGTCGATACGACCCGTGTGGAGCAGGTCCTCACGGCAAATACGGGTCGTTCTGTTGAAGAACAGCTAGCACAGCTCACGGCCGCACTCCAACAGAAATAAGATGAGTTGGTTGCTTTGCGCAATCGTGTGGCAAGTAATACAAATGTTGAAGCTGAGAGGAATGCTTCGAGTAGCCGGAACAATGATCAAGGAGGCCTGGGAATTAACCTCGAAGCTATTTAGAAGATGATCGCTGAGGGAGTCAAGGCCCAATACATGCAGACTCATTACTCCATGCGGTCAGGGTATGTCAAGCCGTACCCGCCGGATGTTGACCTTGTCCCATTTCTGGCAAATTACCGGCAACCGCAGTTCAGCAAATTCAGTAGGGGCGGATCTCCACATGAACACATAGCTCACTTTTTGGCGGCTTGTCAAGATACTGCTCAAAATGGTGCACTTCTTCTCCGCCAATTCGTGCAAACTTTATCAGGTCCGGCTTTCACTTGGTATAGCAAGTTGCCACCAAGTTCAATGAAGACATGGGAACAAATGCAAGATGCTTTTCTCGAGCGCTTTTGCAGCACTCAGAAGACTGTCAGAATCATCGAGCAAACTCAAACCGAGCAAGGGGTGAATGATAAGGCTGTGGACTTTATTAACAGATGGAGAAACTTAAGCCTTCACTGTCCGCAACCGATCACGGAAACATAAGCGGTGCGTATGTGCATGAACAATCTGCTGCCTGATATGGCTGTTTATTTGCAAGGCATGCGGCCTGTTACTTTTGAAGAGTTGGCATCAAAAGCCACATATATTGAGAATTATAATCAGCTTATAGCACGTCGTACAAAGATGGTATATAAGCCGGTTGACAAGAGCGGTCAGTGCGATAAGTTGTCCGCCAAGTCGAGACCAACGCAAGTCATGGAGACAACCGCGACGAGGCCACAGTTTCATTCCGGGGCACCCGTCGCAAGAGATGCAGAGCGGGTTGGTGCACAGGCCCAAAGGAGACCAACCCTCTTTGAGCGTCAAAATAGAGAATATTCTTTCCCCGTTGAAGAAATTGGTGACTTGTTTACCGGTCTACTCCAGTTGAAACTTATTGAGCTGCCAAATCCAAAAACACCAGAAGAAGCTAACAAGTTCAACGATCCAAACTTTTGCCGCTACCATCACATCTTGGGTCATACGCTCAAGGACTTCTTTGTAGTGAAGAACATAATTCAGAAAATGATAGATGAAGGAACTTTTGATGCAGACCTCCTTACAAGTTTAAAGAAGGCAAAGAAAGTTGCTGCATCAAATGTGGCTACCCTCCAAGATGACGTGGTGAGTTGTGCCTCTTCAAACATGAGATCAGCTTATAATAAAAATATGTTGATATCAGATGGCCAATTTAATCCTATGATAATGTCAGGAGCTGAACCGCACTTAGGATATGGAGGGCGCTGCAAATGTCAGCTCGAAAGAGACAATCTCCGAAGAGGAGAAGGATTACACGTCGTCGAGCCCCGAGGACTATACTCCGTCAAGCCCCGAGGACTATACTCCAATGAGCCCCGAGGATCTCAAGATCGAGGGCGAGGGCAAGAGCAACATGGGCTCATCGTCCACCACCAAGTGAATAAAGAAACCAATGTTCGCGCTCCAGGCCAGGAATATCGGAGAGCTTGCGAAACGTCTAAAAGGACTTTCCCAAGAATTTGATGTTTTGGTCATTGGTGTTTTTGAGGATGATAGCGAGTCTCTTCACTTCCCTGAAGATGAAGAGGCGCCTGAAGTGGATCAAGTCCATCTTAGATCAGGTCGCCGGCTAGCTGACCCACATCCTCCACCTAGAAAGGAGCCTAGGAACAAAGATGTAGTTGCTAATGAAACGACTGACCCTTCTATTAAGGCGACGGTCAAATATGATGTAATCTCGCACTTGAAGAAAATACCAGCTATGCTTTCTATGTATGATGCTTTGTCTCTTTCTTCTGATTTGCGCAAAGCCTTGGTCACTGCATTATCATTTCCAAAAGATTATTGAGTGGAAGTTTCACATACCGAAATTGAATCAAATGATGTACTAAATATTACATTTAGTGACGAGGACAGACTGTTAGGATCAAAGAAAAACAATAGGCCTCTTCTTATGTTTGGTGAGATTGATGAATCACCAACAAATCACATAATGGTAATCGGAGGATCTGCTATAAACTTGTTACCTGCGTACTCTGAAAAGAATAGGATACACTATTAGGGATTTGAGTCAATCTAATGTAGTGATTCATGGTTTTAATCAATCAGGTAAAGAAGCCATGGGTACCATATACTTGGTTCTGAAATTGGAGACATTACACACACGAGTAATGTTTATGTAATCGATGCAGCTACATCATACAATGCTTTGCTAGGTCGACCATGGTTACATGATAATCAGGTTGTACCATCTACACTCCATCAGTGTGTCAAGTATATGGATCACTCTGGGAAGACTGTAAGAATATTTGCATATAAGAGACCATTTACAGTGGCCGAATCTTTCTATGCTAATGCCAAATTTTACTTTGAGCCTGTTGAGAAAGTGTACAAGCCAAAGTCAATCGTAGTGCCTGAAATAAATATCACGAAGTAGATATTGCTGAATCTTCATCAGAAAAAAAGTTTAGCAGTATATACCAAGTGATCAAAGAAAAAAGGGCGACCCAATATTCCACATTGTGAATAAGTCGTCCAATAAAAGAGGTACAAAATGTCCTACACCTCTACCTCCTTTGGTTCAACACAAAATTGAATTAGCTAAGGAGTCACACCGGTATAAAAAGAATAAAAACAATCATGTGGCACAAATTACCTTGTCAAATAAAGATGATGAGTCGTTGCCTATTTCCTTATATGATAATAGAGTTTTGGATATGATGCAGAAAATGGGATATGGTATTTTCACCGGCCCGTCTTTGTGCGACGGCCAGGGGCAACTTGCTCCATTTCAAAAGGCGTTGTCTCCAGAGCAACTTGAAGCTCTACATGAAGACCAAGTTTTAAAGGAAAAGAAGTATGGACTAGAGTATGAAGTTTGTATGGCGTCGACTGAATATATGGGCATGGCTCAAGCATCTCCACAAATGGAAGATGGCAACCAGCCCACAGTCAACGACTTATAAGAAATAAATGTTGGTACGGCCGACGATCTTCGTCCAATTTTTATCAATAAACATTTGTCTAAAGAAAATAAAGTAAAATATCATGATTTTCTTTGTGCAAACTGAGATGTATTCGCGTTGACTTATGAAGAAATGCCCGGATTAAACCTGGCGGTAGCCGTCCATCGGCTCGCCGTACAAAAGGATGTCGTGCCTGTGAAACAAGGACAAAGAAAGTATCGGCCTGAAGTGATTCCAAAAATAGAACTGAGATGGATAAAATCATAGCTGCAGGTTTTATTAGAGAAGTCAAATTCTCTAGATGAATCTCTAGCATTGTACCTGTTAAAAAGAAAAATGGTCAAACTCGAGTATGTGTAGATTCCAGGGATTTTAATAAAGCATGTCCCAAAGATGATTTCCCGATACCTATTTCAGAAATATTAATTGATGCCACAATGGGGCATGAAATATTTTCCTTCATGGATGGTTATTCCGGTTACAATCAAATAAAAATGGCACCGGAAGATGAAGAGTTAACAGCTTTCCACACACCTAAAGGTATATTTTGTTATAAAGTTATGTCTTTCAGGTTAAAAAATATCGGGGCAACTTATCAGCGAGCCATGGCAATTATCTTGGATGGGTTGTTGTATGATATAGTTGAATGCTATATAGACGACATAGTTGTGAAATCAAAGCGAGAACAAGATCACTTAAAGCACCTTGAAGTGGTTTTTGAGCGTCTTAGGCAACATAATCTAAAGATGAACCCGATGAAGTGTGCATTCGGAGTTTCTTCCGGGAAATTTCTCGGGTTCGTGGTCACAAAAAATGGTATTCAAGTCGATCCAAGTAAAATACAAGCGATCGTCAAAATGCCACCACCCACAAATTTACACAAATTAAAAATCTTCCAAGGCCATTTAGCATATATCAGAAGGTTCATCTCTAATTTATTTGGGAGATGCAAGCCTTTCTCACTCCTTATGAAAAAGGGTGTCCCCTTTGAATGGGATCAAGCATGCCAAAATGCATTCTTAGAAATTAAAAAACATTTAATAAATCCTCCTGTTTTAGGTACGCCAGTCAAAGATCGACCATTAATCCTATATATGGTGGCCATGCCGACATCGTTAGGTGCTCTCTTGGCACAAAATAATGATGTAGGAAAAGAAATCTCTTTTTATTACCTTAGTTGCACCCTTGTAGGGGCCGAATGTAATTATCCTAATATGGAAAAATATGTTTAGCATTAGTATTTGCGGCACAAAAATTACGCCACTACATGTTAGAACACAATGTACACCTTGTGTCGAGAGTAGATCCTCTATGATACATCCTCAACAAAATGGTGCTTTCAGGAAGATTGGCAAAATGGGCAATGTTATTGTCACAATTTGATATTAAATATGTGCCGCAAAAGGCCATAAAGGGCCAGACCTTGGCTAATTTTTTAGCCGCGCATCCGATCCCTGATGATTTTCTAGTCAACGATGACTTGCCAGATCAAGAACTGTTCACTACATCGGTATCAATTTCAACATGGCAAATGTATTTTGATGGCGCTTGTCGAAAATCAGGGGCAGGTGTCGGGGTCGTCTGTACACCAAGCGAAGATGTAATTCCATACTCGTTTACCTTAACTTCGGCGGTGTCAAATAATTCCGCCGAGTATGAGGCTTTGATAATCAGGCTTGAACTCGCTTTGAATATGGGACTAGATTCACTCACCGTGTATGGTGATTCACAATTGGTGGTTAACCAATTGCTGGGAATGTATATGGTTAAGAAAGAAGAATTAAAGCCATACTTCAGACAAGCCAAAATGCTCATGACTAGGTTTGCCGACTTAAACATTCAACACATTGTTAGAAGCCAAAATGACAAGGCTGATGCTTTAGCAAGTTTAGGTGCTAGCATGTCACTAATTTCTCATCAATCGATGGATGTCCATGTCGAGGAAAGAAGAATCTTGCCAATACTTGCTGAAGAAGAAGAAACGATAATAACTTCGGCAATGACAGCCGACATATGTGAAATTGAGGTAGGGGATTGGCGAGAGCCATTCTTAGAATATTTACTTCACGGATATTTACCTTTGGATTCTAGCGAAAGATCTCGAATCCGCAAGAGATCAATTAATTATACATGCATCAATGATACGCTCTATAGGCATTCACATGATGGTATTCTACTGCGTTGCCTAGCTGGAAATGAAATTATGGAGGCGTTGAATGAGGTTCATGCTAGAGTATGCGGCTCGCACCAATCTGGCCCTAAACTACATTATTAACTTAGGCCCTTAGGTTATTATTAGCCAACAATGTTTGGCGATGCCACTAAATTCTCAAAGAAATGCCATGAGTGTCAAATACATGTTGACTTTATACATCAGCCACATGAACCACTCCATGCAACAAATATAGCTTGGCCATTCGAAATGTGAGGAATGGATATAGTGGGGCCAATCCATCCACCATCGTCCAAAGGTCACAAGTTTATTTTGGCCGCGACTGATTATTTCTCCAAGTGGGCTGAACTTATACCACTAAAAGAGGACAAAGCGGAGAATGTGGAGAACTTTATAAGAACACATCTCATATATCGCTTTGGTGTTCCTTCTCGGATCATGTCTGATAATGGAACCCCTTTTAAAAATAAACATGTAGACAAATTATGTTCAAAGTTTAAGATAAAGCATTTCTACTCTATGGCCTATAATCTATCCGCAAATGGACAAGCGGAGGCTTTTAATAAAACTCTTTGCAAATTATTAAAGAAAGTGGTATCACCAAATAAACGAGAGTGGCATGAAAAACTCCTTGAAGCCTTGTGGGCTTATAGAACCACAACGCGAACACCAACGGGAATGACACCTTATTCCCTGGTATTTGGGGGAGAAGCGGTTCTACCTTTGGAAGTGCAAATTACTTCGCTAAGGGTCGCTACTCATGAAAATTTATCAGAAGAAAAATCAATAGAATTACGTGTCGATAAGTTGGAAAGACTTCAAGGAAAACGGCTTCAAGCCTTGCAGAATCTAGAAGCATACCAAGCTAGGATGTCTCGAGCATTCGACAAACGTGTTAAACGAAGGTCGTTTAAGCAAGGAGACCTAGTACTTGCTGTCATTCGCCCTATGAATATCACACGCCGTATGAAAGGAAAATTCGAACCTAAATGGGAAGGCCCATTTTTAATAAAAGAGGTTTATTCTAGCGGCGCATACAAAATTATCTCGCCGGATGGAAAATATTCGCCAGCGCTGGTAAATAGAAAATTCCTTAAACGTTACTATGCTTGAGTAAATAAAAAAATAAATATACTCCATGCCTTCACGAGTGTAAACTGAGACGTATATAAAATAAATATATTAAGAAAAATACTTCGTGCATTCACGAGTATAAACTGGGGCGCATAAAATAAATTTACTCTCCGCGCATTCACGAGTATAAACTGGGGCACACAAAATAAATTTACTCCACGATGTCACGAGTATAAACTAAGGCATACAAAATAAAATATATTGAAAATACTCCACGCCATCACGAGTATAAACTGAGGCATATAAAATAAAATATATTGAAAATACTCTATGCCTTCACGAGTATAAACTGAGACGTATATAAAAATATATATTAAGAAAAAATACTCCATGCATTCACGAGTATAAACTGGTCCGGGACAGATAAAAAAATACTCCATGCCTTCATGAGTATAAACGAAGACGTACATACAAATATACATATTAGGAAAAATACTCCATGCCTTCACGAGTACAAACTGAGACGTATATAAATATATATATATATATATATTAAGAAAAAAATACTCCATGCCTTTACAAAGTATAAACTGAGACGCATATAAGAAAATATATTAATAAAAAAGTACTCTGTGCCCTCACGAGTATAAAGTGGGGCAAACTAAAAAAACAACTCCATACCCTCGCGAGGATAAATTGGGGCAAAGAAATAAAAAAATGACTCCATACCCTCATTGAGTATAAACTGGGGCAAATAACAAAAAAACTACTCCATACCCTCACAAGTATAAAATGGGGAAAGGAAATAAAAAAAATCAACTCCATACCCTCACAAGTCTAAACTGGGGTATAACCAAAAAATATGTCATCGCTTTTATGAGTATAAACTAGAGCGCAAGAAGCAAGAAAATACTTCATAGCCTCGCGTATAAACTGAGACATCACAAAAATACTTCGCCCCTCAAGTGTATAAAGCAGGGGACATAAAACAGTATGACCCTATACCCTCGTGAATATAACCTGGGCATAAAATAATAAAGTACTCCACACCCCATGAGTATAAACTAGGAGAACAAAAAAAAACTCGCAATTATAAACTATAGTAAAAAAAGAGATAGAAAATATGTGTTGGCCTATATGTATAAAGAGACTGATTTCTATATTAAACATTCAAAAAAATTCGAGCTCCGGATCCGAAGCATAATAATATTCGCATCCATACCTCGAGAGGCATCTGTTGACATCGATTTTGACTAAATAAAATAATAGTTTAAAAAATATATCAAAAGTTTATTAAATTACTCGAACGGCAAAATTCCGTTGTAATATAAAGAACGGTTGATAATGATAAAAAGGAATTTATTTCAAAGAACCGGCGACCATGATCGACATAGATAAATTTGCTGGACGCAATGTATAATCATCGAGAAATATTAATCATCGATACATATTAGTGCACAACAAAGTCACGAGTCGCTAAATATTTGACCGCGGAATAAAAAATATTGATATTGTCACGACAACCTTGTGAAATACGGCCGCAAATTAAATGACAACATTTATACAAAATATTTCATCAAAATAAATTTGATGATGCGTATAAAAAAATAATCACTATTAGCCATATAAGCTAGTAAAACTTTACAAGCTAACTAACTCTCAGGCTATCGTGCCATACAAATCACCAAAAAACGTACGTACAGCTCCACGCCTACGTAATTTCCAGGCTGTTTTGAGAGATCACGGAGTGAGTTTTGAGGCTGGTGTGGATCCACCTTATGGAAATGTGGTTGACAGTCCTATGCAAGCTTGGCATGAGCATGTGATGGAGGAAATGGCTGTAAGCTCTCCTGTTAATAGAAGGTTGTGCTTTGATCTACCAATGGTGAATCATGACCACTTCTTTGCTGCTAATGCTGATGCTCTTGCACAATTTTCTGTGGCTAAAAAGGTTTACAATAATGTTTTCCTCCCAAGCATTGTTTTGGAGAATAAGAATTTCTTCTCCCAGTCTTATAAGTTGCCTGCTAGTGTGTCCTTTGAGCTATTTGTGGAGCCCTTTCAGATGTGGGAGAAAAAGAAAAGAAATAGGTTCATTGACTGTGGGAGAACCATGGAAGTTCAAGATATGCTGGACTTGTGTGATCATGAGAGGACTGTTGTTTCTGAATTCCCCTCTGAAGATGGTGACTCTCTATCTGTCATTTCTTTTGACAACTCTGTGGAATTGGGGCAAAAAAGAAAGCTGGGCAAGGACATTCTGGTGGAATCAGGCACCCATGTGTGTACTGATCAAGTTAGAAGGAGTGCCAGATCAACTAGGTTCAGAGGCTTCAAACCCAGGAATCTATCTGATACCAAACAAACTATCTCTAAAGTGAAGGACATTATTGTTCCTGAAGTGAAGGATAAACAGAAGTCTAAGAAAGAGTCTGGTTCTATGAAAGATGATGATGTTCCACCTCTCACTCCTGTTCTTCCCATGTTGCAAGCAATTGGAATTAATCTATGTGGAGTGCCACCCTCTCAAGTTACATCTGTGATGCTGCTCCAGGCTCCTCAGGATGAGGAGGTTTCTGAAGACTAGCAGATTCTCCAGTGCTGCTAGTTTTGTCATCTTTAATGCATCCCTTTAAGTATTGGTTTGTTTTGTGCTGGAACATTACAGGACTTAATGCTAGATCTAAGAAGTTAGCTCTGCATAATGCCATTATATCCAGTGGTTGCTCAGTTGTATGCTTGCAAGAAACTAAAAAAGACTTCTTTGATATGTCCTTTATTAAAGAATGTTGCCCTGCTAGCTTTGATGAATTTGTGTATGTGCCTTCTGATGGTGCTTCTGGTGGTTTGATAATCATTTGGAAGAGTTCAATGTTTTCTAGTCTTGTGATGCATTGTACTAAATTTGCTATATCTGTGCACTTTACTTCTACTCAATCTTCTTAGTCTTGGACTTTGATCAACATTTATGGCCCATGTGGGGATCTGATAGAGGGGATTTTATTACTTGGTTTTTTGATTTGAAAATCCCAGATGATGAGGACTGGATTTTAGTAGGGGATTTTAATTTTATTAGATCTCCTTCAAATAGAAACAAGTCTGGTGGAAATCCTATGCATGATGATTTTCAACAATTTTATAAGAGAACAACATTTAATAGAGATTCCTATTAAGGGTAGGCGATACACTTGGAGTAATATGCAAGATCAACCATTATTAGAACAGTTGGATTGGTTTTTTACTTCCATGCATTGGACTCTCTCCTACCCCAATACCATGGTTACCCCACAAAGCAAACCTATTTCTGACCATGTTCCTTTGGTTTTGTCCATACAATCTTCCATACCTGCTGCAAAAATCTTCAAATTTGAAAATTTCTGGGTTGCTCACCAGGGTTTTAATGAGATGGTGGCTCAGAGTTGGAATAAGCCAACCTATAAGGGGAATAGTGCTTCTAATCTTAATGCTAAATTCAAAAGGTTGAGATATGATATTAAGAAGTGGAGCAGGTCAATTTCAAGACTCTCTATCTGCATTGAAAACACTAATAAAGATCTGCTAGAACTTGATAATATTGAGGATTTGAGAGGTTTATCTATCCCTGAAAATAACTTCAGGAACATTCTTAAAGCTCATTTGATTAAACTTCTTGAGTACCAGGGACAGTATTGGAAAAAAAGGTGTACAATTAGATGGACAAAGTTTGGTGATGAGAACTCTAAATTTTTTCAAGCTTTTGCTACTGAGAGGTATAGAAGAAACTCAATCTCTCATCTAAATTTACCTGATGGGACAGAGGTGACTGATCATTCTGGTAAAGAAAAAATTATTTTTGACACCTTTAAGGCAAGACTGGGCACAAAGAATAATCCTCAAATGAGATTTAACCTTGATCATTTGATTCAACCTATTCCTGGCCTAAGGAACTTTCTGCTCCATTTACTACTAATGAAATTGATGAGATCATCAAATCTATGCCTATTGATAAGGCACCATGGCCAGATGGGTTCAATGGACAGTTTCTTAAAAGCTGTTGGCAAATTGTTAAACATGATATATATATCAATTATGTTTTGAGTTCTATGAAGGAAAATTGAACCTTGAGAGTATCAACATGGGCTTCATTACTCTCATTCCTAAGGTGGTTGTTCCACTGTCTGTAAATGATTACAGACCCATCATTTTACTGAATTGTTGCCTTAAGATTATTACTAAGCTTTTAGCCAACAGATTGCAGAAAATTGTCCTGAAGATTGTTCACAAAAATCAGTATGGTTTTATTAAGGGCAGGAATATTCAGGATTGCCTTGCATGGGCCTTTGAGTACCTGTTTCAGTGTGAATCCTCTTGGAAAGAAATTGTTCTGTTGAAATTGGACTTTGCTAAAGCTTTTGACACCATGCTGAAGATTATGAAACAAATGGGCTTTGATGAAAGATGGTTATCTTGGATATCACTACTATTTGACTCTGGTAAATCATCTGTTTTGTTGAATGGCACACCTGGCAGGCAATTTAATTGTCTTAGGTGAGTTAGACAGGGAGATCCCTTATCACCTTTGATTTTTGTACTAGTTGTGGATCTGCTTCAGTCAGCAATTAATAAGGCCTTCAGAGATGATATTTTAAGAGCCCCTTTCTCTACGAATTTTGAGATGGATTACCCTGTTGTGCAATATGCAGATGATACTCTAATTATACTTCCTGCCTGTCCCATTCAACTTAGTGCTATGAAAAAAATTCTGGAGGATTATGCTTTATCCACTGGTCTTAATGTCAATTTCACCAAGTCAATGATGATACCTATTACTTTAGCTAGTGATTTTGTTCAGAGATTAGCTAATTCTTTTGGATGTTCTGTGGGGAAAATGACATTCGCTTATCTGGGGCTACCTGTTGGTACAACCAAACCCACTATAATTGAAATGATGCCTCTTGTTGATAGAATAGAAAGGAAAATGTCTGCCTCTTTCTTGATGATGACTTATAGTGGAAGAGTAACTGTTATAAACTCCTTACTGTCGTCCATTGCTATGTTTTCTATGTGCTCTATACATATACCATCCAAGATAATGGAACACATAGAAAAAATTCAGAAACACTGTCTTTGGAACAAGAAAACTAAGGAAGGAGAAAAATGCAGTTCCCTGATTGCTTGGGACAAAGTTTGTAGACCAAAAGATAAGGGTGGTGTTGGAGTTCTAAATTTAAAAATTCAGAATGAGGCACTTCTTCTAAAAAATTTACACAAGTTATATAATAAGGAGGATATACCCTGGGTTGGTTTGGTGTGGAATGCTTATTATCTGAACAAAATTCCACATGAAGTGGACTCATGTGGATCTTTTTGGTGGAAGGATGTCTGTAAGCTCTCACCAATTTATAGAGGAATTTCTGTAACATCCCAAAAATATGAAACTTGGATCATCAAACTCTAATCATCAAAATTTAGGATTAACAAAAACTTTTCTAAATAAAAATATGAAAGCATGCATATGTGTAAGCATGACAATTTGGATTCTTTTGAATTGCCATGATTGTGTGTTTCCTTGCTTGTAAAAGGATGCTTAGGTGAAATAAACATCATCTAAACAATCCCCACACTTTTCCCAAAGACAAATAAATCAAAACAAACAAAATAAGGCAATGTTCACTTTGGCCAAATTAACTCCCATGCCTACTTTGGTTATCTCTAACTTTCAGAACGTAACAGAAACTTGTTTGAATCCTTGCACCCCTTGATAGTACTCATAACAAAGTATCAAGGCCCACCTTGTGATCATCCAGAAACATTCAAATGCATAGTTTAAATGACAGTGTAAAATTGAATCTATATCATATGGGACGATCCCACTTTTTCAAAAACCACTCAAACAAGCTCAACTTTCAAAACCCAGGAATATACAGACTCACCAGCACATGCCTAGCACACCCACCAAAAATATTTTCAAAATTCAAAACTTGAATTCATGCGGCCATTTCATCAAATACCTTGCAGATGCAAATCAAACAAAATCAAAACACTATAGTGTGCAGTGATTCTGGCCAAACTTATTTCCTCTATAGCTCACAGCAACCTCAGTAGATCATCTAGCAAACTTAACTAATCACTAGCCCCACTGTAAGCTATCCATTGTCATCAATGGTGAACAACCTGAGAGCGTCATGGTCACCCCAGTGTGGACAACAAGCTACAAGCAGCACTAGCCTCGCCAACCTTGTCTGGGAGCAAGCTAGCACCCCACCGCCACTCCTTGTCCCAGTCGTGAGCGATGCCAGCCTCTGGACCACACGCACAGACCATGCCAAGCTACTCTACAACCATGCCGAGAGCGCGCCCCGTGCGCCACGCTCGACAGACGCCCATAGACCGCGCGCCGCCCTCGCCGCGTGCATACGTGATCACCACCATCCTAGCAACCCCGCAGACACGCCCGTTCGCCGCCGCATGGACCACGCGAGCTGTGCGTCATTAAAATTTCCGTCAGGCACGCGCAGAGCACCGCAGCGTTCCGACCAATCCGCACCGCCCCACGCCTCGCCACCACGCCGTTGAGCTTCGCCAGGGAGCCCAGCACCGCCCCCTACCGTCGCCCACGCTGATAGCCCTCTGTGCCATCGACCACGACGAGCTTAGTTTGCGCCCGTCGGTCCCCTCTCGCCACTATAAATAGAGGCCTCCCCCGCTCGAATTCTTCACACCATTCCACTCCCCTTTCACCCAGAACCACCCCGCCTCAGTCCCGGAGCAAGGCGAGCAGCGCATCGCCGGAATTTGGCCGGAGCCCGCCGCTGCTGGAGAAGAAGGAAGCCAGCGATTGGAGCCACCCCAGGAGAAGCTGCCGGTACCAGGAGGTTCACCGTCGTCGACTTCGTCGTTCGCCTGCCTCGCCGACCCTCGCCTGAGCCCCGGTGAGCCTCCCACGACCCTCGCCTGCCGCGTTAGGGTTCTGTCTCGCCGGCGCCGCCCGACGTGGACGATGAACCAGAGTCGTTGGATTAGAACTGAATCCAACGCACCACGTTGCCCCGTACCTCTTCGCACCCCCCGTCTCACTGACGTGTGCGGACAACAACTTAACCAGCCCGCGTAAGCGCTGTGCGTAGCAGGCCGGCCCATTAGCAGTTCCCGCGGATCCCAGTCGTTTGAATTTGGAATTTTCCATTTTCATTCAAACACAGTTCTGTACCTAGTTTCAAAAATCAACCCAGCTCGATTTAGTGAACCAAATCGAATGAAACCAATTTTGTTAGAAAGGTCTGGAAATGCTGAATCCAAGCCCGTTGGATTCAAATCATTTGAATTTGTAGATCACCCTTGGTAAAAATAACAAGGCAGAAGCTTTTCTGCATTCAACCATTTTTCAAATTTAAACCATAATATATTTTGAGTTGATTCCAACTCTCAAAAATCACATTTGATCATCCCTTTCAGAATATATAAAAATATATGGGTTTACTTACATAAATAATGTCCAAGTAATAAAACGATGCCACATAGGCATTTCTAGTCACTTTATTTAATTAAAATAAAAGGTTAAACCTTATTAAATTGTGACACCACTTTAAATCACATTCCCATGTACTGAATGTGTGGTGATGACATGTGTCAACATGATCCCATGTTTGGTTTGGAGAATATTAAATCTTAAGTAGTTTTTCAATGAGTAGAAATTAATTTTCTAAAAATAAAAGAAATTAAACCAAGCTTTAATCTTGTAATGTTAGTGATGATGCTAGATCATCTATAGGACCATTTTGTGTGATGATTAAAAATAGTTAAGTATTGTTTGGTGATTGTGTACCTCGTATTTATTTATAGACGCTAGTACCGACCAAGGATACGAGGAAGAAGGAGGATACTACGAAGAAGAAGCCGAGGAGAACTTCAACCACTGCTCTGCACAAGGCAAGCTAACACTTGCAATTATGAGAGTTAAATAACCTATGCAATGCATTAAGCATGCTTGGTTAGATACATTTGAGGATACCCAATCATTAGTACTTTATGTCATCCTAAGGCATGAGATTAAACTTAGTAAAACTCCACTAGTTTACCACCCCTCATTAGTACTTACCCCCACTTGTAGATGCTAGTGCTAAGCATAAAACTTGATCAACTTTAAATGGGAATACTTGGTGAAAATGGTTATGAAAACCTTGGAATGATGGCTCATTCTATTGAAATATTTTGGACATGTGTTTCCAAACACCATATGATTTTTGGTGACGAAAATGTTGAGGCATGAGCCTTAGCCCTTTATAAAACTGATGGTTGTCTGGATGCGATACCATTCCAATTTTACCGTACAACCACAATACCCGAAAATTGGGTAGGACTTGACTGGAAACTTATATACCTTAGTATTAGTTCCCTCACGGCCAAGGTCTGAGCTGAGGCTACCTTGTGAAGATTGTCCACCTGTGCAGTACCCAGGATGACAGTTGGTCATGGTTGGGAGGCCAAACTCACAGGAGAGGTGCTTATACTAGGGCATGTAATTGAAAGGTTAGGATTGATTATCCGCATACTGAGTATGGTGAATTCTGGATTTGTTCCTGACGAATGTATCGAATGTTGTGGTGAAAGTGTACAATCTCTACAGAGTGTCAAACTATTTGAATAGCCGCGTCTGCGGTTATGGACAGTTGGAGTGGCCATATTGTTCCCCCGTCAGATGTTTTCAAAATGACTTGTGAAATGGATTGATATTTTGACTTGACCACAACAGAGTTGTGATATGAAATACAAGTTCCCACTTAGGTGTTATAAAACTTCAACTAGCTTTCTTCATTTCTAAACTTAGTAGAGGTAAATCTGGCTTTTTGCAAAACAACCCTAGAGCTTAGTGTCCTACTACAAAAAGCCCCTTCACTTGTTAGTATTAGTTTGCGACTACTTAAAGAGTACTCATGGCTTTGTCCCTGGCTATTCCCGTGGCCTGACTATGAAGAGGAGTACCAGGATGATGGAACCCAGGAAGGTTACGACAACTAGGATCAACTCCCATCGTCAGCATTGCCTGTGACCCCGAAGATGGAGCTTCGCCTACGCTACCGTTATTATTACGTATTTCCGCTGCTTGAGTTGTATTAAGAACTGGATCATGAGATCCTTATTTGTGTAAGACCTTATGTATGGTTTGTAATGGATGATGTACTGTGGTATCCAAATCTGTTATGTCTCACAAAAATGGTAATCTTGGGATTGCGATGTATGGCATAACAGGCATATGGGATTAAAAATCCGGGTGTTGACAAGTTGGTATCAGAGCCATCCTGACCATAGGAGACCCTAGTTAGACTGGACGTTTGAATCAAAAACTTAGTTTCAAAACCAAAGGAAACAAATATTTACAAAAACTTATTCCCATTCTTATCACCTTGATTCTTTCATAAAAATTCATGTTCCTCAAAAACTCTTGCAAAATACATAAAATTTGACACACTTGATCACTCTACTAACTTACTCATCCTATATTCTTATAGATGGACGTGAAGTACATAATGTTTTATCAGTTGGGGAATGGAGGAGACCTTATCTTTGAGCGGGATTTGGACCACCTTTCGGAACTTCTGGAGCGTCCGCACCCCGAGTTCTTCGGAGCTCAGCTCAATGATCAAGGAGGAGAAGATCTGCAGTGGCTAATTGTTGCAAGTCTCCGAGGAAAGATTGAACCTCCCACTGCCGAGGGAATTCAATTCACCTTAAGAGAGAACAACTGGCTCGATGGACTTGCCAGGGCCGTGCAGGAAGCTCTTGCCCGTCTGTGTGGGCAGAGTATCAACCAGATCAAGGGTACCCGCTTTGAGTTTTGCCCAAGGCGTGATGCTAATGGACAGCCACTGGAAGCCCCATACCACCACGAGCTAAAGACTCAGTTGGACCACCTTAGCTTCATGATGTACGATCGTCAGCAGGAGTTGGATAATTGTCATGACTACTCCAACCACAAGTCCGACATCATCAAGATGAAGGATCAGACCATCGCCATGCTCGCGAAGGATCGCAAGTCTCGTCGCCGTCAGCTCGATAAGAAGGAGCGCATCCTTGCCCGTCTTTGCCACTGTATCTCGGATTTGGAGAAGACCATCCATGAGAGAGACATGCAGTTGGAGGAAAGGGAGAATGCCGGAGAGGATCTTCGTGGAGACCCCTACTCCTATCTCAGCGATGATGATGATTTTCTGGAGGATCAGGCCATGGAATTCTTCACCGATGAGGAGGATTTCGCCTTCATCAATGACGATGAGGATGATGAGGATGACGACTACACCGACTCCGAGGAGTAGTAGCACTTGAGCACTAGCGTAGTGAGTAGTATTCGGTCCCACTGTATCGTAGTTCCCAGAATGGTTCCTAAAACCATCTGTTTACCTTTGTTGTGGTGTGTGTTGTATCTTGTGAATGAATGAATGAAAAGCAAGTTGCTAGAAAATCTGAGTCAAAAAAAAATTATCAAAGTCCCAGAACCTTAGAAATTTCCCTCTTTTCTCATGATCCATCTCAATCTTCAGATGCCACACGGAGGAAGTGGTTCATCCCCGGACCTGATGTTGCAGATCCTGCAAATATTGGTTTCTGACCGTGAAGCTGAAAGAGCCGAACATCAAGCCAACCTAGCCACCTTCAGTAGATAGCCCAACTAGCCCACAACAATCAAGGCCAAGGAAATCAGGACAACCATGGATCTAAGCTCAAGAATTTCCAGAACACCAACCCACTTATTTTCACTAAGTCGGAAGAGCCCCTAGATGCCGACGATTGGCTGCAAACCATGGAAAATAACCTAGAAGTCGCCGGAGTGGAAGCCAACGAGAAAGTTTTGTTCGCCACCCATTATCTAGCCGGAGATGCAAGGGCATGGTGGAACAGTGTTTGTGCGATGACCGGAGGACAGATGATGACCTGGGAGGAATTCAAGGTCAAGTTCAGCAGAACCCATGTGCCACCAGGTTTGATCAAGAGGATGAGAGATGAGTTCAGAGAACTGAAGCAAGGACGGATGACCGTAGTGGAATACCATGACAAATTCTTGTCATTAGCTAGGTATGCACCGGATGAGATCGACACTGAAGCAAAGAAGAAAGTAAGATTCCTGAATGGTCTGCACGATGAGATGCAGACTGTGTTAGTCAATATCCCCTTTGCTGATATTGAAGCCCTGGTCGACTCTGCCATCCAGATGGAAGGAAAGATCAACCAAGCCAATGAGAACCACAAGCGTCGCATGATGCATCAACCAGGAACCCATCAGACCCCAAAGTATCGCTCCAACCCATCTCCAGGATTTTCCCCGAGAACCAACAGACTCCAGATGAACCGTCCGACCTATCCCAACCATGGAAACCCAAGGCCCGGAGTAAATCACACCAACCTAGGCAACTCTAACAATTTCAACCGTGCCCCACCCAAGTTCAACAACAACAATGCTACCGCCAAAACCAACACCGCCCCGAGGACTGGAAACAATGTTGTGCGTCCTGCAGCAAAGGACAAGTCGCAAGTGACTTGTTATGACTGTGGAAATAAGGGTCACTACTCCGACGAGTGCCCCAACAAGAAGAATGCCGTAGCCCCCAATGCAAATGCCCCAGATCAGCAGCAGCGTCGTGTTCAGCCAGGAAGAAGGTTTGCCCCAGGGAATTCGCTCAACCGCAACGGTCGTCTTTTTCTCATGCATGCTGAAGAAGCTCAGGAAGCACCACACGTCATGCTGGGTATGTTTTCTGTTAATTCAGTACTTGCTAGAGTGTTGTTCGATTCTGGTGCATCGCATTCATTTGTCACCGAAGAATTTGCCTGCACTAGTAAGATTCAACCAACAAAACTGAAGCATGTTATAATCGTCCAAATTCCCGGTTCAACCACCAAGGCTAGGCAAATTTTCAAAGCCGTCCCTATCTGAATCCATGGCATAGATTTTTATGCTAACCTGATAGTACTCGGAACTAAAGGTTTGGAAGTAGTACTAGGAATGGATTGGATGTCCAAACATAAAGGATTGATTGACTGTGCCAAGAAAGCCATCACCATGACCAGTACACCCGGAATATCAGTCGAGCATATATCTGAAACCTTACCTCATCAATTCAAGTGCAACAAGAGTATAGCCCAACCTACCATTGACCAAGTCCGGATAGTCTGTGAATACCCCGATGTATTTCCAGATGTTTTGCCCGGTATGCCCCCAGATTGGGATATCGAGTTTATCATTGAACTAATCCCTGGAACAGGACCCATAGCCCAGAGACCCTATAGTATGAACCCGTCTGAACTAGCAGAACTAAAGAAGCAACTGGATTCCATGTTGGAAATTGGATTAATTCAACCAAGTGCGTCACCATGGAGATCACCTGTCTTATTTGTGGACAAGAAGGATGGAGGTAACCGTTTGTGTACGGATTATCGGAAGTTGAATGATGTCACCATCAAGAACAAGTATCCCTTGCCCAAGATAGAAGTTTTGTTTGATCAGTTGACCGGTGCCAAAGTGTTTTCTAAGATTGATCTTAGAACAGTCTATCATCAACTCAAGATTTGCGCAGAGGATATTCCCAAGACTGACTTTACCACCAGATATGGATTATACGAGTATACTATCATGTCTTTTGAATTAACCAATGCCCCCGCTTATTTCATGAATCTCATGAATACGATTTTTATGGACTTCCTGGATAAGTTTGTCGTTGTTTTCATCGACGACATTCTGATTTATTCCAAATCGGAAGAAGAACATGAGCTACACCTAAGTACCATTCTTGGAACCCTTAGAGAGCATCAATTATATGCCAAGTTTAGCAAATGTGAATTCTGGTTACAGGAGGTAGGTCCTCGGCCACATTGTATCAGCCAGAGGGATTGCCATTGACCCTGCAAAGGTGAAAGATGTCGAACATTGGCAAGCCCCAACCACTCAAACCCAAGTTCGTGCATTTCTCGGATTGGCGGGATATTACCGCAAGTTCGTAGAAGGATTCTCGAGTATTGCCAGACCCATGACCCAATTGCTGAAGAAGGACAAGAAGTTTGAATGGACAGACAAATGTGAAGCGAGTTTTCAAGAACTCAAGAGGAGATTGATTTCAGCCCCAATCTTAATCATGTCGGATATCACAAAGCCCTTCGACGTGTATTGTGATGTATCCAAGATTGGTCTCGGATGTGTGCTAATGCAAGAAGGCAAAGTTATCTCTTATCTATCTCGACAATTGAAACAACATGAGCAAAATTACCCAACCCATGACCTCGAACTCGCAGCCGTAGTTCTAGCCCTGAAGACATGGAGGCACTACCTGATGGGAAACCGTTTTGAGATTTATTCGGATCACAAGAGCCTG
The DNA here is from genome assembly GCA_916181665.1 of Avena sativa. NCBI lineage: Eukaryota > Viridiplantae > Streptophyta > Magnoliopsida > Poales > Poaceae > Avena > Avena sativa. Next base: position 374,957,474 of record OV702293.1, on the reverse strand, counting down.
AAGTATATATTCACTCAGAACGAGCTAAATATGAGGTAGAGAAGATGGATTGAGCTAATCAAGGATTATGATCTAGACATTCACTATCACCCCGATAAAGCCAATGTGGTAGAAGATGCCCTTAGCAGATTGCCGTGCCGCGTGAACTCCATGATTTTGAAGGAACAACCAAGTTTGCACAAAGAGATGGAAGATTTCCGAATGGAATTAGTGAGTGAAGGAATTTTGGCTAGCATAGAACTTCAACCCACTTTGATGAGCCAGATCAAAGAGGCGCAGAAAGGAAATGCTAGTATTGATGGAATCAAGCGTCGTATCGGTACAGGCAAAGTACCTGGATTCACCGAAGACGAAGAAGGAGTTCTGTGGTACAAAGGACGCCTTTGTGTACCAATAGATTCTGAGTTGAAAGAAGTTATTTTGAAGGAAGCTCATGATACTCTTTATTCTATCCACCCCGGAGGAACTAAGATGTATCAAGATTTGAAAGAGCAATTTTGGTGGCATAAGATGAAGAGAGAAATCGGAAGCTATATCGCCAAGTGTGATATATGTCAGCGAGTCAAGGACGGACATCAAAGACCCGCTGGATTGTTGCAACCATTGCAGATTCCGGAATGGAAATGGGATTCCGTTGGAATGGACTTTATCACCGAATTGCCTACTTCTAGTAGGGGAAATGACTCTATCTGGGTCATAGTGGACAGATTGTCCAAAGTCGCCCATTTCTTACCCGGCAAGACCACATATCAGAGTTCGAAGCTAGCGGAGTTATACATCGCTAGAATCGTTAGTTTGCATGGAGTCCCCAAGAACATCGTATCGGATCGAGGAACTCAGTTTACCTCGAGATTCTGGAAGAAAGTCCAAGAAGGTTTAGGAACCCGACTAGATTTCAGTACCGCTTATCACCCCCAGACCGATGGACAAATGGAGCGAGTAAATCAAATACTCGAAGATATGCTGAGAGCATGTGTGTTAGAATATGGATCTAAGTGGGAAGACTGTCTGTCGTTCGCAGAATTTTCATACAACAACAGTTATCAAGCTAGTTTACAAATGGCCCCATTTGAATTCATGTATGGAAGGAAGTGTCGAACCCCTTTGAATTGGTCGGAAGTAGGAGAGAGTCAGATTTTCGGACCCGATATCCTACAAGAAGTAGAAGAGAATGTTCACAAGATTCGTGAGCACCTCAAGACAGCCCAAACAAGACAAAAGAGTTACGCCGACAAGAGACATCGAGACCTCGCCTTCAACATAAGAGATTTTGTGTATCTGAAAGTGTCGCCATTAAAGGGAATGCAGCGTTTCCAACTCAAAGGAAAGTTAGCCCCCAGATATATCGGCCCTTTCAAGATTCTGAACCGTCGAGGAGAAGTGTCGTATCAATTGGAACTACCCAAAGAGATGCCAGCCGTGCACAATGTGTTCCATATCTCATTACTTCGCAAGTGCCTCAAAGTTCCAGAGAAGACCGAAGTGTTCAAGAATATCGATCACCGGACCATAGAAATCAACGATGACCTGAACTATCCCGAAGTACCCATCCGTATTTTGGAAGAACCTTTCCGAACTACCAGAACCCGAAGCATCAAGTTTCTCAAAATTCAGTGGAGCAACCACACGGAAGAGGAAGCTACCTGGGAGCGCGAAGATCACATCAGGACGGAGTTTCCCGATCTCTTCAAATCCTAGGTAATCTTTTTCGTCCTTTTTCAAATCTCGGGACGAGATTTTGTTTAAGGGGGGAAGGTTTGTAACATCCCAAAAATATGAAACTTGGATCATCAAACTCTAATCATCAAAAATTAGGATTAACAAAAACTTTTCTAAATAAAAATATGAAAGCATGCATATGTGTAAGCATGACAATTTGGATTCTTTTGAATTGCCATGATTGTGTGTTTCCTTGCTTGTAAAAGGATGCTTAGGTGAAATAAACATCATCTAAACAATCCCCACACTTTTCCCAAAGACAAATAAATCAAAACAAACAAAATAAGGCAATGTTCACTTTGGCCAAATTAACTCCCATGCCTACTTTGGTTATCTCTAACTTTCAGAACGTAACAGAAACTTGTTTGAATCCTTGCACCCCTTGATAGTACTCATAACAAAGTATCAAGGCCCACCTTGTGATCATCCAGAAACATTCAAATGCATAGTTTAAATGACAGTGTAAAATTGAATCTATATCATATGGGACGATCCCACTTTTTCAAAAACCACTCAAACAAGCTCAACTTTCAAAACCCAGGCATCTACAGACTCACCAGCACATGCCTAGCACACCCACCAAAAATATTTTCAAAATTCAAAACTTGAATTCATGCGGCCATTTCATCAAATACCTTGCAGATGCAAATCAAACAAAATCAAAACACTATAGTGTGCAGTGATTCTGGCCAAACTTATTTCCTCTATAGCTCACAGCAACCTCAGTAGATCATCTAGCAAACTTAACTAATCACTAGCCCCACTGTAAGCTATCCATTGTCATCAATGGTGAACAACCCGAGAGCGTCATGGTCACCCCAGTGTGGACAACAAGCTACAAGCAGCACTAGCCTCACCAACCTTGTCTGGGAGCAAGCTAGCACCCCACCGCCACTCCTTGTCCCAGCCGTGAGCGATGCCAGCCTCTGGACCACACGCACAGACCATGCCAAGCTACTCTACAACCATGCCGAGAGCGCGCCCCGTGCGCCACGCTCGACAGACGCCCATAGACCGCGCGCCGCCCTCGCCGCGTGCATACGTGATCACCACCGTCCTAGCAACCCCGCAGACACGCCCGTTCGCCGCCGCATGGACCACGCGAGTTGTGCGTCATTAAAATTTCCGTCGGGCACGCGCAGAGCACCGCAGCGTTCCGACCAATCCGCACCGCCCCACGCCTCGCCATCACGCCATTGAGATTTGCCAGGGAGCACAACACCGCCCCCTACCGTCGCCCACGCCGATAGCCCTCTGTGCCGTCGACCACGACGAGCTTAGCTTGCGCCCGTCGGTCCCCTCTCGCCACTATAAATAGAGGCCTCCCCCGCTCGAATTCTTCACACCATTCCACTCCCCTCTCACCCAGAACCACCCCGCCTCAGTCCCGGAGCAAGGCGAGCAGCGCATCGCCGGAATTTGGTGGGAGCCCGCCGCAGCTGGAGAAGAAGGAAGCCAACAATTGGAGCCGTCCTAGGAGAAGCCGCCGGTACCAGGAGGTTCGCCGTCGTCGACTTCGTCGTTCGCCCGCCTCGCCGACCCTCGCCTGAGCCCCGGTGAGCCTCCCACGACCCCCACCTGCCGTGTTAGGGTTCTGTCTCGCCGGCGCTGCCCGACGGGGACGATGAACCAGAGCCGTTGGATTAGAACTGAATCCAATGCACCACGTTGCCCCGTACCACTTCGCACCCCCCGTCTCACTAACGCGTGGGGACAACAACTTAACCAGCCTGCGTAAGCGCTGTGCGTAGCAGGCCGGCCCATTAGCAGTTCCCGCGCAGCCCAGTCGTTTGAATTTGGATTTTTCCATTTTCATTCAAACACAGTTCTGTACCTAGTTTCAAAAATCAACCCAGCTCGATTCAGTGAACCAAATTGAATGAAACCAATTTTGTTAGAAAGGTCTGGAAATGCTGAATCCAAGCCCGTTGGATTCAAATCATTGAATCTGTAGATCACCCTTGGTAAAAATAACAAGGTAGAAGCTTTTCTGCATTCAACCATTTTTCAAATTTAAACCATAATAGCTTTTGAGTTGATTCCAACTCTCAAAAATCACATTTGATCATCCCTTTCAGAATATATAAAAATATATGGGTTTACTTACATAAATAATGTCCAAGTAATAAAACGATGCCACATAGGCATTTCTAGTCACTTTATTTAATTAAAATAAAAGGTTAAACCTTATTAAATTGTGACACCACTTTAAATCACATTCCCATGTACTGAAATGTGTGGTGATGACATGTGTCAACATGATCCCATGTTTGGTTTGGAGAATATTAAATCTTAAGTAGTTTTTCAATGAGTAGAAATTAATTTTCTAAAAATAAAAGAAATTAAACCAAGCTTTAATCTTGTAATGTTAGTGATGATGCTAGATCATCTATAGGACCCTTTTGTGTGATGATTGAAAATAGTTAAGTATTGTTTGGTGATTGTGTACCTCGTATTTATTTATAGACGCTAGTACCGACCAAGGATACGAGGAAGAAGGAGGATACTACGAAGAAGAAGCCGGGGAGAACTTCAACCACTGTTCTGCACAAGGCAAGCTAACACTTGCAATTATGAGAGTTAAATAACCTATGCAATGCATTAAACATGCTTGGTTAGATACATTTGAGGATACCCAATCCTAGTTTTACTTGCAAGCTTTATACTTTATTTCTTTATCAAAGCTCTTACTTAGAGTTTACTGGAATAAATTGTAGATATTAGAAAGATAATTGAAGGTTGCATAAAGGCATAAAACTTGGCCTAAGCTAGATAATCTTTATGTCATCCTAAGGCATGAGATTGAACTTAGTAAAACTCCACTAGTTTACCACCCCTCATTAGTACTTACCCCCACTTGTAGATGCTAGTGCTAAGCATAAAACTTGATCAATTTTAAATGGGAATACTTGGTGAAAATGGTTATGAAAACCTTGGAATGATGGATTATTTTATTGAAATATTTTGGACATGTGTTTCCGAACACCGGATGATTTTTGGTGATGAAAATGTTGAGGTATGAGCCTTAGCCCTTTATAAAACTGATGGTTGTCTGGATGCGATATCATTCCAATTTTACCGTACAACCACAATACCCGAAAATTGGGTAGGGCTTGACTGAAAACTTATATACCTTAGTATTAGTTCCCTCACGGCCAAGGTCTAAGCTGAGACTATCTTGTGAAGATTGTCCACCTGTGCAGTACCCAGGATGACAGTTGGTCATGGTTGGGACGCCAAACTCATATGAGAGGTGCTTATACTAGGGCATGTAATTGAAAGGTTAGGATTGATTATCCGCATACTGAGTATGCTGAATTCAGGATTTGTTCCTGACGGATTATCGAATATTGTGATGAAAGTGTACAATCTCTGCAGAGTGTCAAACTATTCGAATAGCCGTGTTTGCGGTTATGGACAGTTGGAGTGGCCATACTGTTCCCCCGACAGATGTTTTCAAAATGACTTGTGAAATGGATTGAGATTTTGACTTGACCACAACAGAGTTGTGATATGAAATACAAGTTCCCACTTAGGTGTTATAAAACTTCAACTAGCTTTCTTCATTTCTAAACTTAGTAGAGGTAAATCTGGCTTTTTGCAAAACAACCCTAGAGCTTAGTGTCCTACTACAAAAACCCCCTTCACTTGTTAGTATTAGTTTGCGAGTACTTAAAGAGTACTCATGGCTTTGTCCCTGGATATTCCCGTGGCCAGACTATGGAGAGGAGTACCAGGATGATGGACCCCAGGAAGGTTACGACAACTAGGATCATCTCCCATTGTCAGTATTGCCTGTGACCCCGAAGATGGAGCTTCGCCTACGCTACCGTTATTATTACGTATTTCCGCTGCTTGAGTTGTATTAAGAACTGGATCATGAGATCCTTATTTGTGTAAGACCTTATGTATGGTTTGTAATGGATGATGTACTATGGTATCCAAATCTGTTATGTCTCACAAAAATGGTAATCCTGGGATTGCGATGTATGGCATAACAGGCATCTGGGATTAAAAATCCGGGTGTTGACAATTTCTCGATGTGAGATTGGCAATGGTACCACTGTGTTATTTTGGAAAGACAACTGGCTTAATGAGACTGCTTCAACAATGTTTCCCAGAGCTTTTTATTTTTGTTTGAAGGAGGATGTGTCTGTACAAGAATTTCTACATACCACACATCTGTCACAAAGCTTTCACTTACCTCTTTCCCCAGAGGCTAAACAGGAGGTCAGAGATCTTCAACAGCTTGCTTCTGATCTGGATTTTGGGAATCACAGAACAGACTCATGGAATTACACCTCGGGCAAGGAGTACAAAGCTAAGTTCTACTATAACTTCTGTTTCAGGAACATAGTTGTGCACGAAGCATTTACATGGATATAGAAGTCAAGATCAATCCCAAAGATCAAAAAAAAATTGTTGGTTGTTGTTTTCTGATAGATTAAACACTAGAAACTTGCTGAAAAGGAAACAACAAATTCTTAACTCAAGATATAATTGTATTCTCTGCCAAGATAATATGGAGGAAACAGTGGAACATCTTTTCTTTCACTGCAGTTTTAGTAGGAGCTACTGGTCATTGCTAAATATTACTTGGGTTCAACTTGGGGATCGTTTGGACATCATTGCTGAATCTAAGAAAAGAGATAACAGACCAATGTTCTTGAAAAAATTTATGTATGCAGCATGGAGTATCTGGAAAGAAAGAAATAATTTATATTTTAATGGCATTATACCTGAAGTTCTATCATGAAAGAATAGGTTCAAAACCGACTTTGGAGTACTGATGTACAGAACAAAGGACTCTTTACACCATGTCGTATCAGCTGTTCTAGCCTCTCTGTAATTTACTTTCTTTTTACTTGCCTATGGCTGCTGATACTAGATTACACGTGTAAACTGTTGTAAACTCTTCAGCCCCTTTTTTGGGGTTTTATTAATACAGATCCAGAGGTAGTAGGTCCCACTAGGATTCTACTGTCATAATGCTCAAAGAAATATAATATTCTAATTATTAAGCCCATGGCCCATATGCATGTGGTTCCATACCAGCTAAGCGCTATAAGAGGAGGCTTGGAACACCCGTGTTGAAAGCGGCCACTACCCACGTTCTCAACCACGATCCCACGGTGTGCAGAAACGTGCGCAGGTGAACTCCCTTGTTGGCCGCCTATATAAAGACCATCACCAGAGCCGGCCCATAGGGTGGGGCAGAGGGGCGCTCGCCCAGGGTCCCAGGAGGTAGGGGCCCAATCCAATTGTTTACAGTACCCATATTGAGTAGAGATTTGGTGCACATGGACACAAGTGATCCTATTTTTTATAACAAAACATGATTATTTAATTTCTATTGCATTATAATAATGTTATAGTAATATTTTTCTCGTGAATGCTAATATTTTTAAGTCTTTTGTGCGTGAACATGTGGTAGAGCTTGATAGACATTGTTGAGCATTATGCCTATACTTTGAATAATCTTTATTTCTCAGCGTAAATATTAGGAAAAACTATTTAAAGGAATTTACCGTAGTAGGGGGGCCATGGCCCCCTTGAACCTAGAAAATTGTGCCAATATGAAGAAGGGTTCTTGGTGTCGTGTCACCCTAGGGCCCTCCAGATCCGTGGTCCGGCCCTGGTGTTGCATTGTTAAGCTTGCACCTAGATTAGCAGCCCTGAATCAATTCTTGGACCTGATCGATGTATAGACTTCATCTTACTGGTACAAACGTAGAATCGTCTGGAACCCATCACATCAAGTGCTCTTGTTATTTTTGAAACAAGTGCTCGTGTTCTATGCCTGACACTAGAGCAATCAATTTTTTGTCTCGTAGGACCGACCAACCTGTTGTTGCATGGGTGGAGGCCTGAAAATGAAGGAGACCAAGTTGCTAGTGGAGAAGACCCTAAGACTAGCCCCAATGGGGGTATCATAGGTAGTATCATGCATGCCATGTTGGCAAAATTCTGACGTGGCATCCTAATTAATGATGAAAGAGGTTGTGTTAGTATCATAGGTAGATACCGTATCATAGCACGTAGTACTAGAAAAACTAATCTCAAATGAATCTTGTACACAATTTTGCATTGAGATTCTACAAAACAATAAATACACTAAGACTATGGTACTACTACATGATACTATGCATTGTGAAGGTGGTATCATATACTAGTATTATATGCATGATACTACTATATGATACTTCCCATTGTGACTAGTCTAAATGTAGACGAGTCTACGTATAGACGAGTAGTAGCTCTATGAAATTAATGGCTGCGAGCAAATTAATGTCATTCAAGGGAGCGGGCGGCCTACCAGGGAGGCATAAATAAATGTGCATTCTGGGGCCTTGCTTTTGAGCCAGCCAAGAGCCAAGAGCGCGCGCACCGCGCAGAGGAGAGAGAGCTCCGACCCGTGTTACACTCTGGACCGATCGTGACCGTATACTTTGAATAATCTTTATTTTTCAGCATAAATAATAGGAAAAACTATTTAAAGGAATTTACCGTAGTAGGGGGGCATGGCCCCCTTGAACCTAGAAAATTGTGCCAATATGAAGAAGGGTTCTTGGTGTCGTGTCTTTTACTGTGTCGTAGTAAAGGAATTTTGACCAACTCTACTCAAATTTGAATGGTAGGTATCGTAAATATTGGTTCTGAATTTTGGGAGAAAATACGTGGATGTACCCTAATAGTATGATATGTATAATGAATGACCAAACTTTAAAACTTATACCCCTTGTACAAATGGGAGCTAGAGTCGGTAAATTTGAACTAAATAAAAGGAAACTCGCAAAAAATAAAGAACTTGCGCACAAATTCGTTGCATGTGACTTGGTTCCTAGAAAAAACAGTGGGCGTCGGTCTCGTCGATGTAGAAGCCGCAGTGGGCTGGCGTAGTAAGTGAAGGCAGAGAGAATGACCCACGGATATGAACATCATTCCTTCACCTACCGTACCGCCGCCGCCATTGCGGTCGGCATGGCGCTCGCGCTGCTGATGCCGACTGGAGCTGCTGCCCAGGGTTAGAAGAACCCTCTTCTTCATCTCTTTTCTTCACAATAATATTCTCGTTTCTTCATATAACCACGACCTTTTTCTTCATCTCGCTTTTCGTTCCATCGCTTACACCACGCCCAAGTCGGCCAGCGCGACACCACACCCTCCAGCTCCAGCCACTCTTCCTGCCCCATCGCAAGGGGGTGGGTGTTGGCGGTGGTGATCGTGCAAACGCTCGTCACTGGCTTCTCGCTCGGCTACAATGCTAGAGGGGAGGTACAGGCGCGCCGCAAACGCGCGGAGGCTGCAGCTGCCGCGCTCCAGGCGCGCCGTGACCGCGCGGACGCTGCCGCGGCAGCATTCCGCGCCTACAACGGCGTCCACCCGCCGCCACCGCCTCCTCCATCCGCCCGGCGCAACAACTGAAGAACATCTGCTTCTTCCTTGTCTGCTGCTTCTGTTCCGGCCTCCACCCGCCGCCTCCATCCGCCCTAGCAGGCAGATCCATGATCTTGTGTTCTTGTATCGTCAGTACGTGTGCTGTCTGTTATTGTCTGTTCGTCAGTAAACCTAGCTTGTTGTGTCTGCGTCAGCGTCAGTACGTGTGCTCTCTGTCATTGTGGGTTCGTCAGTAAACCTAGATGGTTGTGTGTGCGTCAGTACGTGTACTCTCTATTATTGTGTGTTCGTCAGTAAACCTTGTTGTGTGTGCCTCAGTAAACCTTGTTCGTAAACATGTGACTCAGTTTGGTCCTTGCTGCAGGGAGCTACCAGTAGTATGAGTTAACCTTAGAATATACTGTACTACATTGGATATATATGATCTTAAAAAATGCACAAGAGATATTCAGCCATTTAATGACTGTAGATTGTGAGGAAAAAAGACACACTGGATCTATTTGTGCACAAAGTGTTGTCAGCCACATTTACATCCAGATCATAGCAGCTAGGTACACCGCAGTTCGGGCACTGATGGTGATGCATGGGCAGTCCAAGTTCATCCTCCTGCACCAACACATAAAAGTAGAGCAGCAAGTTCAGAATCAGGGCTGCTGGAATCGATTGTTCAAACTAATCAAACTACTTTTTAAAAACAAGCATGGCAAATTAATCATTAAACATAATCTCTAGAGGACAAACCCCAAACAAATTGTCCTAAGAATTAATTGATTCATAGCTACATTTTTTCTCCACTAGCAACTTGGTCTCCTTCATTTTCAGGCCTCCACCCATGCAGCAACAGGTTGGTCGGTCCTACGAGACAAAAAATTGATTGCTCTAGTGTCAGACAGAGAACACGAGGACTTGTTGTTTCAAAAATAACAAGAGCACTTGATGTGATGGGTTCCAGACGATTCTACGTTTGTACCAGTGAGATGAAGTCTATACATCGATCAGGTCCAAGAATTGATTCAGGGCTGCTAATCTAGGTGCAAGCTTAACAATGCAACACCAAGTATAACATGAGATATCAACACCAAGCTTAATGAGCGAGTCCGCCCACAAGTCGCACCCGGCCGTTGGAGGTGCTCTTTGTAGTTATATACTACTAGTATAGGAGCTGGGTGTTTTGGAGGAAAAAATACTTTGAAATTTAGAGAAAGAGCGTGAAAAGCTAGGGTTCGGAAGAATTGGCATGCAAGCTAATTACAGGGTGCGGGCTATCCGGCCTGCTCTTTGCGTGCGAGAGATCCGATCGATCACAAATATTTATATTATATTCCTTTAAAATTCAATAATCACTAAAAAAAACAGGTTAAGTTTGACCTGACCAGGGAGTACAGACAATTCAATTCGGTCGATTGGTGAGCATAATATCATCTACTACAGTACAGACAATTCAATTTCGGTGGATTACGTGGAGTACTCCCTCCGTTTCGGTTTATAAGAGCTACGTGTATTTTTAGATCGATAAATTAACCAACTTAGCATGAGATACATAAGATAAAAACTATACTATTAGAAACTTCAAATATTATATTTTCTAATGATATAATTTTTATATTATATAATTCATATTATATAGCTCATGTGGACGACCTAGGTATACGCGTAAGTCTTATAAACTGGGATAGAGGTAGTATAAAATTTGGTGGCCGTGGTCTTCCTTGGCATCTCTCTCTCTCTCTCCCTCCGCGGTTGTTCATGTTGTGAGACAGCGCGGCCCCAACAAAGAATGCGTTAGATCAAATGGTTAAAGATCATTGTCCAAACAAATAAGGAAAATCTGCATCTGACCACATGGCGGTGAGTTGGTAGGCGCAGACTGCACATTATTAAGATTGTCATAATATTGCTATCTTGACATTGAACAATACACAGAAGTGCAACACATAAACTGACTCAATATCAAGTTAGTCATAATATCAATTCATCACTACTGAGTCAACCAAATACAACCAAGGATGCAACAGCACGCCTACGCTACACATACACCTTATCTGTAAATTAATTGTTCGGAAGAGATGTTTAATTTGTTTCGCCTTCATAACAGACAACATTTCGTACCATCACCATGCCAACTACGCTTTGATTCATGCGTCTCGTTTCTGCTCCAATAGACAGTTCTCTGAAACATACATCGTGTTTCCGCAGCGAAAGAGAGTTCTCCGGAACCTACATCTCTCAGCTCCACGCTATACCACTGATCACTGATCTTTCGAATCCAGAAAGCAACGGTAGCCTAGTGCCAACGCCTGCCGACGACGAAGCCAAGCGCAACGCCTTCTACGCCCTCTTCTATGTGGTTTTTTTTGTGAGTTGCAACTGTTACACCTCATAAGGACGCATGAATCACGACAAGGTGATGGATCGCTACGACGATCTCGGTGGACCGACAAGGTGTTTTCCCATAATCTAGGTAGTATCTATCATACCGAAAGACTATCTGTGGGTAGTATAAAGTATATAAAAATATTTAGGCAGTAATCCTCAAGATTCTAGCTTAGGCACATAGAAAATTGGTTTCGGTGGGGTGCTGCCCCCACCTCAGGATCTTGATATATATAATACTACCTTCATCGCAGGGCTTAAGGCATATATCTTTTTTTTAAAGTTAAGGCATGTAAAATTTGACCAAACTTCAAGAAAAAACTATTATATTATATAGATACCATATGAAAATATGTTTCATGGTCTATTAAAAGGTATGAATTATTACGTATTGTAAATATTAATATTTTCTTTAAAAACTTGGTCAAATTTTAGTTGCTTTGACTTTTGAGAAAAGTTACTCGTTAATCCTTGAAACGGAGGTAGTATACATGTCCATGTCGGTGTTTACAAGTATAGCGCGGTATCCAACACTCTGCCTCATATACGGTATCCAACTCTAACACGTTTTAACATTTCACTCTCGATCTAAACTAGTGCATACAAGATTTATATTGGCGCTAAAACAGTCTAACATTTGTCGAGTGGCCGGCTTAGTGAACACATCATCTAGTTGATCTCCCGAGGATACGAACTTTAACTCGAAGTGACCCGCTAATGCATAAAGTGGAAATCTTTACTATTAAATTCAAAGATGCGGTGGTGTGTGGTGTCACACTTCGAGATAATTATTGGAGAAATGCCACCGCAACAATAAACTAACCGTACCCCTCCTCTTTAGCTCATATCTATTCAACATGTAACAAACTGTAACACGGCGAGCAACGGCGGAATCAACGAAAACGGCGATGTACCTACTGTAACATGGCGAGCAGCACCGGCGGCATGGACATGCATGATGGCAACTGTCCTTTGTCGGTTGATTGCATCTCTTACTCATCGTCCAGGTATGTACAAATATAGCCATGTTTTTCTCAGCCATGTTTTTCTCAGTTCCCTCTTGGTTCTTCGTTTTCGTTTGAATTAATTTTAAACGCATCTCGTCCTGTGATATGTAGCCGCATCATTTAAGCATGCAAACATACGCAACGACAATATCCGCCGGACCGGCCAACTTCTCCGCCGTCAAACACACAGCGGCGCTACCAGACACGGGATAGGCGCACAGCGGTGCTTGCTGTGTATGCATGGCTGCCTGCTCATTCAGATTGCATCCACATGCATGGCTACCATGTTCGAACAATTAGCTAGCTTCATGGTTCGGTTCCTCTTAAGCAGTATACAGTTAGCTAGCTTGATGGTTCGGTTCCTCTTAAGCAGTATACAGTTAGCTAGCCTGATGGATACTAAGTACGCAGTATATATGCACAATTAGTACATATTCCTTCAAAAATGTCCGTACATGCCTCTTTGAAAATCTGTATATTATCCCCTGTCAAAGTGTCCATAATGTTTTGCTGATCCAGTCCACGTGGTTCATAAGCAAACTGATTCAAACGGCATGCTCTTGTTTGTTATAGCTACTAATGTGTGCGTGGTGAGCTTAAGGGTATTTTTTTAGTTATGTGTAATATTTTATTTCATAAATAAAAAACTGGTCAATTCGATTCTATCTATATGACCACTGGCCGGTTTACCCTAGAGCATTTCTAACATATGATCTATAATAGAACACCCAAAACAGGTGAACTAAAAGTTTTAGATCATCAGAATGGTTGTTTTACATCACCTGTTCACTTTCTCATTTTCCAGATGATATAAAATAGATCACATATTTCAATCTCTCCCCCAACATTTTAATTAAAACTATGATCGTCACAAGCATATATATATATATAAAACAATTACTTTGAAACTTCATCTAAAATCGATCAAAATAATTTGTAACCAAACTTCATCTAAAATATATGATCATCACATTACCAACTAGAAATTTCTTTTTTATATAAAAAATTGATTTTCCTTTTTATTAGTGCAAAGAGAGAGCAAAATGTGTGCTTTTCTGTGAAGCAGCTACCAAAAATAAGGTGCACGGTGCCCCCATTGAAATTTTATCATAAAATAGACCCTATATGATGGCCAATTACGGAATATGACAATTTTATTTCAAATTGAAACTATATTTGGAATTATTTTTGAATTTCAACCAATTTTACTAAAATTTGAACTATACATTTCATAAATATTGGTCCTAAATTTGGTAGAAAAATACATGGTGGTACTTGATAGTATGCTATGCACAATACATTACCAAACTTCAAAATTTCTGCCCTTAGTATGAATGGCACATTTGGCAAATTTGAACTGAACAAAAGAAAATTTTAAAAAATAAAATTCAGAAAAATATCTTCACGATAAATGAATGACTTAGCTCGGCTTTCCACCCAGACGACCATCTTCATGGTCAAATCCATTACATAATTTGTTATAATCATCAAAAATTTGGCATAGCTGTACATCTTGGCATGCCAAACAACATTCCCAACTAGAGTTTCCAAGCTTTTCATTAGAAATGATTTTCCATTTTTTAGTGCAAAGAGAGAGCAAATTGTGTGCTTTTTGTGAAGAAGCTACCAAAAATAAGGTGTACCACGCCACCATTGAAATTTCTATGCAAAATTGACCTTATAGGATGGAAAATTACGTGATATGATGATTTATCTCAAATTATAGCTACATTTAGAATTATTTTTAAATTTCGACCAACTTTACTCAAATTTGAATGGTTTTGAATTTTGGGAGAAAATACGCGGATGTACCCTAATAGTATGATATGGATAATGAATGATCAAACTTTAAAGTTTATACCCCTTGTACGAACGGGAGAGTCGATCGGTAAATTTGAACTAAACAAAAGGAAACTCAAAAAAAAAAAAACTTGCGCACAAATTCATTGCATGTGACTTCGTTCCTTGGAAAAACAACAAATTTGCAATATAGTAATTTAGAAAAATCTCTTCACAAAAACTGCTATCATTTATGACTTAGCATTTCTTTTCTACCGAGATGACCATGCATGGGGACACACCGGCATAATGTGAGCGATACTGCCCAGGAAGCCCAAGCCCATCCGAAGGAAGCTGCTCCTCGGCCCAGGCGCACTCGCCAACTTCCAGCCGGGTTGGCTGGCTCTGAATGACAGTTGTAATATTCCGATGAGTTACTATAAATAGGGGATTAGAAAGGATAAAGAGATAGGAAGGAACGAACGGCTTGGCCGGTGGCCAGTTGATACACGGCGCTCGTGGTGTTAGTCGAGCGAACCCCCACCTGTAATCGAGATCGAGAACCAAATTCGAAAATTACAAGGAAGATAGAGATTGAGTGCTGACACATAAATGAGAATCCGAACCTGAAACATCGAGAACGACCGAACCTGGAATTTTATCACAAAATAGACCTTATATATGATGGCCAATTTTCACTAGCAAATTTTGGACTGAACTATTCAGATTATCGGACACCCAGCTGCGTATGAGTACCTCTTATCACCCCCAGACTGACGGACAAACGGAGCGGGTCAATCAGTCAGTTGAATGTTTCCTGCGCTGCTTCTCCCATGCTCATCCTTCTGGCTGGGCTAAGTGGTTACATTTGTGTGAGTTTTGGTATAACAATAATTGGCATTCCTCCTTGGGCAAGACACCGTTCCAAGTGGTATATGGTCGCGAGCCCCGGTATTTTGGTATTGCTTCTGTTGATACCATCGCTTCTTCTGACTTGGACCAGTGGCTCTCTAGCCGGGCTGTCATTCAGGCCTCAGTTCAACAGCATTTGGTTCGTGCCAAACAACGGATGAAGCAGCAGGCCGACAAAAATAGGACAGAGCGCTCTTTTGTTGTTGGTGATCGCGTTTATCTGAAGATCCAGCCGTATGTTCAGTCGTCCTTGGCCTCTCGCACCAATCAGAAGCTGTCCTTCCGTTACTATGGTCCTTTTGACGTATTGGAGAAAGTTGGGTCCCTGGCTTACCGGTTGAATTTGCCGGAGTCCAGCAAAATTCATCCCGTGGTGCATGTATCCCAGCTGAAGCTGACTCTGGGTCCTAATCAACAAGTAACTCCTGATTTGCCTCGGCCCAATGCTTCTTTTCAGGTTCCAGTAGCGGTCCTACAGCAGCGTGTCGTGCAGCGCGGGTCTTCTTCCATTATCCAGGTTCTGGTGCAGTGGAGTGGCTTGGCTGAAACCTTGGCCACCTGGGAGGATTATGACGCCATCCGCCAGCAGTTCCCGCGTTCTCCGGCTTGGGGGCAAGCCGCTTATCAACAAGGGAGGAATGTGAGTGATACAGGAAGCCCAAGCCCATCCAAAGGAAGCTGCTCCTCGGCCCAGGCGCACTTTCCAACTTCCAGCCCGGTTGGCTGGCTCTGAATGGCAGTTGTAATATTCCGTATGAGTTACTATAAATAGGGGATTAGAAAGGAGAAAGATATAGGAAGGAACGAACGGCTTGGCCGGTGGCCAGTTGATACACGGCGCTCGTGGTGTTAGTCGAGCGAACCCCCACCTGTAATCGAGATCGAGAACCAAATTCGAAAATTACAAGGAAGATAGAGATTGAGTGCTGACACATAAATGAGAATCCGAACCTGAAACGTCGAGAACGACCGAACCTGGAATTTTATCACAAAATAGACCTTATATATGATGGCCAATTACGAAATATGACGATTTTATTTCAAACTGTAACAAATATTTGGAATTACTTTTGAATTTCGACCAATTTTACTGAAATTTGAACTATACATTTCATCAATATTGGTCCTAAATTTGGCAGAAAATACATGGTGGTACTACTTGATAGTATGCTATGCACAATACATTACCAAACTTCAAAATTCCTGCCCCTAGTACGAATGGCACATTCGGCAAATTTGAACTAAACAAAATAATAATGATAATAATAAAAGAAAATTTCAGAAAAAACTCTTCACGATAGATGCATGACTTAGCTCGGATTTCCACCCAGACGACCATCTTTATGGCCAAACCCATTACATAATTTGTTATAATCACCAATAATTTGGCATAGCTGTACATCTTGGCAGTGCCAAACAACATTGGCAACTAGAGTTTCCAGGGTTTTTGTAAGAAATGATTTTCCATTTTTTAATGCATAGAGAGAGAGAGAGAGCAAATTGTGTGCATTTTTTTTGTGAAGAAGCTACCAAAAATAAGGTGTACCACGCCACCGTTGAAATTTCCACACAAAATTGACCTTATAGAATGGACAATTACGTGATATGGTGATTTATCTCAAATTATAGCTATATTTAGAATTATTTTAAAATATCGACCAACTTTACTCAAATTTGAACGGTAGGTATCGGTTCTGAATTTTGGGAGAAAATACGTGGATGTACCCTAATAGTATGATATGCGCATAATGAATGACCAAACTTTAGTGAGCCGTCAACGTAGAGAGAAGTGTTTTTTTTGTGAGGCAAACTATGCATATCATTAAAGAACGAGAAGTAATGTGTAGAATGCGAGCATTAAAAATTCCACACAAGATAGACTTATATAGGATGGCCAATTACGGGACAAAGACGATTTATGTCAAATAATGGGCGGCAGCACACTTGAAGGGGGTGCAGACAAAAAACAACAGCTGCGACATGACACTTACGCGTCTCTCTCTCTCTCTCTCTCTCTCTCTCTCTCTCTCTCTCTCTCTCTCTCTCTCTCTCTCTCTCCGCGGTTGTTCATGTTGTTCATTTCCATTGCAGTTCTTTTAAACTTTGTTACTTGAGACTATTGACCTGACAATGTGTCAATCTGTCCAACTAAATTAACCAAGTGATTGAGAATTATGTCATATCCTTCCTGTCGGATCAGTTCTTGTTATATTGAAAGAGAGAACTCGACCTGTCAGGCTACCGTAAACTGCATCAGTGGACATTACACCACGCGCTTCCATTGTAGTTTCCTTTAAATTACTACACAGTGTTCTCTTTAAATTACTTCCATTGCAGTTCCCTTTAAATTGCTACATTATTTTCAAGAATGCAAGATAAGTAAGAGTGTTATATTTTCTGTCCAACGAACCTATGTATGCGCCTGAAATATAGCCAATTGATGCGGAGGAGCCAATAAGCAAGCGCAACACTGCAATTATTAATAAGAGACGAATCTTGTTTCCAATGGCTGAGAAGCCCCAGATTTATGTTGATGTAGAAGAGCCCAATATGACTGTTGGCGCTGAACAAACTGATTTATTGGATGTTCCAGATGAACAAAATGCCACAAAAAAGCCGCAGATTAAGAATAAGATAGAGAAGAAAGAGAAGCCACAAATCTTGTTGTCAAAGGATGAGAAGACAAAGGTTCCAGAGCATGACTTAGAAAATCCACACTTGAAGAATAATAAAAATGAGAAGAAAAGGAAGAGGAGGGCACTTGAGAAAATGAAGAAAGAGCAGCAGCTCGGTAGTGCCAAGACCCATGTTCCTTTTGACGCAGGGGAACCCTTGGAGGTGGCATGCCTCCTACTTCGCGAGGCTGCTCCATAGTTCGATCAATGAGTTGTTGAGATCGCCTGAAGCAAGCATTGTTGAGATCTTCCATAGGCTAGTTATGGAAATACTTCATTCCTATATATGAAAATGGAAAGCTTGCACAAGGTCGATACCAACATTGCCAATGAAGTCTTTCTTGCCTCTCAAAGTTCAGAAACTAACCATATGCGTAGGCATGTAAAGACTTGTGTGGCAAGAAAAAACATGCATGAGATGGTTGCAAAACTGTGTGCTTTTGCAGCATTTCCATAAGTCGCTACTTTGGATGGTTGGAACTTTAGCCAAGAAGATTTCAGGAGAGACCTCACAAACATGATAGTTCAACATGGGCTACCATTCTCAATTGTGGAGTATAGTGGCTTCATAAAGTTTGTTAAGGGATTGAATCCAATGTTCAAAATGGTTTCAAGAACAACCATTAAGGATGATTGCTTGGATTCTTACAAAGAGCAAAGATTAATGCTACGAAAAATATTGCAGAATTGTGGTGCTCGAGTGTCACCCACTGCTGATATGTGGACTTCAAATCAGAGGCTAGGATACTTATGTGTCACTTGCCCTTACATTGACAAGACTTGGAAGATGCAGAAAAGGATACTCACATTTTGTATGATGGAAACACACATAGTGGTTACTGGATGTATGTGATGACCCAGCATACCACTGCATGTTGTAGTAAACTATATTCGTGGACATAACACTCAAGGAACACCATTTCACAAATATTACATCCTCAGAGTGGTACAACAGAAACAAAGCGGGTCCACAAGCATACATTATTATTATTACATCCAGAAATTACACAATGACTTCGAGATCCTCTTAGGTCCATAGAGGTATCCCGATGAATCAGGGCTAAACTATAATAACTCTGAGAACAAGATAAAGAAGCAAACTGAACTTTAAGGTTTATACGAGATTAATATATATAGAGGATAGAGGTCTATGCTACTAGACTTGATCACTATATATGATACATCTACACTTCAGATACTTCGGTCTCCATTCCATAGATGCTTTCGTAATTGTCCCCTTCGACACTTCCGGATACTTCTGGTTCTTCATAGAGGAATTCTTCACGGTCTTCAATTGGATATAGTATTTCCTCTTCCTGGCTTTTAATGTCTTCAGAATCTAGCAAGGGTTAAGAAGATACGTTGAGTACGAGCGTACTCAGCAAGTTTACTAAAAAAGGGAATTTCTCTCTCTTCGAACCTTGGGATCCAGTAGTCCACCCAAACTTGTTGTGCTTAAACCATCTCCAATGCGCCAGATCAGACCCGCCAAAAGCTAAGCCACGAGTAACCCTCGAAAGACGTTTAGGCACAGTGGGTCATCAAGAGGAGAGTGGTAGACACGTTAGGGTCATTTTCTTCCTCGCACATTCGGAAGTAACCTCCCAGTTTTGCAAGTACAGCCCTTCAATGGAAGCGTTTTTTTTTTCAAAATTTCTGTAAGTTTGAAGTTGAACTTAATTGAACAAGTCAAGCAATTCTATTTGGAGTGTTTGATGCACTATAACTACAGCCACAGACCATAGGTCGTAGGCAATGCAAGTTTTGTAAACATTTCTTCAAAGGTTGCTTTTATTCTGAAAAGCTATGCCCGTCAGCCTTCACAGGTTTACCAGAACTTTCGTGGAGTTCCTTTCCTACCGCGTTCGCAGCTCCTTCCCGGAACAGGGAGTAACAAGTTACAGTTCTTACACTCTGTGGAGGTGTGTTACTTTAGCCATGAGAGATCTTAGCTTTATTGTACATCCGGGGCACACATTCCCATTCACACTTCCTTGGTATGAGGCCCAACAATCACTGTCCTTCTCCGCGACCCCGCATACAACGCAATTGTTGTATGCCCAGACTCAAGGTAGACTTTTCCCCGTATAATATGGCCATACCTTAGTGTGATACACACAGCAACTATTTACACTAGAAATCTGTCTTTTGTAAGCCCAGATCGACGGTAGACTTTTCCCATATAAAACGGTTATACCCATGATCTGCAATCTTACAAAACGCCTAGAACAGTGTTCGAGGCATGCGAAAGGGAGCCGATCCAGCTGACTTCTCCGTCCCATTTTAAATCTCATGGTTAACGCGTAATATACGGCGCAAGAATCACTCGCGACATTGGTTGTTAAGTCCTAGATAATATGTTCCTTTACCACCGGAACTTTCATAGTAGGTTATTACCTCTTGGTAAATAACTTATAATCATATTATTAATAATATAAAAATAGTGTTTTCTGACCTTTTTGAAATGCAGGTGATGACAACACTGGATTTGCAAATACTTTACAGAAAATAATCAAAGGACATGAGCAAGTGTGAACATGCCTTGATATAGCGAAGTATTGTAGTCGAATGTCTCGACTTGAACCTGGACCTTGGGTTCTACAAAATACCATCATTGTCCGGTAAGGACAATGTTTAAAGAAGAAATATGCTATTATGCATAAGTAATGAGATGCATGATGTAAAAACCCAAGTAATTTCCTAACATTACAAGTGAGATGGGTTAAGATGATTTATTTTAAGGTTTTATTTATCTTCAAGTTTACTTCACAAAAGAGTGTGGTTGAAAGGATTTTGAGATGAACGTATAAGACATGAAGGTAAAGTACAATCATAATACAATTCTAAGATTGAGTGGTATCATGTAATATTACAAAGTTCATGTTTTAATTTGGTATGACTTAAAAGAAATGGTATAGTGGTTCTTTTGAAGTGACAAAAAGAATAACATTTGAAGAAAATATTATTTCTGTTAAATTAATCTACTCTAAAGATTAATAGGACTAAATCCATGGTTTCTATAAGGTTTAAATGATCTTGAGTCAACATATACCTAGCTTATGGTATATTGGACCAAAGTTAACTATAACTAGACGAATATGCGAGCTTCGTCTCGCCGCCTACATTGCATTTTGACACTTAATTAGAGTTGTAGTAGGTCTACAGGCGTTTTTAGACGTGTTATTTCTTTCTAAAGTCATTAGTTTTTTCAATTTGTTTTAATCCCATAACAAACAAATGATTAGTTTTTTCAATTTGTTTTAATCCCAGAACAAACAAAATAAAGATATATTAGGTGTGCTTTGCCTCAACGGGAAATCTAAGTTGTCCAGAGTCCTTTGATATGCTTTGTGGCACCATACATAATTAGGTTGACAGATCTATATTGCACAACTATTTTGGTATGTTTAGCTAGCAAAGATATGTATTACCTCCGTTCCATAATGTAAGCATTTTAGCAAACTAAAACAACTTGCTAAAAAGGCTTATATTGTGGAACCGAAGGAGTAACAAGTACTCCAATGCACCCGTTTTCAAGCGACGGCGTGCAAGTCAAAGGACTGATGTAAACCAAAGCTAACATTTATAACTTATCTAGAACAATTACAATTATTAGTTAAATTGGTTCATCAACAACTTTAAAGTTGTAGCTAGTATTTGCTTATGAATCATCATAGATAACAATGGTTGTAGAATAATAGGCAATTACATATTTATCTATAGCATATTTATTGCTAGCAAATATTTGGTACAAACAGTAGAGAACTTACTACGCCTTTAACTGATAAGGATATGCCCCTGGGTATAACTAAGGTTGATCTTAAAATTTGATTCGTTAGACCGCATGTCAAAATTGCTCGCCTTCATATGCACATACTTTTGAAATGGCCTCTACTGTAATGGAAGAATTCATGATTCATCAGAATAGCAAAAACCGTTAACACCCTAGGGCCCCATAGATAAGGCATGTTTGTCCTTAGCTAGCATGGTGGTGGATGAAATAACATCATGTTCTATAAGCAAAATCAAACCATGAAAGGGTAAATCATTATGTATAATAGAAGACATGATCAGGTAAGGACCGGCAGGTTACAAAAAGTGAATAGTACTTATTTACAAACAGGCAAAGCAAAGAAAACCCGGATACATATATAGCTCTGTTTTTCCTCAATTATAGAGGGCATGACATTAAGAAACAAGTTATGTGTATTACCACTTCTAGTAAACTTTGAATGAAAAATTGGTTTCGAACTTGGAAAGAACAAAGACAGAGATGAATTATTGTATTGTTACAACCTTCTATTTGGAAACCAAGTTTTATTCCCTTCCTATAAGCCACAAACAGAATAATCAAGAAATGCAGCCACATCTATCTATAAGCCAATGTAAAAAATGCCAATTATCTGGAGTTATATGTTGAGTCAGAAGTAGGCACAATGAAACATATCTGATATGCAGGCAACTCCACAAGAAAAATATAATTATCAGCATTACGCATTATGTACTGTTCTAAGTCAATACTTGGATTTTGGCAATCACCCCAAGAGAAAATATTACACCAGCAGAATCGATATGTCATTCTCAATCCAACGATGCTATAGAAACGAAGGATACTTATCATGTCTATACTTAATCTACCTGAAATAAACATGTTTCACTGCAAAGGAGGTGTCACCACGATTGAGCTCCAAAACCGGCCACTTATGTCAGAAGATAAAAGGAAAAGAGTGATGCATGCCAGCCATATATCAATCAATTTGAGGTTTGAGTTCGTCACCCACCCACGCCTCTTAACCCTCCAGTCGCTAAGGAATATAAAAATGATCATTCTCCTCAAAAATATATAAGAAAGATCAAGTAATGTAAAACTGAAATGGATGGAAGTCGTCCAAGATAAACCTGCTAATACAGCTCCCTATCATCTTTTTTATCATACTAGATGACCCGGCGCCGAGGCCAAAAGCGAGACAATATTTTAGCCATAGATTTAGTCATCTAAAACTGAACCGGGTTGAGTAACTTGTACATAACTTGCACATGCAACTATAGTTGAAGGAATAGTTGTGAGGTCATTGTAACCCCTTATATAGGCATTTTGACTATTTCATTGATAGACCAAATTTGTTACATAAGTAATTTCTGATGCCAGAATAGCATCGAGCAAAGAAATAGTTCCATTACAAAATGGTGGGATCATATTAGGACGTGCATAAAAGTATAGCACGCCAGAACAAAGAGAACTTGCAGAGAAAGCTAAAACCAGTAGGACAATAACAACGAAAAGCTAACTATACAATCACAGTACAAAATTACCACCTCGAGTAGATAATCGCCGCACAAAATTACTGTCTTCCTTCAGCATCTATCCTACTGGATGCAGAATGGTTCGCTAACAGTTCTTTAAATCTTTGGGGTCCTAACTGATTATCATCAAGTTCATTAGGCTCAAAATCTTGGCACTTCACATCATCTGGATCTTCAAATATAGAACACCTTGATTCAAAGTAAGGATTCTCCAAAGTGTATTCATTTTTCTGGCTTAGCGATAATAAACGTGGGTCACAGTGAATAAGCTTCTCCACATGCCTATTCATCATTCCTGGCGCACACTGAAGAAAGTGCCTCCTGAAACAAATAAACTTCATAAGTTAAGGCATTAGTGTCACTTAGCATATTATGACAACTACTTGATTGTGATGTAGATCTGAATCTGTTTTTCACTATAATTTCTCAAGAAATTGGGCTAAACTCCACTATGTTGGCCTGATAGACATGTGACATAAAAGATTATTTTTCACAAGGATGACTTCATGTACCTCTGCATGCCTGTCCAACGGTAAAATCGGAGGTTGCCTGCCACAAAGTGTGCTTCCTTGGCTGAGGGTTAGTTTCTCTGAAGAAAAGTGGTTGCCCGGACAACTGGACAAACCTAGAAACACATGATTAGCAACAGAAAGAGTATGTAACAGTGCCCCAGAAGGCCAAAATAGACATGAATTTACTACTCTACTTGATCCTCAACACTCCCGTTAACATATGGTGAATCCTTACTTTGGAGTACGTTTATCTCATTTCCTAAAGTGTGTAACACAGGAGTACGGTGGCATTTAAAATATTTTTCCATGTTATCACTGAAAAACATCAACAACTCCCAGGTTTACAAAAATTATAAGCTATCGTTAGATCAATTTTGTACTGGGAAAATGATCCAATGATAGCTTAAAAATAATTTATTCAGAAGAACATAACAGCGCTAACATTAGTTGGTCAATTGTTCACCCACCAGTCCCAACCATGTTATTTAAAAAGAAATCGAAAACAGACAAGATAATACCGCCTCCGCCTGGTCCTTTCTTTGATTGTTGTTGTGCTGACCAATCCTTGATTACAATTTCACTAAGATCAGGATGGAAGTATCAGGGCTCGAGATTAGTGAAATTGAACTTGATACAACTAACTGGTAAGCCTGGAGGAAAGAAGAAAATCATCATCAATACCACTCATGTTGGGATATCAAAGACTTAAGCATTTCCATCTTATTTGAGTCCTGAGCTTGATATGTCTCAAACATCCAAGCACTGCAAGAACATACAGTTACCAAAGCAGTATTTCTTTACTTTAAGCAAGGTTTCAAATACATTTGAGGACGTATTAATATTAGAGAAAACACAGATTATGAAGGACAAGACACACGACATGGATGCTAGCAAAACATAGTATAAACATCTAATGAAGTTGGCAAACAGTGCATCTGTGCTATTCGTTTAAACAAAAAAAGGAGAAACCATATATTCAAGTAGGAATAATACTGAACTGGGGATGATATGTGCTGAATTAGGGGAATCAGGGACAGGAAATTGAAGACCAGTATAACATTAACGAAGCCATGGTCTCATGAAACAGCGAGCGCAAGCCAAATTGGCAGTCACAGAATTATAGAAGAACACATGGCCAGTTGGATGAGCATTTACCTTCAAATATTTGTGATATAAGATGCCTCTACTCCTCGAAATATGAACTGTAGACTTTCAAACTGCTGGCCCAAACTACGCTGGGGAAGCAGGCCCAAGTGGTGCCAGAGTCAAAGATGGCGAGGTTGTTTACGTCGAAGACAGAGTAGGCAGCGCGGCAGAGGACGTGGCTAGCGGGTGGGCACACAGGATGCAGTACACATAAAAGCAGTTTCCACTCTGCTAGGAAGTAGATACTAATCAGCTGCATATTACTATCGGGTTATCAGTAGCATCAAGAACAATACCGAATATGATGCTGACAGAAAACATTCTAAGATCTTCCATTTATAGCCAATTCCGTGAAATGAGAGATCGGTTACTCCTCATGTAAAGGATGAGAATATAAAAAGAGGTGAGTCAGATCTTCACTACATTGTTATTTCGAGCCTATTGTTAGCTATAAGGCAAGAAATCAACTATGTGCAATTATTTGACAACTGGAGATTAAAATAAGCCTCTCAAATGTTCTAGTCCTACTAAACCATTTGGAACTTTTAATGTGACATACCATCAACATGAGAGAAATCCAAACTTGTCTATCATGCTGCTTCTTAAAGTAGGTTTTCCCATAAGCAGTAAGTACATTTCCGATATTCTGTAGAGTAGTCAACATTGCAACATTGATGTACTTCAGACTGAAAGATACAGAAAACCTTAAAAGGTGTAGGAAATAGTTTGAACAGAGACTACAAAATTCAATATGGTACTCCCTTGTTAAAAGTTGAGGAAGAATTTCTTCATGGATGGAAAACTAACTCAAAATGTTGCAGAAACCTACTGTATAATTGATTCGGGTTTATCATTGTTTTATCTAACTAATAGACCATGAACAGAGTCAGAGCCGATGAGCTGCACCAAATAATCATCGCGAATATTTTCGGATCACCAAATGCCAGCACAACAAACATTTTCTCCCTAAATGAATTTTATCAATCGTCAAACATTATTAAGAATCAATACTGATTTAAGGAAGTTCCTTTAGGCTATGTGGCATAACGATGATTATTTTTTCTCCAGCTATGAATATATCACACTGTCACAAATAGACACGCTGGTGGACTAAAAAACTCCAAACCCAATCAACCTATCAAGCATTCTCTCCTACAGGCTAAGCAGCAAATTTTTCTCTCTGCTTCACTGAATCCTAAACAAAACCAGAATTTCTTTCAATGTTTGCAATATTCCTCCTAGTAGGAAATGCTAATTGTATCCAAAAATGCACCAAGCAGTAAATATGATTAAAGTAAGGATTCAGCAGGAGAGCTAATGAGCATTCTAGAAAAAAAATGCTAGGGCAGCAGAAAATTAGGAGCTCTGATTAGACAAGATAAATACAAGCTTGCTCACCCGATTACAAACCTGCAAAAAGTAACATGCATATCACACAACAATAGTAATGCCAAGAATCATCTCTATGTTGTTTTCAATTTGACCTGTATTAGAAAGGAAGTTTTACCTCACTCGGGGATGAAAAAGAATGCAAATGATAAAATTTAAGGTCCAGATTTTGCAAACTGGTTCTGACTAAGATCAAATGGTTCTACTGTAGGTAACAATTGCAACGAGTAACACAGTAAAACATTTGTAGGAGTGCATTGCCAATAAAAGCACATGGTAGTATTTTTATTTGTACCTTTAGTTCCAAACTAAAACTTGTAACAAGATAATATTAATATTGATCATTACCTGATATACGCTATTCTTAGTCCCATTGCCTTTCTTTTCAATTAATTTGCAAGATATTGTCTAAGGATGTGCTCTATAATAACAAAAGGTCATGCACGATACCTCTCACATCCACTGCCTCCTACAGTCAATAGAGCCCCATGGTCCTCGCCTTGTGAGTAGCACCATGGGTCGATGGCCTTGGTGCCTACCTTTCCAATGAGCGTCACCACAACAAGGGAGGAGTCTTCGCCCTCTACGACCTAGGAAGTAACAAATGATACAATCAGCAAGACCATGGTTAAGAATGCAAAAATACAAAGGAGATACAACTGCCGTTGTGTATACATTATCAGAATAACAACCACCGAATCAACCTGCACTTATTTGGAATTAGATGCAAATATAAAAAATCAGTCAAATGAAACCAAAGAGGCAAACCATTACCTCAACAATCCTCTGAACATTGCAACATGTTAATTATCACAACAATCCTCTGAACATTGCAACATGGAAATTACCATATAGTGAGCGAACATTACAAGAAAGAACCTTAACGAATATTAATGATAATAATGCAACAAATATTCAAAGAACATGCTCACATGAGTTAGAGATTCAGTTAAAAAAGGAAGCAGACCACATCACACATGCTTGGAGAGATAAGCTCACCTTGATGTCTTACCATCAGACGTGCTCGTCATCGCTAGATGCACACCGTTTACCAGGTCATGCATATGGTCTGAAGTGCTCTCTCGCTTGCCGTGCTGACAAAACCAGCTAGTAAAGCATGAACAGAGGAGATGGAGTGAGACCAGCTAGTAAAGCATGAACAGAGGAGAGGGAGTGAGACGCACCCTGCCCCGTACAAACAGAGAAGCAACAGTGAAAGAACTCAACATTATAGATAAAGAACATGTCATATATATATAAACAAAAAAACAGCTTTCGCTATCTAAAGATTATTATGGAAGAATTTGTAACTCAAATAGAGGAAAGAACTCAGCATTACAAATCTGCAGATTCCCAAAGTTCTGAATAGTGTATGCCTAATCCACAACTCTTCTATTTATCAATGTCCAAGATTACTAAACCAAGCATATGACATATCCTCCATTACTTGAATAAAAAACTGAAAAATGAAACTCATCTCTTTGGCTCATAGCCTTCTCCTCAGTCCTCTCTCACAAATAACCAAACAAGAAAGCAATGAGCAACAGGTAACACTGCTCACAAACACTACTCATCCCCTATAAAAAACACTACTCGCAATAATCGATCGCTTATTAGGCAAAGCTGGCAAATGGGGCCAGGCCAGAATAGAAAGAAGATCCACCTCTGAGATTATGCAAAATGATCAAAGGCTATGGAGTTATCCTGATTGGCTTTTTAACGGAAAGTGGCCCTATGAAGTTTTTCTTCTTGTCCTTGCTCATGTGGTCTCACAGGGAGAGCACTGACTATAAGTTGGTAAAGATCTCATCCAAGGATTATGAGTCGCTTGACAAGTCGCGACTTGTCACGCGACTTGTTTACCAGTCGCAACTTCGATGTCGACAACCTAGAGCGACTCGACTAGTTGAGGTTGTTGGTCTACAAGTTGACTAGTCGTTGACTATTCACGACAAGTCTATGATTTTGAGTCGATCGACAAGTTAGTTGCCTGGGAACAAAAAGGCCCCCGTGTGAGTGAAAACCCTAACCCCCCACAGATCGTTATTTCCCCCACCCAGCCGCCTCTCTCGTGGCCACCCTCCCCTTGCGCCGCCTCTCACCTGGCCGCCGCCAGGTCACCCCCGGAGCCGCCGCCTCCCTCACCTTGCTGGACGCTGCTGGGCTCCTCTCCTCGCCCTAATCTCTCTCCTTCACGGCTGTGCTCCCCAATGCCATCAAAATATATTGTCAACTTGTTAATATACTACTATCAGTAGACTAGTTGCTTAGTATTTTTTAGTAGTTAAAGCTCGACTACGTATCGACTAGTCTAGCACTAGTCGAGACTAGTCACGACTAGTCTCCTTGTCGCCACCCCAGCGACAAGTTGCGACTCGTCAACTCGTAATCCTTGATCTCATCTGTCCAATCAGGGCAGACAAAATAAAGACACAGAAATTTCATTTATTCTTATGGCAAGTTTCATCCAATCAAGATTCGCTCAAACTAAGAAAACCTGGAACGTTCAGTAGCACTGTTACTATTATTGCCTTACCTAACTCCAGATCACTGTCCACATGGGCCATGACGCTGTCACACGCATGGATGCGCCACAGCTGCCGGCTGGCCACGGCAGACAGTGTGCATCACCGTTGGCACCGAGTACATCGTGGCGTGGCTCGTCCAGCTGCTCCTGGAGAGGGGCTACACCATGAAGAGCACAGTGAGGAACCCAAACATCCACACTGAACTTTTATTACGATGATAACTGATACAGTTATATTTTTCTGCGACGCCGCTGCATGCCCAGCTTAACTTTTGGTTACCGGACATACATGATGTTGTAGATGATCCGAAGAACACCCACCTGAAGTCGCTGGAAGGTGCCGCCGAGAGGCTGATCCTCTGCAACACCGGCCTCCTAGACTACGACACCAACTGCACCGCCGTTGAGGGCTGCCACGATCTGTTCCACATCTCGTCCCCCATAACCAACGACCCTGCACGCACGACGCATCCCTCTTACAAATCCACCAAAGAAAATTAAAAGGCAGACATTTCAGCAAACACGCAAGCTGCAAGCAGATAAAAGTGGAGGAGAAGGACACCTGCCAAATCACTTGAGCAGCCGAGGACGCGGAAGAAAAAGACCAGCAAGGCAGACCTGCATATGGCACCGTGGACACGCTGCCTGTCGGTGAAGAAGTGGCCCTCGACGGTCGTGGCTCTCCACTTAAAGTGCCAGGGCATGGCGGCGGCCATCGGCGGCGGGAGCGCCACCAGGTCTGCCATCCTGGTTGTGTGTTCCTCCTGCCGCGCGTGCACCGCGTCCTCTCTGGTCCCGTGCACCACAGGCCGCGCCCTCCCTGGAAGTCGACCGTCTAGCGCCTCTAGCCACCAAGCCCTGGCCATCGAGCTCGCCTGGGGCTCCAGCCGCCATGCTCGCGCTGCACCTGCTGCTGTCGCGCGCCCAACGAGCTCCACCACAGACCAGAGGACTTGTCACGGGCGCCGCCCTTCACCTCTCTGACAACCGCCGCACCGAGGGAAAACGAGAGGAGGCGGCAGATCGAGGGAAAATGAGAGGAGGCGGCGGCGGGGATTGGGGAGAAGAGAAGGTAGCGGATTATTAGATATTTTGACGGGGGCAGGTTTTCACCTACTGCCTCCAGGCCAGGCGACGCAAGCCAGCGGTCATAGCTGCCTCTAACCATTGTCCCCACACATTTTCGGGCCCAGCTATCATAGACTCAATATCAGAAACACGAGGTGAGAAACGAAACAACCGTATCCAACGGCTGCAGTCGGAAGCGTTGGTGAAACCACACTGTGTGCGGTAAATCGGACGGATCAAGTTCGTGCGCACGCGAGAGTGGCTTGTATGGCCGGGTAGGCTAGCGCCGGTTATAGGTAGTAATACGTGACAGCTGAATGAATGCATCAAATAGAAAAACCATACTTGCATGTACATCCCGACATTGGTAATCAAGATGGAGGCACAATTCAATTATATTGTACATTGGATCAAATTTACATACATGCACCTGACACTTCAGGACTTCTGTTACCGAAAACAGCCATGCATAGCTCTAGAAAACAGCCGAGGGAAGTATATTATGGCATGCTTAACTGGCTAAAGTCAATCTCCATTACCACAGACCATCCAATGATACACTGAGTTTTCTTCTGTCGGTTGATTATTTGAAATGGTGAGAATTCAGAGTAAACCTACCCAATGAATAATGTTGAACCAAATAAGAAAGATATGCATATTTTAGTTGTAGAACAAAGCTTGAATGCCATATTAAATTCTCAGCTCAATGATTTGTTGGGCATGTAAGGTATGAACCGAAGGAGCGGTTCCATGTAACAGTATGCATGCCTGCTAAGACTAATTAAGGTTTAAGGCCTGAAGCTTGAACATAAACCGGACTGACCCTACTATTGCGCTCCAACCAGAGAGATCTGGCCACTAAAATGATCAGGGCATTAAGCTCCTTCCTATCCTTCTTTAGCACTGTCTCACTGATGACTGGCCACCAAGCAGATAGCACGTCGCTCGCGTCAGGAGTGAAGCGATGGAGCCTCCGTGGCAGCAAGATCCCGTACCACACTTGTCATGAAAAAGAACGCTGTAGGTTTAGGTGATTAGTGGTTTCCGCCTCTTGGCAACAGAGGGGACAGTGTGGAGGATGCTAGGGAGAAAAACATGTAGGAACTGATATATTGACCGAACCACTACCAATTTGTTTAGTATTTAACATGGCACTGCATGGTTACAAACAAAATTATTCTTAATATGTTAGATTCCCAGTGCTGAGTACAATTTTTAAATTTAAGAACAATGGTTATGTTTTTAACTCCAAGGCCCCAAAATAGTAGATGATTGGGTAATTTATGTTGTGAAGTCTAAAATGATAAAGAAAAGTATAAATGATATGTATACACATATATGTATCTTTGTAGAGCCTATTGCTCGGGTTGAATAGTTAGTGAATGAAAATATTCTGAGAAAAAACATGCAAAGAACAAATAACATGAGATAGTACGAAGGTGTGTATTACCTTGTGGTTCCAGAATGAAGTGAACATGAAATAAATCTCTATTAAGATGCTACCGAAAGGGAGAAGCCCACCCATCAATGAGATAACTGAAGGTGTTAGGTCCACTTGATAGGACACGGTATTGTCTTCACATGAGATGGATTGTTTGGACCATCCATCACCCCAGTTTCTACCAACTATAGTTCCCAATTGCACCAACGGGGAAGAGATTGAAGCCCAGAGGACAAATATGACAACAATTCTGCCAAATGATATAGACGCAAATGAATGGTGGAAGATAGCAATGGTGTTTAACACTGATCCAGTTCAAAATCACAAGAATAGAAAAAAGAGACGCAATAAGGATCATAGATTTCATCCAGTTCGTGCCTGCCAAATCAAGGAATCTAAAGTGAACTTGAGATAAAGAACATAGGAACTGGAAGTTCTCAAATTCAAGAATCTAAGGATAGCAGAACAAAGGAAATAAGAAAATAAAAACATGTGAAGAACCATACCACCATTCCCTGAGTAGAGTCTAGCAGCAACATGTTGAGAAATGAAAGATGTAAGCGCATAGCCCACTATTACGGTTGTAGTGTTAGCTCCTCGCCTGGCAAATAGATTGTAACATTTTATTTAGGAGAAACGGCTAATGGAAACCGATAATATGTGAGAATTATTGTCAATTCCAGGATTATTTTTACATATGCAGTTAACTCACATGACTAAAGAAGTACATCTTGCATCTTGCTGATTTTCATTTTTTCCAGGCTGAATTATATATGTGTTGTTCCTAAATTAAGGGTTTCTGACTTCTGGACCACCATGCTATGCATATAGAGTTGTGCATTCTAGTAATAAGACCATTGCTTCAGAAGTTAAAAGAGGTAATTAACAACTGTGATTATTGCTTGATACAACAAAATCAGTGATTGTATCAAATTGTCTTACCTTGACCAGAACACAACTTATGTTGCTCGCATATTTTGTTATACAACCACCTGACAACACTAAATAACTTGTAAATCTTGAAAGGCATTCCATCAGACACGTTGTGGACAAACAATGTACTTGCCATTTGCCAACACGCAAGAGCTTGCACATACCACACTCACCAGCAAGCTAGACGAACACTGCGAACGAACGGGCCCACAAACAAGAAAGAATCAAGAACCCCTAGAAACGAAAAAATCGACACATCAGAGCGACAAATAACAATTCAGAAGGGCTCGAGTTGGAGCAATTTACCGGAGTCCAGCCGTGGGGGCAATGACCCACTCACACGCACTTGAGCGTGCTGACGAGGCTTCAGCTGTTGGGTGCCAACACATTTTGACACCTTGACAATATCACCATTGCGAGCGCAACCTCCATCCTGGCATTCCTCCCAACGCCGTCACCAGCAGCGCTATTCCCTGTCACCTGCTCGCATGCACACTGCCGTCTCCCTCCTCCTCACGCTTCTTGCCCTCAGCCAAGCAGGCTGAAGAAAAGAGGCCTGGACAGAGAGGAACTCATGAAGGGGGGCCTAACGACTGGCAGGGATGGGGATTTTGTTTTACCTGGGCGATGGAGATTTGGGAGGAGTCAGCGGCGTGGGGAGGAAGAGAACAACGGGAGAGTTCGTTTTGTCCGCCGCTTTGACCGAACAATCCAGACGAAAACACTATAAAGATCCTAAAATTAGGTTCTAGAAGCCAAAAAAAAAAAGAACCAAAAGGAAAGTAAGGCCGGCGCCGCGCGGAATTGGGAGCACCAGGAATGTTGACGCGGTGGCGCGTCTGGAGGAACAGCCCGTTGTCGGCCTTCTCCGGGATAGGCTGGCGCCGGAGCAGGGACGGCCGGGCCTCACCGGACCAGACAGCCGGGAGAAGTTCCACGCCACGTAGGAGGACGGTGGGGATGGCGGGGGAGCAGGAGATGTAGAGCTAGGCCTGCGGACGTCGGCGACGGCGGTGGACGACATGAGAGTTCCTAGGGTTTGCGCGTGGCGGCAATTGGAGGCTTGGGATGGGTGCTTTGGAGGAAGAATCGAACAGGGAGAAGGGCAAGAAGTCGTCGAGGACGACGTCGAGCCTGCAGTTCAGCGGGAGTAGTTGGGGTGGCCGACGCGAACCTTAGCTTGCAGGGCGCAGGGGCATTTCTCGCACCGGGAGGAAGAAGAGAGAAGAGGGATCGAGACTTCGAGAGGACCGGTCCGAAGGAGTGGCTAGCCAGCATTTGGCTCTACTATTGCCCTTCTCTTAGATTGAATGTATCTAGCATTAAAATATATTTAATAGCACTAAAATATATCTAAATACATTTATTTCCGTGATAAGTAATATGAATCGGAGGAAGTATTGTTTCGTGTAGCTGAGCGCTCTGGCCTTTCACCACGCTTAAGCTGTAGTATTAGATGGATAGACGAGCTTCGCCTCGCCGTCTACCATCTGTTTTGGCACTGTGTGATACGTGTGGTAGACTTGCATGTGTTTCTCACTCCAGCATGATAACCTCTCGACAGAAACCGAATTTTGATAATTCTTGATGCAATTATTATGAACCATATATCTAATACATACATCTAATAGCCTTACATCTATTTTACATGGAGGTTATAAGTGATACACTGATCAAAAACAATAACAATAAACCAAGGAACAAATAGGATGCATAATAAGAATATTGCATTAGTGGAACTTCGATTGGCTCCATGTCAAGCGTGTGCCTTCAAATACCCTATTAGCACCACTCGGTAAAAAGAAAAAGCAATTATCTGGCCTACCAACATCCAAAGTTCAGCACCAAATTCACATGGCAATGAATTTATTTAGTGTAAATAGCTACAAAATACCTATAGTTTTGAAATACATAAATATTTTGGGTCGGTATCAAACAAACATATCAAAGCATTATGCATCTAGAAATACTCCAATTTACTTAGTGAATCACAAACACGTTTGTCTAGTGATCTTTCTCAGAAACTTAGGTCACAAAGACTAAAGATGGGAGCACCTTCTGAACTTCTAGATATTTGACCTTAGCTTTTACATCTTACTAATCATCAGCTGAAAATTTATTGCTTCACATGTGGTAGACTGCATGGGGGCTACTTTGGGTATGCATTCAAAAATAAGAATTGTGCAGAGGTACTGCATTGGTCCATGGGTGTCAGAGTTAAAGAAAAAAACTAATTGTATGGTGCATGCTTTCAAACATGTCATCTGAAAAATGACTGCAATAATATACAATAAAAGGACACATATAGAATTTTGAAAACAACCATCTTTTAGTTTCATACTACAATTGATTACTAAATTTCATCGATCACTCATGAAACCATTATTTAAACTGCCTGCTATCATACATGTATATTTGAAATGATGTGTACTTATAACTGAAATGGTGAACAACAAAAAGAGACAAAAAATATTTGAGTATATTACAGCTAAGTTTTATTTTGCACGGGCGACTGAACTATTCAGACACACTTAATTTCACGGCGATCCTGAAAACCAAAGAGATATTCATTGAATTAGCTTTCAGATTATAGAAACCAAGTTCACGGGCTTGTGAATAAAAAAATTGACACTAACGGTTTCAATTCATGCATTTTCTCTCTGTATGAAGTGATAATTTGTGGCAAAAAAATATAAATATGAGGAAACAATGCAGAAGTTACACGTATGTCTTACATAAGAGTGCTAGTCAGCTAGCCATGACAACTGGTTCTAGCAAGATGACAATCCTCCATTATATGTCCATGTCATAGGGAGAGCTCTCGGGTAAATTACGGATGATCTTAAAAGTCGAAAACTCTAGCCCCTAGGCAGAAGTGAGCAAAAGGGAAAAATGTTTAAGAACAGAATAAAATATCAACACGCAATAGCCTTAACGTGATTTTTTGAAGAAATGTAGTGTCATGAACAAAGATTGCCTCTGTTATCTCCCTAATTTTTGTACTAAGAATGAAGTTATGTGAAGAAGAAATCCTAATAAAGTCGTGGTGAATTCAAACTGATGTGAAGGGGCAAATAATCTTGTTACATTTTTATTCTTTCCCCGCCCAGAATAATGTGTATGCATGTTTACCGAATATGCTTTCCTAATGCTTAGCCTTGTTAGTAAAGTGAAATGATTTCAGATCTGAAACTACGTAATTATTAGCTCAAAATAAATTCACCTGCAGAGATTCATATCTTCGTATCTCTATATCATTATACATCACTTATGATAATATCTTTCATTGTGAAATGCGGTTCCGAGTGTACTAAAAATCTCTTGAGCTACAAATGGCCATGGAAGGCTTGAAAATCCGTTGATTTAGGCATGTATATTCAAGTCTGATAAAGATATATTAAACTCAAAAAGAATTGAAAGATGTCCATAAATCAACATACTATGTCCTAAGATACTCATTACGGGGTTGCAAAATTCTCTATATCTTCGGTCTAATAAATACAATAGAAGCAAGAATCGCGGATATTACATCAAGCAAAGGATAACTGGTCGGCCATAAATCAAATTCATTTACCTCTTTGTTGTCTTTGTCACTTGGCTTATCTTCAATAATAAGTTGCTGAAATGTGCACCTAGTCAAAAGGCTATAGCACAAGAATCTGTTTGAGATAGTAAGTTCTTCTGAAATACATAATCCATTCATAACACAATAATGAAAAACTTTCTTCATGGAAATCTTGGAAATCAGTTTTGCAATAATTAAAAATAAAATAAAGAGTGTAATATGAGTCTGTTAAATAGTACCTTGATGAACATGAAAAAGTAGTTGCATTAAAATTCCGGTAGACAAAGTTAAAGTCAAAGATGATGAATTACAGTGAGCTAATAAACTGCTTTACCAAAGTTTTACACCTTCATATCAGGCACCTACATAACATTTTGCACTTCACCGTCTAGCTATCTAGGAGTATACCGAAGATAAGGGCAGCAAATCCAGTCATGACACACTACAATGTATTTGTTAAATGTCCTTTCCAATCTTGAAGACGCTAGACCAATAAACAGTAGACTGTGATGTTCCTTGGTTGTGGACTCATACAATCAAATAGGAAAAATGATGCACTAAACAAATGGAGAACTGAAATAAGTCTTAATACAAAATTAAATAGATCCATTTCATGCACCAACTGGATGGCATGCTAGAGTTGCAAATATATTCTTACTTGCATAGTGAAATAGCATCAGTAAGTTTTTTGGGGAAACCCCATCCTTCAGTTACTTGACTATGCAACCAACTATATAAATATCCTAAATACCTGAATACGGAAGCAAGAGAATCAACCTATAGAGGAGAAAGCAAGTCAAAAAAGGAAAACAAAGGAACATCATGGAGATCTTTGACGGATATCGATGGGGAGTCTAAAGAGATTTAAACATCATTCACACCGGTGTAATTTGGAACGAAAGGCTGACACCATTAGTCAAAGGAAAATGCATTAAAGGTGTGAGACATACTCATATTTCACCATTTTGTAAAGAAAAACAACAACCTGCATTCTATAGTCTACACATCTGATGGAATGATTAACTTCTCAACATAACATTTCACACATCCGAACCGTGAAGATTAAAGAGATTAAATAACAACACATCAACTATCATAAAGAATGTAAGCAGGCAAGAGCGATATGAATATGACAATAGATTTTATCCAGATCAGCAATAAATAGATCATAAAGCAATATCCTCCAAAACTTCCTCTCCAATGCATATTGCAACAGTTGAACCAGTAACTCTTAACAATCTACAAAGCAATATCAAAACAAAGCATTGGATGCGAAGCTTTTGACACGTAACCTTTCGCCCTTTTCTCCAAATCAAACATGATAGAAAGCTAGATTTTATACCTCCAATGAAAGTTTACCAAGGAGGTGCATGCGCTTGGAGGACTTAATGTTTGCGCACATAACAATAGCCTCTTTTGTGTTCTTCCACCAGACATGCCTTGTAGAGCTGGCGACAGGGGCAAAGCGTCGAGTAGCTAGCAACGGATATCATAGGAAGACGGGTCTGCACATACATGAATCTGGCCATACGTAAATCATCCTTTTCAAGAAAATATCACATGTATAATGTTGAAATAGCACAATAAGATAGGGCATGCACATACATGAATCTAACCATACATAAATTATCCTTTTCTCGGCAAATATCACATGTATAGTGTTGAAATAAAAACATGAAGATCATGTGCATTGCTACACCTTGGAGTGCACCCTGAAGGGAATACGAACTTGTGCTTTGGATTTTGAAAATAGTTTGTGAGATAGTGCATCTACAGGACAGGTCAGAGGAGAAACCAAAGAGTATTACGGCGGTGGTAGAGGACAATAGCTTGGGATGCGACCAAGGTCGGGGAAGGAAACACATCGCGGTCGAGGTCCTATGGCGTCTGGTCTTCATGGTCGAGATCCCATGGAGGGAGAGGGTGGCAGAGAAAATGATCAACGAGAAGAGAGTGGCAGGGTATGGGCGTACGGAGGGTCGTCCTATGGCGATGCAAGAGGTCGCAGGTGACTAATGCGGCGACCCAAAACCCTAACACACATGTGCTTTAGGAGGAAGAAGAGAGAGGATCTAGAAAATAGGAGAAAGGCAGGGGTGGGCCATTGGGCACATGTGGACATGTGTGCAAGCGGTGGCCATGTATGACCTGAACAACTACTGTTGCGCAGCGGATGCCCTCAGTGTAGCCGGCGGTGACCAGGCTTAAGCCTTTACTACGGCAAGCAACAAACAGATATAATGAATTAAACATTGATAGAAGAGGAAAAATGAGAACAGGCGAATCCTACCACGATGCTTCCTCCCCGGCCCCAACGAACCACCAGGAACATCACCCATCGCAATCACCGAAATAGCTTATCCAGGCCAACTAAAGAAATAACTAACCCAACGGCGTACCACCAAGCAACCCAAAATCCGGAAGTAGAACACAGACACCTACACATGCAACCACCTAGTAGCAACACAACGGCAAGGCCGACAACAAACAATCAGCAGCATCCACACCAGGCATCGATTGATAAACGACTAATTAAACTACTTTTGTAGCATCAGGCTAAACCGAGTAACAGAAGTTGTATTGTTCATCATATTAATCCATACCTAGTCATACAATAAACACATTCTGGTATTAAGATAACATAAATGTAAATTAATTATGAAAAGCTAGGGAAAAGAACTAATCCGTGTAAAGTGCAAGAGAAATATTGTAACCTAAAATCTTGTGAGGCGGATGGTTTAAAAGGAAACAGGAAAGAACAACACACATGGTAGACCAAAGTAGAACCAAAATTACAGCTAGAACCAAAGAAAAGCAAACCACTTTCGAGCCGGCAACCACGCAGGCAGTCGGAGAGAGGAAGGCGGCGCCCCACGGCGAGGCAGCCCTGCC
The DNA here is from genome assembly GCA_916181665.1 of Avena sativa. Taxonomy (NCBI): domain Eukaryota; kingdom Viridiplantae; phylum Streptophyta; class Magnoliopsida; order Poales; family Poaceae; genus Avena; species Avena sativa. Next base: position 374,918,834 of record OV702293.1, on the reverse strand, counting down.
AGGCCGAGATCACGCCGAGCCACCGAAACAACCAGGAACCAGCCGGCGGGAAATAAGACCACAAAGCCGTCGAAAAACCCGCCATCGCATAGACCCAGAACAAGAAACCCAACAACATCGCCCAGAAACCCGCTGCCGCACATACACACACAACACAAGAAACCCAACCCGCCCATCTCGGTCAAAGCAGCGAAGAGACCCAGGGAAAAGGATAGTAAGTTATCCATTGCCATGACTCTAGGTGCTTAGAAATTCATCACGCCATGGTCGCACACATCTAATTAAATAGCGCTGGTCTTGCTAGATTGTTCAGGTAACTTTTGTTATGATGATTTCAGACTGACAAATGCTTTAGTAGAGCGAACATGCATCTTCAGCTTGTATCTAAGTCTCATATAACATGGCGCATCAATACAGAAGATGAGCATTATATTGGTTATTGAGTGTCCATATTGTTACTCGTTGTTTAGTACTTAGAGAGAGATATCAGTGATGTGGACACAAACTTATTGCAGACTGCACTGACAGTAATTCATGAATGGAGGCAATAGCCAAGGTAGCCGTTGCACATTTCTCATAAGAATGATAAACAACGGGACATGTAATCCAGGAAGGAGTAGACCTCACACCAAGCTTCGATTAAAGAGGGACAGAACTACTCCCAAATAAAAGAGATAATGTGTGGTCCAATTAGCAGAAACATGTCCTGAATGCAGCAACATGTTCTCAACCACAGGTTTGTGAGAGATGAGCGCAATTTTAGCTAAATAATGGAGTATTTTAGATCAATACTCTGTTGGAATAAATGGGCCTCTACAAGAATTGGGCCCATATAAATTTCAGAAATTGGAGAGAAGTCAAGGGGGTGGAGGCTGTGGGAGTTTAGTCCCACATTGCCAAGGGAGCAAGATTTTGACCTGCTTATAAGGGGGCATCTCATGGTGAGACTAGTTGAAAAGACTAGAAAGAGCTATGCTAAGTGTACACCACACGCGCACACGCGCTCGCTCGCTCGCATTTCGCATTTATTCGCGTTTAATTACGCGTGACTTGTGACTTGTGACTTGTGATCTTTGGACTTTGGCGAGACTTCCCGTTGAGGGAAGTTAGGAGATCGTTCGTGATGGAGATATACCAGGGGGCGGATCCTGGAATATAGGCAGAACGTGCTGCGTGGGGGTTATCCTTTCGAGTCTATAAGAGGAAGACGTCCCTCTCGACATAAGACACCAGATACACAGAAACCCTACTCCGTTCTCTTCTGCAGCTGCCACTGATCTTCGCCGATCCTTTCCCTGCCGTGCCGCGGGGGAAGGAAAGTAGTAGTCTCCGGACTTTCCCCGGCGTTTGGCGTCCCGCACGAGGGAGCCGGGCGATAAATTTTCTGGGCAGTGCTTCGCACGGCTGCTTCTTCTTCATCGACTGCATCGACCGTCTGCTTCATCTTCCTCAACTATTCTTCATCAACGTTCGGCTGCATCACTGTAAGAAATCAATCTCGTGATCCTCTCTATCATGTTTTAGAAGGGGTTTGAGATCCATGTCGATCTGATGTGCCATGTTAGATTTCATGTTCATAATCACATGTGTAAATCTGTTAGATCTATCTTTGTTATCACACAAAATCGGAATTATTTTAATTCGATTGCATGCTATTTTTCCAACAGTCCAGAAACTTTTTTACTGTGCAATGGCTGGACCTAGCGATGTGATGAAACCTGAGAGGTTTGGGGGTGAGAACTTTAAGAGATGGCAGACCCATATGAAGTTTTGGCTCATGAGCCAGAACTTGTGGTGGGTGATTTCCTCCACGGTTGAAAGGCCACTCACGCAGGAACAACAGCATGACTGGGAGGTGTCTTCGGACACTACCATGGGCTGCCTGCTCTCCCTCATGACCGACCAGCTTTGTGACATCTACATGAACTATGCCAGTCCTGCCCTTGTGTGGGAAGCTCTCGACAGAAAGTATGGAGAGTCGGATGCTGGGCGTGAGCTGTATGTGAATGAGCTGTATCACGATTTTAAGATGACCGATAATAATTCGGTTGTGACCCAAGCTCATGAGATCCAGCTTCTGGTGGGGGAACTCGCCGGTTTTGGAGTCGTTCTGCCTGACAAGTTTGTGGTGGGGGGCATTATTGCCAAGTTACCTCCATCATGGAGGATCTTTGCCACTACACTCAAACACAGGAGGGAGGTGATGACTGTTGAAAGTCTCATTGCCACTCTTGATGTTGAGGAAAAGGCCAGGGCGAAAGACGTCGAGAAAAACCCACCTCATCCGACTCCCAGTGCCAATGTCGTGCACAATGGGGCTGGTGGCTCTGGGTGAAAGAACTTCAAGAACAAGGAAAGGCAAAACAAACCACTGGCTTTAAGAAAAAGAAGAACAAGGAAAAGGGTGACTTCAACTGCTTTGTGTGTGGTGAACCTGGGCACATAGCCAGGAAGTGTCGCATGCGCAAAGGCAGGAAGGAAGGTGCTCAGCAATCTGCGAATGTCACCGTTAGCGAGGCAGGTGGAGGATCTGGGTACGTACCTAGTGTCCTTATTGCATGTCAATCCACTGATTGGTGGGTAGATACTGGAGCTAATGTACATGTTTGTGCTGACTACAACTTGTTTTCTTTTTATCAGGCTTGCAGCAGTTCCACCGTCGTGATGGGAAACGGCACTCGGGAAGATGTATGTGGGATCGGTAGAGTTGACCTAAGACTTACTTCAGGGAAGACTCTATCGTTGAAGAACGTACAACATGTCCCAGGAATAAATAGGAACCTGCTGTCTGGCTCGCTGATGTGCCGTGATGGCTACAAGCTGGTCTTCGAGTCGAATAAATTTATTATTTTGAAATTTGGTTTGTTTATTGGAAAAGGCTATAACAGCGGAGGCTTGTTCCGTCTTTCCATTCTAGATGATTGTAATATCATAAACAATTTATCGTGTTCCTCGTACTCTGGAAATCATGTTGGAGATGCTGCTATTTGGCACTCTCGTTTATGTCATATTAATTTTGATCGCATTGTTCGGTTGTGCAAGCTTAATTTAATTCCGAATTTTTTCATAGTCTGTGGATCTAAGTGTCATTCTTGTGTGCAATCAAAGCAACCCTGAAATCCTTTCAAGCCAATCGGGGAGAAAAGTCTGTCACCTCTAGATTTAATACATTCAGATTTGTGTGAAATGAATGGAGTATTGACTAAGGCAGGGAAAAGGTATATGATGACTTTGATAGATGATGCGACTAAGTGGTGTTATATTTACCTAGTAAAATCGAAAGATGAGGCTCTGAGTTGCTTTAAGATTTATAAGGCTGAAGTAGAAAACCAATTAGAGAAGAAAATCAAACGTTTAAGGTCAGATAGAGGAGGAGAGTATGTATCTCACGAGTTCACTCAATTCTGTGCGGAACATGGAATTATACATGAAGTAACCCCTCCCTACTCGCCCCAATCTAATGGAGTGGCAGAAAGGAAAAACCGAACACTTACGGACTTGGTGAATGCCATGTTGGACAGTTCCAGTTTAACTAAGTCATGGTGGGGGGAGGCTGCTTTGGCGGCATGTTATACTCTCAATAGAGTTCCCTCATCAAAAGGAGAAATAGCTCCGTATGAAGGATGGAAGGGACATAAACCAACTCTTCGTTTCTTGCGTGCATGGGGCTGTTTGGCCAAGGTTAATGTACCAGCATGCAAAAAGCAAAAATTGGGACCTAAAACCGTTGATTGTGTCTTCCTAGGATATGCACATAACAGCAATGCATACAGATTCTTGGTTATAAAATCCGAGATTCAAGATGTACACACTAACACTGTGATTGAATCTCGGGATGCTACTTTCTTTGAGACAATCTTTCCCATGAAGGAAAATTTGGCATCCACTAGTCAACCTACTCTACAAGTAGAACCTGAACCCGAACACACACCTCTGGTAGTTCCTGAAATTTTCAATGAGGAGAATGACAATGAAGTGGCTCCGAGAAGGAGTAGGAGACAACGGACTGAAAGGTCTTTTGGAGATGACTTCACTGTGTATCTCGTGGATGACGTTCCCAGAACTCTGGCAGAAGCATATGCATCCTTGGATGCAGATGATTGGAAGGAGGTTGTTCAAAGTGAAATGGATTCAATTCTCACTAACGGAACATGGGAAATATGTCCACGACCGATGGGTTGCAAACCTATTGGATGCAAATGGATATTCAAAAAGAAGCTACGACCAGATGGCTCCATTGAAAGTATAAAGCTAGGCTCGTGGCCAAGGGTTTTACCCAAAAGGAAGGAGAGGATTTCTTTGATACCTACTCACCAGTTGCTAGGATGACTACAATTCGAGTGCTAATTGCACTTGCTGCTTCTCATAAGTTTCTAGTCCATCAAATGGATGTGAAGACAACTTTCCTAAATGGAGAGCTCGATGAGGAAATTTATATGCAGCAACCCGATGGTTCTGTAGCAACCGGGCAAGAGAACATGGTGTGTAGATTAAAGAAATCGCTCTATGGTCTCAAGCAAGCCCCAAAGCAATGGCATGAAAAGTTTGACAATACTCTGACTTCAGCAGGCTTTCTGGTGAATGAAGGAGACAAATGTGTGTACTATAAATATGGTGGGGGTAAGGGTGTAATCCTATGTTTATACGTTGATGACATATTGATTTTTGGGACTGGTATGGATGTCATAAATGAGGTTAAGTCCTTTCTGTCTCAAAATTTTGACATGAAGGATTTGGGAGAGGCAGATGTTATTCTTAACATAAAGCTGAATAAGGATGAGAATGGGATTATCTTGAGTCAATCCCATTATGTGGACAAAATTCTGAGTCGCTTTGGTTTTGAGGACTCCATAACGTCTCCAACTCCTTATGACCCTAGTCTAAAGCTTCGAAAGAACAGAGGACAAGGGGTTGATCAGCTAAGATACTCTCAAATCATAGGTTCTCTCATGTACCTTGCTGGTGCAACAAAACCGGACATTTCATTTGTTGTAAGCAAACTGAGCCGGTTTAACTCAAATCCGGAAAATGATCATTGGACTGCATTGGAACGAGTAATGAGGTACTTGAGAGGAACCACAACGTATGGACTTCACTATACGGGGTACCCAGCAGTACTAGAAGGGTATAGTGATGCTAATTGGATTTCAGATGCAGATGACATCAAAGCAACAAGTGGATACATATTCACTTTTGGAGGTGCTGCAATCTCTTGGAGGTCTCGCAAACAGACCATCTTAACAAGGTCTACTATGGAGGCAGAACTTCTAGCACTTGACTCAACCACTGTAGAGGCAGAGTGGTTGAGGGAGCTCTTGAATGATTTGCCAATGGTGGAAAAACCAATTCCGGCAATCCTTCTGAACTGTGATAACCAAACCGTGATCACTAAGGTTAAAAGTTCAAAGGGTAATCTGAAATCATCAAGACATGTGAAACGGTGTATCAAATCCGTTAGGAACTTGAGACACAAGGGAGTGATTGCCGTTGATTATATTAACACTACCAAAAACCTGGCGGATCCTTTTACAAAAGGGCTATCACGTGCGGTGATAGATGGAGCATCGAGGGAGATGGGCTTGAGACCCACCTGAGTTGCATGACAATGGAAACCTAGCCTTAGTGACCGGAGATCCCGTGAATAAGGAAAAGGGAAAAAGAAGTTGTTGGAGCAACAAGAGAGAGTACATATATATTTATCCATTTCCCGCTAAGATGAGTACTCTTAGTACTACATGGGAGTGTGACTGTTAGTCTTAATGTGTTTTGAGGCTGAAATACTTCAGCAAGATACCGTCCTGCAGGGTATTCTTGAAAGAACACACCTATGTGAGCTTAACTGTGTGGTCGCAGTACATGAGATTCGGGTGATCTCTAATGAGCTTATTAAAGGACTAGGGAGCATGACTGTAATGCTCCAAACCTTAGGCATGGATTCAGGCAGCCTAGTATCAGCGATGGCTCCTGGTGAACCTCTTCTACACAAGACTGGAAATTCAAGGCTTTGTCCATTTCCTAGTTGTAAGAAGAGTGGATCTTGGAGTGCTAGGTATAGCTCAACCCGAGACGGGTCTATACTACAAAGCTGGTATATAAAAGCCAGATGAGAACAAGTTGCAGACCTTGACTTCTTGGTGGGGATTGTTGGAATAAATGGGCCTCTACAAGAATTGGGCCCATATAAATTTCAGAAATTGGAGAGAAGTCAAGGGGGTACGCTGTGGGAGTTTAGTCCCACATTGCCAAGGGAGCAAGATTTTGACCTGCTTATAAGGGGGCATCTCATGGTGAGACTAGTTGGAAAGACTAGAGAGAGCTATGCTAAGTGTACACCACACGCGTACACGCGCGTGCTCGCTCGCATTTCGCATTTATTCGCGTTTAATTACGCGTGACTTGTGACTTTGGATCTTTCGGCTTTGGCGAGACTTCCCGTTGAGGGAAGTTAGGAGATCGTTCGTGATGGAGATATACCAGGGGGCGGATCCTGGAATATAGGCAGAACGTGCTGCGTGGGGGTTATCCTTTCGAGTCTATAAGAGGAAGACGTCCCTCTCGACAGAAGACACCAGATACACAGAAACCCTACTCCGTTCTCTTCTGCAGCCGCCACCGGTCTTCGTCGATCCTTTCCCTGCCGTGCCGCGGGGGAAGGAAAGCAGTAGTCTCCGGACTTTACCCGGCATTTGGCGTCCCGCACGAGGGAGCCGGGCGATAAAGTTTCTGGGCAGTGCTTCGCACGGCTGCTTCTTCTTCATCGACTGCATCGACCGTCTGCTTCATCTTCCTCAAATATTCTTCATCAACGTTCGTCTGCATCACTGTAAGATATCAATCTCGTGATCCTCTCTATCATGTTTTAGAAGGGGTTTGAGATCCATGTTGATCTGCTGTGCCATGTTAGATTTCATGTTCATAATCACATGTGTAAATCTGTTAGATCTATCTTTGTTATCACACAAATTCGGAATTATTTTAATTCGATTGCATGCTATTTTTCCAACATACTCTATACTAAATCAGAGTACAGAAAATAATTGGATGTGAATAAAACAACATGGAGTCTCTAGAGTTACATTACTTGCCAAAATCCTGCGTGCTGACCATGGCATAAGCCAACCCTGTGGTGGCTGCACCGGCCCTCTGGCTTGTCGCCTGGGACGTGTGGCGCTGCTGCTGCTCATCCCCCTATCTGGCATGTCCGACGAACACGGCAGGTCGCGTAGTGGTACCATGAGGATAGCGGTGTCGACTCCTCCCATGGAGGCACCACCTCGGGAAGGAGAAGTCCTCCACCGCGCCGCCGGCCTCCTTGGAAAGGAGATGAGGCGCTGACGGCTTTAGGCGGCAGCGAGAATGGGGACAGCAGAGGACGGGGCACGCCGTGGTGGTCCGCAGTGCCAACAGGTTGCCCTTCAGCTTGGCTAGGAGATCCTGGATGCCGGTGTGGAAGGGCTCCTCGTGTAGGGGTTCGTAGCATGGAAAACAAAAAATTTCTACCGCATACAAACAAACAAGCCAAGATCTATCTACTAGATTGTAGCAACGAGTCGATGGAATAACTCACCCTCGAAGATTCCAAAGTGTTTAACGAGAGCGGATTCTCGTGGGTGATGTAGTCGTACTCTTGCCGATCTCAAGATCGCGTAGACGATCCTTCCGACGCTGCGTTTTGGCAGCGCTTCCGCAGTCAGTCACACATTCGGTACTCGACGAAGACCTTCCTCTCCCTTGTTCCAGCAGGCAGCGGAGGTTGTAGCACTCTCCTCGTGATTCCGGCAGCACAACGGCGTGGTACCGGAAGTAGAGGGGAGATCTCGCAGGGCTTCGCCTTAAGCCGGAGCGAGTATGGTGGACTATGAGAGAGAGCCTCGGCGATCTAGGGTTTAGACGCACCAAGGAGGAGCAAGGCCGGCGGCTAGGGTTTGCCTAGGCGGCGGCGGCTTGCCCTAGGCGGCGGCAGCAGGAGGTGGCGGCATCGGTGGCTAGGATTAGGGTTTGCGGGGCGTGGTGTTGTGTACTTGGAGGGGCAGCCCTGCCCCTCCTTATATAGGTAGAGGGGGCGCACCAAAGGGAGGGGAGTCCCTCCCCAACTCGGTCTCCAAGTGGGCCGGCGGTGGAGGGAGGGAACTCCTCCCCAAGTAGGTTTCCTACTCTCCCTCCACCTCACAAAATAGCCGTTTGACTTTTCAAATTGGCGTTTGACTTTTCAAACTAGGATTTGATTAATCCCTTTATTTTGTTCAGCGATGACACCTAGTACATGATGCAATCATTCCAACTTGTTATGACACATTCATGTACCCTTCCCCTCCGGAGTGCCGGACATTCCGGAACCTTCTAGAATATTGCCGATGAAAACACTGGAACCATTCTCCAACCCCGAAACAGGACTTTCCTTATATGAATCTTATTCTCCGGACCATTTCGGATCTCCTCGTGATATCCCGGATCCCATCCGAGACTCCGAACAACATTCGGTCTCTTACTCATCATTCCATAACTACTCAAACAACGTCGAATCCTTAAGTGTGTCTCCCTATGGTTCGTGAATTATACGGACATGATCGAGACACTTCTCCGAACAATAACCAATAGAGGAATCTAGAAATTCATATGGCTCCCACATATTTCTACGATTACTTTGCGGTTGAATGAACCACTTACATACGATACCAATTTCCCTTTGTCTCACGATAGTTTACTTATCTGAGGTTATGATCGTCGGTATCTCTACATACCTAGTTCAACCTCGTTACTGATAAGTACTCTTTTCTCGTTCCCGTGATATGTGATCCCTTGTGAGACAGTCACATGCTTGCAAGCTAATTGGATGACATTCCACCGAGAGGGCCCAGAGTATATCTATCCGTCATATGGATGGACAAATCCCACTCTTGATCCATGTGTCTCAACCAATACTTTCTGAACACTCAATGCCACCTTTATAGCCACCCAGTTACGGTGTGGTGTTTGATGTCATCAAAGCATCCTTCCGGTGAAGGTGATATGCATGATCTCATGGTCGAAGGAATTAGGTTACTATGTATCATAAAGCATATAGCAATTGAACTATTTAAATGACTTGATCTTTATGCTACGCTTATCTATAGGAGTATGTCCACCATATCATTCTCCTAACGATATGATCTTGTTGTTAATAACATCTCAATGTTCATGATAGGGAAACCACAGTCATTTATTAACCAACAAGCTAGTATTTATAAAGAGGCTTTACTAGGGACTCTATTTTAGTTTACAAATCACACAAGTATTAATGTTTCCTTGTTAATACTATTATAGCATGAATGTAAACATTTATCATAAACACAAAGATATAATAATAACTACATTTATTATTGCCTCTAGGGCATATCTCCAACACCTCGTGCTTCCATCGCCCTCACCACCGCCGCCCCCACACCGGTGCTTGTCATCAAGACCCCAGCAGCCGAACTGCCGATCGCGGCGGCAAATCACAATTAGGGGAGTAGTGGCGGAGGAAATCGAGAGAACGTGGCGGTCCGGGAATTCTTGAGAAGGGGCTTGAAAGTTATTAGAAGGTCATGTGGAAGACATGCAAACTTGCTGTAGACATGCAACCTTGCTGTAGGTTCATAGCATGGAAAAACAAATTTTTCTATCGCATGAACACACACAAGCCAAGATCTATCTACTAGATTGAAGCAACGAGTCTATAGAGTACTAACCCTCGAAGATCCAAAGTGGTTAATGAGAGCAGATTCTCGTGGGTGATGTAGTCGTACACTTGCCGATCTCAAGATCGCTTAGAAGATCCTTCCGGCGCTGTGTTCTGGCAGCGCTTCCGTAGTTGGTCACACGTTCAGTACTTGATGAAGACCTTCCTCTCCCTTGTTCCAGCAGGCAGCGGAGGTTGTAGTTATCCCCTCGCAATTCCTGCAGCACGACGTCGTGGTGTCAAAAGTAGAGGGAAGATCCCGCAGGGCTTCGCCTAAGCCGGTGCGAGTATGGTGGAGTAGAGAGAGGACCTTGGCAATCTAGGGTTTAGAGGGCCGAAGGGTTTAGAGGTAACCGGCGGCTAGGGTTTAGCTAGATGGCGGTTTAGTGGAGATCTAGGGCAGCCGCATCTAGAAGGGGGGCGACGGCTGGCCTAGGGTTTAGAGGGGCGCCAACTAAGGGGTAAGGTGTAGGGAGAGGGGGTGCCCCTCCCTTTCTTTTATAGGTGGGAGGGCGACTAGGGCTAGCCGAGTCCTCCCCCAACTCCCTTGCTGGCCGGCGGTTTGAAGGAGGGAAGGGAAACCTTCTCTTCCCAGGTTTCCTTCTCTTCCCCCACTTGGAAATTATTGTCCCAGTTTGACTTTTTCAAACAGGCCTTTTAACTTTCAAACTAGAGTTTGATTTCTCTCTTCCAAGTGTCTAGCCAAGTGACCTAGGACATGATGTAACCATTCCACTTTGTCATGACACATCCATGTACCCTTCCCCTTCCGGATCGGTGAACCTTCTAGACCCTTCTAGAACATTCCGATGAAAACACCGGAACTATTCCCGAACTCTGGAATTGGACTTTCCTTATATGAATCTTATTCTCCAGACCATTCCGGATCTCCTCGTGATATCTCGGATCCCATCCGAGACTCCGAACAACATTCAGTCTCTTTACTCACTTTCCATATCTACTAAACAACATCGAATCCTTAAGTGTGTCTCCCTACGGTTCGTGAATTATGCGGACATGACCAAGACACTTCTCCGATCAATAACCAATAGAGGAATCTGGAAATTCATATGGCTCCCACATATTTCTACGATTACTTTGTGATCAAATGAACCACTTACATACGATACCAATTTCCCTTTTTCTCACGATAGTTTACTTATCCGAGGTTTTGATCGTCGGTATCTCTACATACCTAGTTCAACCTCGTTACTGATAAGTACTCTTTTCTCATTCCCGTGATATGTGATCCCTTCTGAGCTAGTCACATGCTTGCAAGCCAATTGGATGACATTCCACCGAGAGGGCCCAGAGTATATCTATCCGTCATGTGGATGGACAAATCCCACTCTTGATCCATGTGCCTCAACACATACTTACCGAACACTCAATGCCACCTTTATAGCCACCCAGTTACGGTGTGGTGTTTGATGTCATCAAAGCATCCTTCCGGTGATGGTGATTAGCATGATCTCATGGTCAAAGGAATTAGATTACTATGTATCAGAAAGCATATAGCAAATGAACTATATTAAATGACTTGATCTTTATGCTACGCTTAACTATAGGAGTATGTCCATCATATCATTCTCCTAATGATATGACCCTGTTGTTAATAACATCTCTATGTTCATGATCAGGAAACCATGATCATATATTAACCAACAAGCTAGTTTAACAAGAGGCTTTACTAGGGACTCTTTTATGTTTACAAATCACACAAGCATTAATGTTTCCGGTTAATACAATTATAGCATGGTATGTAAACATTTATCATAAGCATGAAGATATGATAATAACCACTTTATTATTGCCTCTTGGGCATATCTCCAACAGTCTCCCACTTGCACTAGAGTCAATAATCTAGTTTCAAACCTTTATGCATTCAACACCTATGGCTTTCCGGTGTTGTACTTACACAATTGCTAGTGGTCAACTGATCTCCGGATCCTACACTTTCAGGTCCGTGTGTAATTGCATGTCTTTGCGTCTCTACGCATCACTCATTCTCTAATGAGATGACTTTGTATAAATTTGGTCCTTTGGTGAGACCTTTAGTTCCTAGGGGTTAAAACATGTTGACAATATTGTCGTACAATATATCTTCATAGTATTATCCTGCTGTGAACTACACCTACTTTGATAACAAACTACTTGACACAAATGCCCTCTTTTGTTGCTATAATAGCAGTCATATACTTAGCCTTTTATTGTAGTATCTATCACAATGTCTTAGCTTTGGAACTCATCCAAATACATTATGGAACTTACTTTCCATTATATCGTGCCACCCTTAGTTTAGATTGAGATAAACTTAATTTGTACTTTGTGACAAAACTAGTATCAATGTAGTACTTTTACAATGAACTAACTATCTATTTGTCACTTCTAAAAATAATATATTCTTAGTTCTTCCAAAAGATTGTAAGAATATCCTTACTATCGTCCAATGATCATCTTATGAATCATTCTGGTATATGCTCATAACATTTAGAGCATAGGACATATCTGGATTTGTACATATCACAGTATGATTGATATAAATACTCTTTGTGACTTCATACATCAATTATCAATCTATACTTGAATCTTTGTTTCACTTACCAAGTGTCAACACACTTGAATATATCATCAATATTGAAGTCATTCAATCCTTTATGTGCGACAAGAACCTTTCTTGTAGTTTCTATATTAAACTCATTCAATATATCATCTATGTACTTTTGGCACAACCATATTAGTGTCTCAATCTATCTATATAGATATAGATGCCAAATATTTGGGTTTTGCCTAATTCTTTCATCAGGATGAAATTCTTAATATGTGTTAATAAAAGATACATCATTTCCAATCAACAATATGTCTTCCACATAATGTATTAGAAACATGTCTTAGCGCTCCCACTTAATTTCTTGCAAATGCAAGCATCTTCATTGTCTCCGATGAAATTAAACTCTTTTAACAGTTTCATCATAGTAAAGATTCCAACTCCGTGATGCTTACTTCAACCATTGAAGTTTGCATATACTTTTAGCATCCTTTGAATTAACAAAACCCTTTGGACCGTGTTATACACACATCCTAGGTAACAATTCTATTAGAAGAACTTGTTTTGTTTATTCAAATACCACATAACAAAATTATATGTAGTGGTTGCTACATTAATCCGTCTAGACTAAATATCGCTATGAAAGATCAAATCTTGTCATAGTCAACCTTTGAACATTGTTGTGAACTCTTTCCCAACATATCGACTATTTCATAGATGTGAAACATCCATGTCTATTTCTTTATAGATCCAAATACTATTGTAAGGTCTTACACCTTTCTCGAGGGTCCTTCAAGTTCAAAGCTTGATTTCTTGTGTATGGAACTATCACGGATTTTATGGCTTCAAGCCATTTGCGGAGTTAGGGCTCATCATTACTTCTTTGTATGTAGTCCATTCATTATTCTCAAATAATGATTCAACCCTCAAATCTTGGTATTTGACTGTTTACCCGACCTACTTGATTCAATAGAAACTTTGACCTCCGTAACCATAACCACGTGAGCCATGAGCATTGTTGCTGCCTCCGGAACACTTTTCGGTGCTGTGCAACTTTGCACATATAGCTAAGGTTCTTTTAACCTTATCAAAGTTCTATTGTCCTCCCACTTATCTTTTCATGAAAAATTCCTTCTCAAAGAAACTTGACGTTCTAAGTGACAAACACTTTTGTATCTGATGTTATGGAGGAATACTTAACAGTTATTCGAAATAACACACAAAGACAGGTTCATGTGACTTTGGTTGCAAACATTTTTCTTATGCATAGCATACCAATGTTTAAGAAAGGACAACTTGGGTTTTATCCCAAACCATAACTTTATATGATGTGATTTCAACGGATTATGATGGAGCTCTTTTCAGTGGAAAAACGGTAGTCTCTAAAGCTTTTAATCTTTAAAATATAATGGCAGTTTTATGAATTACACCTTTAATCTTACCATGTCAAACAAGGTTTAATTACATATCTCGAACGCTCCATACTCTTATGGTGTTTCAGGAAATGCAAATCCACAGAACGATTCCTTAAATCTTAGGTATTATGCTAAACTTGTAACTCAAATATCTTCCTTTATGATCTTATCATAAACTATTTATATTCTTGTTACAATGATTTTGCACTTCATCTTGAAAGTCTTTGAACTTTTCAAATGTTTTATAGTTCATCCTTATTAAGTAAATATTCATATATTCACTCAAATTTTCGGAGAAAGCATATGAAGTTGAAATCCATCGCTCTTGACTACACATAATGGACTTCATACAACAATATGTACAAGTTCCAATAAGCTAGTCATTTGTTCCCTTTTGGCCTATGAACGAAGTTTTAATTATCTCTAGGAAAGTTTCACAAGCGTCATTTGATCAAAAATCAAAAGACTCCAAAATTCCATCCACATGGAGTTTCTTCATGTTTTCTTTCCAACATAATTTAAACGGCGATGTCACTTCCTAAGTGATCTTTCAATCAATTTGTCTTTCGACAGTTTTAGCACTAGTTTTATGGATGTGATTTCTCCAACGAGATATGTAAATCATCCATCTTTTATGGATTACGGCAATTATTTGAACAACCCTTTTGTTCTCATAATACCTGATAATACAAATCTTGAAGACAAGTTTTGATGTTAACAAGCAACACAATAACCCTTTATTTGTTCTCGATGAACATCATCACATATTCTTTTGCTAGTTACTTAGGTCATTGTAGTTCATGAATTCTGTTGTTTCGTATGACCAAAAAATTCAGTATCCAAAACTTAAGAACCATATTATTTAACAAGAAAGAATACAGTCATAACACGTATATCCTTTATATACCTAAACTGAACAATTCTAGTCTTTTCTTTTCTGCCACATATTTATGAGATTCTCTTTCAGTATTTCTTTTTCTGTTTGAAAGAATCTATCAACATCAATAGTGGAGCCATATACATGACACATAGTCCAAAGCATGTATAGTTAAATCCCAATGTCTTTGGACTTGCACTTTGAAGTAGATCACCATCATCAATGTTTGGTGTTCTTTCAAATTCCTTTCTTTAGTAATATCTTGATGTAGTAAACATTTTACCTACATCAAATATTCACCCTTATCATGGAATTATTCATGATCAAGCTACTTTAGCTTATAACGGTGAATCATGAGTATAATGTTGCTCTCCAAAACCTTTTGGAGGATTAGGAAAACTAGTGTCTCCAACCTTTTGTAAATTCTCATCAAATATGAAAACATAAACTTTGCCATATTATACTCTATCATGTTGTAATCAAAACATCATTTCAGATATCGCAATATCTTTCATACATGATGGTTTCTGAAACAACTCTTTCAACTCCTAGATTACCTTGATATTGAAACTATCTTTTGAATATCAAGAATCATGGAGACAAACATGATACTTATATACTAACACTGGAATTGTTACTCTTGATTTAATACCAACTATTAAACTTCACGGAGTAATCGAAACTTACTGAAAGTTTGCAATGGGACTTTTAAACTTTAGATTAACACTTCAAAACAATACGATACCAGTTCGTAAAGTAACTAACCAGAATTCTATAGTTCTATCATCTCAATTATAACTAAGCACAAGGTGGTAAACGGATGTCAATGACTACAACAACTATGCAAATTCACTTTGATTTAATTTATGATAAATAGTGTTCAACTTTTAATCATATTGCTGTTGAACTCCCACTCAAAACAATATCCCTCACATTGTTTTAGTGATTACATGAACCAAATCCACCACATCAAAACCGATCATCACGAGAGATGATGTAGCTTCAAAGGCGAACAATCAACATGTTCATCATATATACCATATGACTCATGCTTTACCTTTCGGCGATCCGTGTTCCGAGACCATGTCTGTACATGCTAGGCTCGTCAAGATCAAACCTTAGCTTCCGCATGAGCAAATCTGGCTTGCTCACGTTGTATACACTCGCAGAATCTAACACACCCGATCATCACGTGGTGCTTTGAAACAACGAGCTTTAGCAACGGTGCTTACTAAGGATGAACACTTTAAAACTTGAAATTGTGTGCATGAGGGATCATCTTATAATGCTACCATCATGAACTAAGCAATACAAGATGCAAAAAAGGATTAACATCACATGCAATTCATAATATGTGATATGATATGACCTTTGTTCTTGTGCTTCTGATCTCCATCTTCAAGCACGAACATGATCTCCATCATCACCGGTGTGGCGTCAAGGTCAATGGCGCCGCTTCATGGTTGTCGTCCACCAGCTTCAACTATTACAACTACTTTGAATAGACACGCAGGTCTTAACGGAATTTAAAAGACAACCATATGGCTCCTACCGGTTGCCAACTTACAATAAGGAACATTGCATACTTCATATATAATCACAATCATGGCCATATCACATCACAACACACCCCTGTAAAACAAAGTTAGACGCCTCTAATTTTCTTTGCATGTTTTACGTGGTTTGGGGCTTTCAATAAGCGTCGTTCTAACTTACGAACAAGAACCACAATGTTGATACTAGTATTGTCAATCACCCGTTGTAAATTGAATCTTAACTATGTTGGGAGAAACAGGCACCCGCAAAGCCACTTATGCAATACTAGTTGCATGCCAAGCGTGGAGCAAGTCTTATGAACGATGTCATGTAAGGTTAGCCCGGGCCGCTTCATCCCACCATCCCGCAAGATGCAAAGTACACAAGAAGCAATCGACAACAAAAGCATCAACGCCCACAATGACCATTGTGTTCTACTCGTGCAACAGATCTACATATAAACCTGGCTCTGATACCACTGTAGGGGTTCATAGCATGGAAAAACAAAATTTTCTATCGCATGAACACACACAAGCCAAGATCTATCTACTAGATTGCAGCAACGAGTCTATAGAGTACTAACCCTCGAAGATCCAAAGCGGTTAACGAGAGCAGATTCTCGTGGGTGATGTAGTCGTACACTTGCCGATCTCAAGATGGCGTAGACGATCCTTCCGGCGCTGCGTTCCGGCAGCGCTTCCGCAGTCGGTCACACGTTCGGTACTCGATGAAGACCTTCCTCTCCCTTGTTCCAGCAGGCAACAGAGGTTGTAGTTCTCCCCTCGCAATTCCGGCAGCACGACGGCGTGGTGTCGGAAGTAGAGGGAAGATCCCGCAGGGCTTCGCCTAAGCCGGTGCGAGTATGGTGGAGTAGAGAGAGGACCTTGGCAATCTAGGGTTTAGAGGTCCGAAGGGTTTAGAGGTAATCGGCGGCTAGGGTTTAGATAGACGGCGGTTTAGAGGAGATCTAGGGCAGCCGCATCTAGAAGGGGGGCGGCGGCTGGCCTAGGGTTTAGAGGGCGCCAACTAAGGGGCAAGGTGTAGGGAGAGGGGGCGCCCCCTCCCTTTCTTTTATAGGTGGGAGGGGCGGCTAGGGCTAGCCGAGTCCTCCCCCAACTCCCTTGGTGGCCGGCGGTTTGAAGGAGGGAAGGGAAACCTTCTCTTCCCAGGTTTCCTTCTCTTCCCCCACTTGGAAATTATTGTCCCAGTTTGACTTTTTCAAACAGGCCTTTTAACTTTCAAACTAGAGTTTGATTTCTCTCTTCCAAGTGTCCAACCAAGTGACCTAGGACATGATGTAACCATTCCACTTTGTCATGACACATCCATGTACCCTTCCCCTTCCGGATCGGTGAACCTTCTAGACCCTTCTAGAACATTCCGATGAAAACACCGGAACTATTCCCGAACTCTGGAATTGGACTTTCCTTATATGAATCTTATTCTCCAGACCATTTCGGATCTCCTCGTGATATCCCGGATCCCATCCGAGACTCCGAACAACATTCAGTCTCTTTACTCACTTTCCATATCTACTAAACAACATCGAATCCTTAAGTGTGTCTCCCTACGGTTCGTGAATTATGTGGACATGACCAAGACACTTCTCCGATCAATAACCAATAGAGGAATCTGGAAATTCATATGGCTCCCACATATTTCTACGATTACTTTGTGATCAAATGAACCACTTACATACGATACCAATTTCCCTTTTTCTCACGATAGTTTACTTATCCGAGGTTTTGATCGTCGGTATCTCTACATACCTAGTTCAACCTCGTTACTGATAAGTACTCTTTTCTCGTTCCCGTGATATGTGATCCCTTCTGAGCTAGTCACATGCTTGCAAGCCAATTGGATGACATTCCACCGAGAGGGCCTAGAGTATATCTATCCATCATGTGGATGGACAAATCCCACTCTTGATCCATGTGCCTCAACACATACTTACCGAACACTCAATGCCACCTTTATAGCCACCCAGTTACGGTGTGGTGTTTGATGTCATCAAAGCATCCTTCCGGTGATGGTGATTAGCATGATCTCATGGTCGAAGGAATTAGGTTACTATGTATCAGAAAGCATATAGCAAATGAACTATATTAAATGACTTGATCTTTATGCTACGCTTAACTATAGGAGTATGTCCATCATGTCATTCTCCTAATGATATGACCCTGTTGTTAATAACATCTCTATGTTCATGATCAGGAAACCATGATCATATATTAACCAACAAGCTAGTTTAACAAGAGGCTTTACTAGGGACTCTTTTATGTTTACAAATCACACAAGTATTAATGTTTCCGGTTAATAGAATTATAGCATGATATGTAAACATTTATCATAAGCATGAAGATATGATAATGACCACTTTATTATTGCCTCTTGGGCATATCTCCAACAGTAGTACCATCTGCCTCAAATTATTCATACTCTGGAGGTAGTATGAAATGTGCTATGAGATTCTGCCAAAGGTCATCTTTGGCATCATCGGTGACATAACTGGTGAATTCTTCACCTGCTTTCTTTGACTTATTTCATTCTTGAATGGTGCTCGGTAGGTTGTCCCTAATAATCACCCGCATTGATTTTCAAGCATCATCGCGTGCTTTTCTGAAGCAATCGGTTCTCCATTATCATCTATTACGTCGATGGTGAACCTTTGATTACCATCCAACTTTTTGTTCGGGCCTCGTTTCATTTTAGTTGTCGATTCCCTCGATTCGGTGGGCTAAAAGAAAAATAGAGAGTGATTAATACATATATATATCTAGATCAATTAAAGGATCTAGTCATAAGAGGCTTAATATATATATATACCTCGCCGGTTGTTGTTGAGGGGACATCATTGTTATTTGTTTGCCCTTCGTCCATCTGGGCTTGTCCTTCGTCCATAAGGTCTTGCTCTAGTCCATCACCGGATGGATTTAGAAATGAGGATATCTCAACCTCGTCTAAAAAATCTTCAACTTCTAGTAATAAGAGTAATTTCACCTCTTATCATGTCCTGAAGAAGCTCTTCATCGGTGTGATCCATCACTTAACTATTCCAGAAAGAAAGGTAAAACAAGTTAGGGAAAAATAGTAAGAAATAAGCTTTTTTACTAAAAAGGTGACCTTTTTACTACATTGCAATATAAGTGCATTGCTATATTTAGTTGAATAACATTGTAGCAAATAAATTTTAGTTCAACAAATATTACTACTAAGAAATTTCTACTCTAGCAAATATTACTAAAAAATAAATATTACAACACTAGCAATATATATTACTAATAAAAAAAAGGAAATACACAATCTCTGCCGCGACAGAGAAACACACGAATTCTCTGCCGCGGCAGGAAACCTTATAGTCCCGGGTGGTGTTACGGCCCGGGACTAGAGGGTTTCCGCCCCCCGCGGCACTGAAACAGCCATGTGGCTGTTATCAGTCGCGGGCCGCAGCGAGCCGGGACTAGAGGAGGGGGGCCTCTAGTCCCGTTTTGGCAGTCCCGGGCCCAAAACCGGGACTAGAGCCAGTTGCGGCTCGGGACTGGAGGCCCCTTTTCCACCAGTGGTAAGGAATCCTCCGATGTGTAGTGTTATGTTATATGAAGGAACTGAATCATTTATCTATTTTGCATAAGCACGATTTCTAGCCCTGCTATTTACTAGAAACTGAGCACTCAACATTTTTTAGCAATCAGCACATCTGAAGTCATGTTACTTATAGCAGATGTTTTTTCTCATACTAGGTGTTCCAAACTACAGAGTGTGACATGGTGCATCTTTTTTATGCCTTTTTTCAGTAAATGTTGGTTAACCATAGAGAATTTGTAAGGAACCCTTCGATGGGTAGTGTTCAGTTATAGAAAGGAACTGAATTGTTCATCTATTTGCTTTCATGGAGTACTAATTATTAAGATTACCTTTTTCCTTTTTTTAAGAGATGTGCTCTATGTTTGAAACTCTTTTATTTCATGGTACTTCATGCAAGTGTATTTAGTATGCAACTATATATTCTGGAAGTATTACTCCCTCATTTGTTTTATTTGAAATGGTTACTCTTTTGAAGTAATAAATGTTTTGGATTGACCTTTCTATATTGTTGCATATACAGAGGTGTTACAGAACCGTGCTCCACTGACTGGGTCATCAAAATACATCTTTTATTTTGGCTGGTACTTTAATATGCGCCTTAACCAAGCTAGAGAACGCAATTCCTTCTTTTAGTGCTTTGAGGGGAGAATAACTTTGTTTCTGTAAGGGTACAAAACAATATAGTTCACCCAGTGTATTTTAATTTAGACTGGGGTAATAGCATACAAGTCCGCCATTCCATTATCATCATTGCACCTTAGTGTTCTCTTATTCTTGTTTTCATTGAGCTATCTATGACCAGAATTTTCACTAAGCTGCCCATGACCAATAGCTTACACTAACACTAGCCCAACTAAAATCAATTTTTTGAAGCATCTTATAATTTGTTGACCATTTGTAAGTTATGGAGCCTTCTCATCCACTCTCTAGTATTATGAGTTGTGTATTAGTTCCTAATATGCAAGTTGAGTGCTTTTGTTTCTATTTTTTAGTTCTTACCTAGTGAATGTTTTTTGAAAACCAAGTTGGCATGACATGTAAATCATGCAAGTTCTTACTGCAGCATAGTACTAGTTGGTACTTTTGATTTATTTTTTAAGTTTTGGCTGATCATTTCATCGTGAAGTAAAAAATGAGTACTGCAAGAACGAGCAAGATCACGAAGGACATGTTACGGGTTTCAGAAATTCTTTAGAAGTGGAATTTTTTTTGAAACAATCACCGGGGGGGGGGGGGGAGGAGGATCCCCACCTGAATATATTACTTCAAAGGGTCAGCAACAGGTTTCACGAGCATCGTGACAAGAGGTAGTCACGCCACAAACCGGCGTGACTTTTTTGGGTCACACCCCTACAACGATGAGACCAAACAGTGATGTCGTCCATAGTTTTGGAAATAGTTACATTAAAGGGTGTATCAATATGTATAAAAATCATGCTATTTCTGGCATCCCAGATTTTCCAGAGAATGGCGAGAGCGATAGACGGCCAAATATTGGAGTCAAGTCCAGCTGGCGTTGGAGTGGTCCACAAGTCAGGGAAGTCCTGGAAGGTCGTTGTATGTTGAGTTTACTCCAAACCTCCTGTGCGCGGGGGCAAACAAAGAAGAGATGGTCTCGGCTTTCCACGGTGTGGTCGCATCTTGGACAAGTCGTGGAGGCAATAATAGTTTCTTGTACAAATTCTCCCTTGTGTTGAGTCTGTTCAGGGAGAGAAGCCAGCCGAAGACTTCCACCTTTTGGGGTCGAAGGATTCCCACACCTTGGCCAGGTGGTGGTGCTGAAGCTGCGTCGAGAGGGCTGCATAAGCACTCTTTGTGGAGAAGCTAGAACCGTCGAGCATCGTCCGGTGATCGGCTGCAGCTGAGAGCTGGACCTCCTGCAACAAGACACGAAGAGACAAGAGCTCGCTAGTAGCGGCCGAGGTCAGCCTGTTACGAAGGTCAGAATCAATCTCGCCCTGCAGAACCGTAGAAACTAAAATATGAGGTTTAGTATGGTATGAGAAGATGGCGGGGAAGGCCGTAGCTAAGGGTTCAGGAAGGAGCCATCTGTCGAGCCAAAAGAATGTACTCTGGCCGTTTCCTACCTTGCATTGAGAAATGAGTCGGAGCGTATCAAGGTGCTGCTTGATTATTTTGGCCAGGTACGTGGTGTTTGAGGAGTGGTGTATGGGGTAGAGCGAGTGGTAAAGAAGCCAATCGCGCCATGGAAGTTTTGACGCATGAATGAATTTGTAAGCGAATTTCAGCAGAAGGCAGGTATTTTGGATTTCTAAATTCTTAACGCCGAGACCACCAGCAATTTTTGGAGTACAAATGTTATCCCAAGCGACAAGACATTGTGCACCTGTGCATGTTTCCTCTTGGGCCCAAAAAAAACGCTCTATTTTTCCTATTTAATTTCTCTAAGTTTGTAAGTTTGATTCTGAAAGTGATGGATTCGCGCACGTATGTGTGGTTTTATTGAGCATTTTTTTTGTATAGTGTTGCATAGTTTCCCAGACGCCAGTTCATTGAGATATAAACAGCGAGAATTATCCCAAATCTGCCTGATGACTTCACATAGAGTATTTGAATGGCAGCATAGAGTATTTGAATAGCAGCATGCGTGACTTATAGATGGGAGTGATCACATAGAGTATGCATTTAATTGGTAATACTACTAGATAATGTATATTGATTTATTGAATCATTTAAACTCCTGGAAAGAGGAGCTTGCATTGGAATAGATCAATTTTGTATACTACTAGATGCTTAATAATGTGGCACCATTCTCTCTCTTTAAGCACCTTGTATTGTAACCGAGCTAAGTCGCCATCATTGAAGCTAGGATTGGAACTATTAATGTACTTCTCGGGCAAAATACAGAGTCAAGTTTGGTTGCCATACTATATAAAAAACTCCAGGTTGGCGGCTCATTGTGTTGGACAAGGACGCCTGACGAGTCATATTGTGGACAAGCAAGCAAACACAACATAATATATAGCAACATAAAACTTGGAACTAGTAGATTACATAAGTGTGACGGTACACTTGCATTGCAAGATGTACCCGTCCATACAAGTAGTTTATTCAACTATATGTTATTCTGCTGCTCGATTGACTAAGTACGTGGCTACCCATGAGATCGATATTCATCCGGTGCTGGCAGTAGGTTTTGAATCATGCGTCGGACCAGGTGACGGACACCTCACCGATGTTGCTGTCGAGCCCGAGCGCCTTCCACACGGCCTCGGAGGCGTCCACGATATTGTCCTTGCAGCCGTCATTGGAGTCGCACTCGTCCACCACTATGGCCTCCACGGTATGCCCATTCTGTCGGCTCGTGATGCGGATTGGCTTGTGGCACCGGCGCCCGCCCGCGTACCACCGTGTCGACAGCGCCACAACCAGGCTCTTGTCGCTGTGATACCTGCCGTCGCACGCCGACGGCCCGCCGCCGTCCTCGCCTCTCTGGAACCCGTTCACTGTCATGATGGCAGGGGTTCCGAGGCTGCCGCCCGGCAATGGACAATGGCCCGGCTTCTCGTGCTTGTGCAGCGTGCCCGACACGAAGCCTCCGTCGTCCTCGCCACGGCCATGGCCACGGCGTGGCGGTGGCGGTGGTGATGGTGGTGGTGGTGGTGGTGGTGGTGCCTGGCCACGGCGCAGGTTGACACCTCGAGGAGGATCAAGAGAGGGTGGCCACGACGACCACTACAAGCTTGGTGTTCGCCATATTGTTGCTAGCCTTGCACTTGATATACTGATATGTAGATGTGTTGGTTCGCAGGTAGCTAACTATTAATCACTGTACTTGGTATTGGTAGATGAGTGTACTAGGAATTTTACTCCGAGTATGTATGATATATTACTCTCTCTCGATCGCTGTGATCGATATATATATAGGAGTGTGGCTGTGCATGGAAGACAAGTGAATTGTACTCTAGATAAGCTCTTTTGGATTACGTGATGTCGCCGGTAATAACTGGAGAGATAACAGGGCAGGTCGCTCTTGGCATGCAGAATATGTTTAAACCGAGGTTATTTAAATGCAAAAGAGAATAATTTCTGGGAAAAGAAAATTACCCCCTCTTTCGTAATTCTTGTCGTGGTTGTAGTTCAAATTCGAACTAATATTGACAAGAATTATGGAACGAGGGAGTAGTATTTGACTCCTATGTTCAGAAATTTGTTTATTTTCTGTAGCTCAAAACATAACGAGCTTTCTACAGAAACTTTGCACGGATATAATTGAAAGTACAATTTTCGAAAATAAAATAAAAAAAAAGACACAATAGTGCCCGGGTGCTGCAACCAAAATACCGGGGGCCTGTAAAATTTTATATCTAGGTTTTTAAACATAATTAGAAAGGCAATTTTGTTGGAGATTAGCGACATTTTGTTGGGCCTTACCCTTCATTTCAAATTCAAAATGGTAGGCTTACTGGCTTAGTACCCAGGTCTGGTGCGCACATCTAAATTTAGCAGACACAAAATAAAATTGTTTCCCCAACTGAAGCACTCAGTAACATATTCCTACATCAATTCTTGTGCAAGAACTTCCGAGGTGCCTTTTGTTATCTTAAACTCACCGCACATTAAGCTAACTGTTATTTGCGCATAAGGCCGCAACCCGTTCTTCAGTTAGACTAGTTCTTCAGTTAGTTAGCCAGCTTAGAGCTAAAGTTTAGTCAGCTAGCTAGCTTTTCAGATAAATTTAGTCAGCTAGTGGTGAGACCAAATGCTGCGGATCATGGCTCGGTTCATTCAGTTGTAATCTCCTTTATACGCAGAATAAAAAGGAACAGAAAAGTCGCAAGTCTTACGTTGGCACCAAATCTATCTCGCTCTCTGTTTTGTCCCTGCTTTTGTAGTGTTATTCTTCAGAAATTTTCAGGGTTTCAGAGTTTGGCAACGACACCTTCGCCGAAAATAACACAGTCTAGCATATATTAATCTCATGAACATACCTTACGGATGCACACAGCTCGGAAAAACAGAAGAAGAATTATAAAAAAGAAAAGTTTCACTACAGCGATCAATTCCTTATAGCAGCGACACTAACACTACCAAAATAGCACTTGAAGTACAACCTTTCCAATAGAGATGCCTTTAAGAAGGAAACAATGCACAAATGTCGTTGTCGCCCGATCAAAGATCATAGGTTTTCACTCTGAAAAACGTCCTCACTCACAAAACAATGCTTTCAACAAGATCATTTCTAGGCATAACTAATTAAGGTCAGACTTTGGATTTTTACCCTGTAAGATAAGACTGAGAATTTATCCTGTGTTGTTGCCCCCACTAACAGTCGCTGCTGTGGTCACAGATTACCAAGCCAGTTCCTTATTACCATAAAGACTCAAAACACCATCGCTAGCCCTCATGTCCCTGCTTTTATCATATTCTCTGCATATGACTTCACTATGGATCGTTAAAGACATGACACTTGATGGTAACAGATAGCAAAGCTTTGCAATGCTCCCTCTAAAACCAAACAGTCAGAAAAAAATACGGGTGCACACGGACGAATTCTTTCCGATCCAGCAATCTCGAGGCATTAGTCGTCCATGGGAGTTGGTCGACGGAGACTTCCGGAACACATATCTCCATGCCAGATCAACGAGAACATGCAACCATCTTCGTTTTGGCATGGGAGGAACCCTAGGACCACCTCCTTTATTTATGGTGATCCAGAAGTCCGCACACCGTCAGTCGGCTCCCGGCGATCAAAACGAGCGGGCTGAACTCTTGCCCAGACAAGCCCAAGGTATCCCCAAACCATGCCCACAAATCGAGCCATGAAGATGCAACGCTCCCACCACAAAGAGTAGGCCATGTCACCGCCTCTGGCCATCTTCGCGTCCTTCTCTACCCTCCTCCTTGCATCCTGGCTGTGCGTCGCTGCAAACCTTGCCATCCCGCCAGAGCGCCGCTACGCCACTGTCACAGATGCCGCCGCACGGTCTTCGCCCGCGACGCCTCGTTTTCGTTCTCCCCATAGGTAGGGTTCCTGACAAGGCACGCAGAGCCCGCCCACCGCCTTCGGCATCAGGGGCATGGCTGCCACCGCGACCACCGTGGTGGCAGAGGCCCGGAGATCGGCCGTGGGTAGTGGATTTTAGGGTTTCGAGCGGGTCCCCAGGCGCCGCCACGCACGAGCAGACTGGGAGGTTTTTCGTAAGTACATCCAAAACAAAACAAAACGAAACCTGTTTCAATCTATCTCTGCCACAACTTCATGTGCTTTCATCTGTATGCAATGATCTATTTGCATCTTGTATTTTCTTATTATCTATTGTTGCCATAATTTTATGTGTTTGCTTTTGTGGTACAAATCGATTGGTTATACCGAGTTGCGGAAAGTTTTTTTACTCTTCTGCTTCTCCAGCATGTCTTAAGTAAATCTAGAATTTCACTTGATTCTTCAGCATCGAGGAGTTCGTGTTGAAAGCAAGGAGGTACAACAAGGGCTACATTATCCCTTAGGAGTCTCACAATGTCACGAAGACAAAGATAAAGATGCAACCAAGAAACCTAGATTATCTATGTGTATCCCTATCGCATTTGTATAGCTATCAATGAATCCATGTCCAAATACATGTACATGAGGTTTATAAATTATGGAAACAAATATCAATGGTATCTATTACATGTTGCTTCATAAGAGATGGGCATATATCTGCAAAACGGAAATGTGTACGGTAGTACCTAACAGCATACAACTGGTTTATATAACTTAAAACGTTTGCGAAAAGATCAGAACATATTTTTTTTTGAAAATGGGCGTTTTATTACTGAAAGCAATGTTTATACCCGGCCTCTGCATAACTAGGATGCACACAGCCAAAGATCTTCACAACTTATAACCAGTACGAATAGTATATAAAAAAGTATAAAACGTGCAGATAACCCAATGGACTGTGACTACGATATATCTATTCGTAGATCACGCTGCCATCCATGTCTAGAGAAAATATCCCGCGCCGCGGCCTCCAAACGCATACACCCCTCCACAAACAAGTCGCGAAACTCCATACGTTGAAGAGTTGTCCATGATCATAGGATCGCCGTGGCTCGGAAGATAATCTGCAATGGAGAAGACACCGTATTATTAAAAATCTTGTCATTCCTACATAGCCATAGCGACCAAATAATGGCAAGCGCTCCCATCCTAAACACAGTCCCATATTTATCATCAATCTCATTCAACCAATTGCCAAAAACATTAGCAACCGATGAAGGGGGAGATAAACCAGAGGCCACTTGGATGATTGACCATATAGCACGAGCAAATTTACACCGGAAGAATAAGTGTCTAATTGTCTCATTATGATGAGAGAAGACACATTGTTTGCTTCCATGCCAATTCCTCCTAACAAGATTATCTTTTGTAAGAATTACCCCTTTTCGAAGATACCAAGCAAATACTTTTGTTTTCAGGGGTATTTTCATTTTCCAAATTCTACTATTATCATCAACTGGAATATTTGGTTGGATCAAAGCTCTATAAAAATAATCAACAGAAATTTTACCATTCTATAATAGTTTTCAGTTAAATTCGTCCACACCCTCCGACAGCTGTATCGTAGACAGTCTCAATAAGAGATTGTTCCAGAATAGTAGTCTAGGACCTATGAGACTTCTTCTGAAAGAGACATTAGAAGGATTGGATTCCATTACCCTGGAAAGCGTATCCCCTTTATGTCTAACTATCGAATATAGAGCAGGATATTGTTCTCTAAGGGACATTTGGCCAAGCCATCTATCTTCCCAGAACCTAATTTGTGATCCATCCTTAATATTAAAAGAACCAAAGCGTAGAAAATGTTTTTTGGATGCCATTAGCCCAGCCCAAAAGTGTGAATCACCTGGCTTCCAGGCCACTTGAGACAGAGCTTTGGATCCAATATACTTTCTCCACAAAATGGTTTGCTAGACTCCTTCTTCTGAGAGAAGTCTGAACAACCATTTACCTAGGAGTGCAGTGTTTTTGACTTGCAAATCATATATTCCAAGTCCACCATATTCCTTTGGTCGGCAAACCACATTCCATTTGGCCAGTCGATATTTCTTTTTCACCTCATCCCCCTGCCAAAAGAATCTTGAGCGGAAATAATCCACTTTCTTCAAGACCCCTTTTGGTATTTGAAAGAATGAGATCATATACAGTACCATATTAGTAAGTACTGAATTAATGAGTACAAGTCTTTCACCAAGGGATAAAAGTTTTCCTTTCCAACTATTAAGGCGTTTTTGTAGCCTTTCCTCAACCAGTTTCGATTCAGCTATCGTGAGACATCGATAATGTATCGGTATTCCTAGATAATTAATAGGAAAAAGCCCATGGCCACAGCCAAATAACTCAGCATATATATGGGCCTCGTTTTTAGCCTCGCCAAAGAAATACAAATCACTTTTATGGAAGTTAATTTTCAATCCTGATAATTGCTCAAAAGCTGATAGTATTAACTTCCGATTCTTAGCCTTCTCAAAATCATGTTCCATAAATAATATTGTATCGTCCGCATATTGAAGGATTGATAGTCCACCATCTACCAGGTGTGGGACTAAACCTTCAATTTGGCCATCAGCCTTAGCCCTCTCAATAAGGATTGCCAACATATCCGCCACTATATTAAATAATACAGGCGAAAGTGGATCCCCTTGTCTTAATCCTTTGTTTGTCCGAAAGTATTTGCCTATGTCACCATTGACATTTATAGCAACACTACCCCCAGAAACAAAAGACTGAATGAGGGCACGCCACTCCTCAGAAAAACCTTTCATACGGAGTGTTTGCTGAAGGAAAGACCAATTAACTTTATCATACGCCTTCTCAAAGTCAATCTTGAACAATACTCCATTGAATTTCTTTGAGTGTAGGTCATGGATAGTCTCATGCAGGATTACTACACCGTTTAAGATGTTTCTTCCTTGCATAAAAGCGATTTGAGAAGGCCGTACAACATTATCAGCTATAGAGTGTAGTCTAATCGTAGCCACCTTTGTAAAGATTTTAAAACTTACATTAAGAAGGCAGATTGGGCTGTACTGTTGTATTCGCTCTGCATTAATAACTTTAGGTAGTAAAATAATGTTGCCAAAGTTCAGTCTAAAAATATCAAGCTGACCTTCGTGCAGATCATGAAACAAATGCATCAAATCATCCTTAATAACTTTCCAGAATTTCTGATAAAATTCAGCTGGAAAGCCGTCAGGTCCTGGTGCTTTATTGTGTTCCATTTGAAAAATAGCTTTCTTGACCTCTTCCTCCGTATAAAGGGGCGGTTAGAAAGTTGTTGGGGATATGCTATATGGGTATCCTTATAGCATGCCTCTTATCCGGCTAACCCGGGTGGCCCATAGTCGGTAGCATGGCCTATGGCCTGCTAGGCGTCCCAGTTAGATGGATCCAGAAGGGAGGCCCATACCGGATAAAGGAAGGCTACGGTGGAGTCACCAACGTACCCGGAGCCTTGGAGTGCAAGATACACAAGACTAGTAATAGAAAGTGTACGACTCTGTAACCTGTCCGGCTAGGACTTTTCCCTGTAACCCTAGGACCTGGAGACTATATAAGTCGGGCCTATGGGAGCCTTTAGGGCACGATTATAGACAACTTCACACAACCTCGCACAGCGAACCTATCTCTGTAACTCGGCGTATTGCCCTTATAGGGCTTGTTTGATTTATAGGAATTGTATAGGAATTGTGTAGGATTTGAATCCTATGGGAATTTTTCCTATGTTAGTGTTTGATTCATAGGAACACATCCTATAGGAATTAATCCTATAGGAATCTTGTAGTGCAATTCCTATAGGAAAACAACATTAGGTCACACCTCATGGAAAAATTCCTTTGCCACATCAAACAAGATCCCTCTTCCTATAGGATTCACATTGGCATGACATCTCAATCCTATGGTTTTCCTATTCCTATACTTTTCCTATCCTATGAATCAAACAAGCCCATAGTGATTTATAGCAGGAGTAGGATTCCGCCACCATCGTGGGATCTGAACCTGGGTAAGCTGTGTTACCTCGTACCCGTCAACCGTCCACCTTACCCCACGTCTCTAAGCACGCACTGTGAGGACCCCTCCATGGCGTACTCGTCGGCAATACCACGACAGTTGGCGCCCACCGTGGGGCAAGAGGCGCTCCAGGCTCTTCAGCGGGCGAGGACCAAGATCTTTGCGGGAATCGGCAAAACCGTAGCCATCGGTCGCGTTCTCTTTTCCGGCAACGTTCCGATCGTCCCTCCCGACGAGTTCTGGATCCCGGCGAAGACGAACCCTACGTGGTGTTCGATCGTTCCTATCGGAGACATCCACCTCTTCATCGGTGAAACCGACTCGGGCACTGGTTCCCTGGGAGTCGGAGGAGCATCGAGACCCGCACGGACCGCCTACGGGCAGGATACGTTCGCGGAAGGATCGATGTCGGCTCTTCGGAGTTTTCTGACAAAGATCGGAAAGCACCAAGACCCGCACGGACTGCCTACGGGCAGGATACGTTCGCGGAAGGATCGATGTGGGATCTCTCTTCGGAGTTTGCCGGCAAAGATCGGAAAGCACCAAGGCCCGCACGGACCACCTACGGGCAGGACACGTTCGCGGAAGGATCAATGTCAGATCTCTCTTCGTAGTTTGCCGGCAAAGATCGAAAAAATTCAAGGCCCACCCAAACCGCCCCTGTGCAGGATATAAAGGTGGAAGATCACTGCAAATCCGCCGGCTTCGTCCGTGCGTCTGGACAGCAGAGATCCAAGTTCGTCGGCGTGGTTACCATCTTCGATCTGGCGCGCTGCATTCAGAGAGAGGGCGAAAACCCCCGCGATTACCTGGCCAGGTGGCTCCGTATACGAGCCGATCTAGCCTACTACCCCGATGATAACGCTTTGTATCACTTTGTGGAAGGACTGGACCGCGGCACGCTTCTCCGACATTCTTTAAGACGGCAACAGGCAACAGGACGCCTTACCCTCGAAGAGATGGTGAGCACCGTCAACAGCTACATGGCAGCTGACGCGGCAGCCTAGATGGAGCTTGCGCTCAGAGACGGAGAACCTCCAATTCAGCAGCCGCCGCCACCGCCTCCCGCCGCCATCGTCGCAGCAGCACCCCCACCTCCAGTCATCGTCGAGGCCGTTGCACCTCCACCGCCCGTCATCGGGGAAGTCCTTGAAGGGTTTCGCAGCATAGTAAATCAAAATTTTCTATGGAAGCAAACAGAGGGAAAGCCAAGATCTAATCTAGGAGATGCAAACAACGAGAGAGATTGGATTAGATCTTCATACCCTTGAATATTCGCACAGCGGAACGTTCGTCGGAACGTGGGTGATGTAGTCGTACTCGCTTCTCCTCCTCGCGATTCGATCCGATCTAGCACCACAAGTGGCGGTGCCTCCGTGAGATGCACACGTGCAGCACCTCGACGTCTCCTCCTTCCTCGGACCAGCAAGTATGGTGGAGAGATGGATTGGATCTACAACACGACGACGTGGTGTATATGGTGGAGAATTTCTGCTGCAGGGCTTCGCCTACAAACAGTCGGGAGGGAGAGAGGAAGGCAGCAGGGCTACTAGGGTTTGGAGGAAGGTGTTGGTTGGGGGGAGGGGGTGCACCAGCCCTCTATATATAGAGGGGGGGGTGCGGCCAGCCCTTGCCCATCCTCCAAGCCTATCTCTAGTTTAAACGATTTAAACTTATCCCTTATCTAGAAATTCTATCCCGAGATTTAAACGATTTAAATCTATCTAGAATCGGCTGGGCCCTATGGGGCCTTGTGCCCCTGGCCCAATGCGTCCAGGACACTCCCTCATAGGCCCATGCCCCCTCCCGGAAGGTGGGACCACGTTGGCCCCCTTCCGGAAGGTTCTAGAAGCTTCCGGTACAATACCGATTAAACCCGGAACAATTCCGAACTCCAAAAACTGCACTGCCTTATATGAATCTTATTCTCCGGACCATTCCGGAACCTCTCGTGATATCCCGGATCCCATCCGAGACTCCGAACAAAAACTCATAAACCAATTATCCAATCTATCCTAGCGTCGAGACACGTTAAGTGTGTGACCTTGCGGGTTCGAGAATATGCAGACATGATCTTCTATTAATAATCAACAGCGGGGTCTGGGCACCCATATTGACTCCCACACATTCATCGATGATCATATCGGATGAACCACGATGCCAGGATTCAATCAATCCCATATATATATTCCCTTCGTCTCGCGATATTTTACTTGCCCGAGATTCGATCGTCGGTATCGTCATACCTAGTTCAATCTCGTTCACAGCAAGTACTTTACTCGTTCCGTAATCCGATATCACTTTGTGATTAACTCCTTAACCACATGGTTGCAAGCGGTGTTGATATCGATTACCGAGTGGGCCCGAAGTATATCTCTCCGACTTGGGAGGGACAAATCCCATCTCGATACATACAACCCAACAGATACTTTCCGATCACCTGAGAGACACCTTTATGATCACCCTCTCATAGGATGACGTTTGATGACCTCAAAGCTTTCTTCCGATACCAGGGAGTTGCATTATCTCATGGTATAAGGAATACAATATTTGACATAAGAAAAACTTCGCAAAGACGAACACGATGACACGATCTAATTGCTTCGCTTAGTTTGGGTCTATCCACCATATCATTCTCCCAATGATATGATCTCATTATCAATTGACAACTCATGTCTATGGTTAGGAAACCTTAACCATCATTGATCAATGAGCTAGTCCATAGAGGCGTACTAGGGACACGGTGTTGTTCACAAACCACACAAGTATTAATGTTTCCGCTTAATACAATTCTAGCATGGAATATAAACTTTATCATGAACAAGAATTATAATAATAACATCTTTATTATTGCCTCTAGGGCATAATTCCAACAGTCTCCCACTTGCACTAGAGTCAATAATCGAGTTTACATTTGGCAACAATCTCACACCCATGGCACTGAGGTGCTGATCATGTTTTACACGTGGAAGAGGTTTAGTCAATGGATCTGCGACATTCAGATCTGTATGTACTTTGCTGATCTTCAGATCTCCATCTGCTATATAATCTCGGATTATATGAAACTTGCGGTTGATATGCTTGGTCTTTGGATGATATCTTGGTTCCTTAGCGAGTGCTATGGCGCCAGTGTTGTCACACAATATCTCCAGTGGGTCCAATGCACTTGGAACCACGCCAAGCTCATTGATGAAGTTTCTGATCCAAACTCCTTCACTTGACGCTTCTGAAGCAGCCATGTATTCCGCTTCTACTGTAGATCTCGCGATCACGCTTTGCTTGCAGCTTCTCCAGCTCACAGCTCCTCCATTCAAAATATACACGTATCCTGTCTGAGATTTAGAATCATCCTTGTCGGTGTCGAAACTAGCATCGACGTAACCTTTTACGACGAGCTGTTCATCACCCCCATAGACTAAGAACATTTCTTTAGTCCTATTTAGGTACCTTAGGATGTTCTTCACGGCTGTCCAGTGTTCCACTCCTGGATCACTTTGATATCTGCTCGTCAAACTAAGAGCATTGGACACATCCGGTCTAGTACACAGCATGGCATACATGATGGAACCTATGGCCGAGGCATAAGGCACTTTGCTCATAGCTTCCCTATCATTTACCGTAGCTGGACACTGAGCCTTGCTCAATATCTTACCTGACAACATAGGCACTGAACCTTTCAATGCCTTATCCATCCTGAACCTTTTCAGAACTTTGTCTAGGTATGTACTCTGGCTTAAAGCTATCAGGCGTCTTTGTCTATCTCTATAGATTTTGATGCCCAATATATAAGCAGCTTCACCTAGGTCTTTCATTGAAAAACACTTGTTCAAATAACTCTTCACATCGTTAAGCATGTTGATGTTATTTCCAATAATCAATATGTCATCCACATATAGTACCAGAAACGTCACCGAGCTCCCACTCACTTTCTTGTAGATGCAAGCTTCGTAGCTATTTGGAACAAATCCAAAGCTCTTGATCACTTGATCAAAACGAAGGTTCCAACTCCGAGATGCTTGCTTCAGTCCATAAATGGAACGCTGAAGTTTGCATACTTTATCAGCATCCTTAGGATCGACAAAACCTTCGGGTTGCATCATATACAACTCTTCATCAATGTTGCCATTGAGGAAAGCAGTCTTGACATCCATTTGCCATATTTCATAATCATTAAACGCAGCAATTGCTAATAAAATCCGAATGGACTTAAACATCGCTACGGGAGAGAAAGTCTCATCGTAGTCAACACCTTGAACTTGTCGAAAACCTTTCGCAACAAGCCGTGCTTTATAGACGGTAACATTACCATCCGCGTCCGTTTTCTTCTTGAAGATCCATTTGCACTCAACGGCCTTTCGGTCGCTAGGAGGGTCCACCAAAGTCCATACTTGGTTTTCGCTCATGGATCCCAATTCGGATTTCATGGCTTCTAGCCATTTCTTAGAGTCTGGGCTCATCATCGCTTCCTCATAGTTCGTAGGTTCACTGTCTTCCACTAACAAGACAGTCAAGACAGGGTTGCCGTACCACTCAGGAGGGGCACGCGACCTTGTCGACCTGCGACGTTCAGTAGCAGCATCGTCCGAAGCTTCATGATCCTTGTCATTAGCTTCCTCTATTGTTGGTGCAGGCGGCACTGGAACAATTTCAGGTGCTGCGCTACTCTCCAATTCAAGAGAAGGTTCAATAACCTCGTCTAGCTCTACTTTCCTCCCACTCACTTCTTTCGAGAGAAACTCCTTCTCAAGAAAGGAACCGTTCTTTGCGACAAACACTTTGCCTTCGGTTCTGTGATAGAAGGTATACCCAATAGTTTCCTTAGGGTATCCTATGAAGACGCATTTCTCCGCTTTGGGTTCGAGCTTGTCCGGCATCAACTTCTTGACGTAAGCTTCGCATCCCCAAACTTTAAGAAACGACAACTTAGGTTTAGCACCAAACCACAGTTCATACGGTGTCGTCTCAACAGATTTAGATGGAGCCCTATTTAAAGTGAATGCAGCGGTTTCTAATGCATAACCCCAAAATGATAACGGCAAATCAGTAAGAGACATCATCGATCGGACCATATCTAATAGAGTTCGATTCTGGCGTTCAGACACACCATTGCGCTGTGGTGTTCCGGGTGGCGTGAGTTGTGAAACGATTCCACTTGCTTTGAGATGCGTGAGAAAATCATAACTCAAATACTCGCCCCCACGATCGGATCGTAGAAACTTAATCTTTTTGTTACGATGGTTCTCCACTTCATTCTGAAATTCCTTGAACTTTTCAAATGTTTCAGATTTATGTTTCATTAAATAGATATACCCATATCTACTTAAGTCATCGGTAAAAACTGAGAAAATAGCGATATCCACCGCGCGTCGAAACACTCATCGGTCCGCATACATCGGTATGTATTGATTTCCAACAAGTCCGTTGCTCGCTCCATCATACCGGAGAACGGGGTTTTGATCATCTTGCCCATGAGGCATGGTTCGCATGTGTCAAATGATTCAAAATCAAGAGACTCCAAAATTCCATCAGAATGGAGTTTCTTCATGCGCTTTACACCAATATGACCTAGACGACAGTGCCACAAATAAGTAGTATTATCACTATCTACTTTGCATCTCTTAGCCTCAATGTTATGGATGTGTGTTTCATCCTTTTCGAGATTCAAAAGAAATAAACCATTCAAAGCAGGTGCATGACCATAAAAGATGTTACTCATATAAATAGAACAACCATTATTCTCCGATTTAAATGAATAACCGTCTTGCAATAAACACGATCCAGAAATAATGTTCATGCTCAACGCAGGCACATAATAACATTTATTAAGGTTTAAAACTAATCCCGAAGGTAAAACTAAGGAGAGCGTGCCGATGGCCATCACATCAACTCTTGATCCGTTGCCAACGCGCATCGTCACCTCATCCCTCGCAAGCCGTCATCTATTCCGTAGCTCCTGTTTCGAGTTACAAATATTAGCAACTGAACCAGTATTAAATACCCAGGCACTACAACGAGGGCTAGTAAGGAAAACATCAATAACATGTATATCAAATATACCTTTGATGGTGCCAGCCTTCTTGTCCGCTAAGTACTTCAGACAGTTGCGCTTCCAGTGACCCTTGTCCTTGCAATAGAAGCACTCAGTGTCCGGCTTAGGACCAGACTTGAGCTTCTTCTCAGCAGGGGCAACGCGCTTGCCGCCGCCTTTCTTGAAGGGCTTCTTTGCACCTTTACCTTTCTTAAAGGAGGGCTTGTTGACCATCAACACATGATTATCCTTCTTGATGTCCACCTCCGCAGCCTTCATCTTTGCGAAGAGCTCGGTGATCGTATCAGTGGAACCAATCTGATTATGAGTAACTACAAAACTTTTGTAGCTGGGAGGGAGTGATTGCAGAACCCTGTCAATCTTGAGCTCCTCTGGAATTTTGCAGTCCAGTTGCTCAAGGCGTTGAGTGTAGCCCGACATCTTAATGGCGTGCTCACTAACGGAACTCCCTTCCTCCATCTTGAAGTTAAAGAACTTCTCAGAGATCTCATATCTCTCAGAACGGGCCTGAGTCTGAAACATGGTTTTCAACTCTTCGAGAATCTCAAAGGGCCCGGGATAGTTTTCAAAACGATTTTGAAGTTCCGGTTCCATAGCAAACAACATGGTGCTCTTAATCACACCATAATCATCTTTGCGCGACTAATAGACAGCTTCCTCATCAGCCGGCGCAGTTGCAGCAGGGGGGTTACCTAACGCTTTCTCAAGGACATAGTCCTTTTGACCGCCAGAGAGAATGATTCTTAGATTGCGGAACCAATTGGTGAAGTTAGACCCATTTTTCTTAAGCTTTTCTTTCTCAGCAAAAACGTTGAAGTTGAAGTTGGACTTAGCCATGTGATCTACAATATTTGCAAGTACAAATTAGACTATGTTCATGATAACTAGTTCAACTTTTAATCAAATTACTAGATGAACTCCCACTAAATTCAACATCCCTCAAGTTGTTTAGTGAACACGATCCAAATTCACCACACCTAATCCGATCTTCACGAGAAGAGATGTGGTTTCAATGGTGGACAACAAAGTGTCGATCATATCATTCATATGACTCATGCTTAACCTTTCGGTTCATGTGTTCCGAGGCCATGTCTGTACATGCTAGGCTCGTCAAGTTAAACCCAAGTATTTCCGCGTGTGCAAAACTGGCTTGCACCCGTTGTATGTGAGCGTAGAGTCTATAGCACCCGATCATCACGTGATGCTTGGACACGACGAACTTTCGCAACGGTGCATACTTGGGGAGAACACAGTTTTTATCTTGATCTTTAAGTGAGGAATCATCTTATAATGCTACCGTCGTGATCTAAGCATAATAAGATACATAAAAGGATAAACATCACATGCATATAACTTTATGTGACATGGTATAGCCAATCTTCGCGCAATGATCTCCATCTTGTGCGTTCCGGCATGATCTCCATCACTCCACCATGATTGCCTCCACCACGAATAGCAACTACAACTATTGCTAACTACTTAGCAATAAAGTAAAGCTATTACATGGCGTATAAGAAGTTGACTCGCAGGTCATACACAATTATAAAGACAACCATATGGCTCCTGCCGGTTGTGAACTCATCGACATGCAAGTCGTGAAACATTACAAAACATGATCATCGCATACATTATACACATCACATCTTGGGCCATACCATATCACAGAAAACACTCCCTGCAAAAACAAGTTAGACGCCTCTACTTTGTTGTTGCATGTTTTACGTGGCTTATGGGAGTAGATGCTAAGAACGATTCTTACCTACGGAAAGCCACAACGGTGATATTATGGTTGCCAAACTCCGGTGTTAATCCCATGACAACTATAGTGAGAGAAACTGACATCCACCAGCCGCATGTGTGGTACAAGCCACACGTCAAGTGCGGAGCCGGTCTCGCGAACGACGTCGCGTAAGGTTGGCCTGGACCGCTTCAATCTCACTATCCCGCGTCATAAGAAGAACACAAACAAGAGGCTTGCAACAGAAAACATCAACGCCCGCAACAACCTTGTTGCGTTCTACTCGTGAATCACATCTACGCATAGATCTAGCTCTGATACCACTGAAGGGTTTCGCAGCATAGTAAATCAAAATTTTCTACGGAAGCGAACATAGGGAAAGCCAAGATCTAATCTAGGAGATGCAAACAACGAGAGAGATTGGATTAGATCTTCATACCCTTGAAGATTCGCACAGCGGAACGTTCGTCGGAACGTGGGTGATGTAGTCGTACTCGCTTCTCCTCCTCGCGATCCGATCCGATCTAGCACCAAGGGTGGCGGTGCCTCCGTGAGATGCACACGTGCAGCACCTCGACGTCTCCTCCTTCCTCGGACCAGCAAGTATGGTGGAGAGATGGATTGGATCTACAACACGACGGCGTGGTGTATATGGTGGAGAATTTCTGCTGCAGGGCTTCGCCTACAAACAGTCGGGAGGGAGAGAGGAAGGCAGCAGGGCTACTAGGGTTTGGAGGAAGGTGTTGGTTGGGGGGAGGGGGCGCACCAGCCCTCTATATATAGAGGGGGGGGGGTGCGGCCAGCCCTTGCCTATCCTCCAAGCCTATCTCTAGTTTAAACGATTTAAACTTATCCCTTATCTAGAAATTCTATCCCGAGATTTAAACGATTTAAATCTATCTAGAATCGGCTGGGCCCTATGGGGCCTTGTGCCCCTGGCCCAATGCGGCCAGGACACTCCCTCATAGGCCCATGCCCCCTCCCGGAAGGTGGGACCACGTTGGCCCCCTTCCGGAAGGTTCTAGAAGCTTCCGGTACAATACCGATTAAACCCGGAACAATTCCGAACTCCAAAAACTGCACTGCCTTATATGAATCTTATTCTCCGGACCATTCCGGAACCTCTCGTGATATCCCGGATCCCATCTGAGACTCTGAACAAAAACTCATAAACCAATTATCCAATCTATCCTAGCGTCGAGACACGTTAAGTGTGTGACCCTGCGGGTTCGAGAATATGCAGACATGATCTTCTATCAATAATCAACAGCGGGGTCTAGGCACCCATATTGACTCCCACACATTCATCGATGATCATATCGGATGAACCACGATGCCAGGATTCAATCAATCCCATATATATATTCCCTTCGTCTCGCGATATTTTACTTGCCCGAGATTCGATCGTCGGTATCGTCATACCTAGTTCAATCTCGTTCACAACAAGTACTTTACTCGTTCCGTAATCCGATATCACTTTGTGATTAACTCCTTAACCACATGCTTGCAAGCGGTGTTGATATCGATTACCGAGTGGGCCCGAAGTATATCTCTCTGACTTGGGAGGGACAAATCCCATCTCGATACATACAACCCAACAGATACTTTCCGATCACCTGAGAGACACCTTTATGATCACCCTCTCATATGATGACGTTTGATGACCTCAAAGCTTTCTTCCGATACCAGGGAGTTGCATTATCTCATGGTCTAAGGAATACAATATTTGACATAAGAAAAACTTTGCAAAGACGAACACGATGACACGATCTAATTGCTTCGCTTAGTTTGGGTCTGTCCACCATATCATTCTCCCAATGATATGATCTCATTATCAATTGACAACTCATGTCTATGGTTAGGAAACCTTAACCATCATTGATCAATGAGCTAGTCCATAGAGGCGTACTAGGGACATGGTGTTGTTCACAAACCACACAAGTATTAATGTTTCCGCTTAATACAATTCTAGCATGGAATATAAACTTTATCATGAACAAGAATTATAATAATAACATCTTTATTATTGCCTCTAGGGCATAATTCCAACAGTCTCCCACTTGCACTAGAGTCAATAATCTAGTTTACATTTGGCAACAATCTCACACCCATGGCACTGAGGTGCTGATCATGTTTTACACGTGGAAGAGGTTTAGTCAATGGATCTGCGACATTCAGATCTGTATGTACTTTGCTGATCTTCAGATCTCCATCTGCTATATAATCTCGGATTATATGAAACTTGCGGTTGATATGCTTGGTCTTTGGATGATATCTTGGTTCCTTAGCGAGTGCTATGGCGCCAGTGTTGTCACACAATATCTCCAGTGGGTCCAATGCACTTGGAACCACGCCAAGCTCAGTGATGAAGTTTCTGATCCAAACTCCTTCACTTGACGCTTCTGCAGCAGCCATGTATTCCGCTTCTACTGTAGATCCCGCGATCACGCTTTGCTTGCAGCTTCTCCAGCTCACAGCTCCTCCATTCAAAATATACACGTATCCTGTCTGAGATTTAGAATCATCCTTGTCGGTGTCGAAACTAGCATCGACGTAACCTTTTACGACGAGCTGTTCATCACCCCCATAGACTAAGAACATTTCTTTAGTCCTATTTAGGTACCTTAGGATGTTCTTCACGGCTGTCGAGTGTTCCACTCCTGGATCACTTTGATATCTGCTCGTCAAACTAAGAGCATTGGACACATCCGGTCTAGTACACAGCATGGCATACATGATGGAACCTATGGCCGAGGCATAAGGCACTTTGGTCATAGCTTCCCTATCATTTACCGTAGCTGGACACTGAGCCTTGCTCAATATCTTACCAAAGCAGTGCGGCATCGTCATCCGCGACAACACGGAGCAGACCAGTCATGACGGAGAGCGCAACCAAGGACACAAGAGTAGGTCACGCCATGACCCTCCGCGTCCGACAAGCAATCGTGATAGGCGTGAGGCGTTGCAGGAGGGTAACATCAAGAAGGCTAACCCACCGCCACCTCCGCCTCCGTCACCACCAAGCAGTCACCATGGCGGAGGAGGGTCGCGTCGTTCACGCAGCCCATCCCCTGTTGACAAAAAGAAGAACCCGGAACCGTACGATGCACGTTCGCGGATCGGTAAGATCCACGAGGCCCGGGAAGGACCATACCTGGGACCATGTTGCTTTGGACCTGCAATACGGTCCGCAACTTCCCCCAAAGGTTTCCGGATTGACAAGACCATCAAGCCCTATTACGGCACCGCCAAGCCAGCCACATGGTTGTAGGACTACGACAACATGGTGGAGATTGCCGGAGGCAACCCCAACGTCATCGTCAAGTACCTCCCGTTAATGTTGGCGGGCACGGCCCATCAGTGGATCGACGACTTGCCGGAGAAATCTATCTACAACTGGTTGGACATGCAAGAAGCGTTCACCAAGAACTTTGAGGGTACATACAAGCGTCCTTGCACCGTGGGCGATCTACAGCGGTGCGTGCAAGAGAAAGACGAGACATCTCGCGCCTACCTCTCCCGCTGGCTGGACATGAAGAATTCCTGCGCAGGAGTGCACGCTCAAACCGCCATGGCCGCCTTCATCGATGGGTTGGAAAGAGGCACACTGCTCCGACATAAGCTGAAGCGTTTGCAGGACAATCACCAGCTTAACTTGAACCAGATGATTCAGTTGGCTAGTGAGTTCGCAGCTGCCGACGACGATGCTTGCGGTCCTTTCCGGCAACGACCGTTCCAACCCAAGCTCGGAGGAACAACAGTACAAAGCGGAAAATCGCTCCAGAAGAAAAGCAATATACCGACATGGTCGCTATGACTTTTGCAGGATGAGGCGAAGGAGGACAACGTGGCCGAGGAAGGGGAGCTGGTCGTGGGCAGCAACGAGGAAGTGAAACCACCTCGACGCCGCTCCGCATTCCCCAAACCTACGAGGAGTATCGCGATATGCCATGCCTCGTACACCTCGATGCCAATGGCAAGGCCACCCATACCAATCGACACTGCAAGTTCGTCAACGACCTCAAGGAAGACCCGGAGTCCGGCTACAATCAAAGTCAGAAGAACAGACCGCGAGGCAAGGGCAAAGGGAAGAAGAAGGAGGAGGAGTCCAAGGATTCAAGTGACATGGACGAAGATGTTGACCCCAAGCACGCCGCCAAGAGCGACGACAAGGGCAAGAACCCCTTCACAAAGAAGGCTCCAGTCTACCAAACTTTCCTTGGCACCCCCACCGTCCATCAACAGAAGACCTCTCTGAGGATCCTGATGGCCACTCTCCCCCCAGTCCCCCAGTACTTGCGCTGGTCGGAAGTTCCAATAACTTGGGACATGACGGACCACCCAGACCTTGTGCCCACGGAGAACCAGTACGCCATGGTCATTAACCCCTTGATTGATGGCGTGGAGTTCACCAAGTGCATGGTGGATAGTGGAAGCAGCATCAACATCATGTACCTGGATACACTGCAGAAGATGAACTTGATGGAGGCAAACCTAAGACGGACCAACACCATCTTCCATGGCGTAGTTCCTGGTCGGGAGGCTCGGTCCCTTGGGTGCATTACACTTCAGGTTGCCTTTGGCGACGTTAATAATTACCGCCAAGAGCGCATGACCTTCGAGGTGGTCCCCTTCAAGAGCGTGTACCATGTCATATTCGGCCGCGACATATTCCACATGTTCATGGCCAAGCGATGCTTTGTCTACAATAAACTCAAGATACCCGGACCAAACGGTGTTATCACCGTATCCGGAAGCTT
Organism: Avena sativa; assembly: GCA_916181665.1. NCBI lineage: Eukaryota > Viridiplantae > Streptophyta > Magnoliopsida > Poales > Poaceae > Avena > Avena sativa. Next base: position 374,876,608 of record OV702293.1, on the reverse strand, counting down.
TACCAAGGCAAGGGACTGCGAGATCAATGAAGCAGCCGTTGCAGAAGCTGTCCTCTACAGCGAAGAATTCAAAGAGATCCAGAGCAAGGTCGATGACTCAGAGATGCCCGCGTCGAAGAAGCAGATCTCTGACTCTGCTCCTGCGTTCAAGGCCGCCATCGAGACCAAGCCGGTGGAACTTGTGGTAGGCGATGCCTCCAAGGTCACCGCCATTGGGACGAACCTGGATCCCAAATAGGAAAGCGCACTCGCCGAGTTACTCCGTGAGAATAGGGACATCTTTGCCTGGCAACCTGCCGACATGAAAGGTGTACCTAGGGAACTTGCCGAGCACAGCTTAAACATTGATCCAAAATGCAAAGCAGTGAAACAACCTCTACGACGCTTTGGAGATGAGAAGAGACGCGCCATTGGCAAAGAGATAGCTAGGTTACTTAAGGCTAGATTTATCCGAGAAGTCCTTCACACCCAATGGATGGCCAATCCTGTACTTGTCCCCAAAAAGGGAACCAATGAATTAAGAATGTGCGTTGATTACACCGGCTTGAACAAAGCATGTCCCAAAGATTCGTTTGCTTTGCCTCGCATTGACCAAGTCATTGACTCGACGGCTGGCTCGAAACTTTTGTGTTTTCTCGATGCATACTCAGGATACCAACAGATCAAGATGAGGAAGTCGGACCAATTGGCCACTTCGTTCACTACCCCATACGGCACGTTTTGCTATGTCACGATGCCCTTTGGACTGAAAAACGCAGGTGCTACCTACCAGCGGACAATGCAACATTGCCTTCACGACCAAATTGGTCGGAACGTTCACGCCTATGTGGACGATATCGCGGTGATGTCTAAAAAGTCAAACGACTTAATCTCCGACTTAAAAGAAACCTTTGATAATCTTCGGAAATACAACATGATGCTTAACCCTAAGAAGTGCGTCTTCGGGGTTCCAGCTGACAAATTGTTGGGCTTCATCGTTTCCCAACGTGGAATCGAGGTCAACCCGGAGAAAATCAAGGCCATCTTAAACATAAACCGTCCGACATGCCTAAAGGACATTCAACGACTAACAGGTTGTGTTGCAGCAGTTAGTCGGTTCGTCAGCCGGCTTGGAGAGAAGGCTCTGCCGCTGTACAAGTTGCTGAAGAAGGCGGACGAATTCACGTGGACGAACGAAGAAGACACAACATTGAATCAGCTCAAGAAGACTCTTTCCTCAGCGCCCATCCTTGCAGCACCCAAGCCTGGAGAGCCCCTGTTAATTTACATGGCGGCAACCAATCGGGTTATCAACATCGTCGTCGTGGTAGAGCGGAAGGAACTAGTCTATGAGCACGAAGTTCAACGACCAGTTTACTACGTGAGCGAGGTATTTACGGAGTCCAAGCAGCGTTACCCGCACTACCAAAAGATAGCTTATGGAGTATTCCTTGCTTCTCGGAAGCTGAGGCATTACTTTCAGGAGCACCCAATCACAGTGGTGAGCAAGACTCCACTGTCCGACATCATCAATAACAGCGACGCTACAGGAAGGGTCGCGAAGTGGGGCATTGAACTCGCCGCCTTCGAGATCACTTACAAGAGACGCGACGCTATCAAGTCACAAGCCTTGGCGGATTTTGTTGCAGATTGGACGGAGATGCTAGATGCTACTCTGTTGCCAGAACCAGAGTACTGGGTGATGCACTTTGACGGATCAAAGCTGCTCAACGGCTCGGGGGCTGGTGTATTTCTACAGTCACCAACAGGAGACAAGCTACACTACGTTCTGCAGATCCACTTCGAGGCTACAAACAACATGGCGGAGTATGAAGTACTCATTCACGGACTACGTGCATCCAAGGATATTGGCATCAAGCACATAGTTTGCTATGGAGATTCCGACTTGGTTGCCCAGCAGGTGGCTGGCACCTGGAATGCGTGGAACCCTATGATGGCAGCATATCCAGACGAAGTGGACGAGATAGCCAAGAGCTTCTTGGGCTACGAAGTTAAGTATGTACCTAGGGAACAAAACGAGGCGGCTGATCTGCTGTCTAAGCTTAGATCAGGGCGCAAGAAAATTCCGCCAGGAGTCTTCCTAGATCACCTGCGCACACCATCCGTGAAGGGAGCCGATATCAACAACCCGGATAGAGCTGACTCTTTCGTCAACATGGTAACCAAGGTCCCTCCGGCTTGGACAAAACCGTTCATGGAATACCTCGAACATGGAACTTTGCCCGACGACAAAGTCGAAAGACGGCAAATAGTACGACGAGCAAAGGGTTATACCATCATCAATGGACAACTCTATGAAAGGAGCACTACTGGTGTATACCTAAAGTGTGTTTCCCAGCTAGAAGGTATGGAAATCCTACGCGAAATCCATCTCGGAGATTGCGGGCATCACGCCGCTCCTCGATCATTGGTCGCGAAAGCCTTCCGGCAAGGATTCTACCGGCTGACCGCGAAGGCGGACATCGACAAGATGGTTGAGACATGCATGGGATGCCAGTATTATGCCCGACAACCATACGTTCCTGCTGAAGAACTACGAACAATACCAATAACTTGGCCGTTTGCGGTCTGGGGGCTGGACATGGTGGGACCGTTACAGATGGCACCTTGTGGGTTTACGCATCTGCTTGTAGCAGTTGACAAATTCACTAAATGGATAGAAGCTAAACCCATTAGAAAGCTTGATGGGGCAACTGCCCTCAGGTTCGTCCGAGATCTAGTGGTGAGATTTGGTCTCCCACATAGCATTATCACCGACAACGGCAGCAATTTATCACTTGGAGAAGTGGAGGCATATTGCTGGGAGAAAGGCATCCGACTTGACCTTGCATCTGTGGCACACCCACAATCCAATGGTCAGGTTGAGCGAGACAATGGATTAATTCTGCAGGGAATCAAGCCACGTCTTGAGGCACCGCTACATAGAGCAGCTGGAGCCTGGGCGGAAGAATTGCCAATCTGTGCTGTGGAGTTTACGAACTACACCCAACAGATCCACCGTCTACACCCCTTACTTCATGGTATATGGAGCAGAAGCCATCTTGCCTTCCGACATCCTCCACGATGCACCAAGAGTTGCCGCCTACGACGAGGATGACGCTGAAGAATCCAGACGCCTAGATGTGGACCTTCTCGAGGAGGAGCGCGTTTTGGCATGCCAAAGATCCGCCATCTACCAGCAGAAGCTACGCAGCTACCATAGTCGCCGCGTTCGGCATCGCTCATTTAAAGAGGGGGATTTGGTGCTCCGACTTAAGCAGAAGAAGTCACACAAATTATCCCCGCCATGGGAAGGACCGTTCATCATAAGCAAGGCGCTGCTCAATGGGTCTTACTACCTTGTTGGCAACCGTGAACTAAAGGATAGACCCAACGAGGATCATAAGCGTAAGCGACGTGACCCGAATGATGACTACCCGGAGCTTGATCGGCCATGGAACATAGCATAGCTACGTCCTTTTTACACATAGCATTTTTTATCTAATTGTGTACCTCTTATATGATCAATGAAATAAAGCTCTCTGGTTCACTCATATTTCTGGGTCTTTTACCTCCTTTAGTGTTCATTTTTGGATCATGTAAAACCTTTATGCACAAGCTTTGTGTTTGCACTTGTGAAAATTCCACCTACGGGCGTTAGCTTAAGTTTTCTGGTCTACACGTTCTTTGTTGTTTTTATGTGGATTCTGGAGTAGTGACTTTCGGCACTTATTGTCGGCGATTTTGTGCTCAGGTTATTGATGGTGCCATTGGGCATCATCACCTAAGCGCATGGTTCCGACAACGAGTCTTCCGACTCATGAAAAGTCAAGCATAAGAACCAAAGTAATGGATAAGCCAACACTTGCTTAAAAATATATACATGCTGGAAACTAGTTCTTAAGTAGCAGGAAATAACAACCATTGTTTTCCGCCTTATGTTACATCATCAAGTTTTTTCCGCGCATACACCAAAGATGAAACAAATATTACAAAGTTGTTTTTCATTCCTTTGGCGCAGGAGACTTGGAAGCACCATCGTCACCAGCCGGAGAATCACCCTCAACGCCGACACTGTGATGGGACTCAGAGGAGTCTTGGTTGACGCTGTCGATGGTGTTCATGGGAACGAAGATGTCGATGTCCACCAACTCGGAAACTCTGGTGTCATAACCCGCGAGTGACGACAAAATGGCTTTGTGATCAATCTCTTTGCCGTCATCGTCAACGTCGGGGATACCAGAGGTCACCATATCGATGTCGGCATCTTCGTAGTGTGCCTTCACCATTGACAGCGCCATCCTTGCGCCAGCCCATGCACATGAAGCTTTCTAGCTTGTGATACGCTCGGGGGCTCGGCGCAGAATCTCCGAGTACTTCGCCATGGAGTCCGAGGCCTTGATGTGTATCTGGAGGGGCTTGGCAATATCTTTGGCTTGGGTGATGGCGGTGTTGATGAAGTTGCCGGCAAGAACCATGCATTCCTTGGCTGGAGGAGGCGATCTGGTTAAACCCATAGGAGCTGCAAATTCCGACAAGGATCGCATGAGTTCAACAATTCAAAGTATCCAGACTACAGAAATACAAGGCGGAGGAAACTTACTGAAGATGCTGGGCTCAGCTTGCCAAAGGGTGTCCGCCAAGTATTGTTTCTCTTGTTGGAGGAGCTTGTACGCCTCGCCATGGCGGTGATTCTGCTCATCGGCAGCACGCTTTTGATCTTTCAAGATCGCGATCTCCTCCTTCAAGCGGTTTATTTCCTCGGCGGTGGAGTCCTGCAAGGCCTTCATTGATTCTTCATGCATTTTCAGCATGTCTTCTCTCTCCTTTTTAAGGATCTTGTTCTCGCTGTCCAACTGCTGGATGTGCTTGGACTGCTCGACAATGTCCTTGGCCTTGGCAACATGTTCTGCAAAGTCGGAGAAAACAAAGTACACAGTAAGTACTTGGAGAATGAAGGCACAAAACCAAGACGGAATGCGCAAAAAAGAAAACAGACTCTTGTTTTTGATGATATGTTCCTTCAAGATGGCAGTTTTACCCTTTTCGGCTTCAAGATCTGCGTGCATCTTCTGGTACTTTTCATTGGCCATGCCCCTCCGAGCATTCTCGTTTTGTGGAAAAAATAAAAAAGGTAAACCGTTGTTTAGTTTGCTTGGAGCATCTAGTCGGACATTTTCCACCTAGGCGCTCGGGGCTACAGCGAGAGTTTTTTACTTAGCAATATGCTTAGCTTTTCTTTAAGCATCTAGTTGGAGCTAATTTAGTTCTCGATTAGAAGCTTGGGGGATACAGTATAAAGTTTTTAACTCGGAAAATGCTTAGCTTTTCTTTAAGCATATAGTCGAAACTAATTCAGTTACAACTAGAGGCTTAGGGGCTACAGTATTGAAAATTATAAACACCGCGTATGCTACTCTTAAAGCATCTAGTCGGAATAGTTTGTTCCATCTAAATGCTTGGGGGCTATAGTGAGAGTTTTTTCTAACTTAGTCACTCTTAGAGCATATAGATGCAAAGCCTATGGTTTTCCGTCTACATCCTCGGGGGCTACAGTGGGATACTCATATGAAATGCAAAAGGCAAAGTAAAACTTACAAGTGCAATGATCTTGAGGTTTGTAGCGCTCTCTGCTAGCAGCTTGCCAAAGGAGATGCTATTTCCTTGCAAGATGTCCGCTTGTCGGAGGAGCTCCTCAATACCACACGTCGGAGATGACGGTACTCCTCCAGAACCAGAGTTGTGTTACTCGGCGTGAGCGTCGGGTAAACTATCTTCCGAAACTCAAAGGGTTTTTGGGGAGCAAGGGCACCGCCTTCGGCAGAAGTACCATCCTCCACCACTGACTTGCCTCTACCGATGGCATCCTTAGCCGGAGCTTCAGCCATTTGGTGAGCGGTGCTCTCCTACTTCGCCTGCTCGCCGACAACAACGAGTTCGGTAGAGGCGCTAGAATCCACTTCCATGACGGAAGGGCCTGGTGCCTCCTTAGCTTGTGAGCTTGTCGGGGCGGCCGAGGGCTTGACGGTAGGAGTAGCAGGGGCAATGGCGGGGGAGGCGTCGCGATGCAGCATGTCCTTGATATTTCAAGAAGCCCCCAAAGTTTTGGAGGTCTTCTTGAGGTTGGTCGTGTCTTTCTTCCTAAAACGTACAAAATGTATAAGTACAGGAACAAGATAGACAAATAGACAATGTCGGAGAATGAGAAGCTTACACTAGGGGGGGGGTGCTTTGGCAAAGATCTCGGTGGTTCTTCTCTTTTCCGCCTCCAGGGTGGCGGTAGTCTTTTTAGAGGCTCCACCCTCCGTCTTCTTCTTCTTGCCTCCATCGGCAGCGTCAGAGGTGGAGCTATTCCGCTTTCGCGCCAACGGGACATCGTCGTCGGACACGACCGTGACTTCCTTCATCTTTGGATCGTAGATTTGGGCAGCCAGGTTGCCCTCCTCTAGATCGCTAAGCTGTTAAGTAAGAAGTCACCGTGTTAGACAAAATGACATTTGCAAGACGGAAGAACTGGAGCATATGTCGTACACGGAAAATAAATACGTACCTTTGGGCACTTGCCGTCTACGAACATGTCGTAGGTGATGGTGAAGCCACGCTTCTTATCCTTCACCTTGACGATGTCCTTTAGGCGGAGCTTGACGGAGTCGCTCGAGAAGTTATCCACGGAGATCCGGAGGCTATCCCTTTGATCACTGGTGTACTTGTGCATATACTTCGCGCGGTGCTGCAGAGGTTGGATTCGCCTGATGAACGAGCACATGGCTAGGTCCAAGCCGGTTAAACCCGTCTCTATGAACCATTCGATCCGCCTTATAGCGCGGGAAGCGTCGAGGTCGGAAGGAAGGGAGGCTTGGGATCTCCATGTGGAAACTTCAGCGGCGGCTCCATCCGCGAAGTCCGGGTACGTCACTTCTCGGCCCGCCAGAGGAATGTCGGGGCCGTAGAAGTACGTCCGCTGCCAATTCTTGCAGGACTCGTGGCCGACAATGTCGGGGAACCGCCGGCCAGGTCGAATCTTGAAGCTTATGGTGCCGCAGTTCCTAAGCTCCTCCTTACTATGTCCGGCTTCACGTTTGACGGTGAAGAAGTACACGAACAAGTCTAACTTAGGCCTTATCCCTAGATAACCCTCGCAAAGTCCCGCGAAGTTGCTAAGCACTAAGATACTATTGGGGGAGAGGTTATGGGGCTGGACCTTGTAGTGGTTTAAGACGGAGAGGAAGAAGTGGGAGATGGGCAGGGAAATGCCGCGTACCAGCTAAGCTTTGAGGTACACCTTTTCTCCGGCTTGAGGAGAAGGTGTCACCTCGCCAGCCGGCGCCGCCCGCCAGGCAAGCCCCTCCATCGCGGGGAGGTAGCCTTCAGCGACCATCTCCTGGATGTCACGATCGGTGATGTCCGAGCCGTGCCAGTCGCCCTTATCCGAGTCTGGCTCTTCCTCCAGTGGCTCTAACGCCGCCAGATTTTGGTCGCCGACGGTGGATTCGATCACCGCCGATGCGGGAATGACCAAGCCCTCTGGGGGCACGACGATGGAGCACGCCGGATTCGCCGTGGCTTCGCTTGACACCGCCATGGATGGGGAGGTGATGCTGCTCGCCATGGAGAGAAGGTTGGAAGCAACTAGTGCGGAGGGGAGTTAGGGTTTTTTCGAGGTTTCTCGCGGAGAGCTCGAGGAGACGCGCGGCTGGAGGAAGAAGATGACGCGAGAAGAATGAGGTAAAAAGTGGAGATTTCTCCACGGTTACTATTTATCATCCTCGGCGTCAAGATTCATGCAGCTTAATCGGACGGTTGCCGCGTAGACGACATGTTCGCGAACGTGCGCGGTAATTTCGCCACGTCTCCAACCGTCGCCGCCAATGGTTCGTATCGCTAGCGCGGGAAAATCGGATATGATTGCGTTCTCTGCATGTGTGAGTTACGAGGCATCGCTGACCTAAGCCTACGTCGTCCTAGCTGACATGGGTATATGAGCCATCACATCGAAGATTCCGACATATACGAATTTAATCCGACTATGGAAGAGTACAATAGAAGATTCAACATTTCTCCGGCTTATAAGTCGAAGACGGAGAAAGCCTTGCAGGGTTCTATGGGAGGACTACAAGATGTTGCTTGACGATTTGCCGACATCCATCTAGACGGAGGATTCCACGTGAAGAGGCAAGACGACGCAAGATCTCGGATTTCTCCGGGGGCTACTGTTGGGGATATGCTATATGGGTATCCTTATAGCATGTCTCCTATCCGGCTAACCCGGGTGGCCCATAGTCGGTAGCATGGCCTATGGCCTGCTGGGCGACCCAGTTAGATGGATCCAGAAGGGAGGCCCATGCCAGATAAAGGAAGGCTACGGTGGAGTTACCAACGTACCCGGAGCCTTGGAGTGCAAGATACACAAGACTAGTAATAGACAGTGTAGGACTCTCTAACCTATCCGGCTAGGACTTTTCCCTGTAACCCTAGGACCTGGCGACCATATAAGTCAGGCCTGTGGGATCCTTTAGGGCACGATTATAGACAACTTCTCACAACCTCGCACAGCGAATCTATCTCTGTAACTCGGCGTATTGCCCTTATAGTGATTTATAGCAGGAGTAGGATTCCGCCACCGTCTTGGGATCTGAACCTGGGTAAGCTGTGTTACCTCGTACCCGTCAACCGTCCGCCTTACCCCACGTCTCTAAACATGCACTGTAAGGACTCCTCCATGGCGTACTCGTCGGCAATACCACGACAAAAGTTGTTTTCATCAGTAGAAACCTGGGGAATATCATCCGTTTGGGATTCATCCAGTGATATGGAATTTTCTGGTGGTGTCCCAAACAATGATTTGTAATACTTTGTAATGTAAGATTTTAGTTGCTCCTGTCCCTCAATCATACCTTCATCCTGAATTAAAGAGTGAATAAGTTTCTTCTTATGCTTGCCATTGGCAACAGCATGGAAGTATCTTGTATTCGCATCTCCTTCAAGGATGAATTTTTGTTTAGAGCGTTGGTACCACTTGAGTTCTTCCTCGCGAAGAATTCTGGCAATTTCTGCATTCGATTGCTTCTTAAGCTCAATCTCAGATGCAGTTAAGAGCCTTATTTCCGTAGAAGCCTCCAAATCATCAATAATAGATGAAAGACGCATTTTTTCTTTTTTCAAGATACCGGCAGTGTGTCTGGCCCAACCACGAAGGAATTTGTGAAGAGTCCGCATTTTATTATTCCATTGCTGTATAGGCATTTGACCAGCCACCAGTTTTTCCATATTTCTTTCACTAAATCAAAAAAACATCTCTTCCAATCCATCCAAATTCAAACTTGAAACTATGTTTGGATCTTCGTGATGGTGTTCCAACAGATAAAAGTATTGGAGCATGGTCCGACTGTTGGAATTATGCCCTAGAGGCAATAATAAAGATGTTATTATTATAATTCTTGTTCATGATAAAGTTTATATTCCATGCTAGAATTGTATTAAGCGGAAACTTTGATACTTGTGTGGTTTATGAACAACACCGTGTCCCTAGTACGCCTCTATGGACTTGCTCGTTGATTAATGATGGTTAAGGTTTCCTAACCATAGACATGAGTTATCGATTAATAATGAGATCATGTCATTAGGAGAATGATATGATGGACAGACCCAAATTAAGCAGAGCAATTAGATCGTGTCATCGTGTTCTTCTTTGCGAAGCTTTTTCCTATGTCAAGTATTGTATTCCTTAGACCATGAGATAATACAACTCCCTGGTATCAGAAGAAAGCTTTGAGGTCATCAAACGTCATCCTATGTGAGGGTAATCATAAAGGTGTCTCTCAGGTGATCGGAAAGTACTTGTTGGGTTGTATGTATCGAGATGGAATTTGTCCCTCCCGAGTTGGAGAGATATACTTCGGGCCCACTCGTTAATCGATATCAACACCACTTGATCACAAAGTGATATCGGATTACGGAACGAGTAAAGTACTTGTTGTGAACCAGATTGAACTAGGTATGCCGATACCAACGATCGAATCTCAGGCAAGTAAAATATCGCGTGACGAAGGGAATACATATATGGGATTGATTGAATCCTGGCATCGTGGTTCATCCGATATGATCATCGATGAATATGTGGGAGTCAATATGGGTTTCCAGATCCCGCTGTTGATTATTGATAGAAGATCATGTCTGCATATTCTCGAACCCGTAGGGTCACACACTTAACGTGCATCGACGCTAGGATGGAAAGGATAATTGGTTTATGAGTTTTTTGTTCGGAGTCTCGGATGAGACCCAGGACATCACAAGAGGTTCCGGAATGGTCCGGAGAATAAGATTCATATAAAGGAAAGCAGTTTTTGGATTTCGGAATCGTTTCGGAGTTTATCGATATTGTACCGGAAGGTTCTAGAAGGTTCTGGAGTGGAACCAATGTGGGCCCACTTGTCGGAGGCCTGCGTGGGCCTAAGGGGAAGTGCCCTGGCCACTTTGGGCCAGGGGCACAAGGCCCCTAAGGCCCAGCCGGCCAGCCCTTAGGGGAAACCCTAAGGGAACCTTCCAGAAGAGGGGGGTGACTTGCCCCCCACTCCACCCCTTGGGCCGCCGCCCTAGGGCTTGGAGGAGGGGTCAAGGGGCCGGCCAGCCCCCTATATAAGGAGGGAAGGGGCGCAGCCTCCCCCCACTCCAACCCTAGCTGCCGTCCAACTGCTGCCCCTCCACCTCTCTCTCTCTCTCTCTCTCCCGACTGCGTGTAGGCGAAGCCCTGCCGCAGAAACTCTCCACCATAAGCACCAAAACGTCGTGCTGCGGATCCAATTTATCTCTCCACCATACTTGCTATACCAAGGAAAGGAGGAGACGTCGCTGCACCGTACGTCTGCATCTCTCGGAGGCGCCGCCATTTGCGGCGTAGGATCGAATCGAATCGCGAGGAGGAGACCGCGAGTACGACTACGTCAACCACGTTCTGTTGAACGTTTCCTCTGTGCGATTTCTTCAAGGGTATGAAGATATCATCAATCTCTCTCGTTGATTACATCTCCTAGATTATATCTTGGCTTTCTTGTTCGCATTCGTAAGATTTTTTTTTGATTTACTATGCTGTGAAATCCTTCAGTGGTATCAGAGCTAGATCTATGCGTAGATGTGTTTCACGAGTAGAACGCAACATGCTTGTTGCGGGCGTTGATGTTTTCTGTTGCAAACATCTTGTTGTGTATTTATTATGGCACGGCATAGTGAGATCGAAGCGGTCCAGGCCAACTTTACGCGACTTCGTCCGCGAGACCGGCTCTGCACTTCACGTGTGGCTTGTTCCACACATGCGGCTGGTGGATGCGAGTTTCTCTCACTATAGTAGTCATGAGATTTACAACGGATGTTAGCAACCATAATATCACCGTTGTGGCTTTCCGTAGGTAAGAATCGTTCTTAGCTTGTTACTCACATAAGCCACGTAAAACATGCAACAGCAAAGTAGAGGCGTCTAACTTGTTTTTGCAGGGAGTGTTTTGTGATATGGTATGGCCCAAGACATGATATGTATGCAATGATCATGTTTTGTAATATTTCACGACTTGCATGTCGATGAGTTCACAACCGGCAGGAGTCGTATGGTTGTCTTTATAATTGTATATGACCTGCGTGTCAACTTCTTATACGCATGTAATAGCTTTACTTTATCGCTAAGTAGTTAGCAATAGTTGTAGTTGCTATTCGTGGTGGAGGCAATCATGGTGGAGTGATGGAGATCATGTTGGCGCGCACAAGATGGAGATCATTGCGCGGAGATTGGCTATACCATGTCACATAAAAAAAATTATATGCATGTGATGTTTATCCTTTTATGTATCTTATTATGCTTAGATCGCGACGGTAGCATTATAAGATGATTCCTCACTTAAAGATCAAGATAAAATTGTGTTCTCCCCATGTATGCACTGTTGCGAAAGTTCGTCGTTTTCAAGCACCTCGTGATGATCGGGTGCTATAAACTCTGCGTTCACATACAACGGGTGCAAGCCAGTTTTGCACACGCAGAAATACTTGGGTTTGACTTGACGAGCCTAGCATGTACAGACATGGCCTCAGAACACACAAACCGAAAGGTTAAACATGAGTCATATGAATGATATTATCGACACTTTGTTGTCCACCATTGAAACCACATCTCTTCTCGTGAAGATCGGATTAGGTGTGGTGAATTTGGATCGTGTTCACTAAACAACTTGAGGGATGTTGAATTTAGTGGGAGTTCATCTAGTAATTTGATTAAGTTGAACTAGTTATCATGAACATAGTCTAAATTGTATTTGCAAATTTTGTAGATCAAATGGCTAAGTCCAACTTCAACTTCAACGTTTTTGTTGAGAAAGAAAAGCTTAAGAACAATGGGTCTAACTTCACCAACTGGTTCCGCAATCTGAGAATCATTCTCGCTGGCGGACAAAAAACCTATGTACTTGAGAAAGCGCTAGGTGACGCCCCTGCTACTGATGCGCGGGCTGATGAAAAAGCTGTTTACCAGTCACGCAAAGATGATTATAGAGTGATTAAGAGTACCATGTTGTTTGCTATGGAACCGGAACTTCAAAATCGTTTTGAGGAGTTCGACGAGCCCTTTGAGATACTTGAGGAACTGAAAACCATGTTTCAGACTCAGGCCCGTTCTAAGAGATATGAGATCCCTGAGAAGTTCTTTAACTGCAAGATGGAGGAAGGGAGTTCCGTTAGTGAGCATGCCATTAAGATGCCGGGCTACACTCAACGTCTTGAGCAACTGGACTGCAAGATTCCAGAAGAGCTCAAGATTGATAGAGTTCTGCAATCACTCCCTCCTATCTACAAAGGTTTTATAGTTACTCACAATCAAATTGGTTCCACTAATACGATCACTGAGCTCTTCACTAAGCTAAAAGCTGCAGAGGTGGATATCAAGAAAGATAATCATGTGTTGATGGTCAACAAGGCCACTAGCTTTAAGAAAGCTAAGGGTGCAAAGAAATCCTTCAATAAAGGCAGCGGCAAGCGCGTTGCCCTGCTGAGAAGAAGCTCAAGTCTGGACCTAAGCCGGACACTGAGTGCTTCTATTGCAAGGACATGGGTCACTGGAAGCGCAACTATCCAAAGTACTTAGCGGACAAGAAGGCTGGCACCATTAAAGGTATATTTGATATACATGTTATTGATGTTTACCTTACTAGTTCTCGTTGTAGTGCCTGGGTATATGATACTGGTTCAGTTGCTAATATTTGTAACTCGAAACAGGAGCTACAGAATAGACGGCGGCTAGCAAGTGATGAGGTGACGATGCGTGTTGGCAATGGATCAAAAGTTGATGTGATGGCCATCGGCACGCTCTCCTTAGTTTTACCTCGGGATTAATTTTAAACCTTAATAAGTGTTATTATGTGCCTGCGTTGAGCATGAACATTATATCTGAATCGTGTTTATTGCAAGACGGTTATTCATTTAAATCAGAGAATAATGGTTGTTCTAGTTATATGAATAACATCTTTTATGGTCATGCACCTGTTGTGAATGGTTTATTTCTTCTGGATCTCGAAAGCAATGAAACGCACATCCATAACATTGAGGCTAAGAGATGCAAAGTAGATAGTGATAATCCAACTTATTTGTGGCACTGCCGTCTAGGTCATATTTGTGTAAAACGCATGAAGAAACTCCATTCTGATGGACTTTTGGAGTCTCTTGATTTTGAATCATTTGACACGTGTGAGCCGTGCCTCATGGGCAAGATGATCAAAACCCTGTTCTCCGAAATAATGGAGCGAGCAACAGACTTATTGGAAATCATACATACCGATGTATGCTGACCAATGAGTGTTTCGACGCGCGGTGGATATCGCCATTTTCTCACTTTTACTGATGACTTAAGTAGATATGGGTATATCTATTTAATGAAACATAAATCTGAAATGTTTGAAAAGTTCAAAGAATTTCAGAACGAAGTGGAAAACCATCGTAACAGGAAAATTAAATTTCTACGATCCGATCGTGGAGGTGAATATTTGAGTTATGATTTTCTCACGCATCTTAAAGCAAGCGGAATTGTTTCGCAACTCACGCCACCCGGAACACCACAGCGCAATGGTGTGTCTGAACGCCGGAATCGAACTCTATTAGATATGGTGCGATCAATGATGTCTCTTACAGATTTGCCGTTATCATTTTGGGGTTATGCATTAGAAACCACTGCATTCACTTTAACTAGGGCACCATCTAAATCCGTTGAGACGACACCGTATGAACTATGGTTTGGTGCTAAACCTAAGTTGTTGTTTCTTAAAGTTTGGGGATGCGAAGCTTACGTCAAGAAGTTGATGCCGGACAAGCTCGAACCTAAAGCGGAGAAATGCGTCTTCATAGGATACCCTAAGGAAACAATTGGGTATACCTTCTACCACAGATCCGAAGGCAAAGTGTTTGTTGCAAAGAACGGATCCTTTCTTGAGAAGGAGTTTCTCTCGAAAGAAGTGAGTGGGAGGAAGGTAGAGCTAGACGAGGTTATTGAACCTTCTCTCGAGTTGGAGAGTAGTGCAACACTTGAAATTGTTCCAGTGCCGTCTGCACCAACAAGAGAGGAAGCTAATGACGAGGATCATGAAACTTCGAACGATGCTACTACTGAACTTCGCAGGTCGACAAGGTCACGTGCCACTCCTGAATGGTATGACAACCCTATCTTAACCGTCTTGTTGTTAGACAACAATGAACCCGTGAACTATGAGAAAGCAATGATGAGCCCAGACTCTGAGAAATGGCTAGAGGCCATGAAATCCTAATTGGGATCCATGAGCGAAAACCAAATATGGACTTTGGTGGACCCTCCTAGCAACCGTAAGGCCGTTGAGTGCAAATGGATTTTCAAGAAGAAAACGGACGCGGATGGTAATGTTACTGTCTATAAATCTCGTCTTGTCGCAAAAGGGTTTCGGCAAGTTCAAGGTGTTGACTATGATGAGACTTTCTCTCCCGTAGCGATGTTTAAGTCCATTCAGATTTTATTAGCAATTGCTGCATTTCATGATTATGAAATATGGCAGATGGATGTCAATACTGCGTTCCTTAATGGCAACATTGATGAAGAGTTGTATATGATGCAGCCCGAAGGTTTTGTTGATCCTAAGGATGCTAATAAGGTGTGCAAACTTCAGTGTTCCATTTATGGACTGAAGCAAGCATCTCGGAGTTGGAACCTTCGTTTTGATCAAGTGATCAAGAGTTTTGGATTTGTTCCAAATTGCTACGAAGCTTGTATCTACAAGAAAGTGAGTGGGAGCTCGGTGACATTTTTAGTACTATATGTGGATGACATATTGAT
Source organism: Avena sativa (assembly GCA_916181665.1). NCBI lineage: Eukaryota > Viridiplantae > Streptophyta > Magnoliopsida > Poales > Poaceae > Avena > Avena sativa. The sequence goes on along the minus strand of OV702293.1, from coordinate 374,861,301 downwards.
TATTGGAAATGACATTGGTATGCTTAACGATGTGAAGAGTTATTTGAATAAATGTTTTTCAATGAAAGACCTAGGAGAAGCTGCTTATATATTAGGCATCAAAATCTATAGAGATAGACAAATACGCCTAATAGCTTTAAGCCAAAGTACATATCTAGACAAAGTTCTGAAAAGGTTCAGAATGGATAAAGCAAAGAAAGGTTCATTGCCCATGTTGTCAGGTAAGATATTGAGCAAGGCTCAGTGTCCAGCTACGGTAAAAGATAGAGATACTATGAGCAAAGTGCGATATGCCTCGGCCATAGGTTCTATCATGTATGCCATGCTATGTACTAGACCGGATGTGTCCAATGCTCTTAGTTTGACGAGCAGATACCAAAGTGATCCAGGAGTGGAACATTGGACAGCCGTAAAGAACATCATAAAGTATTTAAATAGGACTAAAGAAATGTTCTTGGTCTATGGAGGTGATGAGCAGCTCGTCGTAAAAGGTTACATCGACGCTAGTTTCGACACCGACCCGGATGATTCTAAATCTCAGACAGGATACGTTTATATTTTGAATGGTGGAGTTGTGAGCTGGAGAAGCTGCAAGCAAAACGTGATCGCGGGATCTACAACAGAAGCGGAATACATGGCTGCTTCAGAAGCGTCAAGTGAAGGAGTTTGGATCAGGAACTTCATCACTGAGCTTGGTGTGGTTCCAAGTGCCTTGGACCCACTGGAGATATTGTGTGACAACACTGGCGCCATAGCACTGGCTAAGGAACCAAGATATCATCCAAAGACCAAGCACATCAACCGCCGTTTTCATATAATTCGAGATTATATAGCAGGTGGAGATCTGAAGATTAGCAAAGTACATACGGATCTGAATGTCGCAGATCCGTTGACTAAACCTCTTCCATGAGCAAAACATGATCAGCACCTTAATGCCATGGGTGTTAGATTGTTGCCACATGTAAACTAGATTATTGACTCTAGTGCAAGTGGGAGACTGTTGGAATTATGCCCTAGAGGCAATAATAAAGATGTTATTATTATAATTCTTGTTCATGATAAAGTTTATATTCCATGCTAGAATTGTATTAAGCGGAAACTTTGATACTTGTGTGGTTTATGAACAACACCGTGTCCCTAGTACGCCTCTATGGACTAGCCCATTGATAATGATGGTTAAGGTTTCCTAACCATAGACATGAGTTGTCGATTAATAATGAGATCATGTCATTAGGAGAATGATATGATGGATAAACCCAAATTAAGCAGAGCAATTAGATTGTGTCATCTTGTTCTTCTTTGTGAAGCTTTTTCCCATGTCAAGTATTGTATTCCTTAGACCATGAGATAATACAACTACCTGGTATCGGAAGAAAGATTTGAGGTCATCAAACGTCATCCTATGTGAGGGTAATCATAAAGGTGTCTCTCAGGTGATCGGAAAGTACTTGTTGGGTTGTATGTATCGAGATGGAATTTGTCCCTCCCGAGTCGGAGAGATATACTTCGGGCCCACTCGGTAATCGATATCAACACCGCTTGCAAGCACGTGGTTAAGGAGTTAATCACAAAGTGATATCGGATTACGGAACGAGTAAAGTACTTGCTGTGAACGAGATTGAACTAGGTATGCCGATACCAACGATCGAATCTCAGGCAAGTAAAATATCGCGTGACGAAGGGAATACATATATGGGATTAATTGAATCCTGGCATCGTGGTTCATCCGATATGATCATTGATGAACATGTGGGAGTCAATATGGGTTTCCAGATCCCGCTGTTAATTATTGATAGAAGATCATGTCTGCATATTCTCGAACCAGTAGGGTCACACACTTAACTTGCATCGACGCTAGGATAGAATGGATAATTGGTTTATGAGTTTTTTGTTCGGAGTCTCGGATGAGACCCAGGAAATCACGAGAGGTTACGGAATGGTCCGGAGAATAAGATTCATATAAAGGAAAGCAGTTTTTGGATTTCTGAATCGTTTCGGAGTTTATCGATATTGTACTGGAAGGTTCTAGATGGTTCCGGAGTGGGACCAACGTGGGCCCACTTGTCGGAGGCCTGCGTGGGCCTAAGGGGAAGTGCCCTGGCCACTTTGGGCCAGGGGCACAAGGCCCCTAAGGCCCAGCCGGCCAGCCCTTAGGGGAAACCCTAAGGGAACCTTCCAGAAGAGGAGGGGTGTGACTTGCCCCCCACTCCACCCCTTGGGCCGCCGCCCTAGGGCTTGGAGGAGGGGTCAAGGGGCCGGCCATCCCCCTATATAAGGAGGGCAGGGGCGCAGCCTGTTGGAGATATGCCCTAGAGGTAATAATAAATGTAGTTATTATTATATATCTTTGTGTTTATGATAAATGTTTATATTCATGCTATAATAGTATTAACAAGGAAACATTAATACTTGTGTGAATTGTAAACTTAAATTGAAGTCCCTAGTATAGCCTCTATACTTCACTAGCTTGTTGGTTGATTAAATGATTGTGGTTTCCATATCATGAACATTGAGATGTTATCAACAACAAGATCATATCGTTAGGAGAATGATATGGTGGACATACTCCTATAGACAAGCGTAGCATAAAGATCAAGTCATTTCAATAGTTCAATTGCTATATGCTTTCTGATACATAGTAACCTAATTCCTTCGACCATGAGATCATGCATATCACCTTTACTGGATGGATGCTTTGATGTCATCAAACACCACACCGTAACAGGGTGGCTATAAAGGTGGCATTGAGTGTTCGGAAAGTATTGGTTGAAACACATGGATCAAGAGTGGGATTTGTCCATCCACATGACGGATAGATATTCTCTGGGCCCTCTCGGTGAAATGTCATCCAATTAGCTTGCAAGCATGTGACTTGGTCACAAGGGATCACATATCACGGGAACGAGAAAAGAGTACTTATCAGTAACGAGGATGAACTAGGTATGCAGAGATACCGACGATCATAACCTCGGATAAGTAACATATCGTGAGACAAAGGGAAATTGGTATCGTATGTAAGTGGTTCATTCGATCGCAAAGTAATCGTAGAAATATGTGGGAGCCATATGAATTTCCAGATTCCTCTATTGGTTATTGTTCGGAGAAGTGTCTCGATCATGTCCGCATAATTCACGAACCGTAGGGAGACACACTTAAGGATTCGACGTTGTTTGAGTAGTTATGGTATTATGAGAAAGAGCCCGAATGTTGTTCGGAGTCTCGGATGGGATCCGGGATATCACAAGGTGATCCGGAATGGTCCGGAGAATAAGATTCATATAAGGAAAGTCCCGTTTCGGAGTTCGGGAATGATTCCGGTGTTTTCATCGGGGATATTCTAGAAGGTTCCGGATTGTCCGGCACTCCGGGGGGGGAGGGGTACATGAATGTGTCATTACATATTGGAATGATTGCATCATGTACTAAGTGTTCTTGCTGTCCCAAATATAGGATTAAATTGAATCCTAAAACAGAAAAGTCAAATGTCCAGTTTGAAAGTCAAACTGCCAAAAACAAGAAACTGTGGGAAACAAGCAAGAGGAGTTGGAGTCGACTTGGAGGAGGAGTTTCTCTCCTCCAAGCCGGCGGCCAGCCTAGGCCGAGTTGGGGAGGGACTCCCTCCCTCCCCTGGCGCGCCACCCCCTCCCACCTATATAAGGAGGGGCAGGGCTCCCCTCCTACACACAAGTTTCCTATCCTCTAAACTAAACCCTAGATCTAGACCCCGGTTTAGAGCTATTCGGTTTAGAGCCTTCTAATTGGTTTAGAGCCCTCTAATTGGTGTGTCTAATTACTAGACCACTAATAGCCTCTCTCATAAGCTCCACCATACTTGCACCGGCTTAAGGCGAAGCCCTGCGGGATTTCCCCTCTACTTCCGGTACCACGCCGTTGTGCTGCCGGAATCGCGAGGAGAGTGCTACAACCTCCGCTGCCTGCTGGAACAAGGGAGAGGAAGGTCTTCGTCGAGTACCGAACGTGTGACCGACTGCGGGAGCGCTGCGGGAACGCGGCGCTGGAAGGATCGTCTACGCGATCTTGAGATCGGAAAGAGTACGACTACATCACCCACGAGAATCTGCTCTCGTTAAACACTTTGGAATCTTCGAGGGTGAGTTATTCCATCGACTCGTCGCTGCAATCTAGTAGATAGATCTTGGCTTGTTTGTTTGTATGCGATAGAAAATTTTTGTTTTCCATGCTACGAACCCCTACAGTGGTATCAGAGCCGTGTCTATATGTAGATCTGTTGCACGAGTAGAACACAATGGTCATTGTGGGCGTTGATGCTTTTATTGTAGATTGCTTTTTGTGTACTTTGCATCTTGCGGTATGTTGGGATGAAGCGGCCCGGGCTAACCTTACATGACATCGTTCATGAGACTTGCTCCACGCTTGACATGCAACTCGTTTTGCATAAGTGGCTTTGCGGGTGCCTGTTTCTCCTAGCATAGTAAAGATCCAATTTACAACGGGTGATCAACAATGCTAGTATCAATGTTGTGGTTCTTGTTCGTAAGTTAGAACGACACTTATGGAAAGCCCCAAACCACGTAAAATATGCAAAGAAAGTAGAAGCGTCTAACTTTGTTTTGCAGGGGTGTGCAGTGATGTGATATGGCCATGATTGTGATTATATTTGATGTATGCAATGTTCCTTATTGTAAGTTGGCAACCGGCAGGAGCCATATGGTTGTCTTTAAATTCTGTTAAGACCTGCGTGTCTATTCAAAATAGTTGTAATAGTTGAAGCTGGCGGACGACAACCATGAAGAAGCGTCATTGACCTTGATGCTATGCCGGTGATGATGGAGATCATGTTCGTGCTTGAAGATGGAGATCGGAAGCACAAAGAAGAAAGGCCATATCATATCACATATTATGAATTGCATGTGATGTTAATCCTTTATGCATCTTGTATTGCTTAGTAGACGACGGTAGCATTATAAGATGATCCCTCATGCACATAAATTTCAAGTTCTAAAGTGTTCACCCTTAGTATGCACCGTTGCCAAAGCTTGCTACTTCGAAGCACCACGTGATGATCGGGTGTCTTTGATTCCGCGGGTGAATACAACGTAAGCAAGCCAAATTTGCTTATGCGGTAGCTAAGGTTTGATCTTGACGAGCCTAGCATGTACAGACATGGCCTCAGGAACACGGATCGCCGAAAGGCAAAGCATGAATCATATAGTAGATATGATGAACATGATGATTGTTCGCCATTAAAACTATATCAGCTCTCGTGATGATCGGTGTTGATGTAGTGGATTTGGTTCGTGTGATCACTAAAACAATGTGAGGGATGTTGTTTTGAGTGGGAGTTCACCTAGTTTAATTTCATTAATTAATTTGAACTCAATTTGTCATAAACTTAGTCTAAACTATTGCAAATATGTTGTAGATCAATGGCAGCCCCTACCATCAATTTTAATGCGTTCCTAGAGAAAGAAAAGTTGAAAAACAATGGAAGCAACTTCGCGGATTGGTTCCGCAATTTGAGGATTGTCCTCACAGCTGGTAATTTGACCTATGTGCTGGATGCACCGCTGGGTGACCCACCTGCAGCTGATGCTCCCGATGAAGTAAAGAATGTTTACCTCGCTCGGAAGAATCAGTACTCCATAGTTCAGTGTGCTATCTTGTATGGTTTAGAATCGGAGCTTCAGAAAAGGTTTGAGAATTCAGACCCATATGATATTGTCGAGGATCTCAAATTAATTTTTGAGACTCATGCGGCAATTGAAAGCTATGAGGCTTCTGAAAAGTTCTTTAACTGCAAGATGGAAGAGGGTAGCTCCGTCAGTGAGCATGTGCTTAAGATGTCTGGGCACGCAAATAAACTTCAAAGTTTGGGTATAGTGATTCCTAATACTTTGGGAGTTTACCGCATCCTCCAATCACTACCACCAAGTTACAAGAACTTTGTGATGAACTACAACATGCAGAACATGAACAAAGAGTTGCCAGAACTATTTGCTATGTTAAAATCTGCAGAAGTGGAGATCAAGAAAGAGCACCAAGTGTTGATGGTCAATAAGACCACCAAATTCAAGAAAGGCAAGTCTAAGCAAAAGGGACGCTTCAAGAAGGGTGGTAAGAAAGTTACCACGCCGACGAAGAAGACCAAGGCTGGACCTAAGCCTGAAACTGAGTGCTTTTACTGCAAGGGAGAAGGTCACTGGAAGCGGAATTGCCCAAGGTACTTGGCGGATTTGAAGAACGGCAACATCAAGAAGAAAGGTATATCTGATATACATATTATTGATGTGTATCTCACTAGTACTCGTAGTAGTGCCTGGGTATTTGATACTGGTTCGGTTGCTCATATTTGTAACTCGAAACAGGAGCTGCAGAATAAACGGAAGCTAGTGAAGAACGAGGTGACGATGCGCGTGGGAAACGGATCAAAGGTTGATGTGATCGCGGTCGGCACGCTACCTCTTCATCTACCATCGGGATTAGTTTTATACTTAAATAATTGTTATTTGGTGCCTACGTTAAGCATGAACATTATATCAGGATCTTGTTTATTGCGAGACGGTTACTTGTTTAAATCCGAGAATAATGGTTGTTCGATTTATATGAGTAATATGTTTTACGCACATGCACCTATGATAGATGGTCTATTCTTGTTGAATCTCGATAGTAGAAATACACATATTAATAACATTGAAGCTAAACGATTGAAATCAAGCGATAACTCGACCTATATGTGGCACTGTCGTCTTGGTCACATTGGAGTGAAACGTATGAAGAAACTCCATTCCGATGGACTTCTTGAATCACTTGATTTTGAATCACTTGAAAGATGCGAAGCATGTCTGATGGGTAAAATGACTAAGACTCCATTTTCTGGTATAATGGAGCGAGCTACGGACTTACTGGAAATCATACATACCGATGTGTGTGGTCCAATGAGTGTAGCATCGCGCAGTGGTTATCGTTATGTTCTTACCTTCACGGATGACTTGAGTAGATATGGGTATATCTATTTCATGAAACATAAGTCCGAAACTTTCGAGAAGTTTAAGGAGTTTCAAAGTGAGGTAGAGAATCAACGTAACAAGAAGATTAAATTTCTACGTTCTGATCGTGGAGGTGAATATCTAAGTTACGAGTTTGGCGAGCATTTGAAGAAATGCGGAATACTTTCACAATTGACACCGCCGGGAACACCACAGCGTAATGGTGTGTCTGAACGTCGTAATCGAACCCTCTTAGATATGGTTCGTTCTATGATGTCACTTACAGATCTACCACTATCATTTTGGGGTTATGCATTAGAAACAGCCGCATTCACTTTAAATAGGGCACCATCTAAATCCGTTGAAACGACACCATATGAATTATGGTTTGGGAAGAAACCTAAATTGTCGTTCCTTAAAATTTGGGGATGCGAAGCCTATGTAAAGAAGTTACAGCCGGACAAGCTTGAACCCAAAGCGGAAAAATGCGTCTTCATAGGATACCCGAAGGAAACTATTGGGTATACCTTCTATCATAGATCCGAAGGCAAAATCTTTGTTGCCAAGAATGGATCCTTTCTAGAGAAGGAATTTCTCTCGAAAGAAGTGACTGGAAGGAAAGTAGAACTCGACGAGGTTGTCGAACCTTCTCTCGAAATTGCGAGTAGCGCAGCACCGGAAGAAGTTCCTGTGGTGCCTGCACCAATAAGAGAGGAAGCTAATGATGGTGATCATGAAACTTCGGTTGAAGTTACTACAGAGCCTCGAAGGTCAACGAGAACTCGTACCACTCCAGATTGGTATGATTCCGTTATGAATGTCATGTTGGTGGACAACACCGATGACCCCGAGACATATGAGGAAGCGATGATGAGCCCAGATTCCAATAAATGGCAAGAAGCCATGAAATCCGAGATTGGATCCATGTACGAAAACCAAGTATGGACTTTGGTGGACTTACCGGATGGCCGGAAGGCTGTCGAGAACAAATGGATTTTCAAGAAGAAAACAGATGCTGATGGTAATGTTACTGTCTATAAAGCTCGACTTGTCGCAAAAGGGTTTCGACAAATTCAAGGAGTTGACTACGATGAGACTTTCTCACCGGTAGCGAAGCTAAAGTCTGTGAGGATTATGTTAGCAATCGCTGCATATTATGATTATGAGATATGGCAGATGGATGTCAAAACAGCATTCCTCAATGGAGACATTGATGAAGAGTTGTATATGATACAACCCAAAGGTTTTGTCGATCCTAAAGATGCTAACAAGGTATGCAAGCTTCAACGGTCCATCTATGGATTGAAGCAAGCATCCCGAAGTTGGAATCAACGTTTTGATAAGGTAATCAAAAGTTTTGGTTTTATACAAACTTATGGAGAAGCTTGTATTTACAAGAAAGTGAGTGGGAGCTCTGTAGCATTCTTAATACTGTATGTGGATGACATATTGTTGATTGGGAATGATGTAGACCTTCTTAATAGTGTCAAAGAGTATTTGAATAATAGTTTTTCAATGAAGGATCTTGGCGAAGCAGCATACATATTAGGCATAAAGATTTATAGAGATAGATCGAAACGCCAAATATCATTGTCACAAAGTACATATTTGGACAAAGTTCTAAAGAGGTTTGGAATGGAAGATAGCAAGAAAGGGTTCTTGCCCATGTTGCCCAATACGACCTTGAGTAAAACTCAAAGTCCGACATCGGCAGAAGATAGAGAAAGGATGAGTAAGACTCCCTATGCCTCAGCCATAGGATCTCTAATGTATGCCATGCTATGTACTAGACCCGACATTGCATATGCTGTTAGTTTAACTAGCAGATATCAAAGTGATCCAGGAGTGGATCATTGGACAGCGGTCAAAAACATCCTTAAGTACTTGAGAAGAACTAAGGATATGGTTCTTTCTTATGGAGGTGATGAACAGCTCGTTGTTAATGGTTACACCGATGCTAGTTGGAACACCGATCCGGATGATTCTAAATCACAATCTGGATACGTATTTATTTTGAATGGTGCAGCAGTTAGCTGGAGGAGTGCAAAGCAAAGCGTTGTGGCGAGATCTTCAACTGAATCGGAATACATGGCTGCTTCGGAGGCTTCACAAGAAGCGATATGGATGAAAGAGTTCATTACAGAGCTGGGTGTGGTTCCTAGTGCGCTGGACCCAATGTCTATCTACTGTGATAACATGGGCGCCATAGCCAATGCGCAAGAACCAAGGTCACACAAGAAGCTGAAGCATATCAAGCTGCGTTTTCACGCTATTCGAGAACATATCCAGGATGGGGATATAAAGATTTGCAAAGTACACACAGATCTGAATGTGGCGGATCCGTTGACTAAACCTCTCCCGAGGGCAAAACATGACCAACACCAAACTGCCATGGGTGTTCGGTATATTACCATGTAATCTAGATTAGATGACTCTAGTGCAAGTGGGAGACTGTTGGAGATATGCCCTAGAGGTAATAATAAATGTAGTTATTATTATATATCTTTGTGTTTATGATAAATGTTTATATTCATGCTATAATAGTATTAACAAGGAAACATTAATACTTGTGTGAATTGTAAACTTAAATTGAAGTCCCTAGTATAGCCTCTATACTTCACTAGCTTGTTGGTTGATTAAATGATTGTGGTTTCCATATCATGAACATTGAGATGTTATCAACAACAAGATCATATCGTTAGGAGAATGATATGGTGGACATACTCCTATAGACAAGCGTAGCATAAAGATCAAGTCATTTCAATAGTTCAATTGCTATATGCTTTCTGATACATAGTAACCTAATTCCTTCGACCATGAGATCATGCATATCACCTTTACTGGATGGATGCTTTGATGTCATCAAACACCACACCGTAACAGGGTGGCTATAAAGGTGGCATTGAGTGTTCGGAAAGTATTGGTTGAAACACATGGATCAAGAGTGGGATTTGTCCATCCACATGACGGATAGATATTCTCTGGGCCCTCTCGGTGAAATGTCATCCAATTAGCTTGCAAGCATGTGACTTGGTCACAAGGGATCACATATCACGGGAACGAGAAAAGAGTACTTATCAGTAACGAGGATGAACTAGGTATGCAGAGATACCGACGATCATAACCTCGGATAAGTAACATATCGTGAGACAAAGGGAAATTGGTATCGTATGTAAGTGGTTCATTCGATCGCAAAGTAATCGTAGAAATATGTGGGAGCCATATGAATTTCCAGATTCCTCTATTGGTTATTGTTCGGAGAAGTGTCTCGATCATGTCCGCATAATTCACGAACCGTAGGGAGACACACTTAAGGATTCGACGTTGTTTGAGTAGTTATGGTATTATGAGAAAGAGACCGAATGTTGTTCGGAGTCTCGGATGGGATCCGGGATATCACAAGGTGATCCGGAATGGTCCGGAGAATAAGATTCATATAAGGAAAGTCCCGTTTCGGAGTTCGGGAATGATTCCGGTGTTTTCATCGGGGATATTCTAGAAGGTTCCGGATTGTCCGGCACTCCGGGGGGGGGGGGGGAGGGGTACATGAATGTGTCATTACATATTGGAATGATTGCATCATGTACTAAGTGTTCTTGCTGTCCCAAATATAGGATTAAATTGAATCCTAAAACAGAAAAGTCAAATGTCCAGTTTGAAAGTCAAACTGCCAAAAACAAGAAACTGTGGGAAACAAGCAAGAGGAGTTGGAGTCGACTTGGAGGAGGAGTTTCTCTCCTCCAAGCCGGCGGCCAGCCTAGGCCGAGTTGGGGAGGGACTCCCTCCCTCCCCTGGCGCGCCACCCCCTCCCACCTATATAAGGAGGGGCAGGGCTCCCCTCCTACACACAAGTTTCCTATCCTCTAAACTAAACCCTAGATCTAGACCCCGGTTTAGAGCTATTCGGTTTAGAGCCTTCTAATTGGTTTAGAGCCCTCTAATTGGTGTGTCTAATTACTAGACCACTAATAGCCTCTCTCATAAGCTCCACCATACTCGCACCGGCTTAAGGCGAAGCCCTGCGGGATTTCCCCTCTACTTCCGGTACCACGCCGTTGTGCTGCCGGAATCGCGAGGAGAGTGCTACAACCTCCGCTGCCTGCTGGAACAAGGGAGAGGAAGGTCTTCGTCGAGTACCGAACGTGTGACCGACTGCGGGAGCGCTGCGGGAACGCGGCGCTGGAAGGATCGTCTACGCGATCTTGAGATCGGAAAGAGTACGACTACATCACCCACGAGAATCTGCTCTCGTTAAACACTTTGGAATCTTCGAGGGTGAGTTATTCCATCGACTCGTCGCTGCAATCTAGTAGATAGATCTTGGCTTGTTTGTTTGTATGCGATAGAAAATTTTTGTTTTCCATGCTACGAACCCCTACACAGCCTCCCCCCACTCCAACCCTAGCCGTCATCCAACTGCTGCCCCTCCACCTCTCTCTCTCTCCCGACTGCGCGTAGGCGAAGCCCTGCCGCAGAAACTCTCCACCATAAGCACCACGCCGTCGTGCTGCGGATCCAATCTATCTCTCCACCATACTTGCTGGACCAAGGAAAGTAGGAGATGTCACTGCACTGTACGTGTGCATCTCTCGGAGGCGCCGCCACTTGCGGCGTAGGATCGGATCGGATCGGATCGCGAGGAGGAGACGGCGAGTACGACTACGCCAACCACGTTCTGTTGAACGTTTCCGCTGTGCGATTTCTTCAAGGGTATGAAGATCTCATCAATCTCTCTCGTTGATTACATCTCCTAGATTAGATCTTGGCTTTCTTGTTCGCATCCATAAGAATTTTTTTGATTTACTATGCTGCGAAACCCTTCACCGACAAAGCCTCAATACGCTCTAGAGCCCGAACAGTTACCAATGGGAACTTATCTTCCCATAGTGTATCCATAAGTACTCTATCTAATTTCTCATAAGTCGGCTCTGGGAGACTATTAGCCCAAGTGAACTGTCTCCCAATCATAGTAACCTCTCTTAAATCCAAGCTATCTATGACAACATTGAATAAGAAAGGACAATGTTCATCGAACCTGCCCTGACTTTTCTCATGAGGGAATCTTAGCAAGTTAAAGTCCCCACCTATAATAATAGGGTAAGGGTTATCCGTAGCCAGATTTACCAACTCACGCAAAAAGTCAGCCTTATAAACATCCTGGGCAACCCCGTAGACTGCGACTAGAGACCATGTGTAATCATCAGCCTTGTTACGGATATGGAGTTTAATAAAAATATCTCCAACCGAACTGGCCAAGACTTCCATAGTCTCATCTCTAACGCTTAACAGGACCCCCCCGGATCTACCACGAGGAGGACGTGACACCCACGTAAAGTCCACTCCACCAAAAAGGCGATTGAACAGAGCTTGTGAGAAATCACGTCTACCAGTTTCAGAAATACCCAAAAAATCCAAGTTATGTTCTCTCACACAATCGGCAAAGAATAAATGTTTAGCCAAGTCACGAAGACCTCTGCTGTTTGAAAACATTCCATTCATTGAGAAAAAATAGTACTTTTGGATACACGGGACCTTTTTCGAGACCTTTGGATCTTTGATTTACGACCGGAAGCTTTTAGTTCAAATAGTGAACCCAGCTCCATCTCATCAAAGCCCACCTCCGATACTTCACCAACTAAGTGAGAGAGCAGTTGACCATCTATTGTGGCATGCAACCCCTCCTCCTCAGATGGTAAAGACTCAGGAAAAAAAGAGGCCTTAGGAGTAACCGTTAAACGGTCAACCTCCATATGCCTAAGTACATTACTAGATAAATTAACCTGTTTGACAGAATAACCTAGGCTAACACCGACCTTGGCATTTTTGAGTCATTATAGATGTATAAAAAGAAAAAAACGATTTCGAAGACTTCATACCATTAGAATCAAGGTTTATTTCTGCCTTCCTGCGCATTGCCTTGACCATCGAGTCCTCGTCTGTAGCCGTCGCCCCAAGAGCATCGACCCCGTGCCGCGAACTACGTCGCGTCGGGGTCCCCTGAATAGTTGCGACCAACTCCAGGGGAACACCCAGACCCGCCTGGGCCAGGTTTCCCCCAGATGGTCGCCCCTCCTAGGCTGAATCAGCACCCTCCTGCAGCCCCTCCTGGGCCACGGGTCCATCGCCATCGTCCAGCCCCTCCTGGGCTTGAACCTCAGCAGAAACCCGCAGCCCCTCTTGGGCCACGAGACCGTCGCCACAGGGATGACCCTCCTGGTCCTTACCCCCCGCCGACCACCCCACCAGGGCAGCAACGTTTGGCCCCTCCTGGGCCACAGCAGTGGGCATCCCGTCGTGGGCTGCAGTAGTGGGCAGCCCGTCGTGGGTCGTAGCAGTGGACAGCCCCTCCTAGGCCGTAGCAGCAGATGACGACACCTCCTGGGCCATCGCAGATCCAGCAGATAGCCACGCCTGCGCAGAAGCAGCATACGGCGACCCCCCTGGGCCACCACATCGCACAGCAGCCCCTCCTACGCCACCGATCCACCCGACGGCGACACCGTCTCAGCAGAACATGAAGACCGTCCAACAAATTTGCTCGCTGCCTGAAGCGCAGCCAGTAACTGAGAAGGAGAGACCCTGGGAGATCCACCAGTCGTCCCGCGAAGTGGAGAATCTCTTGGAAGTGCGTCCAATAGCTCTCTGCCTTGCGGAGTAGTAGGGGTAGGATTAAAGGGAGTCACCGCATAGACCGAAGGAACCTGGCGAGTATAAGCAGATGGTGCACCTTGCTCAGTAGCCTGACTACCAGACGACCCAGCCAAAGCGAGAGCAGAAGGGTCATCCGCTGGCCCAGAAGTATCCATGGCATCATCTCCATTCTTCCCAGTGCCATTGTCGTCAGAATCATCCTTATTCTTTCTCCACAAGAGTGGTAAAAAATCAGGTTCAGGCACAAAATCAGCGGGTTCCAATCTGAAGCGCAACTCATATCCTTTCAGATCAACCACAACGTCAGAGGTTAGGAAGAAACCCAAAGAATCCTTCTTCTTCTGGAAAACAGAAATATCACACATAGTAACGAAGATGTGAACTACGCCCCGTCGACGGAGGCTCAGAAGATCCACATCCAACGTAGTACCCATAAGAGAACCAACAGCCCAAAGTCCAAGAAAAGTCCGCAAAGAATGTGGAACCCCTTCAACATGCACCCAGACTTGTTCCCGAATTAACTTATGCGGAACCTCCTGGGTCTTGTAAACAGAAATGGCAAGCTGCGTCTTACCCAAAGGCATCGAGAACTAGCTGCCATCCACTCTGTCCAGCATGTCAAACGAAGGAAAGCTTACCAAGTAATCATTGTTCCCATAAGACAAAGCTTCCCACTTCCACTGAGATTGTAACGGACACCTTCTCGCAATCTGCTGTTGTACCACTTCTGCTGAAACTGCATCTCCGGTAACCTTGACCAAAGCAATAGGTGTCTGAGTAGTTTCCAGATTCCTACGGACCACACTGTCAGTAATCTGAGCAAAAAGAGTCTTGTCATGTCCAATCCCAGTCATAAATGCATTCGGTCTCGGCTGTTTCAACACAGGGCACCTCAAAGTTGGGTGAGAAGAAACATCACAATATAACAGTAATGTGTAGCTTTCCAATCCTTGGATGCATGAGTGTCCACAACACACTTCCAACACCTAACCGGTTTCTTATTCTTCTTTGGTACAGGCACAACATCCGCAGCAACAGGTGCATCGATCACAGCAGAATTATATTGTATCTGATTACTAGGCATATTACCTTGAAACTAACTCGGAGTGGACAAAGATGGCGAAGCAAAACCAGTCATACCATGTGGATACCCATATTGCTGCTGTCCTGCCATCGTAGGCTGCTGGAAATTCAGAGGCTGTTGAAGAGTGGTTCCAGGTGCAAACTGAGGTAGCGGCGCACCTTGCACCGGCTTCTTTTTCTTTTTCCTCTCTGGCGCCGGCACCACCGACGAAACAGCCCCTGTAGCAAAGGAGTTGGGCGTAAAGTTTCCCTGCACGTTTCCTCCAGGCGCCGGCCCTTGATTGCCAGCAAACTGTGGCATCGGTCCCCGAAACGGAGGTTGAAGCGTCTGCAGCTGGTTCCCTTGTGTGTCTGCATAGTACGTCGCCGGAGGCCTGAAGATGATGCCCGGCGGAAACCCAACAAACGGCGGCGGCTGCGGCATACCACCAGCAGCTGTCAACGATGCTGCGGACTGTGGGGCCCTTGGTTGCGGAACAGGACCCGAGGAGGCCGCCATCTGGGCAGCAACAACATGGGCCGATTGTCCCAGCGGTGGCTGCATCGACGGCGCTGCCTGCTGCATAGGTTGTGCTGATGAAGCCCTAGGGTTTCCCCCTGGATGCTGGCTTGACATCCTCCGCGAAGAACCAACGACGGCCGCAAACGAGCGCCCGGGAATAACCGCCGAAGGAGAAGCCCCCGGTCTCGACGATGACGGCGATTGCAGCGGAGATCGCGAGCCCGGCGACTCAGGTGATGGGCACAGGTTCGACAGCGATGGAACAGAAGAGGTTTCCTTACGACCGACCACATCCCTGTTCCATAGAGCCTTTAGACGCGTAGCAATACCAGACCAGGAGTAGACCAACACGGATTGAACCTCGATCGCGTCCACCGGCACGGATTGATCCTCGATCGTGTCAACCGGGCCCGCATCCATGTCCAACCTGGCACCCGCACTCTCCACTGTGGCACCAATCCGCGAGGAACCCGGAGTCCGATCCGGATTATGCGCCAGAAACGCCGCCTCAACCAAAGTACCGAGAACCGGCGGGGCCGACGATCCCCGACGAGGAAGTGGTACCTTCTAGGGTTTGACATGCCTCGGCGAGGCAACCACCACCCGCCGAACGTGAGGGGACATAGATCTCGACCTGACCAGATCCTTGCAGGTGATCTTCGGCGAGCACCGAGGCGGATGGGGATGATGCGGCGATGGAGACACCGCCGGCGACCTTTCCCAGAAGCGCGCCGCCGCCGTCGGAAACCCTATGTCCACCCAAAATTGTTGGCGAAGCTCCTCCTCGGACAGATGACGACGGCGCGAGACGTTCGTCCAGCCAAGCTCTCCTCCGTCATCTTCAAGATAATCCAAAACCTTTCGCGCCGCCCTCGCATCCTCACTATCCGACCACGATTCAGAGCCTAGGCACTGGAACCTCGATCCAGATGCAGAAGACGCCGGCGAGGAGAAGTTCACCGGTGTCGGCGACAGGGTCCCGGGGGCCAGTGTCAGACGTCGGCGACGCCTCATCCCGGGCGTGATGTGCCTCTTCTTTTTCCGGGTGCATGCGCGCGCGACGCATAGACCATGGTTCATGGCCATTCAAAATATGACGAAACAAAACATGTCGTTTGCGATTATCCAGAATTGTCTTATGTGAAGGCCCAAACATTCGCATACATTGGTTTAGTGTGCCCCCTTTGCACACGGTTTCGTAAACCATTTGCGTTTTAAAGGGCTATCGCACACCCTTGGTTCGATTCACTATTTGTGACCGGCCTTTTCCACCGTATGCGAATGCCTCATCTGTACGAGTGAATTAAGCTTCATTCCCACCCACGACCACGAGCAAGTCTATCAATGGTGAACGAGACTAAGCTTGTAGCTCTGGCCATGCTCGAGGTGATCGGCGAGTGCTACACCAGGACTGGCTGCGAGGACAACATCGTGGTCACCTCCGCCGCCTTATGGGCTGCGCTCGTGCTTGACACCAGCGTATCCGACGCCTGAAACCCAGGGCCGGTCCTGAGGGGGACTAGCGGGGCAGTCGCCCCGGGCCCGAAAAAAGTAGAGGCCCAAAAATTTATAAGCCTACCATACATTATAAAAAAAAGATATTTTATGGGCTATATATCGACTCCCTCGCTATAAGGAAAATAGGCATCGATCGCTCGCCTCGACGATCGACTACCAGGCCAAGGAAGCGATTGCTGGACTCGATAACTCCCAGGTATCGGCGCATCGCTTGACCACGACCAAGGCATATGTGCTCGACTCGAGTACTTGACGACTCCACGAATTGGTCTAGATTCGCTTATTCACTTCGGCTTCCCACGTACCGGCCATGCCCTGCTTCCCGACTCCCGTCGTCTAATCGCCTCCCGTCGCCTGACCGCCTCTCGAGCGCCCTGCCCCAAGCCCTTTACGATCGACCGCCAGACACAACGCAAGCAGGAAGGCCATCGACGATCTTCAAATCTGCCTGATTTCTGCCCTCGCCCATCCCTAATTCTTATTTCTTAGTTCTTAATTCCAGTTAGTAATTGTTGTTCTTGATTTCTTGTTTGTAACGAGCGAGGTTAACTGATTATGGCGCCTAAATCCGGTTCTTAGAAAATAAAAAAGAGAGAACAAAAGAGGAAATTAATAGAATCATATAGAGGATCTTTTTATAAATTTTTGAAGAGCAACACGAGCACTACGAGCAATCCAGATGAGTTGGCACTAGTTCTTGTGAAGGAACACACTAATGTTGATTCAGAAGATAATGCCGGTACAAAGGATGATGTTCATATCAATGTAGATGATGACAATGTGAGTAATCATGATGATGAATCTGTTAATATTGTTATCCTAATATTTTTATCGCTTATCGAATCTTATTTACTATGTCGGTGACTGTTGCATAAGCTGAAAGAAGCTTTTCAAAGTTGAAATTATTGAAAAACTATTTGAAATCTGTAATATCTCATGAGAGCTTAAATGGTTTGGCAACTCTATGCATAGAGAAGAAGTTAGTGGACGAGATTGATATTGATTCCATCGCCATAGACTTTGCTTCTAGGAATTTTCGAAGAAAATTTTAAGGTATCGTGCAAACATTGTTATTTTTATATGAATGTTATAGTTGAGAGTATACTTAAAATATTTATTTTCATCATCTTATATATGTATAATTTTTTTATAATAAGGGGCTCAGAATTTTAGTTTCGCCCTGGGCCCCTGAAATCTCAGTACCGGCCCTGCTGAAACCATGCATCTACTGGTGAATAACGGGCTATGCCATGAGTACATGCACCTCAGGAGGGGCACTCGAGACTTTTCCGTTTCTACGCACATACTTATCCTCTCCTAGCGTCCTTGATTTTACACGCAATGCAATGGCCTCAGGGGTGTCCTTCGGCACCATAGATGAATTGTAGTTCTTCATGATTCCAAGTTTTTTTTTCTTTTTTTTCTTTTTAAAGCTTTGTGCGGCTATGGGCATCTACATTATATAGAAGTCGGGGGTAAGACTAAAAATTTTAGGTAATAAAGCACCTCTTGTCAAACAAAATACTCCTAGTATACTCTAGACGTTTCCACATTCTTATACCTATGACATGCTATATATGCACTCCGCATTGAACCAAACATTTATCTGATTATACCAATTTAACGCATGTATTATATAAATTTGTGCTTATGTTAACAGGTTAATAAAGTAAAGGCCTTGCACGAGTTACTTTCTAAAAAACCAAAACAACAACATCATTGTTTACACGTATTGCTTGAAGTTAGTGCAACTTTCCTCACGGTATAAGCTCTAACTGTATAATACTATATCTATTCCTAAATATAAGCCTTTATTGCAAACTAAAAACAAAGGGAGTACAATACACCATAATTACTTCAAAAGGTTATTATTTATTTAAATATAATAGACAGATACAAACATGTAAGATCATACATTGATAAATGGCCTATTATACTAAGTAAATATGTCTAGTATAAATTTGTAATAAATGCAACTATAGAACAACACCAATAATTAAAATTAAAATGTTTAAACCTAATTGTTAGATGTCTGTCAGGAGAATAAAATAAATATTTAGTTTACCGAAAACACATCAATGCATAGTTATACTAGCAACAAAGATTACTCGAAAACTCGAGAATATTATATGTTTAAGAGCGTTAATTTTGGATCGTGTGGGCCTCATATTACCATCTTATGTAGATTGTAAAATACAACTTAGGCATGATGGTAAATTCAACTGGTCAAATGCAGAACTTAACCATGTTGACAATACAACGTAATTAAATCAGTAAGCACACTAAGTATATTCTAAAAAGCAACTACAAATCTATTATGGTATTACAAAACTTAAATTTGAAACAGTGCATAGCAAGAATTTAATGCGGACAAGCAATTTAAAATACAAAATATGCTTACTAATCTTAGCTAATTTCTTGTTATGCTTGATTTTCGAAAAGATTAACATAAGAACTCATCATCTAAGTACTATACATCTAGTTTACAACATATATAAATGGATCATGTATGACCAGTACAAGTATACAATTAATGTTACTCTGCATCTTAACACCAAATCACCAATGTTATTTGATATAAAGTATGTTTACACGTTGACTAGAAAATAAGGATAAAATGACTATCTTGTATGTCTACCCATGAACTTGTGTGTGACTTGTTGCGCTTTTAACGAGCCACACACTTACACAAAGGTTTTGCTTAGTTGGACAGTGGAGTTGTCAGTACGTTTGACCAAATTACGTATAATTTTGTACTTAGGTATCAGGAAGAGCAACACTACTAGAAAAACGTCTATAGAAAATTTGATACCACTGGCGCCTCAGTATTCACACGCGTCGGTACTAAGCGAGTACCCGGCGCACCATATCTCCCACGCGCCGGCGTTAAGCTGCAACTACCCTCGCCCCCATCTCGCGCATGCGCTGGAGGTACTGCATGTATCCTCGGTGCACCCTCAGTCCTGCGCCGGCGGTAAATGGACACTTACCCCCGGCACACAAGCATAGTGGTGCACCAGCAGTAAGTTTGCGCCTTTTCAGTCTTAGAAAAATTAAGGCTCCGTTTGGCTACTCAGTTTTTTCTAAACCATACTATTCTAAAACCGGAGTATTTTGTTGCCTGGCTACCCAATACCTCAGTTTCCTAAAACATAGCATTTTTACAGTTTTTGGCAGAATAGAGAGGCGTTTGGCAACTCCGGTTTCACAGCAGATATTGACCGGATCGCATGGTTGTTGCATGCGAGGGCTTGCCGCATGCAGATGTATTTTGACCCTATATTTACGTGCATGGCTGCTGCATGAGCCTCTGACATTGAATGAGTCATCTAACACACCTATAAATGCATCCTAAACCCACTGGTAATATTCACAGTAGATATATACAATCTGTAACGTCATCGCTCGTTGTGGCATCTGGGGCTTGCCAGTTCGCCGGCGTGGCCGTCGGCAGGAGAAGGTATATTCTGTCCGCCAACTATAAGTACGTGTATATTTTTGTTCTTTGCTGCCTGTTCTTGATTGGAATCTGAAAGTTATCATTTGGTAGATGTCAGGTTCTATTGCGATATAATTAATCAAAAACATATTTTCAAGTGATATGAGATTTTTTTACACAAGAGATATGATATGCAACATGTTAGCAGGTGTGGTTTATTATCAATCAAACATTTTCAACAATGTGGGGGAACTTTTTGATGCGTAAACGAAGAGAAGATGAAGAATTGACCATCATAAAAAATTTGTATGTCGATAGAAGCTCAACCCATCGCGCTCGTATTCATACTTCCATCCTTACGGGAGATCTGTATGTGAAAGAAGTTCGATGGTCATGACTTGAGATGCAAAAGAGATTTCCGGATGGAGAAGCATATCTTTCATAATCTAGTCGAGTGCCTTCAGGAGCGATGTTGTCTAAGAGATACGGATTTTGTCTCTGCGGAAGAACGGGTAGCAATATTCTTATATGCTGTATCGAAGAATGCGAGCAATCGTACACTTCAAGGGCAATTTCAGCATAGTGGTGAGACCATAAGTCGTTATTTCAATATTGTGTTGCATGCACTCATGAAACTTTCAGCAAGTTTAATACGGCTACCTCCAATTAATGTTCCTTCCAAAGTAGCAAGCAACCCAAAATTTATGCCATATTTCAAGGTATTATTTCTATTGTGTCCCTTTAATCATAGTAATATATACATCTGAGTAAGACATATTACTCACTATAGGTTTTTCTTTTCTCTAGGATTGCATTGGAGCCATAGATGGGACACATATTCCGATTAATCTATCTCCAAAAGAGCAAGATCCTTATCGTAATAGAAAAGGAATATTGTCACAAAATGTCATGGTTGCATGTGATTTTGAAAATCATTTTGTTCATGTTAGTGCCGGATGGGAAGGTTCGGCTTCTGATGCTCGAGTGCTACAAGATGCACTTCAAAACAATTTCTATGTGCCTGAAGGGAAGTTTTATTTGGTGGATGCGGGTTATGCAAACACACCAAACTTCATCGCACCTTATCGCAATGTGAGGTACCATTTGCAAGAGCAAGGAAGAAGCCATCAACGACCACAAAATCCTAAAGAGCTATTCAATTTGAGGCATGCACAACTTCGCAATCATGTTGAGCGTATCATTGGTGTTTTGAAAAAGCGTTTTCCAATGCTGAAGTGTGCTACACAATACCCCATCGACTCACAAGCAGAAATTGCGATAGCATGTTGTGTTCTTCATAATTTTATATGCAATAATGAGGGAGGTGAAGCATGGATGGATCAAGTTGAATCAGATATTGACCCATCAAAAATAATTGATGTTCCTAGTGGAGATAAGCAATATACGAGTGATATACATTCTCTCAATGAGCGGCGAGCAGTAGGCAGGGCAAAACGGGATGAAATAGCTGCAGCAATGTGGGAAGACTATCAAAACTATCTCACACGGAATAGAAGAAATGATGCATGATTTTTATTTTTCCATATTTTTTGTAGACTTCCACTTATTTCCATTCACTTATTTGTATCTCAAAAGTATTATGAATAAATAAATATTACAACATCAGAGTGCTAAAGAGTGCGTTCATAGAAGCAAAATATAGACTAGCAAACAAACGTGAGTAGCCACTTGACAAGGATTCCATGAGATATGATAGACTGTATACAAACAGTACCATTATTTAAAAAAAATCAAGTCGTACTTTGGAAACCTTCAGACTTGCGCTTGTACCACCACTTTGATAATCTCGGCAAGAACATCAGCCTCCACTTCCATGAATGTATGACGGTTCAGCATATCTTCTTTGAGATGGTTAATCACCTTATATTGTTCATTTGGTGGGAGTCCTAATGTTTTTAGCTTCTGAATGCAGTTGGGCATGCCATAGGGGTCATTTTTTGGATCATTCCTTTCCATTTGTGCCATCTTGATGTCCTTGTAGCTATCAATTTGCTTCGTCTTCATTTCTTTATAAGTCTTAAGTTCTTCTTCCCTCACAGAAACCAAGTTTTCTAACATAGCATCTTTACCTTTATTAGCCTTAGTTTTCTCACTTCCTCCATCAGATCCCTTTGAATCCCGAAGCCTCTTCTTCCGAGGTGAATCCACACAACTATGGTCTTCTACTGCTGAAGACTGTTGTCCATTACTTCCAACAGGTTCTGTATATCCACCATATGACAAATCAACATCATCCCCATATATATTGTTATTCCAGTCATATTCAAGCATGGATGATCCTGGAGCTGATAGTGTTGGCTGAGGTGAATCCAACCCAGAATCCCTTAGAACTTCATTTGTATAGCTTCCATGCTCTGGATAATCAGGTATATTGTACTTCTCATCAATATTATCTGTTGTCCTTTTGCAACGCCTCCCTGATGCTATTTTACCTGAGTAGAAAGCAAGTGAATTGTAAGTATCATCATAGAAGACCATTTTTATTTATATTATTTAGAGAACAAACCTTCATAAATTTCATATAAAACATCATAGTGTGGGAATGGTTTGAATCTCCACTTTCGCTGAGCTTTGGACAACTCATCCCATTTTTCGTCTGGTGCTGTTGGCACTCCCTTCTCAGGATCCCAACCAAAACCACTCTTCTCTAAAATGGACCTGAACATGTTGTGATCCTGCTTGAGTCTTTGTTCTCTATCTTTCACCTGCTGCTTGGTGAAATCAGCTCCAGGGTACTTCATATTTAAACGTTGTGTCATAGCATTCCATCCTTCCTTCGCCCACCCGTTTTGGCCACGAAACTTTCCGGCATCTGCATACTCTTTCATCATAAATAGTAGAAAAGTTGTTTGAGCATTCGTCCATGATGCTCTCCCTTTTTTATCAGTAGTAAGTGTAATTTAACATCAGTCAGAATGAAAATGAAGATATGAATATAATCCACTTATATATTGATCAAAAGCAGACTTGAGGAAAAGTCTTTAGATTTGATCGTCTGACACAAAAGTGTAGACAGTCTGACTACACACGCATGACGCATCTTTCTCTCTTTCTTGAGATGTGCTAATTAATATATCTTGCACAGTTGCGATTCTTTCATACATGCATGCAAAGGCTAGAGTCCATACTGCCATAGGGTGGGATCACGGCTAGAGCTAGCTAGCAGTTGGCAATCTGGAGCACGGCATGCATTCGGCTGCCATGGCGCCGGACTATCCGGCCAGAAGGTAGCCCTATCTATTCCTAGAACCACGCTCCAGCATACACTACACAATCAATGGATCTAAACAGATCTGCAAATTTGGAATTGATACATGCAACTTTAAGGGACAACCTGCAAGAGCTAGGGAACGGCTTGGATGCCCAGCGGAGGGACCTAATCAGGACCATGCCAGCATGCGTGGGCATGGGAGGGCGTCAGACATGCCCTAGATGGCAGCGCCGTTGTAATCAACCGAAGAAGAAATCGTTCAAGGAGTGATGCATAACGAAATCAAAACGGAGGACTCACCTTTTCCGCCTGATGACCCTTTTTCGCTTGATGAGTTTGGTTTCTCCATGGCTGCGGATCGTTGCTGCCGGTGGAGAAGAAGACGGGAAGAGAGATGGATAGAGTCCACGAGAGGCGAGAGTTTCTCGGTTTTAGAGAAAAAAGAGGTCCGGAGCAGATTTTATAAAACGGCAAAAAAACTACGGCTCCGTTTGGCAGCTCAGTATTTTTGGAGTATTCTCTAAATACCGTGGTTTCTAGAAAAAACATGGTTTCCAATACTGAGCGGCGTTTGGATACAGCGATACCACGGTTTAAAATACCGAGCTATATCCCCAAAACGTAGTTTTTTTGCAGTATTGTAAAATCTGTCCCGGACCTCTTTTTTCTCTAAAACCGAGAAACGTTCGCTTCGAGGACTCTATCCATCTACCTCTTCCCGTCTTCTTCTCTACCGGTAGCGACGTCCGGGGCCATGGAGAAACCAAGATCATCAAGCGGAAAAGGCTCATCAACCGAAAAAGGTTAGTCCACTTCTGTTTGGATTTGTTCTGCGCCACTCCGTCGATGATTTATTGTTCTCAGTTGATTCCACGGTCGCTGCCATCTAGGGCATGTATTCTTCCGCCCTCCCATGCCCACACAGGTTCCTGATCAGTTTAGGCCCTTGGCTGGAATCCAACAGTGTTGCCTAGGTCTTGCATGTTATCCCTCCAAGTTGCATCAATCAATTTCAAACTTATAGATCTGTTTAGATCCATCGATTGTGTGGTGTATGTTGGAAGCGCAGTTGTAGGAAAATATGCATGGGGCTACCGAGACTAGCCGGGTACTTCGGCGCCATGGCGGCCGCTCCGTTGTTTTTAGTATGGACAGGACCGATTCTAGCCCTTGCGTAGGGATTCTGAACTTATGCAAGTGCATGCATGTTGGCACCTATACCTGTATAGAGAAAAATGCATCGTATGTAGTCAGACTAACAACACTTTTGTGTTACACAAACCCATTGTTAAATATTTTCTAATTTTCGTACTAGTAGCTAGGTGATGTTCATAGCTGACAAAAATCGTTAGACATTCTATCTAGCTAGCAGTTAGATTCATGCATTATACTATGTTTGAACATATGCTGATCTGAGGGAGGCTACATCCTATTTATGAGCTTGCGATAGTCTACTGGATGATATCCATATCTTCATTTTTATTGTGACTGATGTTAAATAATACTTATTGCAGATAAAAAAAGCAGAGCAACATGGACGAATGCTCAAACAACTTTTCTAGTATTTATGATGAAAGAGTATGCAGATGCCGGAAAGTTCCGTGGCCAAAACGGGTGGGCAAAGGAAGGATGGAATGCTATGACACAGCGTTTAAATTTGAAGCACCCGGGAGCTGATTTCACCAAGCAGCAGGTGAAAGATAGGGAACAAAGACTCAAGCAGGATCACAACGTGGTCAGGTCCATTTTAGAGAAGAGTGGTTTTGGTTGGGATCCCGAGAAGGGAGTGCCAACAGCACCAGACGAAAAATGGGATGAGTTGTCCAAAGCTCAGCAAAAGTGGAGATTCAAAGCATTCCCACACTATGATGTTTTATATGAAATTTATGAAGGTTTGTTTTCCAAATATTATAAATATAAATATGTTCTTCTATGATGGTACTTATAATTTACTTTCTACTCAGGAAAAATAGCATCAGGGAGGCGTTGCAAAAGGACAACAGATAATATTGACGAGAAGTACAATATTCCTGATTACCCAGAACATGAAAGCTATACAAATGAAGTTCTAAGAGAATCTGGGTTGGATTCACCTCAGCCAACACTATCAGCTCCAGGATCATCCATGCCTGCATATGATTGGAACAACAATATATATGGGGATGATGTTGATTTGACATATGGTGGATATATAGAACCTGTAAGTAATGGACAACAGTCTTCAGCAGTAGAAGATCATAGTTGTGTGGATTCACCTCGGAAGAAGAGGCTTAGGGATTCAAAAGGATTTGATGGAGGAAGTGAGAAAACGAAGGCTAAAAAAGGAAAGGACACTATGCTAGAAAACTTGGTTTCTGTGAGAGAAGAGGAACTTAAGACATATAAAGAAATGAAGACGAAGCAAATTGATAGCTACAAGGACATCAAGATGGCGCAGATGGAAAGGAATGATCCTAAAAATGACCCCTATGGCATGCCTAATTGCATACAGAAACTAAAAACGTTGGGTCTCCCACCTAGTGAACAATATAAGGTGATCAACCATCTCAAAGAAGACATGCTAAACCGTCAAACATTCATGGAAGTAGATGCTGATGTTCTTGACGAGATTATCAAAGTAGTGGTACAAGAGAAGGTCTAAAGGTGCCCAAAATATGACTTCATGTTTTGTTTTTTAAATAATAGTACTGTTTGTCAAGTAGCTACTCAAGTTTGTTTCCTAGTCTACGTTTTGCTTCTGTGCACATACTGCTAGCACTCTGAAATTATAATATTTATCTTATTCATTATTCTTCTGAAATACAAATAAGATTATGAAAACAAGTGAAAGTATAAATAAAAAGAAAAAATATGGAAAAGTCATGCGGTATTTCTTCTATTACGTGTGAGATAGTTTTGATAGTCTTCCCACATTGCTGCGGCTATTTCATCTCTTTTTGCCCTACCTAGTGCTCGCCGCTCATTGAGAGAATGTATATCACTTGTATACTGCTTATCTCCACTAGGAACATCAATTATTTTTGTTGGGTCAATATCTGATTCAACTTGATCTAGCCATGCTTCACCGCCCTCGTTATTGCAAATAAAATTATGAAGCACACAACATGCTATTGCAATTTCTGCCTGTGAGTCTATGGGGTATTGTGTAGCACACTTCAGCATTGGAAAACGCTTCTTCAAAACACCAATGATACGCTCAACATGGTTACGAAGTTGTGCATGCCTCAAATTGAATAGTTCTTCAGGATTTTGTGGTCGTTGATGGCTTCTTCCCTGCTCTTGTAAATGGTATCTCACATTGCGATAAGGTGCGATGAAGTTAGGTGTGTTTGCATAACCCGCATCCACCAAATAAAACTTCCCTTCAGGCACATAGAAATTGTTTTGAAGTGCATCTTGTAGCACTCGAGCATCAGAAGCCGAACCTTCCCATCCGGCACTGACATGAACAAAATGATTTTCAAAATCGCATGCAACCATGACATTTTGTGACAATGTTCCTTTTCTATTACGGTAAGGATCTTGCTCTTTTGGAGATAGACTAATCGGAATATGTGTTCCATCTATGGCTCCAATACAATCCTAGAGACAAAAAAAAGTATGGTGAGTAATGTGTATGAATCAAATGTATATATTACTATTATAATTAAAGGGATACAGTACGAATAATACCTTGAAATATGGCATAAATTTTGGATTGTTTGCTACTTTGAAAGGAACATTAATTGGAGGTAGCCGTATTACACTTGATGACAGTTTCATGAGTGCATGCAACACAATATTGAAATAACGACTTATGGTCTCACCACTATGCTGAAATTGCCCTTGAAGTGTACGATTGCTTGCATTCTTCGATACAGCATATAAAAATATTGCTACTTGCTCTTCCACAGAGACAAAATCTGTATCTCTTAGACAACATCTCTCTCGAAGACAGTCGACTAGATTATGAAAGATATGCTTCTCCATCCGAAAATCTCTTTGGCATCTCAACTCATGACCATCTAGAACTTCTTTGACATACAGATCTCCCGTAAGGATGGAAGTATGAATACGAGCACGATGGGATGAACTTCTATCGACATACACATTTTTTATGATGGCGAATTCTTCATCTTCTCTTTGTTTACGCATCAAAAAGTTTCCCCACATTGTTGAAAATATGTGACTGATAATAGAACACACCTGCTTCATGTTAACATGTTGCATATTATATATCTATTGCCTAGCATGTCAACCTTCTGATCCCAACTAAGGAATGACAAGAAAGAACAAAAATATCCAAGATACATATGTACATAATCAGCTCCACCCTCCGAGCTATATTAGTTGACTCAACTTTGTCTAAATTCATATGTATCTAGTTAAGTATCTATTCTAAATTCATCCGTATCTAGAGAAAGTTGAGTCAACTAATATGGACGAAGGGAGTACTATGATATATCTCATGATATCAGATCAATCATAAGTAAGGTCGGCGGCCTATACCTGCTCCGATTGGCGGCCACGGCAGCGAAATGGCAAGTTCCGGCCAGCGGCTGCTGCGGAGAACCGGCAAGCGCCAGATTACGTATATCTGCCGTGATTATTATCAATGGGTTTATACTTTGTTTATGGCGCATTGATTGAAAGCACAATATATATAGGTACTTTAGCTAATGCATTCAACGCCAGCGGCCATGCAACAGCCATGCACGTAAGTATCGGTCAAATTGCATCTGCATGCGCCAGAATAATCGGTCAAAATCTGCTACCAAACAACACCGGCCAAACACCTTCCTATTTTACCAAAAACTGAGAAAAAGCTCGGTTTAAGGAAACTGTGGTATTCTGTAGCCGGGTATCTAAATACTCTAGTTTTAGAATACTAAGGTTTAGGAAAAACTGAGCTGCCAAACGGAGCCGCTTTTCGGGAATACTTCAGTATATTAAACCGTGATATTCTCTCTATCCAAACGACTTAAAGTATTGGAAACCATGTTTTTTCTATAAACCATGGTATCCACGTAATACTCCACGTAAGACAATGGTGAAAACTTCAAATTTAAAAATTCCTTGAGATGTAATTATTTTATGGGATATAATTTTTAAGAAAACTAAGAAAATGGAATTTCGACATATTTTGCAAAAAAAATATGTTTTGATAAAACGGCCATATCTTTTGCATTCAACCTCAGCTCAAAAGGATTTTATATGAAAATCGATCTACGCGAAAAAATACATCCGATTTCAATGACCTATGGTCGTTTACCGATTTTTAGATTTTTAAATTCAAAATGGATTTTTTGGAATGAATTTTTGAAGATTTGGACACAATGATATTTAATTGGAAAAACCTTGCAGTACACTATTAAAAATACATTATACATGATCCAAAAGATGATATGGGTGCCATATTTGGATTCCTCTTAATTTTCTAATCTATTTAGACATATTATTTCTTGATTTTGATTTACGGATTACAGATATAAATTATTCAATATTAAATAGAAAAAGGCAAAAAAGTAAAATGCATTCTACCATTATTTGAATTTAAAATTATTATTACTTATTTATTTTTGTTTACTTAAATAGTTGTTTGGAATTCAAAAAACGCATCCGGACTTATCATTTTGCTACCTACGGCTATAGTAGTTGCTACCTCCAACATCCGGACTTGCTACCTGCGGTGAGCGGTGCTGATACCTGCAGCAAGCAGTCCTGCTACACACGGCGACCGGACCTGCTACATATAACTTGTGGCGTTGCTACATGCGCGAGCGACGCGGCTCTATGGCATATTTCTTTGCTACAATTTTTGCTCTGACGATGTCTCCAGCGAAGTTAGGCTTTTGCTACATCAGCATAATCATCTTGCTACATCATTTTTTGATTTTGCTACAAAAGCATAATTTTTTTGCTACGCAGTATCCGGCGAAAGTCTCCGGCGAGTCTCCGGCGAAGTCGGTTTTGCTACATTAGTACTTTTTTTTGCTACACGGTCGCCGGCGAGGTCTCCCGCAAACTCTCCGGCGAGATCTAGTATGTTTTTTTATTTTTTGTGTTAAACCGTTTTTTGCTACAGTGTAGCAAAAGCGGGGCATATTTAGCAAAAGCGGAATTTGGATGGACACGTGTCAGCATGAGAAGCGGGGATCGGAAGTTTTTATCTTCCGGAGACGCGTAGCACCGTCCTTTTCAAAAAAAAAAAGTCCCGTCCTTTTCACGGCCGTCACACGAAGTCGCTCTCTTCCGAACCGTTAAAAAAAGAAAAGCTCACTCTATTCCGTTGTTCCCTCCTTTCCAAAAAAAAAACGGAAAAGCTAGCTTCAGGGCGGTCGCCAGATCGTCAAACCCGGCGGGCTCACGCATACCGTCGGATCGAGCATGTAATGGTGCGTGCCTTAGATCGAGTCTATGACCAGTTTCCATCCCTGAACCGCTCAAACCGCATTGACTCTTTCTCCCCGTCACCACGCCTCCATCAATCTCGCAGTCTGGAGGGCGCCCCGCGAGGCTGACCACGCCAACCCGGAGAAGGACCTAGCCCTCCCACCGTCGGAGCTCCGGTGAGGGACCTTGTCTATGAGGCTAGCGACACCGCGGCGTGGAGGACAAGCTCAGCTAGAGGCGGCAAGACTAACGCTTGGCGCGACGGCGTCGAAGCTGGCGGTTTCTCGGCGGCGAACTGACTACTTCGGCGGCAGAGGTAACTGTGGATCCAGCGGATCGTGGGAGATGGGGTTCTGGCTCCTCTGGTAGGGTTGGTGAAGGGGGTGCTACAGTGTTCTCGGGTTGGCATGCATGGGCATAAACTGCCACTGGAGGCCCGCAACAGTGTGACCGTGTGAGGAGGAAGATGTAGTCAAGAAATTGCAGGTGGTGCTGAGCGGCAGCAAGGATCTGGTGTCTGCTGCATGGGGGACTGCTGCGGTGTAGTACGAATTTCTGTCGCAGATTAGAAAGATTACATGACGGAGCATGTGAATCAATCCTAATCAGCAGAGCTGACAAGAAATGGCCGTATGTTCTGGTATTTGGCAGCAGTGACCAAAGCATGCTGGAGACGAGCCCTTCTCACATGTGAAAATAGAAAGTTATCTCCCTCTGAATATCGCATGTGATGGCGAGCAGTGTTGCGTGATCACAATGGGAATTTTCTGCTATCTTGCAAAGAAGGTATGGATGGGCTTTCCTCTCCTGAACTTTCTAAAT
The DNA here is from genome assembly GCA_916181665.1 of Avena sativa. Lineage (NCBI taxonomy): Eukaryota > Viridiplantae > Streptophyta > Magnoliopsida > Poales > Poaceae > Avena > Avena sativa. The sequence continues at coordinate 374,830,714 of OV702293.1, read as the reverse complement.
GGTTGGCTATTCAGCGTGCTCTGATAGTGGCCCGTGACCGTGGTTTACTGATATTATTCTCGTCTCAAACTGCTTGTCTATAATCCAACGCATTTAATCTGTAGTCCGGGATCGTTTGACTGCTTGTACAGTTATGAAAGACATCCGCGCCAACAGCAGGCATCGGGAAGCAGGGTGCGCGGCCGCCATGGGCTTTGCCACCGAGTGCTGGTGCATATAGCCCTAGTCGAAGACTTCACCACCGAGGACGAGAAGGGCAACCCGCCGCCGCCGTATAAGCTTCCCTTCAAGATCGGCGAGGTGGACGGTGAAGTGCCAAGGAACAAGCGGAGGGAGCCTCCACCACGCCAGGATGATCATCGTGGACGGTGCAACAACGACAACCAAGTGGGAAGAGGTGATAGTGATAGGTCGCGTGGTTGGCATGAGACGCGACGATGGCGATGGCGGCCGTGGTGGCCGCGACGATCGCAACTTCCGCGACAGGAAGGATAGAAGGGATGGGCGCCGCCGCGACGCGATGCAGCAGCCTCCGAGGGATGCGGAAAGACCTCGGCGCGATGCTGCATAAACTGGTGGATAACTTGTATACATATGCCTGGATAACTGCTGTATAAACTAGTGGATAATGTGTATATATATGCCTGGATAACTGTTGTATAAATTGTTGGATAACTTGATTTTCATACACCTCATGTGTGATTTCTTATCATTGATTATGCTTTTTATTTTATTCCCACCATCAAGGCTTTAGTGTACTTGTCTAGTCACACACAACACTGTTGAATATATGTCTAGTGATGATTTGTGGTGTAACTTCTACATATTAGCATGGATAACTATAGTGTTAGCTGGGTGGATAACTTGTACTCATATTCCTGGATAACTCTAGTGTTAGCTGGTGGATGACTCTATACACATATGCATGGATAACTGCCGCATAAACTGGTGAATAACTTGTATACATATGCTTGGATAACTCCTGCATAAATTGGTGTATAACGTGTATACATATGCCTAGATAACTGCTACATAAACTAGTAGATAATGTGTATTATGTGATAACTGTTGTATAAACTATTGGATAACTTGATTTTCATATATCTCATGTGTGATTTCTTATCTTTGATTATGCTTTTTTTACTTTCTTCCCACTGTTAAGTTTTTAGTGTACTTGTCTAGTCACACACAACACTGTTGAATATATGTCTAGTGATGATTTGTGGTGTAACTTCTACATATTAGCATGGATAACCATAGTGTTAGCTGGATGGATAAGTTGTACTTATATTCTTGGATGACTGCAGTGTTAGTTGCTGGATAACATGTACTCATATGTCTGGATAACTGTTGTATAAACTGGTGGATAACTTCATTTTTATATCCCCATGTGTGATCTCCTATCCATGATTGTGCTTTTCTACTTTCTTTCTACTATCAAGTTTTTAATACAGTTGGCTAGTCACATAGAACACTGATGGATATATGTCTAGTGATGATTTGTGGGATAACTTCTACATATATGCATGGATAACTGTAGCGTTAGTTGGTGGATAACTTGTACTCATATGCCTGGATAACTATTTTGTTAGCTTCTGGATAACTTGTACACATATACCTGGATAACTGTTGTATAAACTAGTGGATAACTTGATGATTATAACCCCCATGTGTGATTTTCTATCTCTGATTGTGTATAAATACCATACCTTTATTCATAACTTGCACAATAGCATCTGTGTGCAAAACATCAGCATGTTCCTCCTCTTCTATTTCTTGGTCTGGTTCGTAGCACCCCCGCCACTGCACCCCCACCCCCAAGTAGGTGGAGCAGAAGCAATGTATTTCCTCGCTAGGGGCGAGGAAGAAAGAAGCGCGCTGGTACACCAACCACGACGAGATGTCGCCGGCCTAACTGCGTTGGTGAAACTTCACCCGCGACGATGAGGAGGCTAGATGCTCACGAAGGAGAGTGTGACGGGCACCCACCCCACTACCGCAAATCGAGGAGGAGGAGTGGGGAGAAGGAAGAGGAGGACTATGGTAAGCGCGTGGTGGATCTGGCCGACTTCGTCAACGACGACGACGCCGAGCGGGTCGGTACTCCGATGTTTGAGCTGACATGCGAAGTAGCGAAGCGGCACGAGGTGATCATAAAGTGGCGGTGCAACAGGCCAGTGAGAAGGACTCGCGACATGCCGCGTCAAGTAGGAGATCGTCAACATCGTTCTCAACTCCGAGTGACCGTCGACCGTGCCGCCGACGCAACTAGCGGGCTTCGGTGAGGATTCCCAGCGCCGTGTTTTGGTTAGGGTTGCAGCTTCTTTTAGGGTGATCTAATGCGACTATAAGTGGTGATTCGAAGTCTGGTCTGACCGTGTTTGTGTATAATTTTACCATGAAGGCAGCGTTGTCTGAATTTTCAAAAGTTTAGTCTCATAATTGAGTACATGTTCGTGCCGATGCATCTGTAAACTGAAAAGGTGTTTAGATTTACTCTTACGTAGGACAACCTGGATAACTCACGACTTTTGGGCTCGAAAAATTTCGTCAAAATATATCAACATGTGATCTAGGACGTGGCATGTCCCTATCGCTGTCCTATCCACTAGGTTCTAATTTTTGTTTAAACGGTCATTACGTAGCGATAGATCTCGTCATGATTAGTCCAACGGTGATAACGAATTGTAAATCAGATAAGCGGTTTGACAAACATTTTAAATTTTCAGATTTTTATGTTTAATGCATATCATCTTTTGTGCTTACGCAATCCTATGGAGCATACTCCGTCCACGAGTTTGATCGCCTTGGGCGGAAGTTTGATTGACCACGTGCACCTCACCTGCCAAGCTGATTTTGGTTGGTCCGAGACGCGCGCCTCGCATCGCGAGCCGGGCTTTGGAGATGAGGCCTTTTGGCGAAGCCAAGTTAATTTCGGGCCACCAAACCCTGCAACGGAGGACCTATAGAGTAGAGGGAAGCGTGTACGTTGTCACACTCCCCGACCTCCAAAGGTGCCTATGCCTAGAGGACGGGCCAGACGCAGCAGAGCGACGCCCCGGGAACGGATTCCCCACGAGCAGGGGCTGTCTGAACCAGATCCGCCGAATTTTGATATTCCTAGAACAGTCGCTGTCTAGCAAAGTCCAAAAAAGAAACCCTCCCCAGTCCCCCTCGCGTAGTCCCGGCGGCCGGCGACCTGCGCCTCCAGCCGGCCACGGCCGAGTCCGCAAGCAAGGGAGTAGGCAATGCAGCCAGGAGGAGCGACAGGGGGGGAAGATGGCTGCAAGGACCAAGGCCACCCGCCGGCGACCAGGCACCAAGGCCGCGACAGGGACGCCCCATCCCCTTCGCCGCCGCCGTTCCCCTCCCCCGATCTATCGTCTTCTGAGGTTCGCTCCGCTGCTCTTCCCTTTCCCGATCTTGTCGATCCAGTAATTAAAGGGAACCGGGCGCCCTAATTGAATCCCCTCCACCGTCTGTAGAAGAAGCCCGAGGACGACGAGAAGCAGCAGCCCACGGCGGACCTCCCCGAGGGTCCCCTCGTCGAGATCCTATCACGGGTGCCCTACAGGTCCCTCTGCCGCTTCATGTGCGTGTCAAAACCCTGGCTTGCCCTCCGCTCCCACCCCAAAATCCGCGAGAGGTGGCCGCATACCCTGTCTGGCTTCTTCTACCTCGACAGCTACGGCCTCCACAAACAGTTCCACAATTTGTCCGGGAGTGGCCCGCCTATGGTCGACCCTGATCTACCTTTCTTGGGTGAGAACAGTGACGCCATTGCTGTACAATGCTGCAGCAGCCTTCTCCTCTTCCAGTGCTATACAATGACTTCAGAGGGAGACAGATGTGACTATCTCGTGTGCAACCCCGCAACACAGCAGCGGGAAGTGCTGCCTCCTATAGTGTTGTCAGACCAAGACGATGCTCCGAGTTTTAGTCTGGAAAGCAGTGTCTTCTTAGGTTTCGACATGGCCGCACCGTCCTCCTTTCTGGTGTTTGTGGCCACGAGCTGGCATTTCAACAAATCTAAAGAGGTAGCCATCTACTCGTCAGAAACTAGGCGATGGACTTGTGTGCAGAGTGAGTGGGATGACGGCACTATGTGGCCACGAGCTGGCATTTCACTGCCTGTGGCTATGGCCGTTGTTCCTCATTAGTCACAGTCGACGCGGAGGGAAAAGTTTGGAGGAACATTGAAATACCTGGCATCATGACCGACTGTGATGTTTTTACTCCTTCCATTGGTCACTCACAGGGAAGATTGTATGCGTGGGGGTTAGATCATTATGATTGCCAACTCTATGTTTGGGTTCTTGAGGACTATGGCAGTGGAAAGTGGACCCTGAAGCACACTGTTAATTTTTTGGAACCATTTGGAAGGCAGTATAGCAAAGATGAGCTCTACGACTCCTATGAGATGTTTGCAATTCACCCGCAATGTAATGTGATTTTCCTTACTGATGGGAAGGAGATGACAGTGTCATATGATATGGATAATCAGAAAGTGCATATTATCTGCACTTCTGGAGAATTCTTGGGTGGTCAACCTTATACTCCATGTTTTGCGGAATGGCGGTCAGATGATCACTAGAAGTCTGCAGCTTCATAATCTAGCACGCAACAAGAGTCAGTGGTTAGTATGGACCTATTATTCTAATTTTATGGCACTGGTGTGGAAATGTTCCAACTCCTATGTCCACAGTCTGGTATTCCTATATGTTGTTGTTCGGGTCCATGCCTTCTTGTGGCTTTGAAAATGTTGGTTAGCCAGGACTTTGTAAGGTAAATGTTTAGTCATTTAATCTAGTCAATGAAGCTAGTTATTTAATCTATTTACTGCAATGTAGTACTAATTGTTGTATCCACTTGTTAGCTATTGACGTGGGGTAAAATGTAAGACAGTGAGAGTACATCATCTTTACATTATCTATGTCTGAAATTGTTTGCAGTTTCTCCTTTTTCCCCCTCTCCTATGTACAACCTGTTGTCCAGCAATGCTTAAGTACTGATGTTGCCCTGTTTTTATGGATTTTTAAGACTTGAAATGCTTACACATGTGGTTTATCCCAAATCTGCCCGATGACTTCACATGGAGTATTTGAGTGGAAGCATGCGTGACTTATAGATGGGAGTGATCAAGAGATAAGTTGTACTGGGCACCTGAAGAGATCTTAACATAACCTCATGTTTCTTGTCCTTCAAATTTTAGAAGGGATAAGAAAGTCTGCCAGATTCCACAAATGCTTGCTAGGTCTATGCATTTATATTGAATCATTTAAACTCCTGGAAAGAGGAGCTTGCATTGGAATAGATCAATTTTGTATAGATGCTTAATGATGTGGCAACATTCTCTCTTTAAGAACCTCGCATTTCAACCGTGCTAAGTCGCCATCATTGAAGCTAGGTTTGGAACTATTAATGTACTCTGCCAGCAAAATACAGAGTCAAGTTTGTTTGCCATACTATACTGAAAAACTCCAGGTTGGCGGCTCATTGTGTTGGACCAGAAACAAAGGACGCCTGATCAGCAGTCATATTGTGGACAATCAACGGAGCACAACGCAACATAATATATAGCACCAACCAATCAAACTTGGACTGACAAGGACAAGTACATTGCATAAGTGTGACACTACTCTTGCATTTTTTTTGCCAAGATGTACAAATTGTTTATTCATTTATATGTTTTTCTGCTGCTGGACCGACTAAGTAGGTTTCAAATCATGCGTCGGACCAGGTGATGGGCACCTCACCGATGTTGCTGTCGAGCCCGAGCGCCTTCCACACGGCCTCGGAGGCGTCCACGATATTGTCCTTGCAGCCGTCATTAGAGTCGCACTCGTCCACCACTATGGCCTCCACGGTATGCCCATTATGTCGGCTCGTGATGCGGATTGGCTTGTGGCACCGGTGCCCGCCCGCGTACCACCGTGTCGACAGCGCCACGACCAGGCTCTTGTCACTGTGATACTTGCCATCGCACGCCGACGGCCCGCCGCCGTCCTCGCCTCTCTGGAACCCGTTCAGTGTCATGATGGCAGGGGTTCCGAGGCTGCCGCCCGGCAATGGACAATGGCCCGGCTTCTTGTGCTTGTGCAGCGTGCCCGGCACGAAGCCTCTGTCGTCCTCGCCACTACAAGGGTCCGGCTTGCCGTGGTGGTGGTGGTGGCGATGGCGGCGGTGGTGGTGGTGGTGGTGGTGGTGATGGTGGTGGTGGTGCCGGGCCACAACGCAGGTTGACACCTCGAGGAGGATCAGGAGGGTGGCCACGACAACCACTACAAGCTTGGCGTTCGCCATATTGTTGCTAGCCTTGTGCTTGATATACTGATATGTAGTTGTGTTGGTTCACGGAGTTTATATAGGCGCAGGTAGCTAACTATTAATTACTGTACTTGGTATTGGTAGATGAGTACTAGGAATTTTACTCCGAGTATGTATGATATATTACTCTCTGTCGATATATATAGGAGACTGGCTGTGCATGGAAGACAAGTGAATTGTACTCTAGAGATGAGCTCTTTTGGATTACATGTTGTCGCAACGGTAATAACTGGAGAGAGAACTGGGCAGGTCGCTCTTGGCATGCATAATATGATTAGACCAAGATTATTCAAATGCAAAAAAGACTAATTTCTGGCAAAAAAAAATTACTCCCTCTTTCATAATCTAGTCGTTGTTGTAGTTCAAACTTGAACTAATATTGACATGAAGTATGGAACGATGGAGTAGTATTTGACTCCTATATTCAGAAATTTGTTTATTTTCTATAGCTCAAAACATAACGTTTTTTCATGCCTTATAATTCATTTCAAATTCAAAATGGTAGGCTTACTGGCTTAGTACCCAGGTCTCGTGCGCACAGCTAAATTTTAGCAGACACAAAATAAAATTGTTTCCCCAACTGAAGCACTCACTAACATATTCATGCATCAATTCCTGCGCAAGAACTTCAGAGTATTTAAGCCAGCTCTTGTGCCTTCTACTATTAGCTTAAACTCACCGCATATTTAAGCTAGCTGTTATTTGCAAATACAGAGTATTAGCTGCAACCCGTTCTTCAGTTAGACAAGTTCTTCAGTTAGTTAGCCAGCTTAGAGCTAAAGTTCAGTCAGCTAGCTAGCTTTCAGAGTATTTAAGTCGCAAGTCTTACGTGGCACCAAATCTATCTCGCTCTTTGTTTTCTCCCTGCTTTTGTAGTGTTATTCTTCAGAAAGTTTCAGGGTTTCAGAGTTTGGCAATGACACCTTCGCCGAAAATAACACAGGCCAGTATCAGTCTGCTAACCACGACACAGAACACTAGTAGTCTGCATCTTCCCGCGCCTACCGGCCACCAGGCCTTCGGTCGTTGCAAAACTCGTGGTTGTAGGAAATTTGGTAATGCAAGAACCTCTGAAATATTCAACAAAAATACTACTACAAAGTAAGCCATTCCCATAAAGGCATGATGCATGTTCATGTTTCTTATATTTTTGGCAGAATATGCAAGAGGTCATGTCACTGGCACTTCCGCAGGTCATCATCTTGCATCAGAACATCAGGAGTATTTGATAAAATTTAATAATTAGAAATAACTCGATTTGCATATTCAAGAACTCAATACACCATTTCAAATTATTGGTAATAGACAAGAAAATTCTATACCCTTATGGTCAACAAAAGAGTAAGATGCTCGCACATAGATTTAGTCGGACAGCAACCTAGCTAGAAATTTATCACTCTGGACATATTTCAAGTAGGAGAATGGTTACACACATCTCAATCAGAACAAGAACTAAAAACACACTGGGGGAGAATAAGTGATATAGTGATGAACTGTGCACAATATTTTAGGTTATTCTCTTAAGCTAAGGCCCTAACCAAGAAACATGAAATAATATGTTCTGTAGGTTTGACAAGTTGCATAATATTTGAAACCATAAATGGAAAGACATGCAGATTTCAAAGAAGACAATAATACTTCTTTATCCTCTCTGTATTTGCTGCAATGTAAACGAGATAATCCAGAAGTAAGCATTTCTAATGCTGAAAATGCATAAAAACAGGGGAATGTCAATATTTAGCATCGACGGATAACAATCTGTGGATAGAAGATATTTACTTGCAAAAGATAAAGGGGAACAAAGAAGTGACGATGCAGACAGTTTCAAACATATATTATGTAAGATGATGTACTCTCACAGTCTCACTGTTTAACATTTACCCTACATCAAGATCTAACAAGTGGACACAACAATTAGTGGTACATGACATCAAACAGAACAAATGACTAGGTTCATTGACATAAGTAGGCAATACCCTTACGAAGTCTTGGCTAACCAACATTATTCAAAGCCACAAGACATGCATCCGAACAACAACATATAGGAATACCAAACTGTAGAAACGAGAGATGGGACATTTCCATTCCAGTGCTACAAAATTACAAGAAAAGGTCCATACCAGCAACTGATTTTTGTTTCCATGCGAATATTGTGAAGCTCAACTGTCCTTTAGTGACCATCTGATGGTCATTCCGCAAAATGCAATGCATTCCACCATTTCAAATTATTGGTAATAGACAAGAAAGTTCTATAACATTATGGTCATCAAAAGAGTAAGATGCTCACAGATAGATTTACTCGTACAGCAACCTAGCTAGAAACTCATCAGTCTAGACAGAATTCAAGTAGGAGAATGGTTATGCACAGCTCAATCAGAACAAGAATTAAAAACACAATGGGGGAGAGTAAGTGATATAGTGATGAACAGTGCACAATTTTTTAGGTTATTCTCTTATGCTAAGGCCCTACCAAGAACGAAGATAAAATAAATATGTTTTCTAGGTTTGTCAAGCTGCATACTATCTGAAACCATAAATGGAAGGTCATGCATATTTCAAAGAAGACAATAATACTTCTTTATCCTCTCTGTATTTGCTGCAATATAGATAGATGGGTAATCTAGAGGTAAGCATTTCAAATGCTGGGAATGCATAAAAAGAGGGCAGTGTCAATATTTAGCATCGATGGATAACAATCTGTACATAGAAGATATTACTTGCAAAAGATAAAGGGGATCAAAGAAGTGAAAATGCAAACAGTTTCAAACATATATTATGTAAGATGGTGTACTCTCAGTGTCTTTACATTCACCCCACATCAAGGTCCAACAAGTGGACACAACAGCTAGTGGTACATGACAGCAAATAGGATAAATGACTAAGTTCATTGACACGGCTAAGCATTGCCCTTACAAAGTCATGGCTAAGCAACATTGTTCAAAGCCACAAAAAGGCATGCCCACCCAAACAACAAGATACAACAAGAATACAAACTGTAGACACGGGACTTGGGACATTTCCAAGCCAGTGCCATAAAATTAGAAGACAAGGTACATACCAGCGACTGATTCTTGTTGCCATGCTAAGATTACGAAGCTCCACTGACTTTTAGCGATGGCCATTCTGCGAAACATGGAGTATAAGGTAGACCACCCAAGAATTCTTCAGAAGTGCAGATAACGTGCACATTCTGATTATCCATATCATATGACATTGTCATCTCCTCCCCATCAGTAAGGAAAATCAAATCACATTCCGGATGAATTGCAAACATTGTATAGGACTCAACATCTTTGCGGCAATGCCTTCTGAACAGTTCAAGAACATTAACAGTGTGCTTTAGGGACCACTTCCCACTGTCATAATCCTCAAGAACCCAAACATAGAGTTGGCAATCATGATGATAGTCTATCCGCCACGCATGCAAGCGTCCCTGAGACTGGCCGATGGAAGCGATAGCATTATCATACCTGTTAGGCATGATGCCCGGTATCTCAATTTTCCTCCAAGCTTTTCCCTCCGTGTCAACCATGGCAACCGAGGAATGATGGGTAGCCAAATGCATAATCCCATTGAGAAAGACACATTCGGGGTTACCGACCAGAAAAGTTCTGCTACCCCAGTGACTCTGCACGAAAGTCCATCGTCCACTATCTGACGAGTAGATGGCTACTGCTGCAAATCCATTGCAATAACCACTCATGGGCACAAACACCATGAAGCGGGACGGAGCGGCGGTGTCGAAACCTAAGAAGATATTACTTGGGTCCAAGTTATGAGGCTCACCGTCGGGCAATACTAGAGGAGGCAACACGACCCACCTCTCGGTCGCGGGATTGCACACGACGTAATCGTATTCCTCTGAACACGATTTGCCGCACTGGCAGAGGAGAAGGCTGGTGCAGCATTGCTCGACCGTGACGCGCTTGTAGCTCTCGCGCAGGAACGGCAGGGAGGGGTCGACCATGGGCGGGCCTCTGCCGGACAGATTGTGGAACTTGAGGCCGTCGATGCCGAAGTGGAACAAGCCGGACAGTGTCTGCGGCGACCTCCTGCGGATGTCGGTGGCGGAGCAGAGGGCGAGCCAGGGCTTGGACACGCACTTGAAGCGGCGGAGCGACCTGTAGGGCACCCGCGACAGGATCTCGACCAGGGCGTCCTCCGGGAGGCTCGCCGCGGGCTGCTGCTGCTGCTGCTGTTCGTCTTCGTCCCCATGCTCATGCATCTGCTGCTGCTACAGACGGTGGAGATTACGTTCAGGTCCCCGGTTCCCTTGGCTCGCTGGATCACAGATCGACAAAAGCAAGAGCAGGGGAACAAACCTGGGATGATGGTATCTTGGGGGACGGAAACGGCGGCGTCGAATGGGATGGAGCGCCGTTGTCGCGGACTCGGTGGCCGGTCGCCGGCGGGCTGCCCTGGTCCTTGCAGCCATCTTCCCCTCCAACTGGCTGCATCGCCTACTCCCTGGGTCGCGGATCCGTACCACGAGGCCCTCGACTTGGCCGTGGATTGCTGACGGCGCAGGCCGCCGGACGCCGGGACTGAGGAGGGTAATGGGAGGGGGAGCACCGCTGGAACAGAGTGACTCCTTTTCTCTTTTTCTGGTCCGGAACAGAGTGGCTTTCGTGAAGAAAGATGGGAATTCTTTTTCCGAAGGAAATGGAATGAGCTCAGCTCAGCTCAGCTCGTGGTCCTCTCCAAAATACCCCCGTAGGAAGAATTTTTTTGTATCGCAAGGTTTTGGCTCTTTTTTCTTTTAACCTTGCTGATGTGGTAAATTATTATACTATACAACAAAATATGCGGAAAAAAGTTCCAACAATATATTACCTATACTAATTAAAAATAGGGTTGTGCTAATAAAGTTATGTTGGAAGGCAAATTGTTGCTCATATCATTTTATAGACTTTTGTGCGCATCATAGATCTCCATGGAGGAGATCTGCTAGCAGCGGGCTTTTGGGTGCATTTTGCAGCAGGGAAGAATGAGAAAGCTTCTATTATGACATCATCGTTATTCATGGCCGAAGGACGACCCCTCCTATCTCTAGCGTCGATGATGTTTTCGGGCCAGCGGCTTCAGGACTTCAACAACCTCTAGACTATCAAGCCACTTTCGAAGGCCCACTGGTATCAGCGCAGTGTGCTCCCATCTCCTCGTCCCAAGTGGCCACGTCCCAAGCAACGTGGAGATCGATTGCGATGAGCCCTGTTGCAGTGGAGAAGGAGCAGGGCTTGGTTGCTCTTCTTGTTTCACTTATGAGGTACCATATGCAAATTATAAGGGTTTTATTGTAATTTCCTATTCTATTATGACCTTTTTTGTAAAATGTAACTCCACCGCTGATAATGAATGAAGCTCTCGGTCCTTCGAGACCGACCCCTTTTAAAAAAAGAGATTAACTGGACTTATACAGTAGTTTTTAGTATGATTTAAAACTGAACTTTTTATTTTACAAAATGAGTAGATATAAAAGATTATATTCCCTGAAAAAAAGACTATCATAAAGACATAGTAATTTCTTACATGAAAAGAACAAAAGTACCTTTTTTGCCTTGTTTTTAAGCGCATATATGGTCATATTTTTTGATGATTATTTTGGGTGGAGGGGTGGGGTGTGTGGTGGTGGGAGGGGGAGGGGGTGTTTAATACCAAAGCACTGCTCAGCTTATTATTTTATTTTTCGCATTTGTAAACGCCTTGTACAAAACGTGTATTTCAGGCATGGTTTCAAGGGTATCCAAGTTATACGGAAACCCTTTATTCAAAGAGACCGTAGGAAAATGTAAATTGCGAGGTGCTTATGTGTGACTGCTAAAGCGAGACTGTTGCCACATCATTAAGCATCTATACAAAATTGATGCAAACTCTTCTTTCCACGAGTTCAGACGTTTAAATGAACTTTGTCTAAATTTACATATACCTATATACTGAAACATGTCTAGATACATGTGTATCTAGATAAAGTTGAGACAACTAATTGTGACGAAGTATTCAGTACTCCCTCCTTCCCAACAAGGATGTTGCAAATTTTATCTAAAATTGAATAAATCTAGACATATTTTAGTTTGTTGATATATCTAAATTTTAATAAATCTTCGACATCTTTTTTAGGTCGGAGTGAGTTACTTAATCATACACACATACTCCCTCTGTTTCAAAGATGTTTTAACTTTTGTAAAACGAATGTAATAGACAATTTTTATTGTGTGTTTTACTCCTAACCTACACACTAAAAGATGTTAGATACATTTGTTTTATAAAAGCTAAAACATCTTATATTTTAAAACCGAGAGAATAGTAAACATTTGTGGAATCTGGCAGACCCTTGTATGTCAAGATCTATTTAGGTTCTCACTACAGCTAATCTCTTGCTTACTCCATATGTAAGTCACGCATGCTCTATCAAATACTCTCTTCGTCCTAAAAAGGATGTCATAAGTTTGTCAAAATATAGATAAATCTTTATACGAAATAATATATAAATATATTCGAATTTAGATAAATCTGCAATATCATTTTTAGCAGGGAGGGAGTACTAATTCTTGCTGTTTGCTGAATAAACTGGGCGTCTGGGAATCAACTAATTCAGCTCTCTGCTGTGCTGGCAACGTTGGACCTGTGTCACATCGTAACGGCGGGACCTGAGTTGCAGCATCCTGAAGCAGCTGATAAGATATATTCCATCACTCTCTTCAGAGTCGTACCGACAAAAATTCTACTTCCCAAAAATTTCTGAAACCCTTAACAGGTCCACCATGATCTTGCTCGCTCTTGCGATACTCATTTTCTACTTCACTATGAAATGATCAACCAAACTTAAAAAAGAGAAACTTAAAAAAGCACTGAAAGAAGGAATTATGTTCTGTAGTTCTGTTAATCCACATAATAATGTACCAGAGAGAGAAAAGATGCATTTTGATTGACCCTGTCAATGGACACAAATATTTAACACCTCTTTATATGCAGCAACATAGAAAGGTCAATCCAGAACATGTATTACTTCAAGAGAGTAACCGTTACAAATAAAACAAAAGACAGATTAATAGTTCCAGAAATATAGTTGTATGCTAAGCACACTTGCATGAAGTACATGTAAATATAAGAGTTTCAAACATAGAGAATGTTTCTCCTAAATTTTTCTCACACAAAGAGCTAACAAGGTAATCTTAATAATTAGTACATGAAAGCAAATAGATGAACGATTCATTTCCTTCCTATAACTGAACACTACCCATCGAAGGGTTCTTTACAAATTCTCTATGGCTAACCAGCATTTACTGAAAAATCCATAAAAAAGGTGCACCATGTTACACTCTGTAGTTCAGAACACCTAGTATAGGAAAAAACAACATCTGATATAAGTAACAGGACTTCAGATGTGCTGATTGCTAAAAAATGTTGCGTGCTCAGCTCCTAACAAATAGCAGGGCTAGAATTCGAGATTATGCAAAGCAACATGTTTACAAGTATAGGATACAATAAGAACTTGCATGATTAGAAGTCATGACCACATTAAATTTTGCTTGTTTTTTCTTTTTTCTTATTTAACTTGACAGGTCCAGAAAATTAGTCACGCAAAACTGGTTGATAGCAGTAGACGAGAAAACGGTGCAAGCTACATTATGGTGAACGAAATCTTAAGATGCTTCAAGAATAAATTTAGTTGGACAAACAACCTGGAAATTGCTAGTCTAGTCAGACTTCAAGTAGGATAATTTTATCCTTTATATATATGCTGCAATATATAAGAAGAGATAATCCATAGATGAGCATTTCAAATCTTGAAAATGCATAAAAATGGGGCACCATCAGTGTTCTAGCATTGCTGGATAACAGGCTATACATAGAAGATATTCACTTGTATAAAATAAAGGGGAACAAATAGGTGAAACTTCAAAAAAAATCAGACATAGATAATCTAGCATGATGTACTCTCGCTGTCTTACATTTCCCCACATCAAGTAGGATAAGAACCTGTACATAGAAGAGATATTTTACTTGCATGCAATAAATGGAAATAAAAAGGTGAAAATGCTAACACTTTCAAACATACACTATATAAGATAATGTTCTCCGATTGTCTTACATTTACCCCCACATCAAGAGCTAACAAGCGAGCACTTGGCACTACATGACAGGAAACAGATTAAACGGCTAGGTTCATTGACATGACTAAGCATTACCCTTACAAAGTCTTGGCTAACCAACATTGTTCAAAGCCCTAACTGGCCGTGGCCTAGCTCGGTCAATAAACTGGTACAAACAAAGCAAGGGCTCTGATTCAGTACTACTCCCCCCTCTAAACTCATACAAACTCGTATAATATCAAATACAAGAATGGCTCAGATCGCTTGATATCTCTTCGTAATTAATATATACACGTATATGTAATCATGTATATAACTCAATCAAATAATACGTTTTCCTAGCTGTATATATACTAGTACGAGCTCTACGCAAAGGAAAAAAAGTTTGACGGTACGCTGGATCATCGCCGGCGATGGAAGTGTCGGTGGTAATGCTGGCGATTGGGTCCGGCAAGCCGTTGACTCAGCCTGGCCAGCGCACGCTCGCCTTGGCCTCGTAGGTGTGTGTCAACAGGGCTAGGCAAGAGGCGCGGTGCGGGAGAGCTTGACGGCGGCCGGACAGTCCTATAGCTCGCCAAACTGTTTGACTACTTGTCCGACCACTTGTCTGATGGCTCGCCAGACAGTCTGGCAATTTTTCTAGGGGTCACCACGATGGTGGTGGACAGGCCGGATCATGTGCGTGCTACATATAATGGCACAAGAAGTATACTCTCCAGGGATTGGCTTTTGCACATCATCCGATGCTTGAAGTGGGAATCAAGAAGGGGGCATTCTTTTTGCATTGTTTGCCTTAAGTTGTGGCTATCGTGAGCTAGACAAAGAATCAAATTATCCATAGAGATTGATCAATCAACGATGCGCTTACTTGTTGTTGAAGTGTATAAGTGGATTGCACTAGCCATTTTCATTAGTTCAGACTTTTGGTTGCGTTGGCTAGTGCATGAAGCTTAACATGGTATCAGAGCCTAAGGTCTTGAGTTCGAGTCCTGGCTTTCGCAATTTATCCTAAAATTGCTGTTGACCCCTCTATGTCCATGTATAGGCCTCTTGTGTCATACGTGAGTTTCGCGCGCCGTCGCTCTCTTCCGGTTGCACGTGCTGACTTCTCTCCGTCACACGTGAGAGGGGGTGTTGAAGTGTATAAGTGGATTGCACTAGCCCTTTCCATCAGTTCAGACTTTTGGTTGCGTTGGCTAGTGCATGAAGCTTGACACTTGTAACATATATCCGGTGGATTTTGAGTTTCAAGCTACCGGTCACTACAAGTCCAAAATAAATCAAAAAGGATTTATTTGTGCCCCATTAAGCCTTCTTCACGGTTTAAGAACAACACGCGCACACACACATGTTAGATAGATCTCTCCCCGTTCGAGCCCAACGGCCGAACGGAGTCCCTTATCCGCGTCCTGATCGGGGGCGCCCCACCTCATCTGGTGGGTGGGCCCCTATCGCCAGCGCTATATAAAGAGGCGGGAGGCCGGCAGCACGCCTCACGAGGTTAGCCGTGCCCTAGCCGCCCCACCTACAAGCCAATCCGATCTAGGCCTAGCGCTGCGCCGACGGGAAGCACCACCGCCGCCACACTCTTTCCCCTTACCACCCATGGCCAACGACGGCGGCTCTAGCTCCGGCACCAACTCGGCATCCCCTTTGGCTCATGTCTGTCGAGCCAGGGAGCGGGTAGTTCCTCTCTCTCTCTCTCTCTCTCTCTCTCTCTCTGTTTCGATCTAGAAAGGTAAAGTACAGTGCTACTGATAAATCTAGACTAGATCCATTACAAAGTTGATTTGACATTGGTATCAGAGCGCATTTAGTTGCTAGATTTTTCGGTGCAAAAGTAAAAGAAAAAAGACCTAGATCTAAAGAGCGCCTGCCCTATGGCCGCGCCTTTCCTCTCGATCTAGATGGGCATCCCTTTTGGGAGACATCTAGAAGAAGAAATACTCCTTCGGGGGCAAAGAAAACCCTAGATCTAAGCCCCCAAAAGCATCTCAAATCAAAGACAAACCCCAAACCTCATAGATCCCCACAGATCCCCAAAGAAAAGTCAATCACAACAAAAAAAAGGAGGGGATCGCTCCGGCCATCGCCGGGAAAGTTTCTGCCCCACACCTCGGCCACTTGACGATGGTGCACCCACCCTCGGGTGGATGCACACATCGGCAAGGAGCAAGGGGGAGGCACCGCCGCTGTATCCCTCTCTGCTACTCGCGGGGTAAGGGGAGGTGGGAGGTGGAAGAAAAAAAAGGGGGGAGGGGTGGAGGCGCAGGAGAGGGAGGGGACCGTCGCCGGGCGGACGGCCGCCTCCGCCCCCAACACCCCACAGAGCGCGCCACCAAAGGCCCCGCCGCCTCCTCAAGCGCGGGGCTGCATGCCGCCGCTGCCAGAGAGAGAGGAGGGAGGGGCTCGCCGAGAGGCGGGCGCATGCGCTGCCCGAGAGAGGAAAGGGAGGGGCTCGCCGAGGGGCTGAAGGGTTTCGCGGCATAGTAAATCAAAATTTTCTACGGATGCGAACAGAGGGAAGCCAAGATCTAATCTAGGAGATGCAAACAACGAGAGAGATTGGATTAGATCTTCATACCCTTGAAGATTCGCATAGCGGAACATTCGTCGGAACGTGGGTGATGTAGTCGTACTCGCTTCTCCTCCTCGCGATCCGATCCGATCTAGCACCGCAAGTGGCGATGCCTCCGGGAGATGCACATGTGAAGCACCTCGATGTCTCCTCCTTCCTTGGTCCAGCAAGTATGGTGGAGAGACGGATTGGATCTACAACGCGACGGCGCGGTGTATGTGGTGGAGAGTTTCTGCAGCAAGGCTTCGCCTACACGCAGTCGGGAGGGAGAGAGAGAGGAGGGCAGCAGGGCGGCTAGGGTTGAGGAGGAGGTGTGTGTGGGGGGGTGCGCCCCAGCCCTCTATATATAGAGGGGTGGGCGCCTGCCCTAACCCCTCCCCCAAGCCCTAGGCCGGCGGCCAAAGGAGGGAGGAGTGGGGGGCAAGGAAACCCCCCCTTTCTAGAAGCTCCAACTAGGGTTTATCCCTTGGTTGGCCGGCTGGGCCCTATGGGGCCTTGTGCCCCTGGACCAATGCGGCCAGGGCACTCCCTCATAGGCCCATGCCCCCTCCCGACAAGTGGGACCACGTTGGTCCCCTTCCAGAAGGTTCTAGAAGCTTCCGGTACAATACCGATTAACCCGAAATAATTCCGAACTCCAAAAACTGCACTGCCTTATATGAATCTTATTCTCCGGACCATTCCGGAACCTCTCGTGATGTCCCGGATCCCATCCGAGACTCCGAACAAAAAACTCATAAACCAATTATCCAATCTATCCTAGCGTCGAGACACGTTAAGTGTGTGACCCTTCGGGTTCGAGAACATGCAGACATGATCTTCTATCAATAATCAACAGCGGGGTCTGGAAACCCATATTGACTCCCACGCATTCATCGATGATCATATCGGATGAACCACGATGCCAGGATTCAATCAATCCCATATATATATTCCCTTCGTCTCGCGATATTTTACTTGCCCGAGATTTGATCGTCGGTACCATCATACCTAGTTCAATCTTGTTCACAGCAAGTACTATACTCGTTCCGTAATCCTATATCACTTTGTGATTAACTCCTTAACCACATGCTTGCAAGCGGTGTTGATATCGATTACCGAGTGGGCCCGAAGTATATCTCTCCGACTTGGGAGGGACAAATCTCATCTCGATACATACAGCCCAATAGGTACTTTCCGATCACCTGAGAGACACCTTTATGATCACCCTCTCATAGGATGACGTTTGATGACCTCAAAGCTTTCCTCCGATACCAGGGAGTTGTATTATCTCATGGTCTAAGGAATACAATATTTGACATAAGAAAAGCTTCGCAAAGATGAACACGATGACACGATCTAATTGCTTCGCTTAGTTTGGGTCTGTCCATCACATAATTCTCCCAATGATATGATCTCATTATTAATCGACAACTCATGTCCATGGTTAGGAAACCTTAACCATCATTAATCAATGAGCTAGTCCATAGAGGCGTACTAGGGACACGGTGTTGTTTACAAACCACACAAGTATTAAAGTTTCCGCTTAATACAATTCTAGCATGGAATATAAACATTATCATGAACAAGAATTATAATAATAACATCTTTATTATTGCCTCTAGGGCATAATTCCAACAGTCTCCCACTTGCACTAGAGTCAATAATCTAGTTTACATTTGGCAACAATCTCACACCCATGGCACTAAGGTGCTGATCATGTTTTACACGTGGAAGAGGTTTAGTCAATGGATCTGCGACATTCAGATCTGTATGTACTTTGCTAATCTTCAGATCTCCATCTTCTATATAATCTCGGATTATATGAAACTTGCGGTTGATATGCTTGGTCTTTGGATGATATCTTGGTTCCTTAGCGAGTGCTATGGCGCCAGTGTTGTCACACAATATCTCTAGTGGATCCAATGCACTTGGAACCATACCAAGCTCAGTGATGAAGTTCCTGATCCAAACTCCTTCACTTGACGCTTCTGCAACAGCCATGTATTCCGCTTCTACTGTAGATCCCGCGATCACGCTTTGCTTGCAGCTTCTCTAGCTCATAGCTTCTCCATTCAAAATATAAACGTATCCTGTCTGAGATTTAGAATCATCCTTGTCGGTGTCGAAACTAGCGTCGACGTAACCTTTTACGACGAGCTGTTCATCACCCCATAGACTAAGAACATTTCTTTAGTCCTGTTTAGGTACTTTAGGATGTTCTTCACGGCTGTCCAGTGTTCCACTCCTGGATCACTTTGATATCTGCTCGTCAAACTAAGAGCATTGGACACATCCGGTTTAGTACACAGCATGGCATACATGATAGAACCTATGGCCGAGGCATAAGGCACTTTGCTCATAGCTTCCCTATCATTTACCGTAGCTGGACATTGAGCCTTGCTCAATATCTTACCTGACAACATAGGCACTGAACCTTTCTTTGCCTTATCCATTCTGAACCTTTTCAGAACTTTGTCTAGGTATGTACTCTGGCTTAAAGCTATCAGGCGTCTTTGTCTATCTCTATAGATCTTGATACCCAATATATAAGCAGCTTCACCTAGGTCTTTCATTGAAAAACACTTGTTCAAATAACTCTTCACATCGTTAAGCATGTTAATGTCATTTCCAATAATCAATATGTCATCCACATATAGTACCAGAAATGTCACCGAGCTCCCACTCACTTTCTTGTAGATACAAGCTTCGTAGCAATTTGGAACAAATCCAAAGCTCTTGATCACTTGATCAAAACGAAGGTTCCAACTCCGAGATGCTTGCTTCAGTCCATAAATGGAACGCTGAAGTTTGCATACTTTATCAGCATCCTTAGGATCGACAAAACCTTTGGGTTGCATCATATACAACTCTTCATCAATGTTGCCATTGAGGAACGCAGTCTTGACATCCATCTGCCATATTTCATAATCATGAAATGCAGCAATTGCTAATAAAATCCGAATGGACTTAAACATCTCTACGGGAGAGAAAGTCTCATCATGGTCAACACCTTGAACTTGTCGAAAACCTTTTGCGACAAGCCATGCTTTATAGACGGTAACATTACCATCCGCGTCCGTTTTCTTCTTGAATATCCATTTGCACTCAACGACCTTTCGGTCGCTAGGAGGGTCCACCAAAGTCCATACTTGGTTTTCGCTCATGGATCCCAATTCGGATTTCATGGCTTCTAGCCATTTCTCAGAGTCTGGGCTCATCATTGCTTCCTCATAGTTCATAGGTTCACTGTCTTCTACTAACAAGACAGTCAAGATAGGGTTGTCGTACCACTCAGGAGGGGCACACGACCTTTTCGACCTGCGACGTTCAGTAGCAGCATCGTCCGAAGCTTCATGATCCTTGTCATTAGCTTCCTCTATTGTTGGTGCAGGCGGCACTGGAACAATTTCAGGTGCTGCGCTACTCTTCAATTCAAGAGAAGGTTCAACAACCTCGTCTAGCTCTACTTTCCTCCCACTCACTTCTTTCGAGAGAAACTCCTTCTCTAGAAAGGAACCGTTCTTTGCGACAAACACTTTGCCTTCGGTTCTGTGATAGAAGGTATACCCAATAGTTTCCTTAGGGTATCCTATGAAGACACATTTCTCCGCTTTGGGTTCGAGCTTGTCCGGCATCAACTTCTTGACGTAAGCTTCGCATCCCGAAACTTTAACAAACAACAACTTAGGTTTAGCACCAAACCACAGTTCATACGGTGTCGTCTCAACGGATTTAGATGGTGCCCTATTTAAAGTGAATGCAGCGGTTTCTAATGCATAACCCCAAAATGATAACGGCAAATCAGTAAGAGACATCATTGATCGAACCATATCTAATAGAGTTCGATTTCGGCGTTCAGACACACCATTGCGCTGTGGTGTTCCGGGTGGCGTGAGTTGCGAAACGATTCCGCTTGCTTTAAGATGCGTGAGAAAATCATAACTCAAATATTCACCTCCACGATCGGATCGTAGAAATTTAATCTTTCTGTTACGATGGTTCTCCACTTCATTCTGAAATTCTTTGAACTTTTCAAATGTTTTAGACTTATGTTTCATTAAATAGATATACCCATATCTACTTAAGTCATCGGTAAAAGTGAGAAAATAGCGATATCCACCGCGCGTCGAAACACTCATCGATCCGCATACATCGGTATGTATGATTTCTAACAAGTCCGTTGCTTGCTCCATCATACCGGAGAACGGGGTTTTGATCATCTTGCCCATGAGGCATGGTTCGCACGTATCAAATGATTCAAAATCAAGAGACTCCAAAAGTCCATAAGAATGGAGTTTCTTCATGCGCTTTACACCAATATGACCTAGACGACAGTGCCACAAATAAGTAGTATTATCACTATCTACTTTGCATCTCTTAGCCTCAATGTTATGGATGTGTGTTTCATCCCTTTCGAGATTTAGAAGAAATAAACCATTCACAACAGGTGCATGACCATAAAAGATGTTACTCATATAAATAGAACAACCATTATTCTCCGATTTAAATGAATAACCGTCTTGCAATAAACAAGATCCAGAAATAATGTTCATGCTCAACGCAGGCACATAATAACACTTATTGAGGTTTAAAACTAATCCCGAAGGTAAAACTAAGGAGAGCGTGACGACGGCCATCACATCAACTATTGATCCGTTGCCAACGCGCATCGTCACCTCATCCCTTGCAAGCCGCCGTCTATTCCGTAGCTCCTGTTTCGAGTTACAAATATTAGCAACTGAACCATTATCAAATACCCAGGCACTACAACGAGGGCTAGTAAGGAAAACATCAATAACATGTATATCAAATATACCTTTGATGGTGCCAGCCTTCTTGTCCGCCAAGTACTTTGGACAGTTGCGCTTCCAGTAACCCTTGTCCTTGCAATAGAAGCACTCAGTGTCCGGCTTGGGTCCAGACTTGAGCTTCTTCTCAGCAGGGGCAACGCGCTTGCCGCCTCCTTTCTTGAAGGGCTTCTTTGCACCCTTACCTTTCTTGAAGGTGGGGGGCTTGTTGACCATCAACACATGATTATCCTTTTTGATGTCCACCTCCGCAGCCTTCAGCTTTGCGAAGAGCTCGATGATCGTATCAGTGGAACCAATCTGATTGTGAGTCACTACAAAACTTTTGTAGCTGGGAGGGAGTGATTGCAGAACCCTGTCAATCTTGAGATCCTCTGGAATCTTGCAGTCCAGTTGCTCAAAGCGTTGAGTGTAGCCCGACATCTTAATGGCGTGCTCACTAACGGAACTCCCTTCCTCCATCTTGCAGTTAAAGAACTTCTCAGAGATCTCATATCTCTCAAAACGGGCCTGAGTCTGAAACATGGTTTTCAGCTCCTCGAGAATCTCAAAGGGCCCGGGATAGTCTTCAAAACGATTTTGAAGGTTCGATTCCATAGCAAACAACATGGTGCTTTTAATCACACCATAATCATCTTTGCGCGACTGATAGACAACTTTCTCATCAGCCGGCGCAGTAGCAGCAGGGGCGTCACCTAACGCATTCTCAAGGACATAGTCCTTTTGACCGCCAAAGAGAATGATTCTCAGATTGCGGAACCAGTTGGTGAAGTTAGACCCATGGTTTCTAAGCTTTTCCTTCTCAGCAAAAACGTTGAAGTTGAAGTTGGACTTAGCCATTTGATCTACAATATTTGCAAGTACAAATTAGACTATGTTCATGATAACTAGTTCAACTTTTAATCAAATTACTAGATGAAATCCCACTAAATTCAACATCCCTCAAGCTGTTTAGTGAACACAATCCAAATTCACCACACCTAATCCGATCTTCACGAGAAGAGATGTGGTTTCAATGGTGGACAACGAAGTGTCGATCATATCATTCATATGACTCATGCTTAACCTTTCGGTTCATGTGTTCCGAGGCCATGTCTGTACATGCTAGGCTCATCAAGTTAGACCCACGTATTTCCGCGTGTGCAAAACTGGCTTGCACCCGTTGTATGTGAACGTAGAGTCTATAGCACCCGATCATCACGTGATGCTTGGACACGACGAACTTTCGCAACGGTGCATACATGGGGAGAACACAGTTTTATCTTAATATTTAAGTGAGGAATCATCTTATAATGCTACCGTCGCGATCTAAGCATAATAAGATACATAAAAGGATAAACATCACATGCATATAACTTTATGTGACATGGTATAGCCAATCTTCGCGCAATGGTCTCCATCTTGTGCGTGCCGGCATGATCTCCATCACTCCACCATGATTGCCTCCACCACGAATAGCAACTACAACTATTGCTAACTACTTAGCGATAAAGTGAAACTATTACATGGTGTATAAGAAGTTGACACACAGGTCATACACAATTATAAAGACAACCATATGGCTCATGCCGGTTGTGTACCCATCGACATGCAAGTCGTGAAACATTACAAAACATGATCATCGCATACATTATACACATCACATCTTGGGCCATACCATATCACAGAAAACACTCCCTGCAAAAACAAGTTAGACGCCTCTACTTTGTTGTTGCATGTTTTACGTGGCTTATGGGAGTAGATGCTAAGAACGATTCTTACCTACGAAAAGCCACAACGGTGATATTATGGTTGCCAAACTCCGGTATAAATCCCATGACAACTATAGTGAGAGAAACTGGCATCCACTAGCCGCATGTGTGGAACATGCCACACGTCAAGTGCGGAGCCGGTCTCGCGAATGACGTCGCGTAAGGTTGGCCTGGACCGCTTCAATCTCACTATCCCGCGTCATAATAAGAACACAAACAAGAGGCTTGCAACAGAAAGTATCAACGCCCGCAACAACCATGTTGCGTTCTACTCGTGAAACACATCTACGCATAGATCTAGCTCTGATACCACTGAAGGGTTTCGCGGCATAGTAAATCAAAATTTTCTACGGATGCGAACAGAGGGAAGCCAAGATCTAATCTAGGAGATGCAAACAACAAGAGAGATTGGATTAGATATTCATACCCTTGAAGATTCGCACAGCGGAACGTTCGTCGGAACGTGGGTGATGTAGTCGTACTCGCTTCTCCTCCTCGCGATCCGATCCGATCTAGCACCGCAAGTGGCGATGCCTCCGGGAGATGCACACGTGCAGCACCTCAACGTCTCCTCCTTCCTTGGTCCAGAAAGTATGGTGGAGAGACGGATTGGATCTACAACGCGACGGCGCGGTGTATGTGGTGGAGAGTTTCTGCAGCAGGGCTTCGCCTACACGCAGTCGGGAGGGAGAGAGAGAGGAGGGCAGCAGGGCGGCTAGGGTTGAGGAGGAGGTGTGGGTGGGTGGTGTGCCCCAACCCTCTATATACAGAGGAGTGGGCGCCTGCCCTAACCCCTCCCCCAAGCCCTAGGCCGGCGGCCAAAGGAGGGAGGAGTGGGGGGCAAGGAAACCCCCCCTTTCTAGAAGCTCCAACTAGGGTTTATCCCTTGGTTGGCCGGTTGGGCCCTATGGGGCCTTGTGCCCCTGGCCCAATGCGGCCAGGGCACTCCCTCATAGGCCCATGCCCCCTCCCGACAGGTGGGACCACGTTGGTCCCCTTCCGGAAGGTTCTAGAAGCTTCCGGTACAATACCGATTAACCCGGAACAATTCCGAACTCCAAAAACGGCACTGCCTTATATGAATCTTATTCTCCGGACCATTCCAGAACCTCTCGTGATGTCCCGGATCCCATCCGAGACTCTGAACAAAAACTCATAAACCAATTATCCAATCTATCCTAGCGTCGAGACACGTTAAGTGTGTGACCCTTCGGGTTCGAGAACATGCAGACATGATCTTCTATCAATAATCAACAGCGGGGTCTGGAAACCCATATTGACTCCCCCACATTCATCGATGATCATATCGGATGAACCACGATGTCAGGATTCAATCAATCCCATATATATATTCCCTTCGTCTCGCGGTATTTTACTTGCCCGAGATTTGATCGTCGGTACCGTCATACCTAGTTCAATCTCGTTCACAGCAAGTACTATACTCGTTCCGTAATCCGATATTACTTTGTGATTAACTCCTTAACCACATGCTTGCAAGCGGTGTTGATATCAATTACCGAGTGGGCCCGAAGTATATCTCTCCGACTTGGGAGGGACAAATCCCATCTCGATACATACAGCCCAACAGGTACTTTCTGATCACCTGAGAGACACCTTTATGATCACCCTCTCATAGGATGACGTTTGATGACCTCAAAGATTTCTTCCGATACCAGGGAGTTGTATTATCTCATGGTCTAAGGAATACAATATTTGACATAAGAAAAGCTTCGCAAAGATGAACACGATGACATGATCTAATTGCTTCGCTTAGTTTGGGTATGTCCATCACATCATTCTCCCAATGATATGATCTCATTATTAATCGACAACTCATGTCCATGGTTAGGAAACCTTAACCATCATTAATCAATGAGCTAGTCCATAGAGGCATACTAGGGACACGGTGTTGTTTACAAACCACACAAGTATTAAAGTTTCCGCTTAATACAATTCTAGCATGGAATATAAACATTATCATGAACAAGAATTATAATAATAACATCTTTATTATTGCCTCTAGGGCATAAGTCGAACAGGGGCAGCCACCTCGCCTCGGCCTCGCGAGCTTGCGCCGCCAGCTGCGAGAGGGGTGTGGCCAGGGAGGGGCGCAGCCGCCTCGCCACATTCCCCACAGCGCCGCCGCGGAGAAGACGCGGGGCGACCGCGGGATGCACGCGGCGCCGCCGCGGGGGAGACGCGGGGTGGACGTGGTGGGGGAGAATGGGGCTAGGGTTTCGAGGGGGAGCCGCGGGGGCGTTTTATACGCCCGAAAGGGGGGCGCGGCCGTCCGATCTAGGGCGACGCTGATGGACGGCCAGGATCAAGCGGCTGCGGGCTGCGCTGGGCTGCTGGCGGGCCAAGCGGCAAGGCCGCGGGCCGTGCGTGGGCAGCGCGCAAGCAGGCTGCTGGCGGGCCACCGCGGACCGCAAGCGAGCGAGCGCTGGCCCGCTTAGGCGCTGCGCGCGGGCGGCAGATAGCCCCAGGCTGCTGGGCCACTGGGTCGCGCTGATTAAACAGTTTTTTTCTGTTTTTATTTTACAGAGTATGTTTCAGCTGTTTTAATTGTTTTTTTTTGCTTAGTTTTTTAAGCAATTTCAAATAGTTTTTTCTAGTCTTTTATTTCGGAGAATATTTGACTAGAAAATATGAAAGAGGTAGAATTTTATCTGTAAAGTTTAAAGTTTATGAAAGTCATTATAAATGTTTCTGCTGCAAATAGTTGTGTTAAATTGCAATAATGCAATAAAATTTGTTTCAATTTTGTTATAAAGATGTGACAAAGTAATTAAAGATAATTGTGTCCCATGTTATTAATTGACTAACGTTATTAATAAGCATGATCATGATCGTTTTCATTGAGTATTAAAGGTGCATTTAACTTTATTTCTACCCAACGGTGATGTAATTTTAAATAGCACAAAACAATTGCATGCTTAATTTATACCAACGTTGAGTTAATGCATACAGTTGTTTTCTTTGGTGATCTCACATATTTTGTGGTTTTCAGGAGGTCTCAACCTCATGAGCTGTTTGAAGGACATCCCGCTGCTAAGGGGGGACAACTACTCCGAATGGAGGAAAAAGGTTGATTTGACGTTTGTATGCGCCGAAGTAGATTGAGTGGTTGACACCAAGCAACCAGTCAAGCCCGATGACCCTGTCAGGGGAGATGCTGAGGAAAGTGCTACGTTTGAGAAAAGGAAGAGGGACCATGCTCCATTGGAGCTGGCCTACTCGATTGATAATCAAAAGTGGGTGAACGCTAACAAGAAATGTTTGGCTTTTGTAAAGAACACAATTGAGAACGCTATAGTGGGCTCAATTGGAGAGTGTGTCTCCGTGGGCGAATACCTCACAAAGATAAAGAGCCAGTTCACTGGCTCTTCAAAGATGTACGCAACCTAGCTGTTAAAACAGCTGGTGACAGAGAAGTACACGGGAGGGCCCCACGGAATAAGAGAGCACATCTTGAGGATGTCAAACATGGCAGCCAAGCTGAAGCCCATGGATGAGGACCTCGAGCTAAAGCCTGCACTTCTGGTGCACCTGGTGATGTCCTCTCTTCCACAACCATTCGAGAACTTCGTAATAAACTATAACATGTCCCCTGAAAAGTGGGACATAGAAAAGACCATTGGGATGTGCTCCCAAGAGGAGGAAAGGCTGAAGGCCCTTCACGGTGGTTCCTTGAACTTCGTGAAGGACAATAGGAAGAGGAGCTTCACAAACGGTAACCATGGTGGCTCACCTTCCAAGCCACATGGCAAGGGCCCACAGCAGCACCAGTACCAGCACCAGCAGTCCACCCCTGGGGAAAAAGACCAGTGCCACCACTGCAAAAAGGTTGGCCACTACAAGAAGGATTGTCCCGTATGGCTGAAGTACATCATGGCCAAAAATGGGGTTCAATTCGACAAGGATTTTGCCAAAAAGAGAAAGACACATTGAAGTGGCGAATGGGATTGAAGCAGAAGTGGAGGCTGTTGGCGACATTCCTCTGGAGCTGGCTGATGGTTCTTCTCTTTTTCTTAAGGATGTTCTTTTTGTTCCTTCAATTCATAGAAATTTAATAAGTGTGTCGTGCTTGGACAAAGATTCTTATGAGTGTTATTTTGGACATGGCAAATGTGCCATTTGGTTAAAAGATATTTGTGTGGGTGTTGCTACCTTACATGATAAGCTATATTTATTATCCTTGCATGAGAAAGTATTTTCTGTGTGTGATGTGAATAAAAAAGTTCCCTTGTCGAACAAAGAACAAAAGAAAAGAAAGCGAACTCTTGACTCATCGAAGTTATGGCACTGCAGACTAGGCCATATTTCGAGGGGAAGAATAGAAAGCCTCGTTAAAAATGACATTCTTCCTCCGTTAGAGTTCTCAGACATAGAACAATGCATAGATTGCATTAAAGGAAAGTATGTAAAACAAATTAAAAATGGTGCAAACCGAAGCATAGCTACACTTGAAATAATCCACACGGATATTTGTGGACCGTTTCCAGTGAAAAGTGTGGATGGCTATGATTCATTCATAACATTCACAGATGACCACTCCCGGTATGGTTATATTTATCCAATTAAAGAAAGATCTGAAGCATTGGATAAATTTAAATTTTTTAAAGCTGAAGTAGAAAATCAGCATGATAAAAGAATTAAGATAGTTCGGTCCGATCGTGGGGGGAGTACTATGGTCGGCATACTCCATATGGTCAAGTACCAGGACCCTTTGCAAGGTTACTGCAAGAAAATGGAGTAGTCGCCCAGTATTCTATGCCGGGCGAACCTCAGCAAAATGGAGTAGCTGAAAGGCGTAACCGTACCCTTATGGATATGGTGCGCAACATGATGAGCTATTCCACCCTCCCATTGGGATTGTGGATGGAGGTGCTTAAAACCGCCATTCACATTCTCAACAGAGTACCAAGTAAGTCGGTGCCCAAAACACCGTATGAATTGTGGACAGGCAAAGTCCCCTCTCTGCACCACTTGAGGGTCTGGGGGAGCCCAGCTGAGGCAAAAGTTTTCAATCCAAACATTTCAAAGTTGGACCCAAAAACAGTATCTTGCCACTTCATTGGCTATCCAGATAAGTCAAAAGGCTATCGTTTCTACTGTCTCGACAGATACACAAAGTTTGTAGAAACGAGACATGCAGTCTTCGGAGGACGAACTGATGAGGGGGAGCACGGTAGCTCGGGAAATTGATCTTGAGGAGAAGAGGGTGCATGCACCTAATCCGATGACTCAGGAGCCATTTTCTCGCTACCTGTTGTGCCACCATCTACAACCCCTGAGGTTGTGGTGTCGGCACCTGTTGTGACTCCACACATGACAACAATGGGCGAAAGTTCGGAACCTGTCCATCAGGAGCCACCTGAACCCACTGTTGAGCACGAAAGGGAGCCAGAACAGCCACATACTGAAAATGTGCCTGAACCTGAGGCAAGAAATGAACAAGAGTCTGATGAACTCAGAAGGTCTAAAAGAGAACGAAGACCAGCCATTTCCAAAGAAATTTACAAAGTCTACAATGTAGTTCATATGGAGGGTGATCCTACCTCATATGAAGAAGCCATGAGTAGACCTCACTCAGCCAAGTGGGTGGAGGCAATGGAAGATGAAATGAAATCAATGAGTTCCAACAATGTTTGGGACCTAGAGGAAATTCCTAAAGGAGCCAAAACAGTAGGATGCAAATGGGTCTACAAAACAAAGTATGACTCCAATGGGAATGTAGAAAAGTACAAAGCTAGACTCGTGGCAAAAGGCTTCACGCAAAGAGAAGGCGTAGATTACAGTGAGACTTTTTCTCCGGTCTCATGTAAGGACTCCTTCAGAATCATCATGGCACTTGTTGTACATTTTGATTTAGAGTTGCATCAAATGGATGTCAAGACGGCATTTCTAAATGGATATTTATAAGAAAATGTTTACATGAAACAATCCAAGGGTTTTTTCATGGAGGGGAAGGAACATATGGGATGCCGCCTAAATAAATCCATTTATGGGTTAAAGCAAGCCTCTAGGCAGTGGTATTTAAAGTTTAATGATACCATTAAAAGATTTGGATTTAAAGAAAATGTTGAGGACAACTACATTTATGCAAAGTTCAAAAGTGGGAAATATATTTTCCTAATTCTGTATGTGGATGACATTCTGCTTGCCAGCAGTGATGTTAGTCTACTACTAGCGACAAAGAAGTTCTTGTCATCAAACTTTGACATGAAAGACCTTGGTGAAGCTTCTTATGTTTTGAGCATAGAAATTCACCAAGATAGAAAGAATGGAGTGTTAGGACTGTCGCAGAAAGCGTATTGTGAAAAGATTTTAAAGAAATACAATATGCATGCGAGTAATGCAACACCTGCTCCCATAGTCAAGGGCGACAGTTTTGGGAAATCCCAATGTCCAAAGAATCAATATGAGATCGATCAAATGAAGTCAGTACCATATGCTTCGGCTGTTGGAAGCTTACAGTATGCATAAGTGTGCACTCGCCCTGACTTAACATTTATCATCGGGGTACTCGGTAGATATCAAGAGAATCCAGACATAGAGCACTGGAAGATGGTAAAGAAAGCTTTGCGTTATGTGCAAGGCACAAAAGGCCTCATGCTTACATATAGAAGATCTGATTCCCTAGAGATAAAAGGGTATTCAGATGCGGATTTTGCGGGAGATAAAGACGACAGAAAGTCCACGACAGGGTATGTCTTTACTCTCGCAGGAGGTGCTATTTCGTGGAGAAGCTCCAAACATTCGATAGTTGCATCATCTACGATGTATGCAGAATTTATAGCATGTTATGAGGCCATGGGACAGGCATTATGGTTAAAGAAATTTTTGCCCGACTTGAAAGTGGTTGACTGCATCAGCAGGCCACTAAAGATGTACTGTGACAACGAGCCCGCAGTATTCTATGCTCACAACAACAAGTCGAGTAATGCTACAAAGTCAATAGATATAAAGTATTATGTTGTGAAGGACAAAGTCCAGGATCAAACTATAAGACTCGAGCATATAAAGACAAAGGATATGCTTGCGGATCCACAAACGAAAGGCTTACCACCCAACATATAGTCGGCATGGGTTTAATGGGAAGCCTATGATTCCTGGACCATAGAGGCCCAAAAGTAACGGGATTTGTTTCAAAACATGAAGGTATATAGTGGTTGTCTGATTCTATCGGCAATTGAGCTGAGACGATGAAACATGCTCTATATATCGTTCTGTGATGAAATAAGTAAAGAACAAAGTTAAAAGTAAAGTCGAGATCAAGGGGAAGAATGTTAGATAGATCTCTCCCCGTTCGAGCCCAACGGCCGAACGGAGTCCCTTATCCGCGCCCTGATCGGGGGCGCCCCACCTCATCTGGTGGGTGGGCCCCTGTCGCCAGCGCTATATAAAGAGGTGGGGGCCGGCAGCACGCCTCACGAGGTTAGCCGTGACCTAGCCGCCCCACCTACAAGCCAAGCCGATCTAGGCC
This sequence comes from Avena sativa, assembly GCA_916181665.1. Lineage (NCBI taxonomy): Eukaryota > Viridiplantae > Streptophyta > Magnoliopsida > Poales > Poaceae > Avena > Avena sativa. The sequence continues at coordinate 374,799,686 of OV702293.1, read as the reverse complement.
TAGAGCTACGCCGACGGGAAGCACCACCGCCGCCACACTCTTTCCTCTTACCACCCATGGCCAACGACGGCGGCTCTAGCTCCGGCACCAGCTCGGACATCCCCTCTGGCTCATGTCTATCGAGCCAGGGAGCAGGTAGTTCCCCTCTCTCTTTCTCTCTGTTTCGATCTAGAAAGATAAAGTACAGTGCTACTGATAAATCTAGACTAGATCCATTACAAAGTTGATTTGACAACACACAGATATGCATATCATTCCGGCCTTCCCCATCGCAGATAGGCAGTACAGCTATGCATGCATGCTCCGAGTGGAGCTTTTGAAAAAACAGGAAAGGAAAATCAACAAGACGAGTATTTCAACCTTATTAATCTCATATATTAACATATTATTGTAGGAAATATGATCACATTTCTCCCGTGCGACCTTGAAGAGAAAAAAATCTCTTTTATTCTACTCAATCTTGAGCCGAGAGGATAAACACATGCATAGAAACAGAAAAGACACACTGCGATGTGCGAGTGCCCCTTGCAAGTTATTCACCGGTAGAAGCATGGTTTTAGGCGTCGGACCATGTTACAGGGACCTCACCTATGTTGCTGTCGAGCCCGAGTGCGTTCCACACGGCGATGGAGGTATCGACGATGTTGTTCTTGCAACCACCATTCCTGGTGTCGCACTCGTCCACCACGCGTGCCTGCACGGTGCGCCCATTCTGCTTGCTCGTGATACTGATCATCTCGAAGCACCGGCGTCCACCTGCGTACCACCCTGTCGACAGTGCCACCAACATCTCATTGTCGTCATGGTACTTGCCATCGCACTCCGACGGATCTCCCCCGCTCTCGCCGGGCCCAAACCCGTTCAACGTCATCATCGCCGGCATTTCGGTGATCGCCACGGCGCACATCGACCCATGTAGTAGGATCACGACGAGCACGGCCAGAGCTGCAAGCTTAGCGGACGCCATTTGCCAGAGCTATAATCAATCTCCTGCAGTTCTGCTGCTTAGGCTTACAATTGCTAGACTTGTTCGTGGGTGCTTATGCCGTTTGATTCGGTGGTTTATATAGACAAGCGTCGCTCTCTTGCGTGCATTGGTCCTTGTTCATAACTGCGACACTAGCTATACTTATTCTTTTTATTAGACTAACTCGATACCCTCGATCGATCGATGTGCTCAATCTGAAACTAATTAACGGCTTTGTTTCGGGGACACTTGTCTAGTTGTGTGTGATGTAAAACGATGTGTTTGGATTCGATGGTGTGGCTAAGATTACAGCGGTAATACCAAAGCGAATGACAACTGAGAAGGTCACCCATAGCAGAGCTGATAGCGATTCTTACTCCCTACTGAAGCTATAAATAATCTCAAACCAGCTTGTTAAGTACTCCCTCCGTTTTAAAATATAAGATGTTTTAGCTTTGTGAAGAGAATATATCTAGACTTGTTTTAGCGTGTAGATTCACTCTAAACATGAATGAACCTATATATACTAAAAGTAGTCTAGATATATTTGCTTTACAAAGCTAAAACATTTATATTTTGAAACGGAGGGAGTACACATCAAAAATTTGCTTTTAGAATGAGCGCTCGACACATCAGTATGCAGCTCCTTTTAGTATGTACAGTTCAAGAACATTAACAATGTGCTTTATTGACCACTTTCCCCTGTCATAATCCTTAAGAACCCAAACATAGAGTTGACAGTCACAACGATCTATCTGCCACAGATACAAGGGCCCTTGAGGCTTGCCGATGGAAGCAATAGTTTTAATACAGCAGTTTGCATCTGGCATTTTAATTTTCCTCCAAATTTTCCCCTCAGCATCGACTGTGACTACCGAGGAATAATGGGTAGTCAAATGCATAGTCCTATTCAGGAAGACACATTCCTGCATGATTACGAGCCGGAATACTTTTTTCACCCCACTTACTCTGCAGATTTTAGAGTCTGGAATGCAGTTTCCTCAGTTGCTGTCCACACAAACATAGTGCCTTTCTTCAGCAGTGCTATCAACGGCTGGATGATAATGGCGTAATACCTAATAAAGTTTTGATAGTACCTAGTGATGCCAAGGAACCCCCGAATTCCCTTTAGATTTGTGGGAACCGGCCAATTCCTGATGCTGGTGATCTTGAATCATCTGTGGCAACACCATCGTCGGAGATTATATGCCTGAGATATGCAATGCAGCATGGCGCGAAGGAACACTTCAAGAGTTTGACCTGCCATTTATATGTGCACAAGATCTCCGGCACCTCCGGGACATGCATCAGGTGATCTGTGTATTGGGGCTATATATGAGCATATTGTCGAAGAACACGAGCGCACATTTCTGCAGAATTGGACCAAGCGATTCATTCATAGCATGTTGGAAGGTAGCCGGCGCACCGGTCAGGCCAAATGCCATGACACGGAACTCATAGTGCCCCGTATGCATTTGGCACGCTGTCTTGAATTCGTCTCCTAGAGCTAGATGAATCTGGTGTGTTACAATTGCGACAAGAAGATAACGAAGAACGAAAACGAGAAACACAACAAGGGGATACAGATTTAACGTGAAAAAACCTCTCCAACAAAGAGAGGAAAAAATCACGGGCGTCAGCCAGCGAAACTTCACTATATCGAGAAGTGTTTACAAACGCCGGAAATTTCACAGATGCAACTCCTCCCAAACGGCGGCTTACAAGGGGTTTATATATTGGTGGAAATCTAGGTCTTCAACGATCCGTATCGTTACACTCGGCCCAAGCCTCCGGCGACGGGTCTCGCTCCACTCGTCAGAAGTTGGCCTATACTTTATAGAATTGGATCAACATATAACATGGTGGTACCCAGCATGCAAGTCAAGTTTAGAGAACCATTGCGCGCCTCCGAGTTCATCCAGTAATTCGTCGATCACCGGAAATGTGTATTTGCCTTTCACATTTTACGCATTGAGGTGGCGGTAATCTACCACTAGCCTCCAAGTTTTTTCTGCCTTTTTTACCAAAATAACCGGAGAAGAAAATGGGATGTTGCTATGCGTGATCACACCCTGGGACAGCAACTCTTGAACTTGTCGCTCGATTTCATATTTCAGAGCAGGGGCCACGCGATATGGTCGCATAGGAACTGGCCGAGCGCCGGGTATAAGATGAATCTTATGGTCATACTAACGGCGAGGTGGTAACTCTATAGGCTCATCAAAAACAAATGTGACCTCAAGCAGGGCCTGAAGATCTGCTCTGTTTTCAGGGCCAACACCCCTGCCATCGTCCTTCACCACGTGCAACTCGATGAGAGCATGTGTTGCTTCCAATGCTTCCTCACCATGGAGCACTACCATCTGCCCTGCCTTGCCTGTTGGAACGCTATCCATTGCTGAGCACAGTGAGTGAGCATAAGACTATATTTGGCAAGCCAACAATGCCATCATAACTGTGCAAGTCAAGAACTCTGAAATTGTCACAAAATGTGTACCCCTGTGCTCCCCATGTCAACAAAGGAAAATGTTCAGAACATGTCAACATCTTCCCTCCTGCTACGACACCTCCATGCATACCCTCTGAATCCAAACCGACAATTAGAAAATGATTAGATGGATTCGGTTGCTACGAAAATATTTATATGCATATATTTATCTATCTATCTATCTACATAGCCCCACTAGTAATCGACAGTCTAGGCTGCAAATTGATTAAAAAGGTTTTGATTCCACGGGGAAGCTAAGTGCCTTTCTTTTCTGCGCCGGTGCTTTGTAGAGTACACATCAACACTCTCGCCGCTCGTGATGTCCGTGTGGGTAGGTAAGCTGGATAGCTAGGTAAAGTACTAAGGCCAACTCAACGGGCTAGATCAAATCGGACACCGAATTTATCCGAGTTAGTCTGTTTACGGGATGGTCCGGTCCAATTTTACACCAACCCCCAACGAGGCTTCTCCCGCATACCGACGACTCGGCTGCCATCGCCGGAGCCGTCGACCTCGCCGCCGCCCACACAGGGGAGGAGGCTAGCCGGCGCGCGCAGGGGAGGAGAGAGTTCGTTTGCGGGACTTCGTTGGAGTTGGAGTTGGCCTAAGGCCGCAAGTGACTGCTTTCGTTGTACATACTGGCCTCCGCATCCATAATTCAGAAGATGCTACGCCAACATAGGTAACCAAGTTCCTGTTATGACGAAACCTAGCTAATCAACCTAGCTATCCCTATGGGCTATGGATATACTTTTTTCGAATTTTTCCTTCACACCGTGAGTTGATCGGTGCTGAAATAGGGAAGAAATTAAGACGCTTGATCGGTCGGCCATACGTACAAAGTAGTACTACTAGCTTGGATTCCTCCGCTTTAATGCAGGCATGGTTAGTACTTTAGAACGGACGGTGTGTATAGATGCTGATGGCGGTGATTGCTTGCTTCCACTCGCAATAATGATCGTCGGAGTAGTTTTCGAGATGTAGCGATCGATTAGCTAGATTTAGCTATTGCTAATTGCTAGCTAGCTAGCTAGCCAGTGTGTAAGGGCATCTCCACTGAACCGCTATTCGGTAGTCTTAAACGGTCCGTTTGTGTTTGTTTAGGTCGGGTCACGATCGATATGAGGAGAGGTCTGGTATGTCCGGCCGGTTGTTGTCCAACTACGCGACCCATTTGTCCGGTCTAGTCACGGTATTTTTCTATAAATTCAAACACAAACAGTTCACGGTAAAAACTGGCAAAGTTCATACTTAATTTTCATTTAAAATATAAAAAACGGAATTTAAAATAATCCTAGCCCTAGCTACCGATCTTGGCGCGCCGACGCCGCATTGTCCATCTACGGATCGAGGTCGATGTACTCCGGCGGCGGCCAGAGGTTGGGCTGTGGCTGGGCCGGAGCGGGAGCGGGCACAAGTGGATTGATCGCCCGCACAGGCCATGCCCCCAAACGTGCGGGAGGTGCGCTAGCTCCATCCCCACCTCCAGGGCGATCAGAGCGCCCATCCCGGTAGCGGAGGCGGTGGAGGCAGGTGGGTGTTCGCATGCGCCACCATGCGGGTGAGCTGGACGGCTTCCTCGAAGCCGACCAACTGGGATTTCTCCTCCCGCGCACTGGCCGCAATGGCATGCTCGGTGAAGGCATCCTCGTTGTAGCCTCGTGCCAGCACCTCGCAGTACTCCGGGGGCAGGTTCACGGCGACTTCGTCCACCGCCTCCTGCTTGACGACGACATCGTCGTCCTCCTCCTCCTCGTTGTTGCCGTCCTTGATGCCGAGCTCGGCGTCGGAGTGGTTGACGGATCCCTCATCGTCCGAGTCGATGTCGAGGATGGGATAGACCTCCCCGGGCTATAGGTCGTGGCGGATGGTGGTGGCGCGCCACACCTTGTGCTCCTACTCGAGGAACTCTACCTAGTAGGCCTCGCTGCAGTAGCCAGCCTCCCACCGTTGGGCCTGCGGGAGGTTGCTGATCCGGCGACGGATCTCCTCCGCCAGCCCTTTGCCCTTCTTGGGGACGGACGACACCGGGACACGGTCCCAGTTGAGGTGCCAGCCGGTGGTAGGGAGACATCCGTCTGCTTGATGCCCCGACCCTCCCTCCACACTAGTGCAGAGCCCCCCTTTAACTCCGGTTGGGAGGGCCCTCTAACAGCGGTTCCCCAACCGCTGTTGAGGGTTCGGTGTTAGAGGGGGGCCCCTTTAACACCGGTTCTTATACGAACCGGTGTTAAAGGGTGGCGCACGTGGGGCTGCCGCAGGCCTCAGGCCCCCCCTTTAATACCGGTTCGTATCTGGAACCGGTGTTAAAGGTTCTTCTGCCGCGGCAGAGATTTAGGCCGTTTTCCTGCCGTGGCAGAACTCTGCCGCGGCAGGAAAACGGCCTAAATCTCTATCACGGAAGACTTCTGCCTCTGCCCCGTTCTGGGCGTATTTCTGCGGGAGGGGGGGGAGCGAGGGGGAATCGATCGGGAGCGGTATACACATAAATCGTCATCGGTACATACGAGTACATGAATAATTAAGCAACTATTATTATACACAAACATCGTCATCGGCACATACATCGTCATCGGCACATACATCATCATCGTTCATTTTGGTGGATATCTAAAGAGTTCTCCGCCAGGCGTGACGACCTCATCAAGTATGAACCCCGCCAATTCCTCTTGAATGGATCGTATGCGTTCAAATGGTAGGAGTTGGTCCCGCATCCGTTCGATCTGAATATATATGAAGAATGGGCCGTCAATATATATAAGAATAAAACTCAACACAATTGATGGTAATAAAATAATGTTGTGGACTTTATTTACTTACTCTAAGTTGTTCTAGTGCGGCTTGGCCCGTCGCACATATCGTGTTGCGAATGAACTCGCAAACATAGTACCCACATAAGTTATTGCCGTGTCCCTGATGCGCGCACTTTACGAGAATAGAGAGTTCAATCAAAATAATAATCAATAAAGCATGATATAATGGAATTGGAAGCTAGCTAGTATTACTTACATTTTGGTCTACAAATTTTAGTTCTTCTGACCATTCACCCACGGCCCTGCCCGTGAACCTTTTCCAAACCCTGTCCGGCAAAGAAAATGGATAAAGGAGTAATTAATTATTTATTGTCACGAAAGTTGCCGATCTAGTGCGATAATATGATTGAAATTACCTCTAGAGCATCTCTCTAAAGTTTACCCATATCTCTTTTTCTTTTCGTAACGAGTCCATGACAAGGACTTTTCCTGAGTCGGGTTGAATGACTAGCAGAATAAAGTGGAACCTACGCACGTATAACTCATCATCAGTTACACTTAACATCGAGTAAGCTGAAATAGAATGTGTACAAGAGAGAGGGTAACAGTACTCACGAGAAGTTGTAAGGTAATAGTATTTCCCTTTTGGTTTGTTGTCTCAGTAAAGACGTTAGCAAGTAATCTTCTGTTTGCCTGGATTTGGTTTCTACCACTTCTTCATGAACTCTATTTGGGTCAACGAACCCAATGTCAAAAGGGCCCCCTTTCCTGCATTCCATAACCTTTTTCCTGCATAATAGTATATACATATATGGTGAGCATATATATATATACATGCAATTAATAAAGTGAATGAGATGAGATATAAATTATAGAAATAGTACTTACACACAATAAAGGCTGATGGCAGCTTTGTCGAGTTCCTTCTGATTGAATAGAAAATGCAAGTCTTGAATGTTGAAGTCGATCGCGTCATCTTCGTAGAAGAAAATAGCATCTCTTATATGCGCCGTGATCCATTCTACCTTTCTCGTCTTGCAGAAATGAAGGTACCACTTGTGCAATTTTCGCATCTTTGTTGGTAGATTCTTGAGCTCCTCTTTCTTGACGAGATTCTTCCCATACTTCCATGGTTGTATGGGGTTGGCATCGCATTTGGGCAAGTTGTCTCCCATGACGTTCAAGTATGCAATGTAAGTCATCCCCATCTCATTGGCCTTTCTTTGTAGCTCTGCCTCGTAATCATTTACGGGAGGAGCGTCCCGTGTGTCGAACATTTGGAGCGGGGCACATTATTGGTTTTCCTGCTCTCCGAGCATGGGAACTGTTTTCTGGGGTGCCTCACGACTGCTACTTTCAGTCTCCCTACGACGCCTTGCATCCGCCTTCAAAATCTGGCGCTCGTAGTCCGGCACAAGTGGGGTTTCAGGTTTCAAAAGATTTTTGTAAAACTTCTCCACCACCGCTGGATCTATTTTCTCCTTTGGCTCGGCCCGTCTAGGTGCAAAGAATTTCTTGACCTGTTCTTCCGAGATCCTATTGGTCTCCTCGTCGCTGCGATTCCACGGTAAAACCGGCAATGGCTTGGCGGAAGGCTGCGGGACGTAGTTTTTTGAACTCTTTGGCGTACGGTTTCCTGCGGATTTCTTTGTGGCAGTGCTACTGATGCTCTTCGTGGCAGTGCTCTTCCGCTTACGCTGAGGAGATGGCTGAAGCACCGGAGATGGATGACGGGCCGGAGATGGCTGAAGCGCCGGAGATGACTGCCGCGCAGGAGATAGCTGAAGCGGCTCAGACTGCTGACGCTGCGGAGACGGCGGGTGTGCCAGTGACCTCCAATTTGGAAGCACAATGTGTTCCTTCTTCCAAAGAATGGTTGTTTTCACTACAAATTTGAGTTGAGTTTCCCCTTCACCTGTAGCATGGTCAAGCTGTGCTTCCTCATATTCCTTCACAACCTCATCCACCCCGACAATAGCATAGCCATCTGGAATCGGTCGGCAGTGGTAAGTTCCACCAGCTACAGGAGGTAAGGCATAGCCGACAGCCACCTTAATGGATAAGCCCATTAATCTCACATGCATCTCAGCGTGTTCGCTCTCCGTGATCTCATCCACGGGGTATCGAGGACCCGTCATTTCAAGCGTGGGCTGCACGTTCTCCGTGGAAGCCACACTGCTTTTTCGCGCAGAGTCTGGGCCGCCGGCAGCTTCCAATGCAGGCTCTTCGTGCCGCTGAGATGGGCCGGTAGCTTGATGGCTCTGTTGTGCATTCACTTGCGCCTGCAGCGCCGCAAGTGCATGTTCTATCTGTGTCATCCGCTCTGTACGCTCTTTTTCTTTTCTGCCGAGCCATCTGTAAGAGTCGCTCCAGTCGGTAAACCCATCCTTCCACGTCATACCCCCTGTGCCTCGTGCATGTCCAGGGTGTTCTTTTTTACCGATGGCGCGTGTGAGCTGGTCATTCTCTCTGTCGGGATGGAAGATCCTGGCGGATGTTTCCTCGTATGCCGTGATGAGTTCAGTGACGGGTTTGGCAAGGAGGGTTGGGAAGATACACAATCTTGTTTCTGGGTCCAACCTTGCCCCGATTCCGTAGAACCAAGTCTTTGCACGTAGGTCCCACCCACACTACTAGAGAAAAGGCTATAGGAGACATGCTTATGCGAGGCACATTTAGCATATGCGCCTCCTATAAAAATATGCGAGGCGCACTTTGTGATATGCACCTCTAGTATAAAAATAGGTGAGGCGCATATGATAAGAATGCGCCTCCTATAATCCCTGTACGAACAGAATCTAGCAGCCCCATATTATGCGAGGCGCATTCTATTCATATGCGCCTCCTATATATCAGATAGGTGAGACGCATATGGACAGAATGCGCCTCGCATATTCTGTGTGGGCCCGCGTGTTGGTAGGTGCACGAATATGAGAGGCGCATATGGCTATATGCGCCTCCTATATTTGATAATATGCGAGGCACATATGGCCATATGCGCCTCAAGTAACTCATGCGGGCCCGGGCGGTGATAGGTGGCCGCATATGCGAGGCGCATATTGCTATATGCGCCTCCTATAGTTTGAATTATAGAAGACGCATATTGTGCAATATGCGCCTCGCATAACCTGGCACCACTTTTTTTTGCACACGGAGGCAACTAGCTACACGCGCGCGCCTGCCCACCCACACACAACATCGCCCGCGAGCCGCACCCGTGGCCCAACCACACACATCCCTGCGACCCCTTCCTCTCGCGTGACAAGCCCACCTCTTCCTTGGTCCACCCCCGCCGCCTCCCTCCTCTGTATCTCCCCATCCCGAGGCCGCCGCCGCCGCTCTGCCTCACTGCAGGTCAGCGCCTCCACCGGAGCCCGGTGCCCCCCCGCTGAGCCTGCTAGCTCGAGCTCCCTTGCGCCCCGTCGCCATGGTCGCGACCGTCCCTGCAACCCGCGTCGTCCCGCATGCCCTCCGTCGCCGGGAGTTCGGCATCTCCCCGCCGGGGGCGGTGATTCCACGGCGGAGGGCGCCGCCGGCGAGGGTGGCCGCGCCGTGGGGCGTCGCCGGCGGCGGCGGGGGTGGAGGGTCGCCGGTGGGTGAGCTCTGGCTCAGGACGCGCGGAGGAGGGGGAGGCGCCTCCGCGGAGCCGGGCCACGTCGGGAGCCACGAGAGCGAGCTGGACCTGGCCCTGCTCGTCAGTGACTTCCTCGAGGGAGGGAGCGGGGACTCCCGCGGCAGCAGCGACAGCGAGTCCGAACTCTCCGACCTCGCACACCTCGCCGATAAGATCTCCGTAAGTTCATTTCGTTCCGTACCGCCTAGCCTCACCTGCTCCCCCACCGTCTGCTATGCTCCGCTCGTCTGAATTTGTTTTGTCTGCTGCGACCACGGCTCGCTCGAAAATTAGTAAGTTAGGCAGGTGGTCGGCGCGTAAGAAAAAAAAATCCAATTAGTGCTTCATCGGGTCAGAATAATTTTGGAAAATCAGTTGGGTGTGAATTGTTCGATTTGGCGACCATGCCTCGAAATTGCCTGAAATTAGGTGCCCATCGTAGCAAGCAAAGACCAACTAGCACTTTCTCCCCTCTGAAGCTATGCCACGGTTTGGAACTTCCCATAAATTGCGTAGCTGTCCCTTTCATGCCAATTGTCATTACGATTTATGATGTCTTTCCTGGCCTGTTTTGCTCTGAATTTACCCCTTAAAAACACAGTGCGAGAGACTGAAATCAACAGTTGCTCTGCAGATTCGCAGTTGTTTATCTCTGAAATTTTAAGTTCCTCATAATTTATTTTCATTCAGTTGTTATCTATGAAATTTTTGAGTGCCTGAGAATCTGTCGTAATTTCTCTGAATATTTTAGTGTCTGAGAATTTTTAGTCTTTTCTGTTGTTATCCCTAAACACAGTGCATGTCTGATCTGAATTTTACTACATGTCCATGACCATGGCGGTGCCAAACGAAATTCTACAATCATCTTGCGGCTTGCAGTTGTAGCTACCTTGAATGTGAACTCTCGCTGTTATTTATGATATAATCTGGCTTGCTTCATCTCAATTTACTCCAAGGCGATAGTGCACACGTTGATCTTCAGTAACCCTTGCAGACCTGCAGTTGTGTACTTTAATTGCCGTGTTTCAAGTTTTGATTGTAGATTTAGCCTAGCTACTATGATTGATTCCTAGGGATAATATTGTTTAGGCTTTATATCTATGTGCTCAGGGGTTAAATGATTGGTCTAGGCACCATTTGTTCCCCTGGTATAATCTTGAGCTAGCAATCTATAGTCAATCATGTGATTTGTGAAATTGTCAAGTCTGATTCAGAGAAGACAGTCAGCTATCTGTTCCGCCCATTAGTTTTACTCGAACGAATAATCAGATAACTTAATGATGGATACAAGGTTGCTATGCTTAGTACTATGTTCTCTATGTTGGCTACAGCTGACATTCTGCACGTTCCACTTTTAGATGTACAAGCAAGCTGGAGAAGAGAAAGAAAATGAGCTGCTCTCCGTGGTCCACTTGCTGTTTTTGCGACAAGTTTTCAGTGTCTTGAAGCTTTCTGTTTCCAGATAACTTAATATAAAACTTGTTTATGTATTCCGTCATGGCAAAGTGGGTTATGTTGATTGGCCCTTTTGATGATTGATTAATGTATCGTTTGATTTCGTGTATTGTTTTAACTCATCCTTGATTTGTTTCTGTTTTTGCAGGTTATGGGTGATGATGGTTCTGTATCCTTTTAAACTCATTGTAGTTATTTCCTAATCTCAGAACAGTTTTCTAAGTTACAAAATTGTGTTCTACTTCATCTAGGTAGAACTACGTCGTTGGAGTTGTAATGTGATTGTGAACTTGTACTCGAAGGTGTAATGTGATTGTGAACTTGTACTCGGAGGTGTGAACTTGTGGCACAAACACTTGATGTATGAACTTGTATGTCATGATTGATGTGTAATGTATTGTATTCATGTTGGTTCTATTATGCTTTGGCAAATTGCAAGTTTCTGAAAAATTCTGTGCTCTTTATACTGTATTCTGGACTATATTGTATATTTGAATATCTGTATATTATTATTTATAGTGGTCTGTAAAACTTGAATTTCGAAAATATTACCGGAGGCGCATATAGGATACTATAGGAGGCGCATATACTATAAATATCCGAGGCGCATTCTGAAACATAGGTGAAGTATATGTGAAGTATAGGAGGCGCATATAGGATAGTATAGGAGGCGCATATAGGATACTATAGGAGGCGCATATACTATAAATATCCTAGGCGCATTCTGAAACATATAGGATACTATCGATATGCGCCTCGCATATGTGAAGTATAGGAGGCGCATATCATATGCGCCTCGCATAAGAAATACCCGAGGCTTGAAGCTAGAGGCGCATGTGATATGCGCCTCGGATAGGCTTTTTGGTGCGCCTCGCATAGGCTTTTCTCTAGTAGTGCCATCTGTCTGGGGTGTGAACCCTCTCTCGCGCAGGGCCTTCTCAGCTTCCTCCCACTTAGGCCTCTGAGATATGTAGCCACCTGACCCCGTCCTCTGGTGATATTCCTTCTTCAGGGCATTAAGCGTATTGGTTTCTGACCTCTTTTTGGCTATAGCACTTTTTTTATATGTCTCAAATTCGGGCCAGTGAGGTCTTATATTCGCATAATATGCGTCTTCGAAATTTGGAGTCTCGCCAGATTTGACAAATTTGTTCAATTTTGTCTTCCAGTTGCGGAAAGCGTCAGCCATCTTCTTTAGAGTCCACTCTTTGACCTTTTCCTTTATAACCGGGTTGTTTTCATCCTTCTCTGGCGGAAGGGTGAAATTTACCAACAACGAATTCCAAAGCGTTTCTTTGGATCTGTCATCGACAAAAGTACCGTCGCCCTTCTTTGGCTTATTCCAATTTTCAATTATGATTGGGATTTGGTCCCTAACAAGAACTCCAGCCTGACGTACAAATTTGTCTGCGGTCTTTTTGGGCTCCATCGGCCTGCCATCAACACGGACTGCTTCGATCGTGAACTTGACACGCTCTTTCAACCGCTGGCTCGCGCCTTGCTTGCTCTTTTTCGTAGAAGAAGATGGTTGCTGGCTGGTCGATCCAGAGGGCTAAAAGAAGAAAGAAGCGTTAATTAATACATATAGAAGAAGATTGTTGGTGGAAGTCAGCAGAGGCTTAATCAATGCATATACCTCGCCGGACTTTGTAACCATTAAATTGCGTTCACCGGAGTCTTCATCTTCTCCATGACTAGTACTTGAGCTGTCGTCATCATGTCCCTCCAAGTTCAGATATTGTGAGGTGTCCTCATCAATAATGTTCTCCATTATTCTTCTTCTTCAAGGTTTCTACTAAGTGGATCCATAGTTTCTAAAACAATAATATTATCTAGAGTAAGAGTGTAAACATTCAAGTGGACTTGGATTCATACACAAATATACATATTATTCATACAAAAATACATAAATAAATACACAAATGAGTCAGAGGTCCAATTTGTATACAAATTTTAATCTATGCATGTAGTACAATTTATCGAGCAAACAAGTTTTAATCAGGATGAGTCAGCAATCACACACGTTGCACTCCTCGCAATCTATCGAGCAAACAATTTCATACAACATAAACAATAGCACATAGAGATCAAACAAATGCATGCATGGCAATTTAATAAGTCACAATGGATAGAGGACTTTAATACGAACCAGTAGGCTTGGATTCACCCTAATCATAGTTACAAATCTTTTTCTTATGATTTAAATAGTGTTTAATGGGTTTTAAATCATTTAAATAGTTTCTGTTGTCTAAAAATCAAACTAAAATCAGATATATAATCCCCACGGGGTTGTGATTCCAGGGACATATTATTTGTAATTTTCTGAACATTATTTATTTTCTTATGAATTTATTACTCTAAATAAGCCATTCTACCATTTATTTAATTGCTGAAAAACCTTATATTATTTGGCTTAACCATTTGCATATTGATGATCTACACACAATTGTGAATCCATAGGTATATTATTTGTGATTTTTGGACCAGGAGATATTTTACTATGAATTTATTAACCTAAAAGACCATTAAAACTAATTAAATTATTACAGTAAACACGTACTGTAAAAGTTAAATCCAACTTGATATTAATAATCTACTCAATTTTCTGAATTCATTGATACATAATTTGCTATTTTTGGATCGACGAATCTTTTTATATGATTTTTGCAAGATTATACAATTTTCTGCAATTTTTATCTTTTCTTCTATTTTTCAGGCTGACGTGGCAGACACGTGGCGCTCACCGGTGGGGTGACGTTGGTCTCGTCGGGCGGCGGTGCTCGTCGGGCGGCGGTGGTCTCGTCGGGCGGCGTTGGTCTCGTCGGGCGGCGGTGCTTGTCGGACGGATGCGGCGGTCTCGTCGGGCGGCGGTGCTAGCGGCGGGCTCGTCGGGCGGCGGGCGGCGTCGGCGTTGAGGCGTGGCCTACGAGCTCCAAAGTGGCGGCGGCGAGACACTCCTGCACGGGGAAGAGAGCGAGGTGGTCAGGGCGATGCGGTCAAGTGCGGAAAAGAGAGGGTCGGGGGCGGCGGACCTCGAGCTCCGAAGCGGCGGCGGCGAGACGGACGATTCCTCCCTCACTCCGAGGGCGGCGGCGGTGAGACGCTCGCGGGCGGCGGTGGCGGCGCTTCTCTCTGCGCGCGGCCGGTGGTGTTCGATCGATCTGGCTCTGGGGGGAAGAAAGGAAGGGGAAGGTGAATTGATTGGATATTTAAATGTCGCATCTTTTGTATACACTTGAATCTCACCAAGCCTCGCTCAACTTGCATTGTTTTTTGATAAAATAGCATATTGTGAACCTAAAAATGATTTTTGTAAAAAATCATGAGCATCGTATCATGTACTTGTAGTTCATATCTGACCCACTTCCTGCCGATTCGGTAGGAATTTGTCTTTTTCACCAGAGGTGGACGGAAAGGTTTCAGATTCCCCTGTTGGTACATTGTGCATATAAGGTGGTCTAGTATTTTTGTAAAATGTGTTGGTGGTTTTTTGAATTAGCCATTTGGCGGTTGCTTCACAAAACCGTCCGTTTTTTATGCTCGGAAAATGGAAAATGCCTTTTTGGTGCGATAAAAAGGAAAACTTCCTGTTGCAACATTGTTTGCCATGCCATGATGCACATGTATGCACAATATGGCCATATTATCACAAACTATGCCTTAATTCTAGCCATAACATTGGTCATTTGACCCGAAAGCCAAGAAACCTCGAATGAGATAGGTCATTTTGAGACAGTTACATAAAGCCGAACTAAAACTAAAAATTAAGATACATAAAAGAACTGAAAATTAAGATACATGGCCAGATTAAGTAACAATCGGCCGAACTTGTTTCGAAATGTTGGAGTGATTCAGTCATGCTCCTGCCTACACCTGTAATACTCGCCACTGTAGTCGTCGTACTCGCCGGCGCCGTCATCGCTATCGTCGTCGGGGTCGCCGTAATTGAACCTCTGGAGAGTACGCGTGGGCTGGACTTGAGGGTAGCGCGCGGGCTGGACTTGAGGGTAGCGCAGACGGGGGTTAGAGTCGGCGGCAGTATCATAGGCCATGACGCTCTGGAGAGTCCGATCGCGCCACCATAGCCGACGGCCGGCCTCGTTGAAGTTAGGAGGAGGTGGGCCGTCCTCCTCGTGCCTGGCGAGCGCCCTCTCACGCCGATCCACGAAGAAGGCTTCCCAAGTAGGGAAATAGTCGGGATGCCATCTGGGATTCCTCCGCTGCTCCGGCGTGAGCTCGAAGTAGTAGTGGTTCGTGATGGCCATCCGGCGCGCCACACCTAGAGGGACAGGAGGAACCGGCACGCCTCCGACGCTCAGCATCCAGCCGACGGGGACACAGTAGCCCGGCGGGCAGGGGTAGTTCGAGGCGCAAAGCGCCTCCGCCTCCCTAGGGGTTAGTGCTACGGTGGAAGCCATGGGAAAGAGTGATGAGGTTGCAGATATGAGTCTAGAGATGTGCAATGACAATGGAGGCCAACCCCCTACATATATATATAGTGAACTAGTGGGAAGAACTGGAGGGAAGAACTGGCGGGAAGAAAAATGGCGGGAAGAAGAACTGGCGGAAAGAAAAATGGCGGGAAAAAATGGCGGGATGAACCTTTAGTCCCGGTTGGAGACACCAACCGGGACAAAACACGAGTCAGCACTAATAATAGGATTGAGTGTCGACATTATGTCGTGCGGCGTGTACCTTGTCCCGGATGGTGTCACCAACCGGGACTAAAGATGAACCTTTAGTCCTGGTTGGAGACACCAACCGGGACAAAACACGAGTCAGCACTAATAATAGGGGTGAGTGTCGACATTATGTCGTGCAGCGTGTACCTTGTCCCGGATGGTGTCACCAACCGGGACTAAAGATGAACCTTTAGTCCCGGTTGGAGACACCAACCGGGATAAAACACGAGTCAGCACTAATAATAGGGGTGAGTGTCGACATTATTTCGTAAGTGTCGACACTATGTCGAGCTGCTTGTACTATAAATAGGCATCCTTGTTAGTCCAGTCCTCCAGCCAGTTTGAGGCAGGGACACCACTACGGCCAGTTTCAGGGAGATGCCGACGGAGCCCAGTCCTCCGGCATCTCCGAGAAACTGGTCATAGAGGCACTCCCTAATATGTGAAATTAGTTAGCTCCCAGGTGTATTGATCTAGTTAGAGAAGTTACAAAGTTGCAAGATGGTTTTCGAGAGCAGGGACACCACTACGGCTAGTTTCAGGGAGATGCCGACGGAGCCTAGTCCTCCGGCATCTCCAAGAAACTGGTCATAGAGGCACTCCCTAATATGTGACCGCGCGCGTTTGGAGATCAGATCTTAATGGTAAGTACGAATCGGGACAACTTCTTCTCATAGTCCCGGTCCATCCACAAAACATGACTAACACTCAAGACATGTATTAATATTAAAAACATGAACTAGAGTTACATAATATGAGCATGAACTTCTTGGCATATGTCCTTCCTTATGATCGCTTCAGACGTAACCATGGAGCATCTTCTTTACTTAACGGAATGCTTGGGTCAGTTTTCACTGTGAAGGGCGGAATTTTATCAAACTTATTATAATCTTCTGACATGTCTGTCTTGTCCTCGATTTCCACGATGTTTCTTTTCCCTGAAAGAACTATGTGACGCTTTGGCTCATCATATGATGTATTCGTTTGCATATCTTTTTCTTTTTTTTGGTCTGGAGGACATGTCCTTCACATAGAAAACCTGAGCCACATCATTGGCTAGGACGAATGGTTCGTCTAAGTTCTTGTCTACCTTCATAAGATTGTTGAGATCCACCGTTGTCATTCCGTACTTCTTGTCTACCTCAACCCCTCCTCCTGTTAGCTTGACCCATTTGCATCGAAACAAGGGGACCTTAAAATTAGGTCCATAGTCAAGTTCCCATATCTCCTCTATGAACCCATAATATGTGGTCTTTTGCCCAATGTCTTCTGCTGCATCGAAGCGGACACCACTGTTTTGGTTGGTGCTCTTTTTATCTTGGCCTATCGTGTAAAATGTATTCCCATTTATCTCGTACCCTTGGAAAGTACATACAGTCGAAGATGGTGTCCTGGCCAACAAGTACAGCTGATCCCCAATAGTGGTGTTATTCGTGAGAAGTCTTTGCAGCCAGCCGCTAAAACTCGCCATGTGTTCACTTATAATCCATTCATCAGACTGCCCCGGGTGTTTGAGGCGTATTAAATTCTTGTGTTCATTGATATACGGGGCAACCAAGATAGATCTTTGTAAAACCGTGTAGTGTGCTTGATTGAGAGAATGCCCGTCCCTACATATCATTGCTTTACATCCTAGGGTGCCTTTTCCACGCAGTCTTCCCTCATGTCGTGATTCTGGAACACCAATCGCCTTAAGGTCAGGAATAAAATCAACACAGAACTCAATGACCTCCTCTGTTACATAGCCCTTGGAGATGCTTCCTTCTGGCCTAGCACGGTTATGAACATATTTCTTTAAGACTCCCATGTACCTCTCAAAGGGGAACATATTGTGTAGAAATACAGGACCGAGAATGGCAATCTCTTCTACTAGGTGAACGAGGAGATGCGTCATAATATTGAAGAAGGATGGTGGGAACACCAACTCAAAGCTGACAGGACATTGGGCCACATCTGTTTGTAACCCTGGTAGGCTTTCTGGATCGATTACCTTCTGAGATATTGCATTGAGGAATGCACATAGCTTCACAATGGGTACTCGAACATTTTCAGGTAGAAGCCCCCTCAATGCAATCGGAAGCAATTGTGTCATAATCACGTGGCAGTCATGAGACTTCAGGTTTTGGAATTTTTTCTCTGCCATATTTATTATTCCCTTTATATTCAACGAGAAGCCAGACGGGACCTTGATACTGCTCAGACATTCAAAAAAGATTTCCTTCTCTGCTTTGGTAAGAGCGTAGCTGGCAGGAGTTAAGTGGCATCGTTTACCCTTCTCGTTCTCAGGATGCATAGGCTCTTCAGGGGCCTTCAGACGTTGCTGGTCCTGCCGTGCTTTCGGTGTATCTTTTGTCTTCCCATACACTCCTAGAAATCCTAGCAGGTTCACGCAAACATTCTTCGTCACGTGCATCACGTCGATTGAAGAGCGGACCTCTAAGACTTTCCAATAGGGTAGGTCCCAAAATATAGATTGCTTCTTCCACATGGGCGCGTGTCCGGCATCGTCATTCGGAACAGATAGACTGCCAGGACCTTTTCCAAAGATTACTTCTAGGTCCTTGACCATACCAAATACCTCCTCACCGGTACGGAGGACAGGCTTCCTCCGGGGTTCTGCCAGACGTTTGAAATGCTTGCCTTTCTTTCTTACTGGATGCAGGTTCGGAAGAAATCGGCGATACCCTAGGTACACAACCTTCTTACATTTATCCAAATATACACTTTCAGTATCATCTAAACAGTGTGTGCATGCATTGTATCCCTTGTTTGTCTGCCCTGAAATGTTACTAAGAGCAGGCCAATCATTGATGGTTACGAAAAGCAATGCTCGTAGGTCAAATGGCTCTTCTTTGTGCTCATCCCACATACGTACACCTGGTTTGGCCCACAGCTGTAAAAGTTTTTCAACTAATGGCCTTAGGTACACATCAATGTCGTTGCCGAGTTGCCTCGGGCCTTGGATGAGCACTGGCATCATAATGAACTTCCTCTTCATACACAACCAAGGAGGAAGGTTATAGATACATAGGGTCACAGGCCAGGTGTTGTGACTGCAGCTCTGCTCACCAAAAGGATTCATGCCGTCTGTACTTAGACCAAACCTTAAGTTCCTTGCGTCACGTGCGAAGTCCGGGTACTCTCGCTCGACTTTTCTCCACTGTGACCCATCAGCGGGGTGTCTCAACATCGCGTCTTTCTTACGGTCTTCCATGTGCCATCGTAACAACTTGGCATGCTCTTTATTTCTGAAGAGACGTTTTAACCGTGGTATTATAAGAGCATACCACATAACCTTGGCGGGAACCTTCTTCCTAGGGGCCTCGCCCTCAACATCGCCAGGATCGTCTCGTCTGATCTTATACCGCAGTGCAGTGCATACCGGGCATGCATCCAAATTCTCGTACTTCTCACCGCGGTAGAGGATGCAGTCATTAATGCAGGCATGTATCTTCTGCACGTCTAATCCTAGAGGGCAGACAACCTTCTTTGCTTGGTATGTACTGTCGGGCAACTCATTATTTCTTGGAAGAAGATTCTTCATTTTTACCAATAATTTTAAAAATGCGCTGTCAGTCACACCATTCTCTGCCTTCCATTGCAGCAAATCCAGTGTGGCACCTAGCTTTTTGTGGCCATCTTCGCAAGTTGGATACAACAATGTTTTGTGATCCTTTAACATCTGCTCCAGCTTCTCCTTCTCCTTTTCAGTTTCACATTCTTCCTTTGCATCAGTAATGGCCCGACCAAGATCGTCATCAGCGGGCCCATCTGCTCCCTCTTGATCTTCATTATCTACCTCTGTTGCATTATCATCATATTCAGGATACATATTATGATAGTTGTCATCATCCTCTTCTTCTTCGTTGTCTTCCATCACAACCCCTTTTTCTCCGTGCTTGGTCCAACAATTATAGCTGGGCATGAAACCGGATCGAAGCAGGTGGGCGTGAATGGTTCTGGTATTTGAGTAGTCTTTCTTGTTCTGACAGTGAACACACGGACAACACATAAAACCATTGTGACCACGGTTTGCATTAGCCACAACGATGAAATTTTGGAGGCCCGTAATATACTCGGAAGTGCGGCGGTCACCGTACATCCATTGTCGATTCATCTGCATTAATATGTAGTATATATCAAAAAATAATAGGGAGATGACCATTTATATATATAGTACATCAATGACACATGAAACTATAGTTGCCGACCTCGACCGAGACGGAAAAAGCAACAAGAGAACTTATTTTGAGCTCTCGGGCATTTCACCGAACACCTCTTGTGCATATGAAAAAAACACAAACTAGCACTCTTCACACCCTCTTGCTAGGCTCCAAAATGTGAAAGAATGGAAGAGTGGTGTGTGTGTGGGCTGGGGTGGTGTCTTATATAGCCCCCCCCCCTTTAACACCGGTTCATGCCACGAACCGGTGTTAAAGGGGGGGTGCGCGGGCCACTGCTGCAGGGACCTTTAACACCGGTTCGTGGCACGAACCGGTGTTAAAGGGGGGGGCTACTTTTTTGCCGCAGGGGCCACGCTGGTACGGCCGTTGTTAAAGCCCTTTTTCGGGATCAACAAAAGACCTCGTTTCCACTAGTGCCAGCAGCGCTCGCACTTCGCGACACAGAAGTACTGTCGTGTGCGGTGCTCCCGCAATGGCGGGTAATCCTCCACGGGCAGCCCCAGAAATCCTCCGACCGTGGTGGAGGCGGCAGTATGTGCCGCGGAGGAAGGCCGGCAGCCTGGAGCGCTGGCTGCTAGAGCCAAACGCCTCGTGGTCGTGCTTGCTCCTCCCCTTCTTCAGCCACGATGGCGTCTTCATCGTTGGTGATGGTGACGGCTAGGGTTTGCGATGGTGAGAGGTGAGGAGTGCGGCACCGACGGGCACAGGGTTAAATAGTCCAGCCGCCCGTGAACGCGCACACCTTCCCGCTCCTTCGCCATCAATATCGGCGCGAGAACGCAGACGACGTCCAGTCGGTCAGCGTGCCGTCTCGTCGCTATTGATGGCGCAGGCTGCCACCGGTCAGCCTTCCGCGGAGCGTCTCTGAATTGGGTTGTCATGGTTGCGTCTGAATCAATGCCGCGGATAGGACACCCACGATGTCCGCACGTACGAACCGACACAACCGAGACCCGAATTAGATTCATGGATGGATCGAGCCAGACATGTTTGTCCGAATATATCAGGCCACGCAGACACGCTCTGACGGATGGATCGAGCGGACGAAGATGCCCTAAGGACTAAAAATACGGCATGTGTTTCGTCGCTCTTCGGACTTGGGTCCGAATGTTGCTGCGAGACAGACCTAGCTAGCTGGCAACATAGTAGTATATCAGCTGCATACGACGTGTGCGGTGTCCGAAGGTTACCGAGGACTATTTCTGACCACTAAACCTTGTCGTGTTGATCGGTGCTGAAATAGGAGGAAATTGAGACACACTGATCGGTCGGCCTTACATACATATATAGATATAGATAGCAGGTTGGTTTAGATTATTCCTCCGCTTTACTTTAGAACGGACGGTGTATAGAAGGCGACATGTAAAGTCAACTTTTTATCACTAGACGAAATAGACGGTGTAAAGAAGGTGGTGTATAGAAGGTCGAGTTCATCGATTTTTTAGAACTGACGAAGCGATCGAGAGAGGAGTAGTTTTGGAGATGTAGCGATCGATTAACTAGAATTAGCTATGGGCGGCTAATATATCGCTAGCTAGCCAGGGCATGCATATGTTTAAAAGGTCAAAAGAGAATCTCTTCTCGGTGCGCTGATGATGATCACGTGGCCGTCGCCGGTGAGCAGTGCACATCTCTTGTCGAAGCACGCGCGTACTATACGGCGGCAGGTGGCGGCCGGCGGTGCAGCAGGAAGAAGCAGCCCAAGTCAATTTAGGTTTCCACTCGAGACTCTCGAGAGCGACCGCTGAGAGAGCTTCTTGAGCGGTGTCACTCTTGGCCGGTTCTCCAGACATGCATGCGACGTCGTTATAGCTGCTATAGGGCGTGTTTGGTTATTCCGGCTAAAATTTCACGTTTTTGCAAGTTGCTTAAGTGGATGCTGCATGAAAGAAGATTGACCTCGGACAGGATGGACAGTTTATTTGGTTGCCTGTTTTTCGCTTCCCATTTGAGAGTCTATACGGCCACTTTGTTTGGTTTTTTAGATTGGATTCGGCCGATGCAAAATAGCACATTTGGAAGCCTGCATTCGGCCCGATATGGTTACCTCGCATGGCAAAATGGTGAGCTTACCAACTGCTCACCAGGATTTAACAACTTACATGATCGTTCATATGATTCGGAGCAACTGGAAGTAGACAATCCATATGATCAGGCCGATAATGATGATGTTTTTTATCATACTTGCACTGGAAACTTCTCATGTCGACGAACTTGTTGATAAACTGATGGCTGTGGAGTGAAATTGATGTTCACATCTGGCGACGACTGTGCCTTCTGTGGACGCTTTGCTAAGAACTTAGAATAGGATTGTTCTCTAGAGTCTTAAACCCCATATGAAGATTGTGCTGGTAACCTGTTACTTGTTGGTTGCACTCCTCACATTTTCTTGGATGCTTGCCGTAGTAGATCACACATACCAGTTGTATTTCTATGAGACATAACACATATTAGGATCACAATGAAGCATGCAGATCAAGTTCATAAACAACAAATGGCAATAAACATAAACTAGTTAAGCATTCATGATCATGCGGTCACACGCATCAGCAGTTCCGACCTACCAAGTTAGTGTGATCCAATCGATCACCACCAACATCTATGGTGTCATCCTACCACCACATCAAAAGAGGTGCAATCCTACCACTGCATAAGTTCTTCATCATGTGAGGGGTTAGTATATACCACCTCACAATAAACAGGTATAAGTTTTCATCAAGTCCCTAGCTACTTCAAAATATACAACTTCTTCTTCATCATGCACGCCACCATCTCCATGATCAGAGAGCAAGCACAACATGTAATAGTGCTTGGCCAGGAAGGTCCTGAGCCAGAGATCCCTGTGGTCCTCCTCCATCAGAACAAAGTCGTTGCCCATAGCCCTGTTGTCGAAGAAGTGGCTGAGCGCCACCATCAGAGCCTCAGGGCTATACCCTTTGGTGGACATGACGGCGTCGTACAGTCCTGGGTGCACGTCAGGAGGGGAAGCAGTGGTGATGGAGGTCGCCACCGCTTTCACGGCGTCGGTCATGCAGGCGATGTAGGTATTTGTGATGCCGCTTTCACGTACTCCTCTCCCAGCATCGACCTCTTCCTCTTCTTGCAAGAATCGAATCTAGCAGCGATGTAGGTATTTGTGATGCCGCCTTGACCAACGCCGGTAGAAGGAGAGGAAGGTCTTCATCGAGTACCGAACGTGTGACCGACTGCGGAACCGCTGCCGGAACGCAGCGCCGGAAGGATCGTCTACGCGATCTTGAGATCGGAAAGAGTACGACTACATCACCCACGAGAATCTGCTCTCGTTAACCGCTTTGGAATCTTCGAGGGTGAGTTCCTCTATCGACTCGTTGCTATAATCTAGTAGATAGATCTTGGCTTGATCATAGATTAGATCTTGATTGTGTGTTCATGCGGTAGAATTTTTTTGTTTTCCATGCTACGAACCCCTACACTTATAACATAGTTGGTCTCAAACAGTTCTTTAGTAGCTTTATTTTAGAGAAACTTCTTTTAGCTGAGGCCATAGTCACAGGTGAAGTCAAAAGGATCCGATAGGCAACTGAGACATTTGGATAGCAATCTACGGCTGTAATGAATTGAAGAATCTCATGCGCTGACATCAAATTATCTTGCAAAGCTACTTGCAATACCTTTAACTCAGAGAAAAGTCATCAAGATCGACATCACATGAATTCTTATGAGTAAAAGTTTCTGCAAAAGTAGTGCAAGATTTTCATAGATTACTATCATCCATGGACTTCAGATTCTTTGAGTTGAATAAGAAAACAAACACCTTTTCAAATTCCTTCAGCTTCTCAAATCGATTATACAATGAAGAAATTGCAGTGTCAACAGTGACAAGAAAGTAATAAACTCTGAAAGATTCAATAGCTGACAACTGTAATTCTTCTTTTTCATCATTGATTTTATCAAAATGCTTCTTCCTTTTACTTTTATGTCTTGTAATTTTTTTGGCTCTATGTCCATGGAAGATGCAAGGTTTTTGGCACTTCCAATGCTAGTATCGAATCTTTAACTCTGAACTTCTGAAAAAATTCAATGACCCCTTCAATGTGTTTGACAGTAGCATCAATGCACACAATTTTTTCCTGTAACTTCTTGCTCACCATATTTATAGAAAATAAAACCTCATGCCAAATAACCATACCAACTAAAGTCTCAAATTTCCCAAGTGATTTGTACAATGATTGAGCATCACTAACCGTAGCGGGATCCTCGATAGAAGCCTTCTCTAGTTCCTTCAAAGCTGATCTTATTTGGCCAGTTTGAAACCTTATAGGTTGCATAATCTTTATTCGACTCTCTCAACGAGTATTTGACAATGGTTTGAGAGTCATATTTGGAATATTATCAAGAAAATTCTTCCACCTCTTAGTAGAACATGCAAACAATGCACATATACGTTGGTTAATACCGAAGAATGAAAAATCTTGTTCGCATGATTTCGCCATATCACAAATAGTGAGATTCAAACTATGACATGTACATGCCAGAAATATTGCTTTTGTGTTTACTACAAGAAAACGATTTTGAACACCTTGTTTTTTTACCCTTCATGTTGGAACCATTGTCATAACCTTGCCCCTCACATTAGCAACATCCAAGTCAAGAGCATCCATTGTATCCAACAATACATTAAAAAGCCCCAATCCTGATGTGTCATCAACCTTTATGAACCCTAGAAAAAACTCCTCCACTCTCGGGATGTTACTTGATATATTGACACAACACACAATTAGCATCATTTGTTCTTCATGGCTCACATCCGAGGTACAATCCAAGATAACAGAGAAATACTTGGTACTCTTGATGATCTTTAACATAACCTTTCTCACAACATCGGCAAGGAGCGGATCAACTCATTTTGAATGCTGTGGCCAAGATAATGATGATAAATTTCATTGTTTTGAATGCTCCTAATATGTTCTTGCATCACATGATCAAATTCAGAAATCATTTCAACCGTTCCTAGAAAATTTCCATTACTATCTTGATACAACTTCTCATTTGATCCTCAAAAGGCCAAATTATGTTTTGCAAGAAACTTCACTGCAACAACTATTCGTTGCAAAACCTGTCGCCAATGCTCTTTTTCCTTTGCATCCAACCGTTGCATGTCATCATCAGTTGTTTGCTTTTTGCTTTAACCTCAACCTTAGTTCATTCCATGTATTCATGTTTGTTAAAATGATCAACACTCTTCTCATGATCTTTGAATCTTGGACTAAGATGCTGCCAATCCCTTAATCCATCAGATGCTAGCAAGGACTTACTCTTATTTGATTTGAACAACTTGCAGCAAAAACAATAAACTGTGTCCACCTCTTTGGAGTAAACCAACTACTTTCTATCAACAACCTCACAATTGGCTAACTTTCTAGAGTAGTATTGATATGTCACAAACGTATCTATAATTTTTTATGTTCCATGCTTGTTGAGTATCCACTTTGCTTTGCTTTGTATAAACTTTGAAGTTTTTTTATATGTTTTCTGGTACTAACCTATTAACAAGATGCCACAGTGCCATTTGCTTGTTTTCTTCTGTTTTTGGTTCCAGAAAAGCTAGTAAGGAAACATTCTTAGAAAAGCCAGAGTTAATATTTCATAATAATCTAATCTATTTGTAATCATGCATGTTGTGTTTGCGGGGATCCGATGGATATTTAAATTATTATGTTGGTTTGATTAATGGTTTTGTCTTTATGATTCTATCATTTCTGTGTTGTTTGTGATCTTGCACGCTCTCCGTTGTTAGTGTCTATCTTGTCCAAGTAGTTGCTAGTGACTCCAAGAGGGAGTATTTAAGCTTGATAGTGGGTTCATGCCTCTAGTTTCCAAGGTAAGTGACAATAATATCTTTGGTTGTAGATGTGATGTTGCTACTAGGGAGAAAACAACGGTCTCTTGTTCATGGAACATGTGGACTGTTTACCTTATACACTTTGCTTAAAGCAGTTTTCTGTTGCTTGCAACTTAATACTGGAGGGGTTCAAATGATAACCTGAAGGTGGACTTCTAGTCATAGATGTAGTTGGATGGCGGTCTATGTATCTTGTTGTATTGCCCAATCAAATCTCATAGGATATTTCTGACTAGTAATTGCATTGTTATGCCTTGCTCAGTTCCTGTCAATTGCCCTGCTGTAATTTGTTTACCCTTCATGCCATGTTGTTTATCTAAGGAGATCACCTCTTGTGAACTATGGACCCTGGTCCAATCTTTACCATTGATACATCCTTCACTATTACTTGTTTACTTGTTGCAAACCATTACCTTCCACACCATATGTTTAATCCTTTGTTAGAGCAAACCGATGATCTTGACAACCTTACTGATTCGTTGGGGGCAAAGTCTTGAGTTTATGTTGTGCAGGTTTCCATGTTGTTTGCAACACCTTTTAGACGTTTCCTTCCTCCTTCTGGTTAGATAACCTCGATCTCTACTGAGGGAAGACTTGATGTTGTGCTCATCACACCTTGCTCTTGGGGTTTCCAACGAAGCACTCCCACGTCAACACTGGGCGCCATCAACAGGTAAGTTTGACATGTCAGTTTAAATAGGCAGGATATGGGCATACCCAATGGTACAAGTCTATACCCGTGCCTATACCCGTAACTTAAAGGGTAGGGTATGGGTAGTACCCGTGGGTATAAAAGTGTCCCCATACCCTACCCATACGGGTACGGTACTCGCGGGTACCCGTACCCACGGGTAAAATTGTCATCCTTATATGTCATGTAATCTACTCATAAGATTGCTTTTGAACAATCAGGTAGAATCATGTAAACTTGAGAGTGTGAGAATTCGTCATGAAGAGCATATACACTAAAGTATCTCAATTCTACCACATCAATAATTCAAGACTTTTTAAGCACTACTTTTATATTCATTGTTCTTCAAGAATTTCAGTTCTTAATTAATTGAGAGCATGCCAAAAGAAATAATTAGTTTATCGGGCTATGATGGACACCCGTGGCATTACTAAGGTTTTTGTTCCTTTTGCATAATGATTACTCATATCAGCCATAGGAGTGATTCCATCATGTTTACAACTACCTGAGAGTGCTAAGAATCTTACCTATTATAGCATTGCTGCTATAAATGTTTAATCAGCTCATAGCCAAAATCTAGGAGTTTTCTCCATGAAGATCATTCGTAGGCTAGCGGAGTTGTTGGTATCCCATGAAGTTTGACACGCATAAAGCTATATCATTATTATGATTTCACAAGTAAAACTTTGGCATGCTCACAAAAACCGCTAAATATTAATTCAATTGAACAAATCCTTTCAAAGAGAGCTATCAAGTCAATCATTATTTTCTATGGTGTCGAGTGTCTCTAGGAATAAGATTTCAAGACTAAACACTATAACACCCAATTCTTTAATTGTGAGACTTTTTCTTATTTGAATTTTTTAGCAAATTTTAGGCAAGACTTGGTTAACTACAAGAGCTGAAACAAAACAAACTCAATTAAATACCCATGCAAACAAAATTTTACTACAATATAGAGACTCACTCCACCGATATAACATCTTAACATCACTACTAACTAGCATGGGTTTCTCAAACTTCAAAAGTGGGGAGTCATAAGGCATAACTCTCATGTTTGGTTCCACTTCTCTCTTCCCTTTTTATTTGTTTCTTGGAAACTCGAAGTCAATCACTCTCCTGTAAATACATGAGAACCTCGAGGCGAAAATAAAAGAAAGAGGGGAAATAAAGATAAACAAAGAAATATTTTTATGGTTTTTGTGAAGGGAATTTAAAGAATATAAAATTGCGGCAAAGCTCGGATTGAAAATCTCGAAAACAAAATAAAATAACTAAAGATAAAGTGTTGGGGAAACCAACTTGAGTGCTTATAAACTCAAATAAAAGCATAACCTCAAAAATAAAATAAAGCAAATGAACACCAAATAAAAATAGATAGAAAACCTCCCCAAGCTTAGGCTTTTGCAAGCCCTTCAAATCATTGAGGTGGGGGAAAAAGTTGTAACTCCAGTCCGAAAATTGAGTTGATAAGTTACTTTTTGTTTCTCGGAGGTTCAGGACGAGATTATGCATCCCCTCCACAGTCCCTCCATGTTCTTGGAAATCTTGATATGTAGTGAACTGGTTCGGTGGCTGCTCTCCTTGATAAGGAATTTCTTGCTCCTCCTCTTGGTCCTCATCCTCATCCGAAATCTCTTCCTTAGGTTGATGTTGCTCAACCTGCAAGTCATAAAGCACACGTCCTTCCTCGATAGAGAAAAGACCATTATACAGAGGAGCGGGGTAGAGACGCCCAGCTCCAGCAATATGCAGATAATAAACACCACCTCTCCTAGTGAGCATTCCACAAGCTCGCAAAGTAGAAAAACCGACACGTCGCTCACCTAGCACTGGCGGAAACTCACCTAGGTCAATTCACAAGGCATTGGAAAGCACGGTGTTGACACCTCCACAAGTTATTGGTCCTTGGATTTGAGCGGATTGGTGCTCCAAGTAGCGCACAAGGATTGCGCCCAAGTGAAGTGACAAGTTGTCATAGTTGAAAGCAGCTTTTGCAAGGACTAAGATGTCCTCCTCATTGAGTCTTATAAACTTATTACGTGTCTGCAAGGTGTTAGCAATGACATAGAACAAATAGTGAATAGCAGGATATTGAATATTTTTCCCTTTGCTGACTCTAGAAGTAAAGCGCATTCTATTATATCGGAGTTCAGAGAAAGGTTCTATGCTAGTAAAATATGTACGTAGAGCATTAGGATCATTTTTGGGTAAACAAAAACAATTGCACCATTCATCAAGTGATAGTGAATAATTGTTGTTCATAAGTCGGAAAGAAATTCTATCCTATCCATGCCATGTTTTAACGGTGCTTTTCAAAGAACTTCAAAATTCAATGATTAACTGGCATAGATAGGGGCATCATGAAATATAAAGTTTTGCAGACTAACTCTATTGGATAGTAAATTAAAGTCATCAGAAATACCGAGATGGTTCAATATGACGGGGCAAGCCCACTTGGTTGCCTTCACTTCTCGGTTTTTGATTCGGTCAAAACAATCCCCATGCGTTCCTGAGCTACAGCCCGAGAAGAACTGGCGGCGGCAAGAGCACGCGTTTGACTCGTCATGTTCATCTTCTAAAAATAAATAATAAAGACAATTATAAATTTTTTTAATCCAACAATAATAATCATAGCATATTCCTCATCATTGCACACTAAAGAATCTCCTCAACATAATAATCTAGGTAAGAAAATCATGGTAACTAGTTCAAAATAAGTCTCACCCTAGATTCATAATGACAATAGATCAGAGATGAGTTTATGAAAAGTAATTGGAGGATCGGAGGAGAAACATACCATAGATCACTCGTGTGCGAGGAAATCGAACGAAATTGAGTAGGGGTGAAGATCCCTTAAGGTTTTGAGAGAGTTTGGAGGTAGAAGTGAGAAAAATGATTGATGTTTTGGTGTTTAGGGTACCTTCCCGTGCGTTTAAGTGGTTGGACGCAACTATACAGTCGCAATTATATGGCCAAAACAATTTGTTCCTGCCGTATAGTTGGTCTGATGGCAAAAAATTGGGTTTTTAGGGTTTATTTCTTGGTGGCTGTAACTATACGGCCGAAATTTTTGTTCCAGCAATATAGTTGGTCGTCAAACTTGTAGTTCCTTTGAAAAAGAAAATCGAAAAAGTCCTTGATATCTAGCCAAACTATACGGCCGGAATTTTTATTCCCGTCATATAGTTGGTCGTTAAACCTTCTGTATCTAGGAAAATATCGATGGCAAAGATAACTATATGGCTGGAATTTTTGTTCCCACTGGTTGGTCGTTAAACCTTTTGTAGACATCAAAAAAATTCTATTTCTTCGAGAATTACTTTTTAAACTGGAACTTAGCGAAACACCTTATTTTGATAGAAAAATGACAGACTAAATTGTCGACCAACTTTGGCATGTATAAAAAAGGAATTTTTAGTACCACGGCATCTCTTCTTCTTACTAGAGTTTTCTAGCACTCTTTATTCAACATAAAACTTAAACTAAAACTTAAAAACTTTACTCAAACCTTTATTTCACATGGGTTGCCTCTCATGCAGCGCTCTTTTATGGTCAATAGCTTGACCTTGATGTTACTCACTTAGGCCAGATGAGTGGAACTCCCGCACTGAAATAGTTGGCCTTCAAAGTGATGGCCTCCTTATCATCATGCTTGGTTTTCTTCCTCCTAGGAAAATGAATAACAAAAAGATCTCGTGAAGGCAATTGAAGCTTCATGTTCCCTTTATGTAGATTAATCAAAGCCTTAATAGTTCTTAAAAATGGACGGCCTAATATGATAGGAGTAGTAGCATCTTTAGGCATGTCAACAATAACAAAATCAATAAGAGAAGGACAACCTTTAATGTACAATAAGGTATTTTCTTTAATTCCTACTGCTTGTTTATAGGTAGAATCTGCTAGATGTAATTTTAACTTAGTGATTTTAAAAGAGCCAAGATTTAACTTGTTAAAAAAAATCTTTGGAATTGTTGAAACACTTGCACCTAAATAACAGAGTGCAGCTATTTCATTAGTACCAATTTTAATCTTAATAGTATGCTCAAATATATTATCAAGCTTAACAGGTATTTTTTCAGCAATTTTCTTATATTCTTCCTCAAGCTCACGTACCTTTATTGCTACCTGATTAACGAAGGGTTGATACATGGCTTCCTCATTTCCTTTACTTACCGAAATCTTGATATTGATCCATTTTACAAGATCTTCAACTGTGTAGTCTGTTAAAGGAGCATTGCTATAATCGAGTTCTTCAGGCTCCTCCCTTTGGATTCTTATCATCTTGAGTTTTTCAGACGTATTGGGCTCAGCTTTACCTGCAAACTTTGCTAGAATGAGAGCTTGACTCTCGGTTATCTTACCTAGCTGTGCCTCAACAATCCTTATTCTTTCTTGAAGGGCATGCAAATTATTCCTCAAACTAATAGCTTGGTTAGATAATTTACCAAGCATAGCATCATAGTTATCTGTTATTTTAACTAGGATATTGTTTTGCTCATTTTGTGATTTCATAAAAGCTTTAAGAGTTTCTTGGAGACTACTATTTGATGCAATATTAGAGTTGCCTGCAGGACTAGAATAATGTTTCTAAAAATTTGGATTATAATTCTTCTTCCAAGCAGGGTTATAATCATTACGAGCTATGAAGTCTATTTCTTTAATAGTTCGTTCAGGAGTATATCTTACGTGGGTTTCCTTACCTTTGACGGATAATATGAGATCATCCAACTTAGCATTGAGTTCTTCATTTTTTAGAGGTGTGACAGAGTTCACCTTCTTCGTGTTTGATCTTTCCACATACTATTGGGCATGGTTGTCTTGCATATTGTCTAGCAGCTGCATTTCTTCGATAATTTGTTTACCCATAAATGTTCCTCTAGATGCAGTATCAAGCATAGACTTAGACACATGATTAATAGCATTATGAAATAAATGGAGAATTAACCAATCTTCTATCCCATGGCTGGGACAGTTTCTCATGCATTGTTTCATTCTCTCTCATGCAAGTGCTAGTGGCTCACACTCTTCCTGTCTGAAACCAGTAATATTAGATCTCAATTGCATAGTATTTGCAGGTGGAAAGAATTTAGTCCTAAATAAAGAAGTACATTCCACCCATGATGCAATAGTATTTTTAAGCAAAGATAACAACCATTTTTTTGCTCTTCCTCTAAGAGAGAAAGGAAATAAGCGCAACTTGACTGCGTTAGGGTCAACATCTTTAATGTGCATCATATCACATATTTTAGTGAAAGTATTTAAGTGCATATCTGCATCTTCAACAATAGAGCCTCCAAATTGATTATGTTGAACCAAACTTAAATAGTGGGGCTTAATTTCATAATCTTTAGCAGTAATTGCTGGATGAGTAATCGGAGTACACAAATAATCATTGTTGGGAGTTACAAACTCCCCTAGCTTATTTTCAGCCATACTTCCTATGTTTTTGGTTTTCTTAAACGAATATTAATGATAGTAAAAATAGGAATTAAAAGGCTAACTAATTTTTTTGGTTTTTAAAATAAAGACCGAAAGCAAACTAACAAAATTAAAAACAAGAATTAAAACTATCAAGGTTCCTACTAACCTCACCAGGGTAGCTATTGCTTCCACAGCAACGGCGCTAGAAAAAGGGTTGATACCTTCGATCCAGTTATGGATGTAGTATAGCTCTGTTTCCCTAGTAGACCTAGGTTTATCGAATCCTCGGGAAGCAGAAAGCAAAGTGAGATTATTTAAACGAACCTTTGAGAGTTTTAGAAATCATTTTGTGTTTTTATGAGAGAGAGAGAGGGCCTAGGGTCTTCGGTTTCACCAGTAGTTGTTGATACGTCCAAAACATATCTACTTTCTCGAGCACTTTGCTATTGTTTTTCCTCTAAACTTGTCTGATTTGGATACAACTAACACGGACTGACGCTCTTTTCAGTAGAATTACCTTGGTGTCTTGTTTTTGTGCAGAAAATGAACTATCAGGAAAAATCCTAGAAAATATGCCAAAAACTATTTCTCACCAGAAGATCCACGGAGCTAGAAGGGGAGGCAGAGAGGAGGCCTGGGGGCCTAGACCCACCCCAGGTGCGGGCCCACCACTGGTCGCGCCTGGGGGAGGTCTGGCCACCCCAGGCAGCTCCTCGGCCTCCCTCCGTGCCTATAAGTTGCCTTCTGACCTAAAAACTCAGGGGGGGTCGATAGTTTTCCAGAAAGAGTTTCGCTCTACCGCCGCCACCAGAAACCAAGATTCGGATCCAGAAACTCCGTTCTGGCACCCTGCCAGGACGAGGAATTTGGAGAGGATCATCGCCATCGTTATCACCAACGCATCTCCATCAACCACCGATGGTTCCCTCATCCATGAGTGAGTAATCCCCTGTTGTAGGCTTGGGGATGGTAGGGATTGGATGAGTTCTATCATGTAGTCGAATAAGAATTATTAGGGCATAGTGTCTAGTATCTCTATTAGTGTTATTTGAATTTGTTGCAATTTGTTGTGCTTAATGCTTGTCACTAGGGCCCGAGTTCCATGATCTCAGATCTGAACTTATTATTGAATCATTATGATAGTATTGTTTGTGATCTTATCTCCAAGTTGTGTACACATATCATTGTCCGGATCCAAAGGCCCCAAAGTGACAATAATTGGGACAACCAGAGGGGATGGCTGTGGTGTGAGGATCACATGTGTTCACGGAGTGTTAATTCTTTGCTCCGGTGCTCTATTAAAAGGAGCACCTTAATTGCCAGTAGTTCCCTAGAGGCCCCGCTGCCACGGGCTGGCTGGACAGAAGATGTGAAAGTTCTCATTGCGAGCACGTATGACTATATCTGGAGCACATGCCTAGGATTGTTTAGTACTCGGATGCCTGTTATTATTTATCTACAATGCCCTATATCTTGAAGTTACATGTTTAGACTCGTCCATGCAACGCCCGTCCATCCATCCCTATGCCTACTGCACTCGAATCCTACTGTTACCGTTACTGTTACTATTGCTACTGTCCACTGTTGCTGTTACTGCTGTTGTTGCTTTGTTGTTACTACTACCAAACTGTTGCTACTTATAAACTTCCGTGAGCAAGAAATATTTCCAGGTGCAGCTGAATTGACAACTCGGTTGTTAAGGCTTGCAAGTATTCTTTGGCTCCCCTTGTGTCGAATCAATAAATTGGGTAATACTACCTGCGAACACTGTTGTGATCCCCTACACTTGTGGGTCATCAAGACTATTTTGTGGCGCTGTTGCTGAGGATCATAGCTTTATTTGTAAGTTCACTTGGATCTATTATTGTTCACTGCTACTCCTTTCTTCATGGGGAAGACTCGCGATGGAAAGTTCCCTATTTTACCATCCACTACAAGAAGAGGTACAGTCCTAAACACCTCTGCTGCTCTTGATTCACCGTCTGTTATAAGTAAGCTTGTCACACCACCACCACATGCTCATGCTACACACGCCGCTACTACTGTTGAATCTAAAACTACTTTTGATACTCATGATGTTACTTCTACTGTGCTTGATGCGAGTGGTTCATTAGGTCCTTTTCTAGATGCTACTATGACTAGTCTAGGAAATACCGAAACTCCTAGTGAAGACACTATTACACCTGTTAGCTCACCTACTAGTGAGAGTTATGATATTAATGATGGTTACATAGAGCTCACTGATGAATTTGTTGAAGTGTGCCGAAACACACATGGTGCTAGTGCTATTAAGAGTCTCCTTGCTAGACGTACTATTATGCCTAAGAAGTCCTAATATCTTAAGTTTTCCACCTCTCCCATAGATATTAAAGATAACGATTATGATTTCTCTCTTGATTTATCTTATTTAGATATTGTTGAGAAAGAACCTTTTTGTGGTACTAAAAATGAGAGTGTTGTGGCTCATATGAATGAGCTTTCTACTATGATTGCTTTGTTCTCTGATGATTTTAAGATGCGCAAGTACTTAGTTGCTAAGATTTTCCCTTTTTCACTAAAAGGAGAAGCTAGGGCTTGGTTTAATAGATTACCTCCTGGTTCCATTGATAGCCCTGATTGCTTGATTGCTTCCTTCTTCCATAAATATTTTCCTCCCAGTGCTAGACATGCTGCTTTGCAGAGACTTTTTGATTTTAAACATGGAGAAGAAGAGAAATTGCCTAAGTCATGGAAAAGATTTTGTTCCTTGATTCATGCATATCCTGGATGTCCATTACCTAAGAATGAGTTGCTTGATATTTATTATAATGGACTAACTGATGATTCTAGGACCTACCTAGATAGCTTTGCTGATTTTGTTTTCAGGAAAAGAACTCCTACAGATGCTGAAGAATTAATGAACAAGATAAGCAAGAATTATGATGATTGGACTTCAACTAAGCTGAATACACCTGAGCCTATTACTCCTAAACCAGTTGTTCCTGAACCAGCTCCAACGCCAACAACAAAGAAGAGCGGAGTTATTGCATTAAATGATGAAGTGATGAAGGAAGCTAAAAATTGTCTAAAGGAGAAAAGTATTAGAGCTGAAGATGTGAAGAATCTACCTCCTATAGAAGAATTATGTAAGCCAATTCCCCACTCATCTACTATTGAGGTACACTCTCTCCAATACTTTGATGAAGGTAATGCTCAAAAAAATACTTTGATGAAGGTGATATTTCCTATAGTAAGCCTCCTGATCAATGCTTAGAGGAACTTGACATTTTTATTGTTAATCAAGGTAATTTTAATAAACAAGTTCAGAATCATTTATTGGAAAACTCTAGAGCTATCAATGAGTTGAAAGTTATTGTGGAAAGAACTTCTAATGATATTAAGATGCTTTGTAAACACTTTCAAATGGTTCAAACCCAACTTGATCAACTTGCTAAGGTGCAAACGGATATGCTAGTTAATGCTTAAGGAAATAAACATGCTTATGGAATTAGAACTAGGGGTGGTGTAGCTACTCAAGATCCTTTATATCCTGAAGGACACCCTAAAAGAATAGAGCAGGATTCCCAACAAGGTGAGGATAGTGGTAGTCCTCGTAAGAGGAAGAAAAAGAAACATAAGAAAGTTGAGGAACCACTTGAACCTACTGTAGATCCTAATAGTATATCTGTATCTAATGCTAAAACTGAGAGTGGTAATATTGATGAGTCTCCTGATAAGGAGGAAGTTGAGGAAGAACCTGAGAAACACACTAAGAACACTAGGTACACAAAGGAAGATTTTATTGCTAATAAACATGGTAAAGAGAGAGAACCTTGGTTGCAGAAACCTATGCCTTTTCCAGGTAAGAAACACAAGTCAAAGGAGGAAGAACACTACAACAAATTTTGTGAGTGGATGAAGCCTTTATTCTTGCAAATTCCTTTGACTGATGCTATTAAGTTGCCTCCTTATTCAAAGTATATGAAGGATATTGTCTCTAATAAAAGGAAGATTCCTAATGAGGAGATTTCTACTTTGCTTGCTAATTACTCCTTCAATGGTAAGGTTCCAAAGACACTTGGTGATCTAGGTATACCAACTATTCCTTGCTCTATTAAGAATAATTATGTTAGAACTGCTTTATGTGATTTGGGAGCTGTAGTTAGTGTTATGCCTTTTTTCTCTCTATAAGAGACTCCAGCTAGAAAAGTTGGTACCAACTGATATATCTTTGCAAATGGCTGATAAGTCAACTACTGTTCCTGTTGGTATATGTGAGGATGTTCCTGTTCAAATAGCTCATAATTGCATGGTTTTAACTGATTTTGTTGTGCTTGATATGCCTGAAGATGATAATATGTCTATTATTCTTGGGAGACCTTTTCTTAATACTGCAGGTGCTGTCATGAATTGTAATCAAGGAAAAGTAACATTCAATATTAATGACAAAGAGCACACTGTCTATTTCCCCAAGAAGGTTGTTAGAAGTTATTGCCTGAATTCTATTGAAAATATTGAAGGCATCAAGGTTGGAGAAATATATTGTCCCATTCCACAAGAAAATATTGAAACTATTATGATTGGTACCATTGCTATCAAGTATGAGGTAACATAATCACTTAAAGGAATGCAAAGTTTTGCTTCATATAAGATTATTTTGGTAACAAGACTTGATCAACCTTGTTAACAAAAGGATTTTTATGAACAAAATAATGTTTCTACTGTGGTTATTCTTGCTTTCTTTTTCCTTTCTCCTTCCTAGTCTTTTCTTTAGCTTTAGTTTTGCTAGTTGTTTGCTTGTTTGAGTTTCTTAGAGATCCTGTAGTTTGGCTTTTGGTTTGCTTTTGCTTCTTATGAAAAACTGTTTCTGCGAGAAAATCAATTTTCATACCTTGAAAATTGGCCAAAAATAAAGTTTCCTGAAAAATCCCAGAAAATTCAAAATAAATTTTTCCTCAAAAAAAGGGGCAGAGTGGCACCTGAGATGACCCAGGGGGCCACCCTAGGCCCCACACCCATGGTAGGCGCGGCCTACCTAGTGGTGGCGCCTAGGGGGGGGTTGGCCGACCTGGGCCCCTCCAGGCTTCCTCCTCAAAGCCACCTTCTTTCTCTCTCCCGAAAAACACCGGAAAACTTTATCAAGCTCGAGTTCTTGCTGTTCTTGCTCGCGATTTTAGATCTCCTTGTTCAGCCCATCTCATGTGCTGATTTTTGGAGGGATTGCTCCTTGGTATGTGCCTCCACTTGTCCAATTAGATTTGTGGTTGGTAGATTGTATATTGAGTATTTTGCTACTGTAGGTGACAGGTTGTTTGAACTTGCATGCTTGTTCTATGCTTAGAAACTTTATTTTGATGCATGTGTAGTCCTCTAGCAAGTTCCTATAGTAGTTGCTCATCATTTATCAACTTAGAAATCACTTGGTTTGATGGTTGTTTAAAATTTCAGCAAAGGGAAGTCATGGACCACCACACCTTTGGTGACATATTTGAGAGTGATGAACCTAGAAGGGCAAGACTCCCAAGGTCATCTACCAGCTCCAGACGCTCATACAATGAGGATCTCATCACCCAATGGTTTGGTGACGAGGGAGATGAAGGGGATGCTCACCCCTCCACCTTTCCTTGTCAAACTTTCTTGCGAGTTGCTGGGATTCTTAATGATTTCGTGGCTTTGATTGAGAGGGCTGGTCTAACAAGTTTCATGCAGGATGAGAGTGCACAATATGCTTCACTTACTAAAACATTTGTGGATAATTTCTCCTTCACCAATAGTTTTTCAATCCTTCTGTGTCTTTCAGACGTTATGGCGGGGCTCATTCTATGTCTTTGAAGAAATTTTGCAAGTCCCTAGGACTTGGTACAAATGGGTCATCAAAGAATATTATAGCTCTTCCCGCTGATTTGTTGGAACTATACCAAGGAATAACCAATGATGATGACCGCGGAGCTCAACGAGGGAAGATAAAGAACATTCAACTTCCAGCCATTAGGTAGTTCACCTACTATCTTACCACCAGTGTTCTTGGTAGGGAGAACACTAGTAATATCTCCAACTATCAATTGGCCTTCTTAGCTGCTGCTCTCTACGGTGAGGATAAGTATAATCTTGGTTCCCTCATTGCCCGTCGTTTAGCTGCTAGGGGACCCATTTATGGGGGAATTATTGCTACTCGTATCGCTGCTGCCTCGGGCATTGCTGTTGATCCGCATGATATAGTATTAGCTCCTCCGAGGCTTGATCTTGCTTCCATGAAGGCGTACCACTTTGTCACCTCTAGTTCTACTCTTGAGAACTTGGTTCATAGAATGTTGTTTACTAACGGGGAAGAGAGAGAGATCCCTCTATCCCAAACTACTTTGCTCATTATTTCTCAGGGACCTTGGTCACACGCGAAGGGGGAGATGGATGACAAGCTGCGCTCTCTGAGGCAACACATCCTCTGAGACAATCTGCGCTCTCTAAGACAAGCTACCGCAAAGGGTGATACATGTGAGCTTTCACTGAGGCAGCACTGAAACCAGCCGGTGCCCCTCCAAAGGCAACACATCCTGATTGTGTTACCCCAAATTTGATCTTGCACTCAGATCAAGATTTCTTCTTGTTCTTCTTTGATATAATAGGTGTAAAACCATCATAAACAACACTATCTTCTTACCCAAATCCTAAGATAAGAATCTGTTTGCTGGTTTCTATAGCATTCTCTTTCACATTTTTTATTTTAGCAACAATATTATGCCTAGCAATCTCTAAATATTTCATACAATCAATTTTATCAAGTGAAAAATAAGTAGGATCGACACCCAACTCTAAAGCTCTAGCACAAATATTGTTATTATCAAGAACAACAAAAGATTTTTGGGAGTGAACATGGGTACCTTCCAGATCTCTTACACTAGCCAGGTGCCTTGCCCTATCTTATACCCTCACTTGGGCATTTTGCTTGGCACATTGTATGGAGATAGCTCTTGGGGGAGGCAGAGTGGCATCAGGAATATTAGTAGGAATAACCTCAGAAGAATCTTCCATCTGGGAAAGGGGATCCTCTTATGTGTTTCAATTTCTGGTTGGGAACCATCAATAGGTATCACCACAGCTGTGTGTTCATGTTCCAATCTAGGGGCGGGTAGATCCATAACCCTCCCATGGATGAAAGAACCTTCTCCATCATACATTCTCATATTGTTGTTCCTCCTCACTATCATCAAAGTCTACTTGTACTTCTTCTTCCTCCTCTCCTTCATCTTGCCTTCCCTATTCAGTGGGGATCTCCTCCAGAATGGGACCCAAGAGCTGACTGATGGTTTTATTATCAATAGAAGCCTTGTCACTGCTAGAAGAAGCCAGACTGCTAACAAAATCCTTGAAGGATGGATTGTTGTGTGTTTCTTGTAAATCAGATGTATCCACAATGTCAATGCACCAGCAGCCAGATCATTCGCCATTTCCATATGAACATCACCAAGGTGTGGTTGCACATTAGTTTCAGTTGAAGAACCGGAAGGAGGCATGAAGATATTGCTAGAAGAATTGCAAGTAATGAGACGACCACTTTACGTACTGCTTCCCATAGTTGAATGTCCCATGAAAGGCTGCATTCTAATGTCCAAGAGAATATAGTCAAAATCAAATGACCGCGTATCATCAGTAACCACAATTTTCCCTTTGTTAGCACCCTTTTGACCAGTACTCAAAAATACATTTGGAAGGAAATGCCCTTTCACCCAATGAAAGACTTGAGGCCGTTCTAGCCGGACATGGTGAGAGGGCCATCGCCGGTTACGATGGCTAGAACGGGTGTCGGTGTTGGCAGAGTGGCGGTAGGAGCAGAGTGGTCAAACATGGGAGAGGAGGAAGACCGAGACAACGGTGAATGAAACATGATTACTTTGTCCTAGCGACCACATAGTGGGCTAGCATCGTAAGTTAACGGCCGTCTCGCCGCACCGTCCAAACCATGCCATGTCACCGTGACATGTGGGCCCTACTTTCAGTTTCGCTGTCGGTTGGCTTTCAATCGGTCATTTGCGTGGTCGGAAAAGAACTTGCGCTAAATTGGTAGATTTTGGTTAAGAGAACACAAAGTGGTACTAAAACGTAAATTTCGTCACCAATACAGTATCAAAATGCTATTAACCTGGGTTGGGCTCGTGTCGATTATACAGAGTCAGCCCTCGAGAGCGGATTTCCCACATGTAAGTTGGGCCCCCGGCACCATCTGTGCCACAGATTTGTTGGAGATTCGTGCGAAGTCAACATGGTCAGCTTCGCTAGTATATTTTGCATTTTAGCCCTCCAATTTTTTTTATTCAACCCGCAGTCCCCGTGGAGAGGGATAATCCCAGGACCATCCGGCAGCACGGCACCACCCCGTCGCCCCCGACCCTTCTGGCCTTCTCCACCTCGACGCCTCCCCCACCCCTCCTCCAACTCGCCGCCCCCACCTCGTCACCCCACCTCGTCGCCTCCCCCATCCCTCCTCCCCCGTGCTCCCCACCTCCCCCGGGCTCCCTATCTTCCCCATGCGTCGCCTCATTGGAGCAGGATGACCATGCTCTTCCCCAACACTGACGACGCCCCTGATTTGTCCATGGAGCTCTTGTTCTTGGCTAGGAGTGGCCGGATCTGGGGGCTCCTTTTTCTTATTTTTTTCTTATTCGGTTTGAGAGGAACGGATCTAAGTTCATGTTGAACGTTTTTGTTCTAGATCTTGAAGATTTGTTTGACCTATGAAACATGCAATTTCCTCTTCCCGGATCTTGAGCTCCCGCCCCTCCTCCTACCCAGGTGCAGGCCTCCGCAGCCCCGACACGCAACAACCCCTCCCATCGTCGCCCCTCCCCCCACCTCGTCGCCCCCGCCCCACACCTCATCGCCCCCACCTCTGCCCCACCCGATTTGTCTCCCCTCTCTGTTCTTTGTTTTTTTCTATTTTTACCTAGTGTTGTAAAGAACATGTTCCGAATCAGCAGTGATTCCTGTGTGAATATTTATTATTCTAGTATGAATTTGTATCAAGCTCTGAGCTAAATGCACTTTTGTGTGAAACATATATGCGATTTGTTGGATTTGTTGTTATTTTGTATGAATCCTTGCAGATCAAAAAAACATGTGAAAAAATTTATATGAAACCACTCTAAATCTTGTATGGACTGTTGAATTTTTTATGGATTTGCTATCAAACTTGAGATAAACATATGTAGATTGGATATGATGTATTGAATCCCCTTAGTTTCTGCCAAGTTTATTCATGTTTCTCGCAAAGTTTTTTTTATATCTTGGAATGTTTGCAGTGTGGATGTTCCGTGAATTAAGTTTTACTTACGCATGAAACTTGTAAAAATCTATGGTGAATTTGATGTTGAAAAGGTGCATCGAAAAAAATCCATATCCAATTCATATGATTTTGTTCTGAATCATGAGTGATTATTGTATGAATCTTCTTTGAATTTGTATCAATGTCTGTGATGTATAAATCCTATAAAACCTACCAGATTTGATAATCTTTGAAAAAACTATATGAATCATGTATGATTCTTGGCAGAAACATATGTAGACATTCTAACAATATTCTGTGAATAAAA
The DNA here is from genome assembly GCA_916181665.1 of Avena sativa. Classification (NCBI taxonomy): domain Eukaryota; kingdom Viridiplantae; phylum Streptophyta; class Magnoliopsida; order Poales; family Poaceae; genus Avena; species Avena sativa. The sequence goes on along the minus strand of OV702293.1, from coordinate 374,757,982 downwards.
TATATGAATATCTCTTGAAAAAATTATATGAATATCTCATGAATCTTGTGTGAAACTGTTCAAGGGTCTCCTCCCATTTCACATCTTGTGTGAAAAATTATTACATGAAAATTCTGTGAAAAATAATATGTAAGAAAAATTCCATGACTTTTTTTGTTGAAATATTTTATCACGTATGAAATAAATGTTTGTTTGTTACCAAAAATATTGGTTGAATATTGCTATCGATAATATTGGTATCTAAATTATCTTGTATGAATCAGTCAAGATAAAACATTGTTTTATCCAAATTGCTTTCCCCAAATCTGGAAGTACGAATATTCTGGGATTCTTGTATGTATCTTTTATGAATCTTGACACACTTGAAAATCCGCGGTGAATGTGTAATATATTTTTTGGTATTAATCTTATTAATGTGAATTTAAGAAAATCAACGTAAAAAATACTTTGGTTGCAAATAAAAATCATGGTAGATCTGTTAATGAGAGGAGTGACAGTGAGATAGTGTTAAAAACTTGTTATGAAATCGGATTATATAATGTGTGAAATCTCGTGAATCTTGTGTGAATCTTGTATGAAACGTTCTTGGTATTAATCTTGGTTGATGCAGATTGTTGTTATTAGTGATAACAAATGTTCTTACAAAAAATAATAATCAAGTTTGATTGTTGTTAGTAGTTTCAAAAAAGTTCTATTGAAGAGTCATTTGAGTTTCGGTGTTGCCCATGTATCTTAAAAAAATTATCTTGGAAAAAGTATGAAACTCGTACAATATTTCTAGAAAAGTTCTTAAAAAAATATTCTATGAAATATTGTTGAGTATTATTGAAAAAATAATTATGTAAGAAAATGTTGATTACATTATATGAATATCTCTTGCCAGAAACAAGTTTGTAAAACATGTGAATCTTGTATGAAACTTCTGAATCTAAGATGAAACAAAGTAAGAGTGTCTAAATATTGTTAAATAAAAAGTAGAAAAATAAAAATTATCAAAAGAGATTATTAAAAAACAAATAATATTAATTGTTGAAAAAAAAATATAAAACGTGTACGACAAGTTTATAAAATGTGTGAATCTTGTATGAAACTTCTGAATCTAAGATGAAACAAAGTAAGAGTGTCTAAATATTGTTAAATAAAAAATAGAAAAATAAAAATTATCAAAAGAGATTGTTGAAAAAACAAATTATATTAATTGTTGAAAAAAATATAAAACTTGTACGGATATTTCTAGAAAAATTCTTAAAAAAATTATATGAAATATTGTTAAATATTATTGAAAAAATAATTATGTAAGAAATTGTTAATTAAATTATATTAATTAGATTGGCTGATTAAAACTGGCTAATTAAATTAAACAAAGATGTATCTGTGAATCACGTTCTTTCGTTGAAGACAGTGACGAAAATATATAAAATATGAAAAAACTGGGGGCTAATAAGCAAAACAGTAATAAACTTGAAAAATAAGATGAGAGGGTTGTTCTGTAAAAATTATAGCACGAATCTTGAAAAAATAAAGGACAAAGAGGCCTTCCACTGGGGAAATTGCATTGCCCGTCAGTCCTCTGCATTTTAGTAGCTGAAGCTGGAAGATTTTGTCACGAGTATCCCACACGAACCAAAGTCTGCTTGACCCATCACCACAACTTCACATGCAGCCGATCGAGGAAAAGCAGAGTTTCTTCTCCCGTCACGAGCCGCCCGCGCCGCTTCCTTCCCTTTCTACTCTCCACTCCACGGACCACGGGCCACGGCACGCGTCGCCGTCGCATCGGCTTTACGACCCCACCACCCTCGCCGGCTTCATTTGAACTGCCGCCACAGCTAGCGCCACTCCGCCTCCTCCTTCGCGGCCGGGAACCAAGAACGACGCCAAGAAAAAACCATGTCGGTGTCGGCGGCGGACATGGCGGCCGTGAAGACGTCCTCCAACGGGATATGGCAGGGCGACGACCCGCTCCACTTCGCCTTCCCGCTGCTCATCCTCCAAACCCTCCTCATCCTCCTCCTCAGCCGCGTCCTCGCCTTCCTCCTCCGCCCGCTCCGGCAGCCCAAGGTGATCGCCGAGATCGTGGCGGGCATCCTCCTCGGCCCCTCCGCGCTCGGCCGCAACAAGGCCTACCTCCGCGCGCTCTTCCCGCCCTGGAGCACCCCGATCCTCGAGTCCGTCGCCAGCCTCGGCCTCCTCTTCTTCCTCTTCCTCGTCGGCCTCGAGCTGGACCTCCGCTCCGTGCGCCGCAGCGGCCGCCGCGCCTTCGCCATCGCGGCCGCGGGGATCTCCCTCCCGTTCGCGTGCGGGGTGGGCGTGGCCTTCGTCATCCGCCGCGCCATCCCGGGCGCCGACGAGGCCGGCTACGCGCCCTTCCTGGTCTTCATGGGCGTCGCGCTCTCCATCACCGCCTTCCCAGTGCTGGCGCGCATCCTCGCGGAGCTCAAGCTGTTGACCACGTCCATCGGTGAGACGGCGCTGGCGGCCGCGGCCTTCAACGACGTGGCGGCGTGGGTGCTGCTGGCGCTCGCCGTCGCCATCTCGGGCAGCGGCGACGACAGGCGCAGCCCGGTGACCTCCCTCTGGGTGCTCCTCTCGGGGGCGGCGTTCGTGGCCATCTGGATGCTCGCCGTGCGGCCGCTCATGTCATGGGTGGCGCGGCGGTCGGACGCGGGCGGCGGCGGGGACGCCGTGTGGGTGGCCGCGACTCTCGCGGGCGTCCTGGCCTCCGGGCTCGCCACCGACATGATCGGCATCCACGCCATCTTCGGCGCCTTCGTGTTCGGGCTCACCGTGCCCAAGGACGGCGCCTTCGCGGGGCGCGTCACGGAGCGGGTGGAGGACCTGGTGTCGGAGCTGCTCCTGCCGCTCTACTTCGCGTCCAGCGGGCTGAAGACGGACGTGGCCACCATCCGCGGCGGCGAAGCGCTGGGCATGCTGGCGCTGGTGATCGGCACGGCCTGCGCGGGCAAGATCGCGGGCACCTTCGCGGTGGCCATGGCGTGCGGGATGGGCGCCAAGGAGGCCATCGTGCTGGGCGTGCTCATGAACACTAAAGGACTCGTCGAGCTCATCGTCCTCAACATTGGCAGGGAACGAAAGGTGCGTACACACATATAATACACCGTATTCTATCTAGCTATACATAGTGCCGTATACATGTATTTCGCGTAGTATAATTCACGATTTGTCGTTGGTGGCTTTCTGATAATTTTACGTATATACTCTCTCCGTTTTAAAATATAAGATATTTTAGATTTATGAAGAGAATGCATCTAGACTTGTTTTAGTGTGTAGATTCACTCCAAACGTCTTATTTTAAAACGAAGAGAGCACACGTGATGTGTATATTAGTATATACTACATGACTGGGCACGCGGCGGCCGTATGCCATGCGGCGGCGTCGTGTAGCTGATGCTTCATGGGATCACTTTTCTAGACTACCTTGCCATGGCAGCTCGTGAGTGATCTTCTTGGTAGGTTAGTTTTCCTTTCTTTTAGATCACAGGAGTTAGTGGTGGCACATGAACCTTCTCCCTGGAACACCTAGCACATGAACAACAGGACACCAAATTCCAAAACCTCATCAGTTTGGAGTACTGCATACATGTTCATGGCTACAAATATTTCTTCCTTCCCCCTACAATATTGCTTCCTTTTCCCCTTTGATTCGATGAAAGATCCCAAGGCCCATTAGTAATTCAGAACTTGCATTGCATATGACTATATATATCCCATAAAGCATGCAAATCACCTGAAAAAGAAAAGCAAGCAATTTGCTTTCACTAACAAGTGGGTCTTCTTGTAAACGATGGATTCTAAGTGAGCGCCCACCAAACTCTTACTTCTAATTCATTTGCCAATATATATTTCAAATTTTGAGTTAAAATTAATCTGAAATTTGACAAATGAACTAAAAGTACGACTTTAGGGAATCCCACTTACTACCTCCATCATAAGGCTTAAGGCCTATAAATTATTTTTAAAAGTCAAGCTATATAAAGTTTGACTAAACTTTTAGAAAAAACTATCAAAAATATTATATTGTATATTCCATTCGTTTCAAAATATAAGATATTTTAGGTTTGTTAAGAAAATGTATCTAGACTACTTTTAGTGCGTAGATTCATTCTAAACTTGAGTGAAACCTACATATTAAAAAAAATCTAGATTCATTTCCTTCACAAAACTAAAACATCTTATATTTTGAAACGAAGGAAATAGATACCATGTGAAAATATATTATGAAAGAATATGACTTACGTATTATAAATATTAATATTTTTCTCTAAATATTTGGTTAAACTTTAGGTAGTTTGACTTTTAGAAAAAAATTATAGACCTTAGACTGGTCCTAGTGCTAGTATCATAAGTTGTATCATGCATGTCAATTTGGCAAAAATCTGATGTGGCGCCATAATTAATAAAGGGAGAGGTGGTTAGTGTATCGTACTTTTTAAAATGTTAGGAATTACAAGTCTTTTCTCATTTATTACCATCTCTCATCCAATGCATGGTCTTTTTTTTCTTTCTCTTCCTTCATGCATGTATAACTATTGGTGCATGTAGTAATCAAGAGGGTGAGTTTTTGCTTTTCTTAATCCTATCAAAATGGTCTATAGGCCTTATAATCCCTAACAGAGGGAGTAGGTAGATACCGTATCATAGTACGTAAAGCTAAAAATCATAATGGCAAATAAATCTTATACACACATTTTACATAGAGATTCTACAAATCAATAAATATACCACTACTACGATACTATTACCTCCTTCACGGTTTGCAGGGCGCCTAATTAAATTTGGATTTTTCTAAAACTACAATGTTCCTAGACGAATAAGAATTAATTGTTAATTAATGTGGCATATTTTCTCCTAACTTCCTATGCATGCAACAGTCTTCCACCAATGCATGCGCCTTAACCGCTCACTAATAGGGCTAATTTTTAGCCAATACGTTTACGCCTAGATCCGTGAGATTTTTATAGAGCGCCCTGCAAACCGTGAAGGATGAAGTATTATATGATATAATACACTAGAGACATAGTATCATAGTATTATATGCATAATACTAGTAGTATGGTATTACCACTAAGACCAGACTTTAAGTCTTAGAACGTAGGTAGTATAACACCTCAAGTCTAAGATGCCCACGTGTCCCTCATACGCGTAGTGTGTGCACAAACTGTGCACACCTGGGGCCTTATGCATTGAGCATCCAACCGAAAGTTTACGCCCATGCATGCTTTCGGATGCATCCAAAGTCCAAAATTTACTCCAAGTCAAAACTTCAAGGCAAAATTTACTCCAAGTCAAAACTTCAAGGCAAAATCTACTCCGAGTCAAACATTCAATTTAAGTAGAGATCCGTGGTAAAATTTTGAAGTTCTACAAACCTTGAGGGAAAATTTTGAAGTACTAGATAAAAAAATGTTTACCATGTTAGGACTAATTATTCACCTACTCGTCTGAGGACATAGCATTTTTGGATGCACGTCTGGCATTTTGTTTCGGATTTTTCAACATTTTAAAATTTATATAAAATGCATTTACCATAATTAGTGTATCTTGACCTGGGAGCCCAATCGCCACGTCCGCTCTTAGCTCAATTGAATTTTGTGGTTTTGTTTATAATAGTGTGAGCATTTTTTATTTTTTATAAGTTGTCCAAATTACTCATTTTTGTATGTTGCAGGTGCTGAACGAGGAGACGTTCGCGATCCTGGTGCTGATGGCGCTGGTGACCACCTTCATCACCACGCCGACCGTCATGGCCATCTACAAGCCGGCGCGAGCGGCCGGTCGCCGCCGCCTGCACCCGCGCAAGCTCCATGGTCCCACCGCCTCCGCGCCGGCCTCCCCGTCCTCCTCCGCGGCTGGCGCCACCGCGAACGCCAAGGAGCTGCGCGTGCTGGCCTGCATCCACGGCGGCCACGACGTGCCGGCGCTCATCAACCTGATCGAGACCATCCGGGGCCACACGCAGCCGCGCCGCCTCGTCAAGCTCTACATCCTCCGCATGGTGGAGCTCACCGAGCGCACATCCTCCATCCTCATGGCCCGCGCCGCCCGCCGCAACGGCCTCCCCTTCCTCCGCCCGCCCCGCCGCGGCGGAGGCGGCGACGACCAGATCGACGTGGCATTCGGCACCTACGCCCAGCTCGGACACGTCCAAGTCCGGCCCATGACCGCCGTCTCCGCGCTCCACACCATGCACGAAGACGTCGAGGCGGTCGCCGAGGACAAGCGTGTCTCCCTCATCATCGTGCCGTTCCACAAGCGCCAGGTGGCCGGACACCGCGCCCACGGCGGCGCCGCGGGCGAGGAATTGGAGAACCTCGGGCCGGAGTGGCGCGCCGTGAACCGGAGGATCCTGCGCGAGGCGCCCTGCTCCGTGGCCGTCCTCGTCGACCGGGGGTTCGGCGGCGGCGAGCAGGTGAGCTCGGAGCAGGTCGCGCACGGCGTGTGCGTCGTGTTCTTCGGTGGGCCGGACGACCGGGAGGCGCTCGAGCTCGCTGGGAGGATGGCGGAGCACCCCGGAGTACAGGTCACCGTCGTGCGCTTCCTCGACGGCAAGGCCGGCCGGGACGAGCACGCCGAGGTCAAGCTGCGCCCGTCCGAGGCCCAGAACGCTGAGAAGAGCTACACCTTCTCCACCGCCGTCGTCAACGGCCACAGGGAGAAGGTAACAGACATCTGATCACAGTGAACGGCGGCATTCTTGAACGATACTTGTGCATGCATTGATTTAACGACGGTGAGTCGTCTGTGCAGGAGCTGGACGAGGCGGCGGTGGCAGAGTTCCGGCAGAAGATGGGCGCCATGGTGCGGTTCGAGGAGCGCGTCGTGGTGGGGAACGCGATCGAGGAGGTGGTGGCGATCGGAAAGAGCCGGGAGTACGGGCTGGTGGTGGTCGGCAAGGGGCGGCTGCCGTCGGCGATGGTGGCGGAGCTGGCCGTCCGTCCGGCGGAGCACCCGGAGCTGGGGCCAATCGGGGACGCGCTCGCCTCGGCGGGGCACGGCGTGGCATCGTCGGTGCTCGTGGTTCAGCAGCACGACGTGAACGCCGACGAGGTGCCGGTGTCCGTCGTCCAGATTGACGGCCACGCCCATGCCCATGAGGGCGAGCTTGACAAGGACGACGTGGCCATGCCGTAGATCGAAAGAGGATACTCTGATCTGCTACTGACGTGTCTGTCACCTTATTACTAGGAAGGAAGATGATGACATGACTTGTGACGGAGTATACGTAGTGACTTTGGTGTTGCTTCACATGTAATTTAACGGTCAATAAACAACTAAATATGCTGAATTTCTTAGCAGAGCAAGTCGGTTTTGCTGCATTAGTACAATTTTTGGCGTTCTATTTGGCTGCAGCAAAAACAGGATTTAGACCGTTTTTAGTAGACACGTGGCAGCAGCTGGAGCAGGACCGTGGGGGCTCTCCCATCGTCCGGGGGACGCGTAGTATCTTCCATAAGCAACTGAATATATTATCACTTACGGTACACTTTTTTTCCGATCAAACAGAACTTCATTGATTAGAAAGTGGGATTACGATCCTTTGAACAGATCCTTTGAACAGGACATTTTCTGGCTTATAATTTATCCATAAACACCTACGCCTATTGCTAGTAGCATTCTTAGCACAAAGATGAGCTGCCTCATTTGCTAATCTATCCACAAACTTAAACTTAATGCTAGCAATAAAATTACTTAGCTCCTTAATTTTTTGGAAAATAGAAGCGATTTCAGACCTGTTTCCTCAGCGACGATGTCCTCCTCCTGGCCGACTGTGGAGGCGAGGGGGAGAGGATTTGCTTCGCGGCGTGCTGCTCGCTTGATTGGCTCTTGTCCGGCCATGCATGGTGTGGAGGAGCTGAGCAGCGGCGGGGCGTTCTCGACATCGACTTGGTGGCCTCCCCCCCTCCCCCCGTGGGGTGCTGTTACTGCAAGCAGAACAGAGGAGCTGGTGTGCTGCCCCTGGCCGGCCTCGGTGGCGAGGAGGGGAAGCCGACCGACGCTTCTGCTCTTGCCTCGATGTTACACGTCACGGTCAAATAGTTTTGGTTTATTTGTAGTATATTCTTTTCTTTCACATTTAATATCTTATTAGTATTATGGTTGGCAAATATTATCTTAGTGTGATAATTATATATGCCAAATATTCTCCCTGTTCCAGATTATGAAACGAACAATTAATATATTTATACACGTGATTTATGTCATAGTGATTCAATGCCAGACTTACATAAAGAGTAATCGTTGTTCAAAAAGTATTATCTTATCAAATCAAAATACAGCTTATATATATTCTGAAATAGAGTGGGTATAGCCGAAAACACTAGACGGGCGAATGAATACTCTCAACCTGGTACCTTTTGACAGATTTCCAAATAGCGTTAGCAGCCAATCCGTACCGGTATGCTCTATCAGTCGTAGCTCCGGTAGAGGTAATTTTGCAGCCATGATTTCCCAAAATTGTTTGGCTAAAGTGCAACGTATGAACGGATGAAAGTTGTCTTCAATTTTCGTACCACATATTGGGCACTGAGCAGAAACCTCAAGCTGACGTTTTTTCTTATTCAACCATGTTGGCAGAGAGTCTGTAACTAAACGCCAGGCAAAGTGCTGAACTTTTGGGGGTACATCCGACTTCCATATTAAATCCCAAATTTTCCTTCCACCATCAGGAGCTGAACTAGATGATTGTGTTGTAGACCTCCAAGTCTCATCCATAGCAAAATCATATGCACTTTTAACCGTGAACACCTCATGTTTTGATGGCGCCCACGCCAAGTGATCTGGCAGTAAACGTGATGATGGCTTGATCTTCAAAATTTCAGTCACATCTGGAGCTATAAAATACTGGTTAACCAAATCCATCCTCCAATAACCATGTTGGTCAATTAATTCCGAGACAAAACGTAGCCTACACCTTCTTTGTCGAGAGATAGGTTTGTAATTTGGAGGTTTTGGAATCCATGAATCCCTTCAGATTCGTATACTCTGGCCATTACCAACACGCCAAATAAGGCCTTTCTTCAATAAATCTAGCCCATGGGAAATCGCATGCCAAGTTGAAGATGTGTTACCTGTGAACATAGTATCCTCAAGCCTTCCATTGGGATAGTATTTGGCCTTCAAAACTCTCGCGCATAGGCTGTCAGGTTTCACTAGCAATCTCCAAGCTTGACGTGCAAGGAGAGCCTGATTGAAAACACGAAAATCCCGGAAACCAAGTCCACCCTGCTTCTTAGGCCGTTGCAGCTTCTCCCAAGCACGCCAATGAGTTTTCCTCTTCCCGTCTTTTGCTCCCTAAAAGAAGTTCCGAACTAACCTCGTTAGATTGTCACAAATAGAAAACGGCAACTTGAATACACCCATTAAATAAGTTGGTAGAGCTTGGGCTATAGACTTAATAAAAACTTCCCTCCCAGCTTGTTCAAGATGGCCATCGCCCCACATCAACAGCCTTTTAGTTAATTGTGCTTGCAGATTCTGGAATTTCCCTCTTGACATTCGACCATCCGGTGTTGGTAGACCCAAATATTTTTCCTCAAAATTCAGGGAAGTCACCCCAAGAGCCGAACTGATAATTTCCCTCCTATCCTCAGGGCAAGATTCTCCAAATAACAAAGAACTTTTGGCCGGATTGATGAGTTGACCAGTAGCAGCAGCATACATATCCAAGGCTTGTTTAACATTCAGGGCTTGGGCTTCTGTTGCTCTAAAGAACAACGATGTATCATCAACAAATAACAAGTGTGAGACCCCTGGCGCTTGTCGACACACTTTGATTGGAGATATCCGGTTATCATCAATACCTTTGTTCAACAGTGCTGAAAGACCGTCAGCAATAAAAAGGAATAAAAACGGGGATGATGGTGTTGGAGATATGCCCTAGAGGCAATAATAAATGTAGTTATTATTATATCTTTGTGTTTATGATAAATGTTTACATTCATGCTATAATAGTATTGACAAGGAAACATTAATACTTGTGTGATTTGTAAACTAAATAGAGTCCCTAGTAAAGCCTCTTAATAATACTAGCTTGTTGGTTAATAAATGATTGTGGTTTCCCTATCATGAACATTGAGATGTTATTAACAACAAGATCATATCGTTAGGAGAATGATATGGTGGACATACTCCTATAGATAAGCGTAGCATAAAGATCAAGTCATTTTAATAGTTCAATTGCTATATGCTTTCTGATACATAGTAACCTAATTCCTTCGACCATGAGATCATGCATATCACCTTCACCGGAAGGATGCTTTGATGACATCAAACACCACACCGTAACTGGGTGGCTATAAAGATGGCATTGAGTGTTCGGAAAGTATTGGTTGAGACACATGGATCAAGAGTGGGATTTGTCCATCCATATGACGGATAGATATACTCTGGGCCCTCTCGGTGAAATGTCATCCAATTGGCTTGCAAGCATGTGACTGGATCACAAGGGATCACATATCACGGGAACGAGAAAAGAGTACTTATCGGTAACAAGGTTGAACTAGGTATGCAGAGATACCGACGATCATAACCTCGGATAAGTAAACTATCGCGAGACAAAGGGAAATTGGTATCGTATGTAAGTGGTTCATTCGATCGCAAAGTAATCGTAGAAATATGTGGGAGCCATATGAATTTCCAGATTCCTCTATTGGTTATTGTTCGGAGAAGTGTCTCGATCATGTCTGCATAATTCACGAACCGTAGGGAGACACACTTAAGGATTCGACGTTGTTTGAGTAGTTATGGAATGATGAGAAAGAGACCGAATGTTGTTCGGAGTCTCGGATGGGATCCGGGATATCACGAGGAGATCCGGAATGGTCCGGAGAATAAGATTCATATAAGGAAAGTCCTGTTTCGGAGTTGGGGAATGGTTCCGGTGTTTTCATCGGGAATGTTCTAGAAGGTTCCGGAATGTCCGGAGCTCCGGAGGGGAAGGGTACATGAATGTGTTATATCAAGTTGGTATGATTGCATCATGTACTAGGTGTCATCGTTGAACAAAATAAAGGGTTTAATCAAATCCTAGTTTGAAAAGTCAAATGCCAAGTTTGAAAGTCAAACGGCTATTTTGGGAAGTGGAGGGGAGGTGGAATCCGAGTTGGGGAGGAGTCCCTCCACCTCCACCGCCGGCCCACCTTGTGTCCGAATTGGGGAGGTACTCCCCTCCCCTGGTGCGCCTCCCTCCACTCATAAAAGGAGGGGCAGGGCTTGTTGGAGATATGCCCAAGAGGCAATAATAAAATAGGTTATTATCATATCTTCATACTTATGATAAATGTTTACATACCATGCTATAATTGTATTAACCGGAAACATTAATACTTGTGTGATTTGTAAACTAAAATAAGAGTCCCTAGTAAAGCCTCTTGTTAAACTAGCTTGTTGGTTAATATATGATCATTGTTTCCTGATCATGAACATAGAGATGTTATTAACAACAGGATCATATCATTAGGAGAATGATGTGATGGACATACTCCTATAGATAAGCGTAGCATAAAGATCAAGTCATTTCAATAGTTCAAATTGCTATATGCTTTCTGATACATAGTAACCTAATTCCTTCGACCATGAGATCATGCATATCACCTTTACCGGATGGATGCTTTGATGTCATCAAACACCACACCGTAACAGGGTGGCTATAAAAGTGGCATTGAGTGTTCGGAAAGTATTGGTTGAAACACATGGATCAAGAGTGGGATTTGTCCATCCACATGACGGATAGATATACTCTGGGCCCTCTCGGTGGAATGTCATCCAATTAGCTTGCAAGCATGTGACTGGGTCACAAGGGATCACATATCACGGGAACGAGAAAAGAGTACTTATCAGTAACGAGGTTGAACTAGGTATGCAGAGATACCGACGATCATAACCTCGGATAAGTAACATATCGTGAGACAAAGGGAAATTGGTATCGTATGTAAGTGGTTCATTCGATCGCAAAGTAATCGTAGAAATATGTGGGAGCCATATGAATTTCCAGATTCCTCTATTGGTTATTGTTCGGAGAAGTGTCTCGATCATGTCCGCATAATTCACGAACCGTAGGGAGACACACTTAAGGATTCGACGTTGTTTGAGTAGTTATGGTATTATGAGAAAGAGACCGAATGTTGTTCGGAGTCTCGGATGGGATCCGGGATATCACGAGGTGATCCGGAATGGTCCGGAGAATAAGATTCATATAAGGAAAGTCCCGTTTCGGAGTTGGGGAATGGTTCCGGTGTTTTCATCGGGAACATTCTAGAAGGTCCCGGAATGTCCGGCACTCCGGAGGGGGAAGGGTACATGAATGTGTCATTATAAGTTGGAATGATTGCATCATGTACTAAGTGTTCTTGCTGTCCCAAATAAAGGATTAAATTGAATCCTAAAACAGAAAAGTCAAATGTCCAGTTTGAAAGTCAAACGGCTAAAACAAGAAACTGTGGGAAACAAGCAAGAGGAGTTGGAATCAACTTGGAGGAGGAGTTGGACTCCTCCAGGCTGGCGCCCAGCCCAAGGCCGAGTTGGGGAGGGACTCCCTCCCTCCCCTGGCGCGCCAGCTCCCTCCCATCTATATAAGGAGGGGCAGGGCTCCCCTCCTAGACACACAAGTTTCCTATCCTCTAAACTAAACCCTAGACCTAAACCCCGGTTTAGAGCTATTTCGGTTTAGAGCCTTCTAATTGGTTTAGAGCCTTCTAATTGGTGTGTCTAATTACTAGACCACTAATAGCCTCTCTCATAAGCTCCACCATACTCGCACCGGCTTAAGGCGAAGCCCTGCGGGATCTCCCCTCTACTTCCGGTACTACACCGTTGTGCTGCCGGAATCGCGAGGAGAGTGCTACAACCTCCGCTGCCTGCTGGAACAAGGGAGAGGAAGGTCTTCGTCGAGTACCGAACGTGTGACCGACTGCGGGAGCGCTGCCGGAACGTGGCGCCGGAAGGATCGTCTACACGATCTTGAGATCGGAAAGAGTACGACTACATCACCCACGAGAATCTGCTCTCGTTAACCGCTTTGGAATCTTCGAGGGTGAGTTATCCCATCGACTCGTTGCTACAATCTAGTAGATAGATCTTGGCTTGTTTGTTTGTATGCGATAGAAAATTTTTGTTTTCCATGCTACGAACCCCTACAGTGGTATCAGAGCCGTGTCTATATGTAGATCTGTTGCACGAGTAGAACACAATGGTCATTGTGGGCGTTGATGCTTTTATTGTCGATTGCTTCTTGTGTACTTTGTATCTTGCAGTATGTTGGGATGAAGCGGCCCGGGCTAACCTTACATGACATCGTTCATGAGACTTGCTCCACGTTTGACATGCAACTTGTATTGCATAAGTGGCTTTGCGGGTGCCTGTTTCTCCTAGCATAGTTAAGATCCAATTTACAACGGGTAATCAACAATGCTAGTATCAATGTTGTGGTTCTTGTTCGTAAGTTAGAACGACACTTATTGAAAGCCCCAAGCCACGTAAAATATGCAAAGAAAGTAGAGGCGTCTAACTTTGTTTTGCAGGGGTGTGCAGTGATGTGATATGGCCATGATTGTGATTATATTTGATGTATGCAATGTTCCTTATTGTAAGTTGGCAACCGGCAGGAGCCATATGGTTGTCTTTAATTTATGTTAAGACCCGCGTGTCTATTCAAAGTAGTTGTAATAGTTGAAGCCGGTGGACGACAACCATGGTGAAGCGTCATTGACCTTGATGCAATGCCGGTGATGATGGAGATCATGTTCGTGTTTGAAGATGGAGATCGGAAGCACAAAGAAGAAAGGCCATATCATATCACATATTATGAATTGCATGTGATGTTAATCCTTTATGCATCTTGTATTGCTTAGTAGACGACGGTAGCATTATAAGATGATCCCTCATGCACATAAATTTCAAGTTCTAAAGTGTTCACCCTTAGTATGCACCGTTGCCAAAGCTTGCTGCTTCGAAGCACCACGTGATGATCGGGTGTCTTTGATTCCGCGGGTGAATACAACATAAGCAAGCCAGATTTGCTTATGCGGTAGCTAAGGTTTGATCTTGACGAGCCTAGCATGTACAGACATGGCCTCAGGAACACGGATCACCGAAAGGTAGAGCATGAGTCATATAGTAGATATGATGAACATGTTGATTGTTCGCCATTGAAGCTATATCAACTCTCGTGATGATCGGTTTTGATGTGGTGGATTTGGTTCGTGTGATCACTAAAACAATGTGAGGGATATTGTTTTGAGTGGGAGTTCACCTAGATTAATTTAATTATTAATTAGAACTCAATTTATCATAAACTAAATCAAAGTAAATTTGCATAGTTGTTGTAGTCATTGGCATCCGTTTACCACCTTGCGCTTAGTTATAATTGAGATGATAGAACTATAGAATTCTGGTTAGATACTTTACGAACTGGTATCGTATTGTTTTAAGTGTTAATCTAAAGTTTAAAAGTCCTATTGCAAACTTTCAGTAAGTTCCGGTTACTCCATGAAGTTTAATAATTAGTATTAAATCAAGAGTAACAATTCCAAGTGTTAGTATATAAGTATCATGTTTGTATCCATGATTCTTGATATTCAAAGGATTCCCTTAATATCAAGGTTATCTAGGATCTGAAAGAGTTGTTTCAGAAACCATGATGTGTGGAAGATATTGTGATATCTGAAACGAAGTTTTGGTTGCAACATGATAGAGTATAATATGGCAATAGTCATGTTCTCATATTTGATGAGAATTTGCAAAAAGGTTGGAGACACTTGTTGTCCTAATCCTCCAAAAGGTTTTGGATAGCAACATTATACTCATAATTCATCGTTATAAGCTAAAAGTAGCTTGATCATGGACGATTCCATGATAAGGGTGAATATTTGATGTAGGTAAAATGTTTACTACACCAAGAGATTACTAAAGTAAGGAATTTGAAAGAACACCAAATATTTGATGATGGTGATCTACTTCAAAGTGCAAGTCCAAAGACATTGGTATTTAATTATACACGCTTTGGACTATATGTCATATGTATGACTCCACTATTGATATTGATAGATTCTTTCAAATAGAAAAGGAAATATTGAAAGAGAATCTCATAAATATATGGCAGAAAAGAAAAGACTAGAATTGTTCAGTTTAAGTATATAAATGATATACATGTTATGGCTATATTCTTTGCTTATTAAACAATGTGGTTCTCAAGTATTTGATACTGAATTTGTTGGTGTGAATCGTCATACGAAACAACACAATTCATGAACTACAATGGCCTAAGTAACTAGCAAAAGAATATGTGATGATGTTCATCGAGAACAAATAAAGGGTTATTGTGTTGCTCGTTAAACATCAAAGCTTGCCTTCAAAGATTTGTTTTATCAGGTATTATGAGAACAAAAGGGTTGTTCAAATAATTGCCGTAATCCATAAAAGATGGATGATTCACAAATCTCGTTGGAGAAATCACATCCATAAAACTAGTGCTAAAAATGTCGAAAGACAAAATGATTGAAAGATCACTTAGGAAGTGACATCGCCGTTTAAATTATATTGGAAAGAAAACATGAAGAAATTCCATGTGGATGGAATTTTGGAGTCTTTTGATTTTGATCAAATAACGCTTGTGAAACTTTCCTAGAGATAATTAAAACTTCGTTCATAGGCCAAAAGGGAACGAATGACTAGCTTATTGGAACTTGTACATATTGTTGTACGAAGTCCGTTATGTGTAGTCAAGAGCGATGGATTTCAACTTCATATGCTTTCTCCGAAAATTTAAGTGAATATATGAATATTTACTTAATAAGGATAAAGTATGAAACACTTGAAAAATTCAAAGACTTTCAAGATGAAGTGCAAAATCATTGTAACAAAAAATATAAATAGTTTATGATAAGATCATAAAGGAAGATATTTGAGTTACAAGTTTAGCATAATACCTAAGATTTAAGGAATCGTTCCGTGGATTTGCATTTCCCGAAACACCATAAGAGTATGGAGGATTCGAGATATGTAATTAAACCTTGTTTGACATGGTAAGATCAAAGGTATAATTCATAAAACTGCCATTGTATTTTAAAGATTAAAAGCTTTAGAGATTACCGTTTTTCCACTGAAAAGAGCTCCATCATAATCCGTTGAAATGACACCATATAAAGTTATGGTTTGGGATAAAACCCAAGTTGTCCTTTCTTAAAACATTGGTATGCTATGCATAAGAAAGATGTTTGCAACCAAAGTCGGATGAACCTGTCTCTGTATGTTATTTCGAATAACTGTTAAGTACTCCTCCATAACATCGGAGACAAAAGTGTTTGTCACTTAAAACGTCAAGTTTCTTTGAGAAGGAATTTTTCGTGAAAAGTTAAGTGGGAGGACAATAGAAACTTTGATAAGGTTAAAAGAACCTTAGCTATATGTGCAGAGTTGCGCAGCGCCGAAAAGTGTTTCGGAGGCAGCAACAATGCTCATGGTTCACGTACCTCAAATGTTGTGGTCACGGAGATCCAAGTTCCTATTGAAACAAGTAGGTCGGATGAACAATCAAATACCAAGATTTGAGGGTTGAATCATTATTTGAGAATAATGAACCGACTACATGCAGAGAAGCGATGATGGGCCCTGACTCCGTAAAATGGCTTGAAGCCATAAAATCCGTGATAGTTCCATACACGAGAAATCAAGTTTTGAACTTGAAGGACCCTCGAGAAAGGTGTAAGACCTTATAGTTGTGTCTGGATCTATAAAGAAATAGACATGGATGTTTTACATCTAGTCGACATGTTGGGAAAGAGTTCACAACAATGTTCAAAGGTTGACTATGACAAGATTTCGATCTTTCATAGTGATATTTAGTCTAGACGGATTAATGTAGCAACCACTACATATAATTTGTTATATGGTAGTTGAATAAACAAAACAAGTTCTTCTAATAGAATCGTTACCTAGGACATGTACATAACACGGTCCATAGGGTTTTGTTAATTCAAAGGATGCTAAAAGCATATGCAAACTTCAATGGTTAGAGTGAGCATAGCGGAGTTGGAATCTTCAATATGATGAAACTGTTAAAAGGGTTTAATTTCATCAGAGACAATGAAGATGCTTGCATTTGCAAGAAATTAAGTGGGAGCGCTAAGACATGTTTCTAATACATTATGTGGAAGACATATTGTTGATTGGAAATAATGTATCTTTTATTAACACATATTAAGAATTTCATCCCGATGAAAGACTTAGGCAAAACCCAAATATTTGGCATCGATAGACGCTAATATGGTTGTGCCAGAAGTACATAGACAAGATATTGAATGAGCTCAATATAGAAACTACAAGAAAAGGTTCTTGTCGCACAGAAAGGATTGAATGAGTTCAATGTTGATGATATATTCAAGTGTATTGACATTTGGTAAAGTGAAACAAATAATCAAGTCTAGATTGATACTTGATGTATGAAATCACAAAGAGTATTTATATCAATCATACTGTGATATGTACAAATCCAGATATGTCCTATGCTCTAAATGTTGAGAGCATATACCAGAATGATTCGTAAGATGATCATTGGACGATAGTAAGGATATTCTTATGATCTTCTGAAAGAACTAAGAGTATAATATTTGTAGAAGTGACAAATAGATGGTTAGTTCATTGTAAAAGTACTACATTGATACTAGCTTTGTCACAAAGTACAAATTAAGTTTTATCTCAATCTAAACTAAGGGTGGCACAATATAATGGAAAGTGAGTTCCATAATGGATTTGGATGATTTCCAAAGTTAAGACATTGTGACAGATACTACAACAAAAGGCTAAGTATATGACTGCTATTATAGCAGCATAAGAGGGCATTTGAGTCAAGTAGTTTGTTATCAAACTATGTGTAGTTCACAGTGGGATAATACTATGAAGATATATTGTGCGACAATATTGTCAACATGTTTTAACCCCAAAGAACTAAAGGTCACACCGAAAGACCAAATTTATACAAAGCCATCTCATTAGAGAATGAGTGATGCGTAGAGACGCAAAGACATGCAAATTACACACGGACCTGGAAGTGTCAGATCCGGAGATCAGTTGACCACTAGCAATCGTGTACATACAACACCGGAAAGCCATAGGTGTTGAAAACACAAAGGTTTGAAACTAGATTATTGACTCTAGTGCAAGTGGGAGACTGTTGGAGATATGCCCAAGAGGCAATAATAAAATAGGTTATTATCATATCTTCATACTTATGATAAATGTTTACATACCATGCTATAATTGTATTAACCGGAAACATTAATACTTGTGTGATTTGTAAACTAAAATAAGAGTCCCTAGTAAAGCCTCTTGTTAAACTAGCTTGTTGGTTAATATATGATCATTGTTTCCTGATCATGAACATAGAGATGTTATTAACAACAGGATCATATCATTAGGAGAATGATGTGATGGACATACTCCTATAGATAAGCGTAGCATAAAGATCAAGTCATTTCAATAGTTCAAATTGCTATATGCTTTCTGATACATAGTAACCTAATTCCTTCGACCATGAGATCATGCATATCACCTTTACCGGATGGATGCTTTGATGTCATCAAACACCACACCGTAACAGGGTGGCTATAAAAGTGGCATTGAGTGTTCGGAAAGTATTGGTTGAAACACATGGATCAAGAGTGGGATTTGTCCATCCACATGACGGATAGATATACTCTAGGCCCTCTCGGTGGAATGTCATCCAATTAGCTTGCAAGCATGTGACTGGGTCACAAGGGATCACATATCACGGGAACGAGAAAAGAGTACTTATCAGTAACGAGGTTGAACTAGGTATGCAGAGATACCGACGATCATAACCTCGGATAAGTAACATATCGTGAGACAAAGGGAAATTGGTATCGTATGTAAGTGGTTCATTCGATCGCAAAGTAATCGTAGAAATATGTGGGAGCCATATGAATTTCCAGATTCCTCTATTGGTTATTGTTCGGAGAAGTGTCTCGATCATGTCCGCATAATTCACGAACCGTAGGGAGACACACTTAAGGATTCGACGTTGTTTGAGTAGTTATGGTATTATGATAAAGAGACCGAATGTTGTTCGGAGTCTCGGATGGGATCCGGGATATCACGAGGTGATCCGGAATGGTCCGGAGAATAAGATTCATATAAGGAAAGTCCCGTTTCGGAGTTGGGGAATGGTTCCGGTGTTTTCATCGGGAACATTCTAGAAGGTCCCGGAATGTCCGGCACTCCGGAGGGGGAAGGGTACATGAATGTGTCATTATAAGTTGGAATGATTGCATCATGTACTAAGTGTTCTTGCTGTCCCAAATAAAGGATTAAATTGAATCCTAAAACAGAAAAGTCAAATGTCCAGTTTGAAAGTCAAACGGCTAAAACAAGAAACTGTGGGAAACAAGCAAGAGGAGTTGGAATCAACTTGGAGGAGGAGTTGGACTCCTCCAGGCTGGCGCCCAGCCCAAGGCCGAGTTGGGGAGGGACTCCCTCCCTCCCCTGGCGCGCCAGCTCCCTCCCATCTATATAAGGAGGGGCAGGGCTCCCCTCCTAGACACACAAGTTTCCTATCCTCTAAACTAAACCCTAGACCTAAACCCCGGTTTAGAGCTATTTCGGTTTAGAGCCTTCTAATTGGTTTAGAGCCTTCTAATTGGTGTGTCTAATTACTAGACCACTAATAGCCTCTCTCATAAGCTCCACCATACTCGCACCGGCTTAAGGCGAAGCCCTGCGGGATCTCCCCTCTACTTCCGGTACTACACCGTTGTGCTGCCGGAATCGCGAGGAGAGTGCTACAACCTCCGCTGCCTGCTGGAACAAGGGAGAGGAAGGTCTTCGTCGAGTACCGAACGTGTGACCGACTGCGGGAGCGCTGCCGGAACGTGGCGCCGGAAGGATCGTCTACACGATCTTGAGATCGGAAAGAGTACGACTACATCACCCACGAGAATCTGCTCTCGTTAACCGCTTTGGAATCTTCGAGGGTGAGTTATCCCATCGACTCGTTGCTACAATCTAGTAGATAGATCTTGGCTTGTTTGTTTGTATGCGATAGAAAATTTTTGTTTTCCATGCTACGAACCCCTACAGGGCTCCCCTCCTAGACACACAAGTTCCCACCTCCAAACCCTAGCAGCTGCTGCCCACCATAGCCGCCGCCACCCCCTAGGGTTTCTCCCCTAGCCGCCGACTTGGGCACCTCCAAGCCCTAGCCGCCGGCCCTAGCACCTCTTCCTCGGCGTGTCTAAACCCTAGATCGTCGAGGGCTCTCTCATAGTCCACCATACTCGCTCCGGCTTAAGGCGAAGCCCTGCGAGATCTCCCCTCTACTTCCGGTACCACGCCGTTGTGCTGCCAGAATCGCGAGGAGAGTGCTACAACCTCCGCTGCCTACTGGAACAAGGGAGAGGAAGGTCTTCGTCGAGTACCGAACGTGTGACCGACTGCGGGAGCGCTGCCGGAACGCAGCGCCGGAAGGATCGTCTACGCGATCTTGAGATCGGGAAGAGTACGACTACATCACCCACGAGAATCCGCTCTCGTTAAACACTTTGGAATCTTCGAGGGTGAGTTATTCCATCGACTCGTTGCTATAATCTAGTAGATAGATCTTGGCTTGTTTGTTTGTATGCGATAGAAAATTTTTGTTTTCCATGCTACAAAACCCTACAGTGGTATCAGAGCTGTGTCTATATGTAGATCTGTTGCACGAGTAGAACACAATGGTCATTGTGGGCGTTGATGCTTTTATTGTCGATTGCTTGTTGTGTACTTTGCATCTTGCGGGATGTTGGGATGAAGCGGCCCGGGCTAACCTTACATGACATCGTTCATGAGACTTGCTCCACGCTTGACATGCAACTTGTATTGCATAAGTGGCTTTGCGGGTTCCTGTTTCTCCTAGCATAGTTAAGATTCAATTTACAACGGGTGATTGTCAATACTAGTATCAATGTTGTGGTTCTTGTTCGTAAGTTAGAACGACACTTATTGAAAGCCCCAAACCACGTAAAACATGCAAAGAAAGTAGAGGCGTCTAACTTTGTTTTGCAGGGGTGTGCTGTGATGTGATATGGCCATGATTGTGATTATATTTGATGTATGCAATGTTCCTTATTGTAAGTTGGCAACCGGCAGGAGCCATATGGTTGTCTTTAAATTCTGTTAAGACCCGCGTGTCTATTCAAAGTAGTTGTAATAGTTGAAGCCGGTGGACAACCATGGAGAAACGTCATTGACCTTGATGCAATGCCGGTGATGATGGAGATCATGTTCGTGTTTGAAGATGGAGATCGGAAGCACAAAGAAGAAAGGCCATATCATATCACATATTATGAATTGCATGTGATGTTAATCCTTTATGCATCTTGTATTGCTTAGTAGACGATGGTAGCATTATAAGATGATCCCTCATGCACATGAATTTCAAATCATAAAGTGTTCACCCTTAGTTAGCACCGTTGCTAAAGCTTGTTGTTTCGAAGCACCACGTGATGATCGGGTGTGTTAGATTCCGCAAGTGTATACAACGTGAGCAAGCCAGATTTGCTCATGCGGAAGCTAAGGTTTGATCTTGACGAGCCTAGCATGTACAGACATGGTCTCAGAACACTGATCGCCGAAAGGTAAAGCATGAATCATATAGTAGATATGATGAACATGTCGATTGTTCGCCATTGAAACTATATCAACTCTCGTGATGATCGGTGTTGATGTGGTGGATTTGGTTCGTGTGATCACTAAAACAATGTGAGGGATATTGTTTTGAGTGGGAGTTCACCTAGATTAATTTTATTATTAATTTGAACTCAATTTGTCATAAACTTAGTCTAAACTATTGCAAATATGTTGTAGATCAATGGCAGCCCCTACCATCAATTTTAATGCGTTCCTAGAGAAAGAAAAGTTGAAAAACAATGGAAGCAACTTCGCGGATTGGTTCCGCAATTTGAGGATTGTCCTCACAGCTGGTAATTTGACCTATGTGCTGGATGCACCGCTGGGTGACCCACCTGCAGCTACTGCTACCGATGAAGTAAAGAATGTTTACCTCACTCGGAAGACACAGTACTCCACAGTTCAGTGTGCTATCTTGTATGGTTTAGAATCGGAGCTTCAGAAAAGGTTTGAGAATTCAGACCCACATGATATTGTCCGTGATCTCAAATTGATCTTTGGGACTCATGCGGAAATTGAGAGCTATGAGGCTTCTGAAAAGTTCTTTAACTGCAAGATGGAAGAGGGCAGCTCCGTCAGTGAGCATGTGCTTAAGATGTCTGGGCACGCAAACAAACTTCAAAGCTTGGGTATAGTGATTCCTAATGCTTTGGGGATTTACCGTGTCCTCCAATCACTACCACCAAGTTACAAGAACTTTGTGATGAACTACAACATGCAGAACATGAACAAGACGTTGCCAGAACTCTTTGCCATGTTGAAATCTGCAGAAGTGGAGATCAAGAAAGAGCACCAAGTGTTGTTGGTCAATAAGACCACCAAATTCAAGAAAGGCAAGTCTAAGCAAAAGGGACACTTCAAGAAGGGTGGTAAGAAAGTTACCACGCCGACGAAGAATACCAAGGCTGGACCTAAGCCTGATACTGAGTGCTTTTACTGCAAGGGAGAAGGTCACTGGAAGCGGAATTTCCCAAAGTACTTGGCGGATTTGAAGAACGACAACATCAAGAAGAAAGGTATATCTGATATACATGTTATTGATGTGTATCTCACTAGTACTCATAGTAGTGCCTGGGTATTTGATACTGGTTCGGTTGCTCATATTTGTAACTCGAAACAGGTGCTGCAGAATAAACGGAAGCTAGCGAAAAACGAGGTGACGATGCGCGTGGGAAACGGATCAAAGGTTGATGTGATCGCGGTCGGCACGCTACCCCTTCATCTACCATCGGGATTAGTTTTATACTTAAATAATTGTTATTTGGTGCCTGCGTTAAGCATGAACATTATATCGGGATCTTGTTTATTGCGAGACGGTTACTTGTTTAAATCCGAGAATAATGGTTGTTCGATTTATATGAGTAATATGTTGTATGCACATGCACCTTTGATAGATGGTCTATTCTTATTGAATCTCGATAGTGGAAATACACATATTAATAACATTGAGGCTAAACGTTTGAAATCGAGCGATAACTCGACCTATATGTGGCACTGTCGTCTTGGTCACATTGGAGTGAAGCGTATAAAGAAACTCCATTCCGATGGACTTCTTGAATCACTTGATTTCGAATCACTTGATAGATGCGAAGCATGTCTGATGGGTAAAATGACTAAGACTCCATTTTCTGGTATGATGGAGCGAGCTACGGACTTATTGGAAATCATACATACCGATGTGTGTGGTCCAATGAGTGTAGCATCGCGCGGTGGTTATCGTTATGTTCTTACCTTCACGGATGACTTGAGTAGATATGGGTATATCTATTTCATGAAACATAAGTCCGAAACTTTCGAGAAGTTTCAGGAATTTCAAAGTGAGGTAGAGAATCAACGTAACAAGAAGATTAAATTTCTACGTTCTGATCGTGGAGGTGAATATCTAAGTTACGAGTTTGGCGAGCATTTGAAGAAATGCGGAATACTTTCACAATTGACACCACCGGGTACACCACAGCGTAATGGTGTGTCCGAACGTCGTAATCGAACTCTCTTAGATATGGTTCGTTCTATGATGTCACTTACAGATTTACCGCTATCGTTTTGGGGTTATGCATTAGAAACAGCCGCATTCACTTTAAATAGGGCATCATCTAAATCCGTGGAAACGACACCGTATGAATTATGGTTTGGGAAGAAACCTAAATTGTCGTTCCTTAAAGTTTGGGGTTGCGAAGCCTATGTAAAGAAGTTACAGCCGAACAAGCTTGAACCCAAAGCGGAAAAATGCGTCTTCATAGGATACCCGAAGGAAACTATTGGGTATACCTTCTATCATAGATCCGAAGGCAAAATCTTCGTTGCCAAGAATGGATCCTTTCTAGAGAAGGAATTTCTCTCGAAAGAAGTGACTGGAAGGAAAGTAGAACTCGACGAGGTTGTCGAACCTTCTCTCGAACTTGCGAGTAGCACATCATCAGAAGTAGTTCCTGTGATGCCTGCACCAGTAAGAGAGGAAGCTAATGATGATGATCATGAAACTTCGGTTGTAGTTGCTACAGAGCCTCGCAGGTCAACGAGAACTCGTACCACTCCTGATTGGTATGATCCCGTTATGAATGTCATGTTGGTGGATAACACCGATGACCCTGAGACACATGAGGAAGCGATGATGAGCCCAGATTCCAATAAATGGCATGAAGCCATGAGATCCGAGATTGGATCCATGTACGAAAACCAAGTATGGACTTTGGTGGACTTACCAGATGGCCGAAAGGCTGTCGAGAACAAATGGATTTTCAAGAAGAAAACAGATGTTGAAGGTAATGTTACTGTCTATAAAGCTCGACTTGTCGCAAAAGGGTTTCTACAAATTCAAGGAGTTGACTACGATGAGACTTTCTCACCGGTAGCGAAGCTAAAGTCTATCAGGATTATGTTAGCAATCGCTGCATATTACGATTATGAAATATGGCAGATGGATGTCAAAACAGCGTTCCTCAATGGAGACATTGATGAAGAGTTGTATATGATGCAACCCAAAGGTTTTGTCGATCCTAAAGATGCTAACAAGGTATGCAAACTTCAACGGTCCATCTATGGATTGAAGCAAGCATCCTGAAGTTGGAATCAACGTTTTGATAAGGTAATCAAAAGTTTTGGTTTTATACAAACTTATGGAGAAGCTTGTATTTACAAGAAAGTGAGTGGGAGCTCTGTAGCATTCTTAATACTATATGTAGATGACATATTGTTGATTGGGAATGATGTAGACCTTCTTAATAGTGTCAAGGAATATTTGAATAATAGTTTTTCAATGAAGGATCTTGGCGAAGCAGCTTACATATTAGGCATAAAGATTTATAGAGATAGATCAAGACGCCTAATATCATTGTCACAAAGTACATATTTGGACAAAGTTCTAAAGAGGTTTGGAATGGAAGATAGCAAGAAAGGGTTCTTGCCCATGTTGCCCAATACGACCTTGAGTAAAACTCAAAGTCCGACAACAGCAGAAGATAGAGAAAGGATGAGTAAGACTCCCTATGCCTCAGCCATAGGATCTCTAATGTATGCCATGCTATGTACTAGACCCGACATTGCATATGCTGTTAGTTTAACTAGCAGATATCAAAGTGATCCAGGAGTGGATCATTGGACCGCGGTCAAAAACATCCTTAAGTACTTGAGAAGAACTAAGGATATGGTTCTTTCTTATGGAGGTGATGAACAACTCGTTGTTAATGGTTACACCGATGCTAGTTGGAACACCGATCCGGATGATTCTAAATCACAATCTGGATACGTATGTACTTTGAATGGTGCAGCAGTAAGCTGGAGGAGTGCAAAGCAAAGCGTTGTGGCGAGATCTTCAACTGAATCGGAATACATGGCTGCTTCGGAGGCTTCACAAGAAGCGATATGGATGAAAGAGTTCATTACAGAGCTGGGTGTGGTTCCTAGTGCGCTGGACCCAATGTCTATCTACTGTGATAACATGGGTGCCATAGCCAATGCGCAAGAACCAAGGTCACACAAGAAGCTGAAGCACATCAAGCTACGTTTTCACGCTATTCGAGAACATGTCCAAGATGGGGACATAAAGATTTGCAAAGTACACACAGATTTGAATGTGGCGGATCCGATGACTAAACCTCTCCCGAGGGCAAAACATGACCAACACCAAACTGCCATGGGTGTTCGGTATATTACCATGTAATCTAGATTAGATGAATCTAGTGCAAGTGGGAGACTGTTGGAGATATGCGCAATAATAAATGTAGTTATTATTATATCTTTGTGTTTATGATAAATGTTTACATTCATGCTATAATAGTATTGACAAGGAAACATTAATACTTGTGTGATTTGTAAACTAAATAGAGTCCCTAGTAAAGCCTCTTTATAATACTAGCTTGTTGGTTAATAAATGATTGTGGTTTCCCTATCATGAACATTGAGATGTTATTAACAACAAGATCATATCGTTAGGAGAATGATATGGTGGACATACTCCTATAGATAAGCGTAGCATAAAGATCAAGTCATTTTAATAGTTCAATTGCTATATGCTTTCTGATACATAGTAACCTAATTCCTTCGACCATGAGATCATGCATATCACCTTCATCGGAAGGATGCTTTGATGACATCAAACACCACACCGTAACTGGGTGGCTATAAAGATGGCATTGAGTGTTCGGAAAGTATTGGTTGAGACACATGGATCAAGAGTGGGATTTGTCCATCCATATGACGGATAGATATACTCTGGGCCCTCTCGGTGAAATGTCATCCAATTGGCTTGCAAGCATGTGACTGGCTCACAAGGGATCACATATCACGGGAACGAGAAAAGAGTACTTATCGGTAACGAGGTTGAACTAGGTATGCAGAGATACCGACGATCATAACCTCAGATAAGTAAACTATCGCGAGACAAAGGGAAATTGGTATCGTATGTAAGTGGTTCATTCGATCGCAAAGTAATCGTAGAAATATGTGGGAGCCATATGAATTTCCAGATTCCTCTATTGGTTATTCTTCGGAGAAGTGTCTCGATCATGTCCGCATAATTCACGAACCGTAGGGAGACACACTTAAGGATTCGACGTTCTTTGAGTAGTTATGGAATGATGAGAAAGAGACCGAATGTTGTTCGGAGTCTCGGATTGGATCCGGTATATCACGAGGAGATCCGAAATGGTCCGGAGAATAAGATTCATATAAGGAAAGTCCTGTTTCGGAGTTGGGGAATGGTTCCGGTGTTTTCATCGGGAATGTTCTAGAAGGTTCCGGAATGTCCGGAGCTCCAGAGGGGAAGGGTACATGAATGTGTTATATCAAGTTGGTATGATTGCATCATGTACTAGGTGTCATCGTTGAACAAAATAAAGGGTTTAATCAAATCCTAGTTTGAAAAGTCAAATGCCAAGTTTGAAAGTCAAACGGCTATTTTGGGAAGTGGAGGGGAGGTGGAATCCGAGTTGGGGAGGAGTCCCTCCACCTCCACCGCAGGCCCACCTTGGGTCCGAGTTGGGGAGGTACTCCCCTCCCCTGGCGCGCCTCCCTCCACTCTTAAAAGGAGGGGCAGGGCTCCCCTCCTAGACACACAAGTTCCCACCTCCAAACCCTAGCAGCTGCTGCCCACCATAGCCGCCGCCGCCCCCTAGGGTTTCTCCCCTAGCCGCCGACTTGGGCACCTCCAAGCCCTAGCCGCCGGCCCTAGCACCTCTTCCTCGGCGTGTCTAAACCCTAGATCGTCGAGGGCTCTCTCATAGTCCACCATACTCGCTCCGGCTTAAGGCGAAGCCCTGCGAGATCTCCCCTCTACTTCCGGTACCACGCCGTTGTGCTGCCGGAATCGCGAGGAGAGTGCTACAACCTCCGCTGCCTACTGGAACAAGGGAGAGGAAGGTCTTCGTCGAGTACTGAACGTGTGACCGACTGCGGGAGCGCTGCCGGAACGCAGCGCCAGAAGGATCGTCTACGCGATCTTGAGATCGGGAAGAGTACGACTACATCACCCACGAGAATCCGCTCTCATTAAACACTTTGGAATCTTCGAGGGTGAGTTATTCCATCGACTCGTTGCTACAATCTAGTAGATAGATCTTGGCTTGTTTGTTTGTATGCGATAGTAATTTTTTGTTTTCCATGCTACGAAACCCTACAGTGGTATCAGAGCTGTGTCTATATGTAGATCTGTTGCACGAGTAGAACACAATGGTCATTGTGGGCGTTGATGCTTTTATTGTCGATTGCTTCTTGTGTACTTTGCATCTTGCGGGATGTTGGGATGAAGCGGCCCGGGCTAACCTTACATGACATCGTTCATGAGACTTGCTCCACGCTTGACATGCAACTTGTATTGCATAAGTGGCTTTGTGGGTTCCTGTTTCTCCTAGCATAGTTAAGATTCAATTTACAACGGGTGATTGTCAATACTAGTATCAATGTTGTGGTTCTTGTTCGTAAGTTAGAACGACACTTATTGAAAGCCCCAAACCACGTAAAACATGCAAAGAAAGTAGAGGCGTCTAACTTTGTTTTGCAGGGGTGTGCTGTGATGTGATATGGCCATGATTGTGATTATATTTGATGTATGCAATGTTCCTTATTGTAAGTTGGCAACCGGCAGGAGCCATATGGTTGTCTTTAAATTCTGTTAAGACCCGCGTGTCTATTCAAAGTAGTTGTAATAGTTGAAGCCGGTGGACAACCATGGAGAAACGTCATTGACCTTGATGCAATGCCGGTGATGATGGAGATCATGTTCGTGTTTGAAGATGGAGATCGGAAGCACAAAGAAGAAAGGCCATATCATATCACATATTATGAATTGCATGTGATGTTAATCCTTTATGCATCTTGTATTGCTTAGTAGACGATGGTAGCATTATAAGATGATCCCTCATGCACATGAATTTCAAATCATAAAGTGTTCACCCTTAGTTAGCACCGTTGCTAAAGCTTGTTGTTTCGAAGCACCACGTGATGATCGGGTGTGTTAGATTCCGCAAGTGTATACAACGTGAGCAAGCCAGATTTGCTCATGCGGAAGCTAAGGTTTGATCTTGACGAGCCTAGCATGTACAGACATGGTCTCAGAACACTGATCGCCGAAAGGTAAAGCATGAATCATATAGTAGATATGATGAACATGTCGATTGTTCGCCATTGAAACTATATCAACTCTCGTGATGATCGGTGTTGATGTGGTGGATTTGGTTCGTGTGATCACTAAAACAATGTGAGGGATATTGTTTTGAGTGGGAGTTCACCTAGATTAATTTTATTATTAATTTGAACTCAATTTGTCATAAACTTAGTCTAAACTATTGCAAATATGTTGTAGATCAATGGCAGCCCCTACCATCAATTTTAATGCGTTCCTAGAGAAAGAAAAGTTGAAAAACAATGGAAGCAACTTCGCGGATTGGTTCCGCAATTTGAGGATTGTCCTCACAGCTGGTAATTTGACCTATGTGCTGGATGCACCGCTGGGTGACCCACCTGCAGCTACTGCTACCGATGAAGTAAAGAATGTTTACCTCACTCGGAAGACACAGTACTCCACAGTTCAGTGTGCTATCTTGTATGGTTTAGAATCGGAGCTTCAGAAAAGGTTTGAGAATTCAGACCCACATGATATTGTCCGTGATCTCAAATTGATCTTTGGGACTCATGCGGAAATTGAGAGCTATGAGGCTTCTGAAAAGTTCTTTAACTGCAAGATGGAAGAGGGCAGCTCCGTCAGTGAGCATGTGCTTAAGATGTCTGGGCACGCAAACAAACTTCAAAGCTTGGGTATAGTGATTCCTAATGCTTTGGGGATTTACCGTGTCCTCCAATCACTACCACCAAGTTACAAGAACTTTGTGATGAACTACAACATGCAGAACATGAACAAGACGTTGCCAGAACTCTTTGCCATGTTGAAATCTGCAGAAGTGGAGATCAAGAAAGAGCACCAAGTGTTGTTGGTCAATAAGACCACCAAATTCAAGAAAGGCAAGTCTAAGCAAAAGGGACACTTCAAGAAGGGTGGTAAGAAAGTTACCACGCCGACGAAGAATACCAAGGCTGGACCTAAGCCTGATACTGAGTGCTTTTACTGCAAGGGAGAAGGTCACTGGAAGCGGAATTTCCCAAAGTACTTGGCGGATTTGAAGAACGACAACATCAAGAAGAAAGGTATATCTGATATACATGTTATTGATGTGTATCTCACTAGTACTCATAGTAGTGCCTGGGTATTTGATACTGGTTCGGTTGCTCATATTTGTAACTCGAAACAGGTGCTGCAGAATAAACGGAAGCTAGCGAAAAACGAGGTGACGATGCGCGTGGGAAACGGATCAAAGGTTGATGTGATCGCGGTCGGCACGCTACCCCTTCATCTACCATCGGGATTAGTTTTATACTTAAATAATTGTTATTTGGTGCCTGCGTTAAGCATGAACATTATATCGGGATCTTGTTTATTGCGAGACGGTTACTTGTTTAAATCCGAGAATAATGGTTGTTCGATTTATATGAGTAATATGTTGTATGCACATGCACCTTTGATAGATGGTCTATTCTTATTGAATCTCGATAGTGGAAATACACATATTAATAACATTGAGGCTAAACGTTTGAAATCGAGCGATAACTCGACCTATATGTGGCACTGTCGTCTTGGTCACATTGGAGTGAAGCGTATAAAGAAACTCCATTCCGATGGACTTCTTGAATCACTTGATTTCGAATCACTTGATAGATGCGAAGCATGTCTGATGGGTAAAATGACTAAGACTCCATTTTCTGGTATGATGGAGCGAGCTACGGACTTATTGGAAATCATACATACCGATGTGTGTGGTCCAATGAGTGTAGCATCGCGCGGTGGTTATCGTTATGTTCTTACCTTCACGGATGACTTGAGTAGATATGGGTATATCTATTTCATGAAACATAAGTCCGAAACTTTCGAGAAGTTTCAGGAATTTCAAAGTGAGGTAGAGAATCAACGTAACAAGAAGATTAAATTTCTACGTTCTGATCGTGGAGGTGAATATCTAAGTTACGAGTTTGGCGAGCATTTGAAGAAATGCGGAATACTTTCACAATTGACACCGCCGGGTACACCACAGCGTAATGGTGTGTCCGAACGTCGTAATCGAACTCTCTTAGATATGGTTAGTTCTATGATGTCACTTACAGATTTACCGCTATCGTTTTGGGGTTATGCATTAGAAACAGCCGCATTCACTTTAAATAGGGCATCATCTAAATCCGTGGAAACGACACCGTATGAATTATGGTTTGGGAAGAAACCTAAATTGTCGTTCCTTAAAGTTTGGGGTTGCGAAGCCTATGTAAAGAAGTTACAGCCGAACAAGCTTGAACCCAAAGCGGAAAAATGCGTCTTCATAGGATACCCGAAGGAAACTATTGGGTATACCTTCTATCATAGATCCGAAGGCAAAATCTTCGTTGCCAAGAATGGATCCTTTCTAGAGAAGGAATTTCTCTCGAAAGAAGTGACTGGAAGGAAAGTAGAACTCGACAAGGTTGTCGAACCTTCTCTCGAACTTGCGAGTAGCACATCATCAGAAGTAGTTCCTGTGATGCCTGCACCAGTAAGAGAGGAAGCTAATGATGATGATCATGAAACTTCGGTTGTAGTTGCTACAGAGCCTCGCAGGTCAACGAGAACTCGTACCACTCCTGATTGGTATGATCCCGTTATGAATGTCATGTTGGTGGATAACACCGATGACCCTGAGACATATGAGGAAGCGATGATGAGCCCAGATTCCAATAAATGGCATGAAGCCATGAGATCCGAGATTGGATCCATGTACGAAAACCAAGTATGGACTTTGGTGGACTTACCAGATGGCCGAAAGGCTGTCGAGAACAAATGGATTTTCAAGAAGAAAACAGATGTTGAAGGTAATGTTACTGTCTATAAAGCTCGACTTGTCGCAAAAGGGTTTCTACAAATTCAAGGAGTTGACTACGATGAGACTTTCTCACCGGTAGCGAAGCTAAAGTCTATCAGGATTATGTTAGCAATCGCTGCATATTACGATTATGAAATATGGCAGATGGATGTCAAAACAGCGTTCCTCAATGGAGACATTGATGAAGAGTTGTATATGATGCAACCCAAAGGTTTTGTCGATCCTAAAGATGCTAACAAGGTATGCAAACTTCAACGGTCCATCTATGGATTGAAGCAAGCATCCTGAAGTTGGAATCAACGTTTTGATAAGGTAATCAAAAGTTTTGGTTTTATACAAACTTATGGAGAAGCTTGTATTTACAAGAAAGTGAGTGGGAGCTCTATAGCATTCTTAATACTATATGTAGATGACATATTGTTGATTGGGAATGATGTAGACCTTCTTAATAGTGTCAAGGAATATTTGAATAATAGTTTTTCAATGAAGGATCTTGGCGAAACAGCTTACATATTAGGCATAAAGATTTATAGAGATAGATCAAGACGCCTAATATCATTGTCACAAAGTACATATTTGGACAAAGTTCTAAAGAGGTTTGGAATGGAAGATAGCAAGAAAGGGTTCTTGCCCATGTTGCCCAATACGACCTTGAGTAAAACTCAAAGTCCGACAACGGCAGAAGATAGAGAAAGGATGAGTAAGACTCCCTATGCCTCAGCCATAGGATCTCTAATGTATGCCATGCTATGTACTAGACCCGACATTGCATATGCTGTTAGTTTAACTAGCAGATATCAAAGTGATCCAGGAGTGGATCATTGGACCGCGGTCAAAAACATCCTTAAGTACTTGAGAAGAACTAAGGATATGGTTCTTTCTTATGGAGGTGATGAACAACTCGTTGTTAATGGTTACACCGATGCTAGTTGGAACACCGATCCGGATGATTCTAAATCACAATCTGGATACGTATGTACTTTGAATGGTGCAGCAGTAAGCTGGAGGAGTGCAAAGCAAAGCGTTGTGGCGAGATCTTCAACTGAATCGGAATACATGGCTGCTTCGGAGGCTTCACAAGAAGCGATATGGATGAAAGAGTTCATTACAGAGCTGGGTGTGGTTCCTAGTGCGCTGGACCCAATGTCTATCTACTGTGATAACATGGGTGCCATAGCCAATGCGCAAGAACCAAGGTCACACAAGAAGCTGAAGCACATCAAGCTACGTTTTCACGCTATTCGAGAACATGTCCAAGATGGGGACATAAAGATTTGCAAAGTACACACAGATTTGAATGTGGCGGATCCGATGACTAAACCTCTCCCGAGGGCAAAACATGACCAACACCAAACTGCCATGGGTGTTCGGTATATTACCATGTAATCTAGATTAGATGAATCTAGTGCAAGTGGGAGACTGTTGGAGATATGCGCAATAATAAATGTAGTTATTATTATATCTTTGTGTTTATGATAAATGTTTACATTCATGCTATAATAGTATTGACAAGGAAACATTAATACTTGTGTGATTTGTAAACTAAATAGAGTCCCTAGTAAAGCCTCTTTATAATACTAGCTTGTTGGTTAATAAATGATTGTGGTTTCCCTATCATGAACATTGAGATGTTATTAACAACAAGATCATATCGTTAGGAGAATGATATGGTGGACATACTCCTATAGATAAGCGTAGCATAAAGATCAAGTCATTTTAATAGTTCAATTGCTATATGCTTTCTGATACATAGTAACCTAATTCCTTCGACCATGAGATCATGCATATCACCTTCACCGGAAGGATGCTTTGATGACATCAAACACCACACCGTAACTGGGTGGCTATAAAGATGGCATTGAGTGTTCGGAAAGTATTGGTTGAGACACATGGATCAAGAGTGGGATTTGTCCATCCATATGACGGATAGATATACTCTGGGCCCTCTCGGTGAAATGTCATCCAATTGGCTTGCAAGCATGTGACTGGCTCACAAGGGATCACATATCACGGGAACGAGAAAAGAGTACTTATCGGTAACGAGGTTGAACTAGGTATGCAGAGATACCGACGATCATAACCTCAGATAAGTAAACTATCGCGAGACAAAGGGAAATTGGTATCGTATGTAAGTGGTTCATTCGATCGCAAAGTAATCGTAGAAATATGTGGGAGCCATATGAATTTCCAGATTCCTCTATTGGTTATTCTTCGGAGAAGTGTCTCGATCATGTCCGCATAATTCACGAACCGTAGGGAGACACACTTAAGGATTCGACGTTCTTTGAGTAGTTATGGAATGATGAGAAAGAGACCGAATGTTGTTCGGAGTCTCGGATGGGATCCGGTATATCACGAGGAGATCCGAAATGGTCCGGAGAATAAGATTCATATAAGGAAAGTCCTGTTTCGGAGTTGGGGAGTGGTTCCGGTGTTTTCATCGGGAATGTTCTAGAAGGTTCCGAAATGTCCGGAGCTCCAGAGGGGAAGGGTACATGAATGTGTTATATCAAGTTGGTATGATTGCATCATGTACTAGGTGTCATCGTTGAACAAAATAAAGGGTTTAATCAAATCCTAGTTTGAAAAGTCAAATGCCAAGTTTGAAAGTCAAACGGCTATTTTGGGAAGTGGAGGGGAGGTGGAATCCGAGTTGGGGAGGAGTCCCTCCACCTCCACCGCAGGCCCACCTTGGGTCCGAGTTGGGGAGGTACTCCCCTCCCCTGGCGCGCCTCCCTCCACTCATAAAAGGAGGGGCAGGGCTCCCCTCCTAGACACACAAGTTCCCACCTCCAAACCCTAGCAGCTGCTGCCCACCATAGCCGCCGCCGCCCCCTAGGGTTTCTCCCCTAGCCGCCGACTTGGGCACCTCCAAGCCCTAGCCGCCGGCCCTAGCACCTCTTCCTCGGCGTGTCTAAACCCTAGTTCGTCGAGGGCTCTCTCATAGTCCACCATACTCGCTCCGGCTTAAGGCGAAGCCCTGCGAGATCTCCCCTCTACTTCCGGTACCACGCCGTTGTGCTGCCGGAATCGCGAGGAGAGTGCTACAACCTCCGCTGCCTACTGGAACAAGGGAGAGGAAGGTCTTCGTCGAGTACTGAACGTGTGACCGACTGCGGGAGCGCTGCCGGAACGCAGCGCCAGAAGGATCGTCTACGCGATCTTGAGATCGGGAAGAGTACGACTACATCACCCACGAGAATCCGCTCTCATTAAACACTTTGGAATCTTCGAGGGTGAGTTATTCCATCGACTCGTTGCTACAATCTAGTAGATAGATCTTGGCTTGTTTGTTTGTATGCGATAGTAATTTTTTGTTTTCCATGCTACGAAACCCTACAGTGGTATCAGAGCTGTGTCTATATGTAGATCTGTTGCACGAGTAGAACACAATGGTCATTGTGGGCGTTGATGCTTTTATTGTCGATTGCTTCTTGTGTACTTTGCATCTTGCGGGATGTTGGGATGAAGCGGCCCGGGCTAACCTTACATGACATCGTTCATGAGACTTGCTCCACGCTTGACATGCAACTTGTATTGCATAAGTGGCTTTGTGGGTTCCTGTTTCTCCTAGCATAGTTAAGATTCAATTTACAACGGGTGATTGTCAATACTAGTATCAATGTTGTGGTTCTTGTTCGTAAGTTAGAACGACACTTATTGAAAGCCCCAAACCACGTAAAACATGCAAAGAAAGTAGAGGCGTCTAACTTTGTTTTGCAGGGGTGTGCTGTGATGTGATATGGCCATGATTGTGATTATATTTGATGTATGCAATGTTCCTTATTGTAAGTTGGCAACCGGCAGGAGCCATATGGTTGTCTTTAAATTCTGTTAAGACCCGCGTGTCTATTCAAAGTAGTTGTAATAGTTGAAGCCGGTGGACAACCATGGAGAAACGTCATTGACCTTGATGCAATGCCGGTGATGATGGAGATCATGTTCGTGTTTGAAGATGGAGATCGGAAGCACAAAGAAGAAAGGCCATATCATATCACATATTATGAATTGCATGTGATGTTAATCCTTTATGCATCTTGTATTGCTTAGTAGACGATGGTAGCATTATAAGATGATCCCTCATGCACATGAATTTCAAATCATAAAGTGTTCACCCTTAGTTAGCACCGTTGCTAAAGCTTGTTGTTTCGAAGCACCACGTGATGATCGGGTGTGTTAGATTCCGCAAGTGTATACAACGTCAGCAAGCCAGATTTGCTCATGCGGAAGCTAAGGTTTGATCTTGACGAGCCTAGCATGTACAGACATGGTCTCAGAACACTGATCGCCGAAAGGTAAAGCATGAATCATATAGTAGATATGATGAACATGTCGATTGTTCGCCATTGAAACTATATCAACTCTCGTGATGATCGGTGTTGATGTGGTGGATTTGGTTCGTGTGATCACTAAAACAATGTGAGGGATATTGTTTTGAGTGGGAGTTCACCTAGATTAATTTTATTATTAATTTGAACTCAATTTGTCATAAACTTAGTCTAAACTATTGCAAATATGTTGTAGATCAATGGCAGCCCCTACCATCAATTTTAATGCGTTCCTAGAGAAAGAAAAGTTGAAAAACAATGGAAGCAACTTCGCGGATTGGTTCCGCAATTTGAGGATTGTCCTCACAGCTGGTAATTTGACCTATGTGCTGGATGCACCGCTGGGTGACCCACCTGCAGCTACTGCTACCGATGAAGTAAAGAATGTTTACCTCACTCGGAAGACACAGTACTCCACAGTTCAGTGTGCTATCTTGTATGGTTTAGAATCGGAGCTTCAGAAAAGGTTTGAGAATTCAGACCCACATGATATTGTCCGTGATCTCAAATTGATCTTTGGGACTCATGCGGAAATTGAGAGCTATGAGGCTTCTGAAAAGTTCTTTAACTGCAAGATGGAAGAGGGCAGCTCCGTCAGTGAGCATGTGCTTAAGATGTCTGGGCACGCAAACAAACTTCAAAGCTTGGGTATAGTGATTCCTAATGCTTTGGGGATTTACCGTGTCCTCCAATCACTACCACCAAGTTACAAGAACTTTGTGATGAACTACAACATGCAGAACATGAACAAGACGTTGCCAGAACTCTTTGCCATGTTGAAATCTGCAGAAGTGGAGATCAAGAAAGAGCACCAAGTGTTGTTGGTCAATAAGACCACCAAATTCAAGAAAGGAAAGTCTAAGCAAAAGGGACACTTCAAGAAGGGTGGTAAGAAAGTTACCACGCCGACGAAGAAGACCAAGGCTGGACCTAAGCCTGATACTGAGTGCTTTTACTGCAAGGGAGAAGGTCACTGGAAGCGGAATTGCCCAAAGTACTTGGCGGATTTGAAGAACGACAACATCAAGAAGAAAGGTATATCTGATATACATGTTATTGATGTGTATCTCACTAGTACTCATAGTAGTGCCTGGGTATTTGATACTGGTTCGGTTGCTCATATTTGTAACTCGAAACAGGTGCTGCAGAATAAACGGAAGCTAGCGAAAAACGAGGTGACGATGCGCGTGGGAAACGGATCAAAGGTTGATGTGATCGCGGTCGGCACGCTACCCCTTCATCTACCATCGGGATTAGTTTTATACTTAAATAATTGTTATTTGGTGCCTGCGTTAAGCATGAACATTATATCGGGATCTTGTTTATTGCGAGACGGTTACTTGTTTAAATCCGAGAATAATGGTTGTTCGATTTATATGAGTAATATGTTGTATGCACATGCACCTTTGATAGATGGTCTATTCTTATTGAATCTCGATAGTGGAAATACACATATTAATAACATTGAGGCTAAACGTTTGAAATCAAGCGATAACTCGACCTATATGTGGCACTGTCGTCTTGGTCACATTGGAGTGAAGCGTATAAAGAAACTCCATTCCGATGGACTTCTTGAATCACTTGATTTCGAATCACTTGATAGATGCGAAGCATGTCTGATGGGTAAAATGACTAAGACTCCATTTTCTGGTATGATGGAGCGAGCTACGGACTTATTGGAAATCATACATACCGATGTGTGTGGTCCAATGAGTGTAGCATCGCGCGGTGGTTATCGTTATGTTCTTACCTTCACGGATGACTTGAGTAGATATGGGTATATCTATTTCATGAAACATAAGTCCGAAACTTTCGAGAAGTTTTAGGAATTTCAAAGTGAGGTAGAGAATCAACGTAACAAGAAGATTAAATTTCTACGTTCTGATCGTGGAGGTGAATATCTAAGTTACGAGTTTGGCGAGCATTTGAAGAAATGCGGAATACTTTCACAATTGACACCACCGGGTACACCACAGCGTAATGGTGTGTCCGAACGTCGTAATCGAACTCTCTTAGATATGGTTCGTTCTATGATGTCACTTACAGATTTACCGCTATCGTTTTGGGGTTATGCATTAGAAACAGCCGCATTCACTTTAAATAGGGCATCATCTAAATCCGTGGAAACGACACCGTATGAATTATGGTTTGGGAAGAAACCTAAATTGTCGTTCCTTAAAGTTTGGGGTTGCGAAGCCTATGTAAAGAAGTTACAGCCGAACAAGCTTGAACCCAAAGCGGAAAAATGCGTCTTCATAGGATACCCGAAGGAAACTATTGGGTATACCTTCTATCATAGATCCGAAGGCAAAATCTTCGTTGCCAAGAATGGATCCTTTCTAGAGAAGGAATTTCTCTCGAAAGAAGTGACTGGAAGGAAAGTAGAACTCGACGAGGTTGTCGAACCTTCTCTCGAACTTGCGAGTAGCACATCATCAGAAGTAGTTCCTGTGATGCCTGCACCAGTAAGAGAGGAAGCTAATGATGATGATCATGAAACTTCGGTTGTAGTTGCTACAGAGCCTCGCAGGTCAACGAGAACTCGTACCACTCCTGATTGGTATGATCCCGTTATGAATGTCATGTTGGTGGATAACACCGATGACCCTGAGACATATGAGGAAGCGATGATGAGCCCAGATTCCAATAAATGGCATGAAGCCATGAGATCCGAGATTGGATCCATGTACGAAAACCAAGTATGGACTTTGGTGGACTTACCAGATGGCCGAAAGGCTGTCGAGAACAAATGGATTTTCAAGAAGAAAACAGATGTTGAAGGTAATGTTACTGTCTATAAAGCTCGACTTGTCGCAAAAGGGTTTCTACAAATTCAAGGAGTTGACTACGATGAGACTTTCTCACCGGTAGCGAAGCTAAAGTCTATCAGGATTATGTTAGCAATCGCTGCATATTACGATTATGAAATATGGCAGATGGATGTCAAAACAGCGTTCCTCAATGGAGACATTGATGAAGAGTTGTATATGATGCAACCCAAAGGTTTTGTCGATCCTAAAGATGCTAACAAGGTATGCAAACTTCAACGGTCCATCTATGGATTGAAGCAAGCATCCTGAAGTTGGAATCAACGTTTTGATAAGGTAATCAAAAGTTTTGGTTTTATACAAACTTATGGAGAAGCTTGTATTTACAAGAAAGTGAGTGGGAGCTCTGTAGCATTCTTAATACTATATGTAGATGACATATTGTTGATTGGGAATGATGTAGACCTTCTTAATAGTGTCAAGGAATATTTGAATAATAGTTTTTCAATGAAGGATCTTGGCGAAGCAGCTTACATATTAGGCATAAAGATTTATAGAGATAGATCAAGACGCCTAATATCATTGTCACAAAGTACATATTTGGACAAAGTTCTAAAGAGGTTTGGAATGGAAGATAGCAAGAAAGGGTTCTTGCCCATGTTGCCCAATACGATCTTGAGTAAAACTCAAAGTCCGACAACGGCAGAAGATAGAGAAAGGATGAGTAAGACTCCCTATGCCTCAGCCATAGGATCTCTAATGTATGCCATGCTATGTACTAGACCCGACATTGCATATGCTGTTAGTTTAACTAGCAGATATCAAAGTGATCCAGGAGTGGATCATTGGACCGCGGTCAAAAACATCCTTAAGTACTTGAGAAGAACTAAGGATATGGTTCTTTCTTATGGAGGTGATGAACAACTCGTTGTTAATGGTTACACCGATGCTAGTTGGAACACCGATCCGGATGATTCTAAATCACAATCTGGATACGTATGTACTTTGAATGGTGCAGCAGTAAGCTGGAGGAGTGCAAAGCAAAGCGTTGTGGCGAGATCTTCAACTGAATCGGAATACATGGCTGCTTCGGAGGCTTCACAAGAAGCGATATGGATGAAAGAGTTCATTACAGAGCTGGGTGTGGTTCCTAGTGCGCTGGACCCAATGTCTATCTACTGTGATAACATGGGTGCCATAGCCAATGCGCAAGAACCAAGGTCACACAAGAAGCTGAAGCACATCAAGCTACGTTTTCACGCTATTCGAGAACATGTCCAAGATGGGGACATAAAGATTTGCAAAGTACACACAGATTTGAATGTGGCGGATCCGATGACTAAACCTCTCCCGAGGGCAAAACATGACCAACACCAAACTGCCATGGGTGTTCGGTATATTACCATGTAATCTAGATTAGATGAATCTAGTGCAAGTGGGAGACTGTTGGAGATATGCGCAATAATAAATGTAGTTATTATTATATCTTTGTGTTTATGATAAATGTTTACATTCATGCTATAATAGTATTGACAAGGAAACATTAATACTTGTGTGATTTGTAAACTAAATAGAGTCCCTAGTAAAGCCTCTTTATAATACTAGCTTGTTGGTTAATAAATGATTGTGGTTTCCCTATCATGAACATTGAGATGTTATTAACAACAAGATCATATCGTTAGGAGAATGATATGGTGGACATACTCCTATAGATAAGCGTAGCATAAAGATCAAGTCATTTTAATAGTTCAATTGCTATATGCTTTCTGATACATAGTAACCTAATTCCTTCGACCATGAGATCATGCATATCACCTTCACCGGAAGGATGCTTTGATGACATCAAACACCACACCGTAACTGGGTGGCTATAAAGATGGCATTGAGTGTTCGAAAAGTATTGGTTGAGACACATGGATCAAGAGTGGGATTTGTCCATCCATATGACGGATAGATATACTCTGGGCCCTCTCGGTGAAATGTCATCCAATTGGCTTGCAAGCATGTGACTGGCTCACAAGGGATCACATATCACGGGAACGAGAAAAGAGTACTTATCGGTAACAAGGTTGAACTAGGTATGCAGAGATACCGACGATCATAACCTCGGATAAGTAAACTATCGCGAGACAAAGGGAAATTGGTATCGTATGTAAGTGGTTCATTCGATCGCAAAGTAATCGTAGAAATATGTGGGAGCCATATGAATTTCCAGATTCCTCTATTGGTTATTGTTCGGAGAAGTGTCTCGATCATGTCCGCATAATTCACGAACCATAGGGAGACACACTTAAGGATTCGACGTTGTTTGAGTAGTTATGGAATGATGAGAAAGAGACCGAATGTTGTTCGGAGTCTCGGATAGGATCCAGGATATCACGAGGAGATCCGGAATGGTCCGGAGAATAAGATTCATATAAGGAAAGTCCTGTTTCGGAGTTGGGGAATGGTTCAGGTGTTTTCATCGGGAATGTTCTAGAAGGTTCCGGAATGTCCGAAGCTCCGGAGGGGAAGGGTACATGAATGTGTTATATCAAGTTGGTATGATTGCATCATGTACTAGGTGTCATCGCTGAACAAAATAAAGGGTTTAATCAAATCCTAGTTTGAAAAGTCAAATCCAAGTTTGGAAGTCAAACGGCTATTTTGGGAAGTGGAGGGGAGGTGGAATCCGAGTTGGGGAGGAGTCCCTCCACCTCCACCGCCGGCCCACCTTGGGTACGAGTTGGGGAGGGAATCCCCTCCCCTGGCGCGCCTCCCTCCACCCATAAAAGGAGGGCAGGGCTCCCCTCCTAGACACACAAGTTCCCACCTCCAAACCCTAGCAGCTGCTGCCCACCATAGCCGCCGCCCCCTAGGGTTTCTCCCCTAGCCGCCGACTTGGGCACCTCCAAGCCCTAGCCACCGGCCCTAGCACCTCTTCCTCGGCGTGTCTAAACCCTAGATCGTCGAGGGCTCTCTCATAGTCCACCATACTCGCTCCGGCTTAAGGCAAAGCCCTGCGAGATCTCCCCTCTACTTCCGATACCACGCCGTTGTGCTGCCGGAATCACGAGGAGAGTGCTACAACCTCCGCTGCCTGCTGGAACAAGGGATAGGAAGGTCTTCGTCGAGTACCGAACGTGTGACCGACTGCGGGAGCGCTGCCGGAACGCAGCGCCGGAAGGATCTTCTACGCGATCTTGAGATTAGGAAGAGTACGACTACATCACCCACGAGAATCCGCTCTCGTTAAACACTTTGGAATCTTTGAGGGTGAGTTATTCCATCGACTTGTTGCTACAATCTAGTAGATAGATCTTGGCTTGTTTGTTTGTATGCGATAGAAATTTTTTGTTTTCCATGCTACGAAACCCTACAAATGGATCACCTTGCCGTAGCCCACGCGACGGTGCAAATGAATCCAAGAGGGTTTCGTTGAATTTTACCGCATATCTCACCGATGTAACACACGTCATAATCCACTCCACAAACCGGTAAGAGAAACCCATCTTTTGCATCACTTGCCTCAAGAAAGTCCAATCAACCCTGTCATAAGCCTTTGACAAGTCTAGCTTGTAAGCACACTAACTTTTTGTCGAATCCTTCTCTTGCTTGATATGGTGAATACACTCGAAAGCCAATAATGCATTGTCAGTTATCATTCGGCCTGACACA
Organism: Avena sativa; assembly: GCA_916181665.1. Classification (NCBI taxonomy): domain Eukaryota; kingdom Viridiplantae; phylum Streptophyta; class Magnoliopsida; order Poales; family Poaceae; genus Avena; species Avena sativa. The sequence continues at coordinate 374,715,640 of OV702293.1, read as the reverse complement.
AAGGCACTCTGAGCTGGGGAGATAATCTCATCGAGTAATGTCCTCATTCTATTCACTAAACACTTAGAGATAACTTTATAGACAACGTTGCACAGAATAATTGGTCGGTAATCAGAGAGCTTGCTTGGATTTGAAATTTTCGGAATTAGAACAATAGAAGTGGAATTAGCACCCTCTGGCATTATACCTGTTCTGAAGAATTTCTTGACCGCACCAATTATCTTCTCCTTTAGAGTGCCCCAATTGCGTTGGAAGAATCTAGATGGAAAACCATCCGGTCCCGGCGCATTTAAAGGTCCAATCTGAAATAAGGCATCTGATATTTCCTCATCCAAGAAATCGGCACATAAAATCTCATTTGTTTCTATAGAAATTCGGCTCTCAAATAATTCCAGTACAGGCGTAGGGTCTAGGTTGTCATCCGCGGTGAAGAGATTTTGGAAGTATTGAGTAGCCATTTAATACATAGTTGGTCCATTCTCGTGTGTGACACCCACATCATCAACCAACTTGCGAATCTTATTCTTTCGTGCTCTCCATACAGCTTTACTGTGAAAATATTTTGTATTTCTGTCCCCCTCCTTTAGCCAAGTTAATCGAGACCTTTGAAGCCACATCATCTTCTCACGGTACAGGTGTTCATTCATCTGATCATTGATTCTCCTAATATCCTGTCTATCCGCATTCATGTGCATAAGCTAGAAGAACGGGACTTCTGAAGCTCTAGATTAATTAATACTACCAAACTTCACCTTACTCCAATCATATAGCTTTGCCATAGTTTGGCCAAGAGCCCTTTCTACATCACCCAAATTTGTGATATCGCCTACATCATTCCATGCGTTTTGAATTACCTCCGGAAGTGCATGGTCGCGCTCCCACATAATTTCATATTGTCTACATTTTTTGCGACCAATATTTGGCTCCTCAGCTTCCCCCTAATCAATAGTGCCACATGGTCCGAACATGGAGTAACAATGTGCTGTACCGAATTATATGGATATAAATTCCGCCATGCATGCGAATCAACTGCCCGATCAAGTCGAACTTTAACATTTGCAGCTCCTGCCCTTTTGTTATCATATGTATGAGGGATACCAGAGAAGCCCAAGTCAACTAAGCCGCATACTTCCAAAGTATCTCTAAACATGGACATATGATTTTCAGACCTTGGCATCGATGAGAAATGTTCAAAACTCCACATGCATTCATTAAAGTCACCAATCATTAACCAAGGTAGATCATATAGCGGCTGCAGACCACACAGTGTCGACCATATTGAGTGTCGATTCTCTACTCTCGGCTCTCCATAGACACAAGTTAATCTCCATTGGGGTGCATCCTCGGAGATCCTCACAAGAACATCAATAAGTCTAGAATTTACTTCCTTGACGTCAATATGCATGGACTCATGCCAGTATAAACATAGTCCTCCACTCATACCTTCGCTGTCTATAGCAGCAAAACCACGCAAGCCGAAACGACCTCGCAGCCTCTTCATTTTCTCCGTTTTCTGCCTGGTCTCATATAAGAATACCATCATGGGGGAATGCAACTGGACCAGAGTCAAATATCTCGAAATGTACGAGGGTCCCCTCCCCCTCGACAGTTCAAACTGATGATATTCATTGTCCCGGGCGGCGCTCCGTCATGGAGCCCGCCGGTTTCAGAACATTAACATTATTAGAGGCAACACTTTCATCAGACTTCCTTACTCTTTTTGGATCCCGCTTTGGCGGGGGCTAGTAGGAACAAGTGCAGTACTATTTCCTGATTGGAATTGGTTCACAAGGGCACCAACATTTTGAGGTGAAGTATTTGGCAGCTCCAAATCCTTCCCTGATAGTTGAGAACCGTCTCCCATAACTCGTTTCCTATTCAGATCCATCTCCATATCATTTGAGGTAGTCATTTCATTAGCATTTAGGTCAAGGTCAGCTTCTTCCTCTGATTCATAATTCCTAGCCCATCTACCCTGTCCACGGCCTAGCCCTGCACCCCTACCACGTCCACTTCCACGTCCACGTCCAGATGGACGGATGGCCCAAGCAGCTTTCAGATCCTTGAAGACCAACGATGATGGTGGGTGGATACCGTCACCGTGTTCAGTACATAAGTGTCCAATCATACCACATAGAGCACACCAGTCCGGGAGCCGCTCGTACTTCACAAGGAAAATTTGGCGCTTTCCTTCTCTAATCATCGAAACATGATTCTTAAGAGGTTTCAGGACATCAATCCACACACGAACTCTAAAGAAATTTCCTGCAAAATCCCCAGTGACCGGTTCAACATGAACAAACTTCCCAACTTTACTAGCAAGTGCCTCAATCATCGACTTAAACCCATCCGGCAAATCATGGATTTGAATCCATATTCTAAAGCTGTTCAAAGGAATCTCAGATGGTTTTGTAAATCCATCGTACGGAGCTAGAATCACCGGGTGTCCTCTAAACGTCCAGGGGCCTCCTTCCATCACTTTCTCCCAGTCCCCTAAACAGAAGAATTTCATCGTATATAGATTATTCTCTAGTGATCGGAACTTCACGTCATGAGCCAGATCCCACGCCGTACGCATGGTTTTGTAGAACCAGAAATCACTATATTCTCGATCAGTATGCACCCTTGCAATTGCCAGCCATCTGGTTGCCTCAACCGGAGGTGGGGTCTGGTCCTCGAAGACTACATCATCAAGGTCCTCTTCCCGAATCCCCAGCTTCTTCATCATCTCATCAAGATAATCCCTTGCAGACACTCCCGAACCAGAAGCGTTCGGATCCATCCTTGGAAACCCTAAGGTTCCCCAAACCTTCCCGTGGGAGAGACACTTCAAGCCACAAGCCCCCTCTGCGAGATACCCAAGGCTAGGAGCCGACACGAGGTCGTCCCAGGTCAGCCTGAGCGAGATCACCGACGGGGAACGGCGGCAGGAAGGAAAGAGGTCTCGATGTCGAGGGAGTCGGCGCGAGGATGGGTAACCCTAACGAGAGGGGACGAACCTGGATGAGATTGACTTGGTGGGCCCTGCTTATTTTTACAGAGAGTTTTAACATCTGGCCGGGTACAATTTGGGTGTTCTTGGCCTTACAACTCCTGACGATCATAGATATGCACACAAACACAAAGGCTAGGAGTTCTTAATAAACAAGATGAGCTTAAACAAGCATGACAGATATAATAGATCATTGGGCGGGCAGAAGTAAAATACGGTTCACAAACAAATGAAAAAAAAACTGATGAGCTGAAACAATTACAACATATAGCTAGACAGAGTAGTTTGATTATCTAATTCTGATCAGTCGCATACGAAGTAGTGAGAGAGCTTGAATATGTCAAGTCGATGTTACAAGTCACGGTCAAATAGTTTTGGTTTATTTGCATTCTTTTCTTTGACATTTAATATCTTATTAGTATTATGGATGGCAAAAGTTATCTTATAGTGTTGATAATTATATGGCAAATATTCTCCCCGTTCCAGATTATGAAACGAACAACTAATATATTTATACGCGTGATTTATGTGATAATAATGATTTAACGCCACACGTATATATAGAGCAATCGTTGTTCAAAAAGTGGTATTGTCTTATCAAATAAAAAACACAGCTTCTATTCTGAAACAGAGTGGACATCAGAAAAACACTACACTAGACGGGTGAATTCAGTTGAGCTTCATGGTCTGCCCATCTTGCTTCTTCATGACGCCCGGGCGGTGTCTCCTCCGTCCTCTTCCTCCTCCTCCCGAAGAGCCGCCGATGGCAGTTTCTTCACCGGTAGTACTAGGCTTATCATCATCGTCGTCGTCGACCTCAACCTCGTAGGTGACCCTGCCCTTGGTTTTTAGCTGGTGCCTGTAGTCTATCTGCTTCTCGAGCATCTTCTTATCATGGATCTCGTCGAACAGGGCCATGTCTGCCAGCATGTCGTACCAGATCGCCGCCAGCATCGGGTCTTTCCTGATGACGACCTCAGGCACCTCCGCGCCGTCGAGGGTGTCCGGCTTGTAGGAGAGGACGCGTCTCACGTCGCGATCGGCCACCTGAAACACCTTCTTCTTCTTCTTTTTCTTGATCTCCGTCTTCGTCGTCTCTGCAGGTTTTCCTACTGATTCGCCAGGTGAGTTTTCCGCCAGCTCCTCCTCCGCGAAAGAACTTGAGCTCGCCATGTGGATCTGCACCACTGCTATTGATTGTTTGGGTGAGAAATCAGGCTTTCTCCGGGCGCCTCTTTATATACACGCGCGAGCGAGTCTAGGATTTGATTCGATTCCCAACCGGAATAGGCTGAAGAGCGTACGTCCGGGTCGATTTTAGATCGACAGATCCGAAAGAACTCTGATTAGGATTGATATCGGGCACACGAATCCGAAGCACAAATCAAACAAGAAACGGATTGTTTAAGAAAGAAGGAGTCACGTACCCAGCAACTGCAGACGCCTGAACAACCTAAGCGAACCGGCTCTTCCATCCGTACAAGAAGAAAAGGCATCAAAAGTAGACGTCGATCCGCACACTCGGTTCTTCGTCCTTTTTTTTTTTTGAAAAACATACTCCCTCTGACCCATATTACTTGACTCCAATTTAGATGTATTTAGATAAGTTTTTGTGATAGATACATCCAAATTGAAGTCAACTAATATGGGTCGAAGGGAGTAGTATAATTAAAGACGCTCACAATACGTACATGCACTCACTTCTCTAAATACGCACACACACACCCTACCCCTATAACACACCCTATTCTTATGAGCACCTCCAACAAACTGAGCTGGCGAATCGGTTCTTCGTCCTAGATATAGGTAGCACGCACATGGGTGGATGACTCATACGCGTAAATACTCATGTATATATACGACCCACCCAAAGCCAGCTGCATTTGGGCTCCATTCTCCCCTGCCTATTTTTTTTCGGGTAAAAGTGGTTTTATTAATCTATAGGACTTACAAGGAGGTTATGATCTAAAACCTGAGACAGAACCTCATTCCTGATCCAAGTCATACTACAGTTTTGGCATGTGTTCTCGCAAAATTTTATTTTGGAAAAAAAATGCATCGTCAGTTAGCAGTACCACGAAACTAGGGGTGATCGACAAGAAGAAACGCATCAAGAACAAACAAACTAATCTCTACGACCGATCTTTCACATATCTCAAGTTGCCGGCCAGCGATCAGATCATCCGATCCCCGCCGCTGCGCAGCCGCAATGCCAAAGACCTCTCCTCTCCTCCCATGTCTACTTGTACTCGACAAAGGACAAAGATCAAAGTCTAAGTCGATCGGTCGTACGCGCCAAACTACAACACGGACTGTAACAAGCAGCACTGGCGGAACGTCTTCGGGACCATACCAGGTTGCGGCCTAGTCTTCCCATATATAACATATTTAAGTATAAACAGTGCATTTGGCCCATTAAATATTTATATTTATGTGTCATTTCTTATTCTATTACACGTGCTACCAAATTGGCCGGGTCTTCTTGGGCTGTCACAGTCCCCCTCTGATGAGGAGGGTGTACTCACGGGCATAGCATCATTGAGACCATACTGGGCTCCGGCCCAGTCTTTCCAGAATGTAAAAAAGTGTTACCGGGATATTTAGTCCATGTATGTAATATGGCCCATGTGCCATGTGTCGCTTCACCCGGCGAGTCGCCGAGTCCTACGATGGATGACTCGCCATCCCGGTACATATGTCGCTCTCTGGGTTTCCCGTCCACCAAACTCTCTATCTTGGTCTTTCTTCTTTCCACAGTTCAGACGAGCTCAAATAGTTGGTCCATGTTAATATCAAGCATTCAACCAACCGGCAGGTCTAATTTCTGATGGTCATCATAGCCGATGGTGCTGTCTGTAGATTTTGACACTCAAAATTGTACTATTTATTTAGCTGGAAATAGGTGTTTCCATTAAATTTGCTGCACAGCTAAATTGGTGGTCAACAAACCTGATACAAAATCTGGAGCTTGATCTGACCAGCATGGACACCAAATCATACTATGCCAGGACACCAAATCATATTATTACTGTTTTGACGCACAAAAAGGAAATCTGTACATGACCATTCCCTACAAATTTATTGGTTCCAACTTTTGAAGACTTATTACATAGGATTGCTAGCTTGGCTTTACATGTAATTGGCCCTCCCTTTGTTTTGTGTCACGCTCCGCCACTGCCGTGTACTTATAGATGAAAAGGCCTGCGGCTGGCGGGAAGAGTAAATAATTTCAAGCCCATGTATTCTCTCTCAGAGAATTAGTAAAACGTTGTGGGTCGGGATAGTTAGTTATAGAAGATTCGCCCCCTAATTCGGCATAAAAACACTCACCCAGAACCACTGAATTGTGGGTCCCACATGTTTTACCTAACCGATACCGGTTTATTCCCAACGTGGTGGACTATCCGGCCGTTCATTGTGCCGTCGTATAGCCCACACATCAGTGTCAACCCTGCCGGCACGCACTTATGAAGCATTGTTGTGGCCTGTGGCTCGTGTTCGCTACCGCCGTCTCGCAATGCCTTGTGGCTGGCCAGCGCCGCCTTGCCGTCTCTCCTGCCCGTCGGCCACGACCACCGAACGGAGGAGTCACTAGCCCATGTACGTAAATACTCATACCATACCTATACTATATATTCATAAAATTTAGTTAGGCCATATAATTTTTATACAGGTACTTATACCCGTTTAGTACTAGGGACGGCGACGTATTGCTAATCTCAGACATCCTTGTGTTTGAGTTTGCCCGAGTTTGCTCTAAGTTCGGGGGAGTATATGCAAACGTCAATTCTTACAAAACCTGATGAGTTGCAACAAGCATGATAGTTAATAGATAGATCGATTATAAGACAACATATCCAAAATACGGATCACAAACAAAATAACAAAGGTCTGATGAGCTGACACAATTATGACATAGCTAGAGTACGTAGTCTAGTGACGATCTAGTTAAGCTTCCTAGTCTCTCCGTGGTGCTTCTTCATGACGCTGGGGCGGTGCCTCCTACACCCTCGATGTAAAGTAACATAGTCCTTCTCTTCGTTGTAGTCCTCGTCGACCTCCGCCTCGTATGTGACCATGCCCTTGGCCTTGATCTGCCGCGTGAAATCCTCCTTACGCTCTAGCATCCACCGGTCGAGGCTCTGCGCGACCGGGGCCGTCTCGGCGAGCCTGATGTAGAACGCCGCCGCCATCTCGGGGAAACATCTGATCATGTCGTCAGGTATGTCCGTCTTGAAGGGCTCGGACTGGTAGTTTCATCACGCGCTTCACCTTGCATGCTGGCACCTCGCATAAGATCGTCTTCTTCTTCTTGGTCGCCGTCGCCGGCTCTGCAGGGCTTCCCGCCAGCTCGCCATCGGACGTCGTGTTCTTTTGAACTCGCGAATCCGGTGTGTCCTCGGAGGAGGAGGAACCGAAGCTTGCAGCCATTGGAATCTCTCGCGCTCCAATTGATTGGTTGATTGGACGTGAAAACCAGCCGGCTGATCTCCCACTACAGGAATGGGAAGCTACGCCGACGGCCGGTTGCTACGCCGATGGCCAAACGACGGGACCGTCGGTGTAGCCATCGTCTAGGCCAGCCTTGCCAAGCAGCCGTCGGCGTAGAATTGCCCTCGGCATATCATACGTCGACGGCTGCCCTCGGCGTAGCTATTTTTTATTTTATCTCATTAAACTTTGAAAAATCATAACTAAATCATTCTATTTTGGAAAAATACAAATAATATATTAAAATTTTGCAGAAAAATAAGACCTATCTATCTACACTCAAATATTACACATTTGTAAATAAAAATTAAGTAAAACATAAAATATTATATATAGTTTAAAACAGGCATAAAAAATTCAAAAATTATCGAAACAATGTGAAACCTTCGCGTGGTGTTATATTATGTGACATAGTTAGAATGAAAAATATCAAACTTGGTATATTGATTATGTCTCAAAGAAACCTTCACAAAATGACCTATGTCATTCGAGGTTTCTTGGCTTTCGGGTCCAATGACCAATGTTATTGCTAGAATCAAGGCATAGTTTGTGATAATATGCCCATATTGTGTATACATGTGCATCATAGGATGACGAACAATGTTGCAGGAGGAAGCTTTCCTTTTTGTCGCACCAAAAAGCCATTTTCCATTTTCTGAGCATAAAAACGGACGGTTTTGTGAAGCAACCACCAAATGGCTAATTTAAAATACTACCATAACATTTTACAAAAATAATAGACCACCTTATATGGACAATGTCCTAACAGGGGGATCCGAAACCTTTCCGTTTATCTCTGGTGAAAAAGACAAATTCCTGCCGAATCGGTAGGAAGTGGGTCAGATATGAACTACAGGTACATGATCCGATGCTCATGTTTTTTACAAAAATCATTTTTAGGTTCACAATATGCTATTTTATAAAAGATCCAATGCAAGTTTAGCGAGGCTCGGCCCCGAGCTAAGAATCTTCATGCCCGCCGTTCGACAAAGTTTGATGATAGTTTAAAACGAGCATAAAAAATTCAAAAACGATCGAAACAATGTGAAACCTTCGCGTGGTGTCATATTATGTGACATAGTTATAAGTAAAAATATCAAACTTTATATATTGATTATGTCTCAAAAAAACCTTCACAAAATGACCTATCTCATTCGATGTTTCTTGGCTTTCGGGTCAAATGACCAATGTTATGGCTAGAATCAAGGCATAGTTTGTGATAATGTGTCCATATTGTGCATACACATACATCATGGGATGGCGAACAATGTTGCAGGAGGAAGTTTTCCTTTTCGTCGCACCAAAAAGCCATTTCCCATTTTCCGAGCATAAAAAACAGACGATTTTGTGAATCAACCACCAAATGGCTAATTCAAAATGCTACCACCACATTTTACAAAAATACTATACCACCTTATATGGACAATGTCCCAACAGGGGGATCCGAAATCTTTCCGTCCACCTCTGGTGAAAAAGACAAATTCCTGCCGAATCGGTAGGAAGTGGGTCAGATATGAACTACAGGTACATGATCCGATGCTCATGTTTTTTTACAAAAATAATTTTTAGGTTCACAATATGCTATTTTATCAAATATCCAATGCAAGTTTAGCGAGGCTCGACCCCGAGCTAAGAATCTTCATGTCTGCCATTTGATAAAGTTTGACGATAGTTTAAAACGGGCATAAAAAAATCAAAAACGATCGAAACAATGCGAAACCTTCGCGTGGTGTCATATTTTGTGACATAGTTATAAGTAAAAATATCAAACTTGATATATTGATTATGTCTCAAAAAAACCTTCACAAAATGACCTATCTCATTCGAGGTTTCTTGGCTTTCGGGTCAAATGACCAATGTTATGGCTAGAATCAAGGCATAGTTTGTGATAATGTACCCATATTGTGCATACACATGCATCATGGGAAGGCGAACAATGTTGCAGGAGGAAGTTTTCCTTTTCGTCGCACCAAAAAGCCATTTCCCATTTTCTGAGCACAAAAAACGGACGGTATTGTGAAGCAACCACCAAATGGCTAATTCAAAATGCTACCACCACATTTTACAAAAATACTATACCACCTTATATGGACAATGTCCCAACAGGGGGATCCGAAACCTTTCCGTCCACCTCTGATGAAAAAGACAAATTCCTGCCGAATCGGTAGGAAGTGGGTCAGATATGAACTACAGGTACATGATCTGATGCTCATTTTTTTTATAAAAATTATTTTTAGGTTCACAATATGATATTTTATCAAAGATCCAATGCAAATTTTCCTTTTTATACGCACCAAAAAGCCATTTTTCATTATCCGAGCGCAAAAAGGAAATTTTCTAAAGCAACCACCAAATAGATAATTCAAAAATGTAGGGTTTGTGATTAGTTGATATGGATATCATATTTGGATTCCTCTCATTTTTCTGATCAATTTAGACATATTATTTGTTAAATTCCGATTTACAGATTTAAAGATATTAATTATTCCATATTAAATAGAAAAATACAAAAAAATAAAATTATTATATTTATATTTGAATTCAATAATATTTTTAATTATTCATTAATGTTTACTTAAATAATTTTTTGTAATTTCAAAAAATACAAACATGTGACATGTTGATATAAGAGTTAATAGGATTGATATCATACTATTGATAACAATGTATAAATTACTTTGCGGAAACAAATTCTGAAGAAAACGAGAAAGTTAAGCGTGCTGGAGCTGGAGTAGTATTTAGGATGAGTGACCAGCCGGGAAGTTCGGCCAAGACTGCAATTTAATTAAATATTAAGTGTAATTAGTGTTAAAAATGTTCGAAGTGAGAGATTAACGAGTCAAACAATTCAAAGATTCAAAAATTGAGAAAAAAATAAAAATAAAAATAAAAATTTAGACAAATGTTTTTGCAACCTGTCGATAAGCTATGCCGACGACCGCTACGCCGAGGGCAATGTACACCGAGGGCAATGTACACCGAGGGCAATGTACGCCGACGGTATTTTGATACGCCGACGGCCTCTATGTGCTCCGCCGAGGGAGTCCTTTGCCGAGGAGGCTACGCCGAAGGCAGCTGTCGGCGTGCCATACGTCGAGGGCATTTTAGCCTACACCGACAGCTTTTTGCCCTCGGCGTAGCGCGCGCGGCCTGTAGTGTCCATGCATGTTTATACTATGTAGGAGACCAAGTCCTTGTGGGACTCCATGCTATAAAAGGAAAGGACTAGTACAGGATCTGTCGATCTAAAATCGACCCGGACTCTAATCGTATTGATTCCGACGAAGACTCAGCTCACGCGTGTATATAGATAAAGAGAGGTTGGCTGATCTTTCACCCAAAACAATTAATCAAAACGCAGGTGGTGCAGAAGCCCATGGCAAGCGCAAGTTCTTCCGCGGAGGAGGATCCGCAGGTTCAGAAAAGCACGGCAAAGGAGTCGGCAGCACAGATGACGACGGAGACGATCAAGAAGAAGAAGAAGAAGAAGATCTTGCGTGAGGAGCCAGAGTGGTATGTGAAACAAGTACTCTCGTACAAGCCAGAACCCCTCGAGGAACCAGAGGTGCCCGAATTCATCATCAAGAACGACCCGTGGCTGGCGGCGAACCTGTACGTCATGTTTGCCAACACGGCCCTGTACGATGAGTACAAAAAGGATGAGATGCTCGAGAAGCAGAGGAACTTTAGGCAGCAGCTAAAGACCCAGAGCAAAGTCACCCGTGAGATTGAGGTCGATAAAGACGACGACAGGTATGAGACCGCCGGCGGCGGCTCTGCCGGTGGAAAAGGACGGAGGAGACACCGCCCTGGAGTCATGAAAAAGCAAGACGGAAATACCAGGAAGCTAAACTGAATTCAGATCTTGTAGTAGTATTTTCTCTGCTACGTAATCAGTACTATCAACAAGAAAGGTTATTTATTTCTTAGTATATTCTTTTCAACTCTGAACCGGAATTTTTGCCATGTTCTGTTTGGATATTCTCCTCTGTATCAGATGGCCATGAACACTAATTCTCCTCTGTAGCTGCTCTCCACGACCACGAGTTTCAGTTGTACTAATAACTTTTAAATAATATAGAAGCAATGGATGGAAGCTAGTGTGTGGAAAATTGAATTTAGGTATAGTCCAGATTAGGGGCTCAACAAGTTTACCGGTTTGCGATTTGCATCGGTGTATAGCAATATGGTTTGATTTGCTTTTAGTGAAGCAACAACGATCCGGTGAGGTGAGAAGAGCACAATGAGCTCCAGACATTAACTTCAACGGCTTACCCATAAATGGGTAAGCAAAAATGCGTTTGAGTAAGAGGAGAGAGAAGATGGATAAGTCAAATGTTGTTTGCTTTAACGGCTTACCTATTTTTTTGCTAGGCAAAATACAACCAGGTTTTCAAATGAGTATTGGAACGCAGTGGTACTTTTTACGAGCGGTAGTTAAGATGAGCTATTAATATGAAAAAGTAAAATCAAAGACCGGCGCAGTAAAATTAAACGATAGCAACAAGCAACGACACGGCAAAGCACGCCCTTCTAGTATATTCTACAAACAACTTGATACTACATGGTCATTAGAAACAATATACCATATAGACCAGCATAAAGCACACGTATTATAATTCTTACCTTAAGTGATTTACCATCCCGAAAGTTGATTTTTCAAATAGATTAGAGAGACCTCAAAGTGGGTTAAAATTAAATGTGAGGAAGACAACCTACCTCGCTGGTCTGGAGAATTGGGTGTGAATTAAAGATAGATGACATCTCAATTCTTGTTCATTGCAGAAAAGCAACGCAGTTTTCTTACCCTCTATTTTCCCTTTGCAGGCCAAATTTGCCTAGGTCAAAATAACACCATACATAGGCACCAACAAAGAAACAATTTCTCTTTTGGAGATTGGCTGCCTAAAACAAAATAATTTTATATGTAACAAATCCAACATTGTTCGTAAGTCCATAGTAACTCACTTAACTGAAAAATATGAGAAGAGAAGGACTAGTTACATATGTACATGATCTCAGACGAAAAGGATTCAAACTATTGGTCGTTTTTCTTTAATGCATTGTCTAGTGAGCTTAGAGCTAAAAAAGGAAATGAAGTACTACAGTGTTTTCTCCATTCTAAGGTTATGAACACCCCTTGTTGAAAAGAAACCACACCATCTTTGTGGACTTTGACCCCAGCTTAGGTCCTTGTTTCTATAGGACTATACCCTCTATAGGACTATACCCCCTCTCGTTGGTACTTCAAGATATTGGCACACCACAAAAGTCAAGCCACAGTGGAAGCGAGGCACCTTCTTGCATCCTACAGCCATGGCACAACGTGCCTAAGCATGCTGCCACCAATGGCCTAATTCCTAGACTGAATTGGCTAGGTGGGGAGCACACCATGATCTCCTAACAAATATATGCACAGGTCCTTGCGAAATGATTGTTTGTACCCAACAAGGCAACGGCTGAAGATGCGTGTTCATCTCTTATGTTTATCGTAACGACTGAAACCTCCCTGGTTATTCATGTAGGAGGATCCGGAGCAATTCCCGCTTTCAGATGCATCACCAAATAGATTGGACTTTCTTCGGTCGGTTTTCAAGTAGAGCCAATATTTCTGAAATAAAGAGATAAACATGAACGTATATGAGATTTTCTTAAGGGAAAAATATGTAATATGTGGGAAACATAAAGATACAGAGGTGTTGCATCAGCTTAATGTGACCCGGTGAATATCATTACATGATATTTCTGTTCCTCTTGTAAACGAGGCTTAAAAAGTAGCATTTCATCTGTTTATGGGTCGACCTTAAAGACCCAACATGCCAACGAGGCTTTGTAGAATGGCCTTAGGGCCATAAGACTATGTCAAGGCTAGGTCCTGGTCGATCCGTTCCCATCATGGTGGCCGTCAGTAGATAAGGAGGCCTTCGTCTATGTGGACATGATCGAGCCTGACGGATGAGAACCATAATGAGAGAAAAGGCATGCCTTTTTTCCCATGTAATACATCGAGGAGAAATGGGAGCCGACATGTTGAAGTCGTGCAGAGAAAAGCATGCCTTTTTTCTTCTGTGTGTCCGTGAACTCCATAGCATGTGACCTCATCCTGTTTCCCGAGAGATTGCAAGTGGCCTCAAGAGAGACACGAGGTGCTCCCCTTGAACGCCGTCCATGTCGATGGCAAGATTCCAAGGATGCCACAAAAGGATCTTGTCAATAGTCAAGGAGTCAACTTGGGACAAGAACTCAAGGTGGATCCAAGAAGACAGAGGAGGGCCAGCTGAAGAGGAAAACAAGATCACCATCTTGGTACGATGGAGCCAAAGATTTGTTTACTTGATCAGTTTTTTCCACTGATGTTGTCTTGGTCAGCAGCTACGTTAGCATCACCATTGTTGCCATCATTGGTGTTTGCCCCAAGTCCAAGGTGTCCATCCAACACATCACCAACGTGTTGCAACATCAAGTTATAGTCACTAGGGCTTGCAATGGTGAGGTCAAGCTCAGTGTGCACATCACTGATCTGTTGCTCCCACTATTAGTCTGTGGTGATTTGTTAAAAAAAATATGAGGATAGATATCACAAACAAGATAGGAAAGATTGTTGTTTAATAAATTGCCCTAAAAACTATATATTCTTATTCCCCATTTCTACAACTAAAAGTAGTGGTCAAAAACAAAACATCATAGAATAAAAAAGCCAGCATACAAAATTGTATAACTCAAAGTACATCTACAGTTAATTCGATAACATGCAGAAGTTCCAACATTGGTCGGATGTTTCTTCACCGATTATAAAGTTACATGAGTAGGTGCCGGAGATCGATCAAGTGGATATAGATATAGATCCAATGGATATAATACCTGCACAGAGTATGAACCAAGAGAGAAGATACCGGCAGTCCAAAAGAGGCTCGATGCTATCCTCTCCAGGATTCTACGGGTCTTAGAGCACGTCAGACCGACGATGACACATGGACAGGAGTACCCCAAAACAACAAATGTTGTGAGGACCTGTACGCTGGTATCAAGAATGTAGTGGCAGAGTTTGAACTGTTTCCTTTGAAATTCCTGCAAGATTTCTGTATCATAGACAAAGAATTAGTGTGGCATTTTGCTATTTCAGAGTTTTTGACTTTAATTACATGGCTACCTTTTCACGTAAGCATGGCGCAGGACATAGGTACACCATCATTTGTGTGGCTATGTGAATCTGCACTAGTGTCTAATTACTATGTGCAGATCTAGGTTTTGGTGATTTGATGCACATGCACATATTGATTAAGAACACAATATTTTGTCCCTAGATGTACTTTGTAAATACCGAGTTCATTCACATGGTGTACACTAAAAGAGTTCGATCATTTATGGTTTACACTAAAATTAACTCGAATTAGTGTTTATCTTTGTTATAGCTTACTATGTCCATTATTTGACACAAACCTATAAAAGTACCATACCTATGGTAAAAGCCCAAAGTTTTTGTGGCCAACGGACTACAATTAGAACACACAAAATAAATCCATGGTTGAACTCAACCAACAGTTGGAGTATGTGTGCTTTTTTTATCATCGAGTAGCTATACCATGAGTTATGTTCAACTAAGAGTTTAAAAAAACTTCCAACATCTATTTTTGGCACAAATTTTGTTCTTCAAGACATGACAAATCTAACCGATAAATTTCATGCTTTGATGCCTAATTTGGACGCCATTGCTCACTCGATTTAGTCATATGTAAAAGGATGGGATGTTAGAGAAAGATCACCTTGGCCTTCTAAAACGACTCTCATAGGAAATCTTCTCGAAGATGGCCCCTTCAAACTTTTGTTATCTTACATGTATTTCACTTGCTATGTACTTGGGTAGCCAGATCTCGCCCCTCCTCTTATAGGAGGTTCAAAATAAATGTGGTTCTTTAATTCTTGATTTTTACACCTACCTCGGTCTCATCGACGTTTTATTGATTTATTACAACCGACAAAAAGATTTAAACACAATTGCGTCGTATGCAGGTGGTTGTGGTGATGGTAGGTGGGAGAGGTGGTATCCTAGTTTTGTTTTTATTATACTGCATTGGTCCTATCGACTTATTAGGATTTTTTTAAATAAATAAAACTTTTACACATGATTTTTTCACGTATCGACGGTGGTGATGGGCAATGGGAAAGGGTGTCTTGTTGTGCCATGTGTTGGTGGTGGTACTGGGTGGGGATAGGTGATGTCATATTGTTTCATGCGTTGATTGTGGTGGGTACAGAGAGGGTTCCATGTGTAGTTGATGTTGGAATTTGGTGTCATGTTGGGCCGTTGGTCCATAATACAAATTCTGAAGAAAAAGATCGGTCATTTTATCCATGGCGGCATATGGATGTGTCAGTGGAGCCAAAGTTTAGTCTCACTTTGCCAGTTGAGTGAGAGTTGTACCTACGTACATACTAGGTTGTTCTACTACTCACTAAGGGTGTGATAAAAAGAGCATCTCTCACGCACTTCTCCGATGTCGTCTGCCTCGCCTAACCACGGTGCACGGGTTGCAGCTATGAGCCGAGCTCATGTTTTGCGTGATGTTTAATACTTTTATGTTCGGGGAAATTATATAAGCGTAATATGCAAAACATAGTCAGCATCCATCACACACACCTACTTATAGAACCTTGCACCGTCGCCTTTGTCTTCCCCGTCATGGCTTGCGGCGTGCACCACATATCAGGATAATAGGCCTTTGGAACCCCGCTTCTCATGAACATGTACGGACGAGGGGCGATCGGGTTTTTGGAGAGCTCTTTAGCATGACTACTGCCAACCACAACGTCGTCCAACGACAAGTTCCCGAATGACGATGTGGCTACCGTTGCTGCTAAGGATGCACTGTATGTGACCTGAACTTTCTCTTTCAGTTGTAGAGTTTCTAGTTCTAGTGTTTGAAGTAGAAGTGATCGGCTTATCATGTTTAGATACAATCTATTTATCTACTATGTTTGTATGCATGATTAGTTTAATTATTGTTTCTATAATCATGCTATATCAATCATTATTCGGATTAAATTGTATGAATTGTTTCTTATATTTTTCAACAATTCAAAAACCTAATTATAAGCAACTAAATTTCATGGGTATAGCCGTGGCAACCAGGTCGTCTCGTTTTGATGGTCTACACTATAAGATATGGTGCACGAGAGCATGTTTATGGTTTCAAATACTTAACTGCTATAGTGCCACTGTTGATAAACCCGAGGGAGAGATTTCTGCTGCTTATGGGAAGAATTTTAGTAAAGTCGATACCATGTTTATAGCGGCTCTTTTCGTTGTTCTTGGGGATGACATTGTTTACCTGTATATGTCATTTGATAATGGCAAGAATGTGTGGGATGCGTTGAAGGCAAAGTTTAGGGTCTCGAATGTTGAAACTAAGTTGTATGTCATGGGTCATTTCTATGACTACAAGATGGATGATGAGCGCTCCATTGTTGAGCAAGCTCATGAGATATAATCACCTACCAAAACACTTGAGCATTTCACGTGTGTGTTACCAGACAAGTTCGCTGTCGGAGGCATCATTGTCAAGCTTCCTTACACCTGGAGGAATTTTGCTACTTTTTTGAAACATAGGAGACAAGGGTTTTCTATTATGGATCTCATTAGGTAACTTTATGTGGAAGTAAAGGTGAGATAGTGCACAATGATATTACCCAGATGGGTAGATGTGCACCCACGGAGATTTAAGCAATATGGGTATTTTTCTTATCTTGTTTTCCTAGTAGAACGTGGATTTGTTGGTGTACAAAAGTGGTTTCAGAAATTTGGTTCGGATTTGTTTTGGTCAAAGTCAAATGTGGGGTTGACCTTTTTTCCATGTGAGTTGACTTTTATTAAAACTAATACGAACAAAATTTCTGGAACCATTTTTGTACATCAGAAATCAACGTTCTTTTAGAAAAACAAGCTAAAATGGATCCATGTTTCTTAAATGTCCGTATACCCATGGGTGCATGGCTACCCACCTGGATAGTGAATCCACACTCAACCTTAGATAATGAACTTAGCAATTAAATAGTTTGAATTCATTGGTTACTATCTAGCAATGTTAACTTTAGATCCAAGGCATAGCGAACCATAAAGTCGAACAAATCTCGAGTGATTGAGGGCATACGAATATGCAGTTGGACGACACGGCGAGGACAACACCGCTGTGGAAGAAGGTGCGGTCCATGGTTGAAAGAACACAGATGTCGCCTAGAGGTGGGTGAATAGGCGGTCTAAAACTTTTACGAGGTGGACTTAACAAAGACGGAATAAAACTAGCGTTCACTTTGTCAAGTACAGAACCTATATAAAATATGGTTCACATATATGCACCAACAACTTATTCTAAGCAATACAAGAAACTATGTGATATCTAGATATAAGACTTCAAGCACGAACCCTATTACAAATTAAAGTGCAGAAGTAAATAGCTCGGGTATAGAGATAACTGAGGCACGCAAATACAATGATTTATTACTGAGTTCCTCCCATAAAAGGAGTATGTTTCGTTGAAGGGGTGGGTGATGAGGTTTCGACTCGTCAATGCCCATTGTTATGGACTTGGGTTCTGGAGAAGATGGGGATGCTGGAGATCGCGGAACGGTTAGCAAACAAGCAACACGGGGACACGAGGTTTACCCAGGTTCAGGCCCCGGAGGGAAAACCCTACTCCTGCTTGTCTGCTCTTGATTACGGCGGAACCGGTGATTACAGGGGTGCGCAGATGCAATCTGGCGTGGAGGTGTGTATGCGGAAGTATGAGAGAGAGATCTAGGTCGTACCCTCCTGACCTTTATACAGACTTAGGCAGGTCCCGGGCACAGATCTAGTCGGTTACAGGTTCTAGGGTTTACCCCTTTGAATTTCCTATCTACTCTAGTCTTGCTCTCCAAGGATCCGAAGGCGTCATGGGCCTTGGCCACCCGAAAATCTTCATGGGCCGGCGTATATTTGCCGTGGACCTTCCTTGGGCTGGACCAGGTATGCTGAGATCCTATACCCGCGGGGTATAACCATGTCAGTAGCCCCCCGAGTGTTCAGTCGAATCGTAGATTCAGCTGAGGACTCTTCAATCCTTCGGGTGCAACTCTGTCTTTCAAGAGAATGTGTAGGTATTGTTGATGCATGTGCCTGACTCTCCCGACGGATCAGGGTCAGTTAACTGTCTTAGGACAAAACAACATGATCTTCTTCAGGTTCGAGTCCCTTGACTCGAACCCGGAACATATGCTGGCGTAATTCGACTCAGGCCACGGAGGACTTACAGGAGTGGAATTCCAGTGAATTTAATTGGTGTACCCAACGCGTCCGTCGGGATTTTTCGTCGCGCCTGTTGGCACGGGTTTATACTAGCAGAGCGTAGTCATGTGCGTTACCAGGCCATCAGATGATATCTGTAGGTCTTATCTTTGCGTCGCAGACACAACATCCGAATTTTGTCACCGCGGAGGTGTTTCGGGTGGCCAAGGAGAATGTTACTCACTTAGCGTTAATTGGGGCAGAGTTGCCGGAAAAAAAAATTGTGTACTGATCCGAAAGATCGCAGTCGAAGATTTATAGGGCGCGCGACCAGCGCTCCCTATGGGAGTAGCCCCCGAGTGTCTGTTCGATTCGTAGACTCGAGCGGAGACTTTAATTCAGCCGTTGTTCAGTGTCAGGTCCATAGGACACAAATTTTTTCGGATGCTTAAATCCATCCTCCCTATGGGAGTAGCCCCCGAGTCTGTAGTGGAGTCGTAAACTCGACGTAGGACTCGAAGAAACAATTCGGTTTTGTAACGTGTTGTTCATTCTTCGGGTGTGCGTCCAGCGCTCCTGATAGGAGTAGCCCCTGAGTAATTGGTCGAATCGTATATTCGAGTGAGTACTCTTAGCTTTGAAGCCGAAGAAATTGTAGCTGTTGCTAGTGTAGCTTTTGATGACGTCAGTGCTGACAATCGATGACCTCAAGCGTCTGCTGCGCCAGAGATGACTTGACTGGACGAACATGGGTCCCACTGTCTGACCTTGAATTGACCGGTCACGCGTGGCATGGAGATAATTACAGCGTTGCCTCGATTTCCGCGCATAGTGGACGGCGTGTTAGCGACGGTTCGCTGCGATGCTGACACGTGTATGGCCAGATCCTGCCATTGGCGTTAGGTCTTCTCGATGGACGGCTATCGTGCATCGTCTTCATCTTTATAATCAGTGGGGAAAACTTTAGTTTGTTTTCACCGCAGCTATTCTCGTTTCACTGCTTCCTTGTTCTCTGAGAGTTCTTGCTGCGCGCTGGAATATCCTTCCACATTTCCTTCTTCCATCTTGCGCTCTCGCCGCCGGCACCGCCGTACCGTGATGGGAAAGCCGAAGAAGTCTTCTTCTGCGGTTGGTACCAGCACTGCTGGAGGGAAGAAGAGTGGCGCCGCTACCCGTGTCACCGACGGTGGCTGGCGGCGATCGGAGACGCGGGAGAGTGATCTCCGCAAGCTTCGTGAGCGGGGTTTGATCCCACAGGATAGGGAGGCCGTCAAACTCCCAGGCAACAAGGTAATCCCCCATCCCCCCGCTGGGTTTCGGGTTATGTTCCTTGCCTTCGTCATTCGCGGATTTTCCTTCCCAGTCCACGACTTCCTTCGTGGACTGCTTTTTCTGTACGGTGTCCAATTGCACCATCTTTCCTCCAATTCTCTTCTTCATATTGCTTGTTTTATCACTTTCTGCGAGTGCTGGCTCGGTATCGAGCCGCACTTTGGCCTCTTCCGGAAACTCTATTCCGTGAAGAGGCAGTCCGGTTCGGATGGTGTTTATCCCATTGGGGGTTGCATCATCTCCCTCAAACCCAATCTGCTTTTCTTTTCTTTTTCCATGTCCGAATCTGTCCAGTACTGGCGGAGGCGATGGTTTTATATCCGCGACTCCGTAGTGCCTGGGCAGGATTTTGGTCTTGTTCCTTTCGACCCCTCCCAAAAGATCGAGCCGGAAAGGTCCTGGAAAAACCAGATCTTGGATGGCGAGGTGGCGGAGATAGAGGCTCTCTATCGTCGAGTGGAGGATCTCCAGTTGATTCCGGAGAAGGAAGTGAATGGTGTGGATATCATCCGCACTTTCCTTGAGCGTCGGGTGCAGCCACTCCAGGCTAGGGCGCACCCGATGTTCCTTTATGCTGGCCGTCGTGATCCGACGAGGGTGTCGACTGAGAAATTCTCCCAAGGAGACCTCGACAGGGCCCTTCGTTCGCTGCTGAAGTTTAAGGCTAGAGAGGATATCCCGGGGAAGTCGCTGACTCCTCCGTTTTCTTCTGCGCTTCCTGTTCCACAGGTGTAGATCCGTGCGCGTAGCACTATTTTCGACTACATTGTTTTTGTGTTTGCTTGCTAACAAATTGTTCTTCTCTTGTGCAGAGCTTCAAAGTGCCAGGTATGTCGCCTCCATTACCCAAAGTATTTCCGGATGCTCCAGATAATGATGTGGTGGATTCCATGTCCGAGCTGCCATCGGCGCGGTCTCTGGCTGAAGAGGCCAACGAGTCGAGTGAGGACCACACTCGCAAACGATCACGGAGCTCCAGTGAGTCTTCGGATGCCTCGACTCCTCCGACTCCTAGGAACCCAGTGTGTCTTGAACGTCACAGTGATGGGCATGGAGGCTCTTCCACTCCGATTCCTGCCGTTCCCGTGCGGGTTGTAGCGCCGCACCCGCCGGCGAAGCGGAAGAAGGAAGAAAATAAGGAATAGAAGAAAGAGGAGAAGAAGGTACGGAGTACCCCAACTGTCTTCAACCTGAGCGAGCTTGACTCGTAAGTTTCCTTTGTTCTGCATTGCTTTTCGTTGCCTGTTTACTTTGTACTTGTACTAATTTGTCCGTGTGCAGGCACTCTTCCAATGACTCCTCTAGCGATGGTGCTCGGGAGATGATGGGGGAGTCGAAAGTCGCGTCTCCTCCTCCTCAGACGGTGGCTACCTCTGAGGGTGCTGCTCCAAACCCTTCTCCGCAGGAGGTTCAGGTGGTTGCGCCTCAGAATTTTGCTAGCGGACCTTCGGCGTCGCCATCGGATCATGTGAGTTGTTCTGCCTCCTGCTATGGGGGAAGCCCCCGAGCGTCTGTAATGCGGTTTTCGTTGCGTGTTCTTCTTTTGAGTCTCAGAGGGAGCCCCCGAGCGCTTTCGTGTGTGTAATTTATTTCTGCTCTTTCTTTTGGGCGTAGCCCCCGAGTCCTTCTCTTGACTAGTAGGTTTTTTGCCTGCAGCCTTTTGTGCAGGATGCCAAACGATTGGTGCAGCAGCACCTGGTGCTGGAGGCCATCCTCAAACAGCTTCAAGGTACTGTTATACCTTGATGTTTGCTTCTTTGTGTATTCTTGTCTTGTTATCTGACGCTTGTATTTTTTGAATGCAGAGGAGCACAACACCTCCCTTCGTGAGATTGATGCTCTCAAAAAGATCCTCGGTCAAGCGGATAAGAAGGCCGAGGTCGCCATTGGTGCGAAGGAGTGCCTCGAGCTGGAGCTGGCCACTGCGGCCGAGGCTAAGGAGCGCCTGCAGCGGGAGGCCACGGACCGCGAGGAGCAGCTTGCCACTGCTGGGACTGCGCGTGAAAGAGAAGTGGCTGGCAAGCTTATGGCGGCTGGCAAGGCTGTTTCGGGTGAGTATCTTCACCTTCGTCTTTTTTGGTTTTCCTGTCTTTCTTCTGCGGTGCTTTTGTTCATTCCTCGTCTTGATTGTCTCAGATGTCGCGGGCATCGAGTTTGACCGCGGTGCTCTGGAGCACGGGAGTGCTCTGGATGATGCTACTGCAGCGGTCGAAGATCGCTGTAGCACCATCGTCAGCTCGCTTGCCAAGGCCAAGGAGGTCCTTGGGCGCTTCTACAAGGAGCTTGTCCCCAAGGGCATGGCCCTTGATGATGTTGACGCTCTGGCGGAGGCACTGTCAGCCGAAGCACCTGCGGCGTACAAGCGCAAGCAGAAGGGCATCGGTGCATCCGTCGGGCTGGCGATGGATTTGGCTGCTGGAGCGGAGCTGGACCTTCCCCAGGTCACTTCCCAGATGCCGACGACTGCTGATGGATCCGAGGTAGCCTTCACTACCTATTTTGCTCGATGTAAGCGTTATGGGCCGAAGTTGATCGATCTGCTGGCCGAGTACGCGCTATGGCAGCAGGGGGAAGCCAAGGCGAGGCAATCCGGCTCCGAGGCTACTCAGGGTGCCGCGTCTTAGGCGCTGTAGCTGTAGGATAGTTGTAGTCTCTTTTGTTGTAATTATTTTGATGAACAAATCCTTGTGCCACGTAGTGGCTTTTGATGCACTTAATGAATTTATTGAGTTATGTGCTCCTTCGTCTGCATGTTCATGTCTTTGCCTTTCTGTTGATCTAGGGTCCTTCGGGTGCTGATCCCGTTGACACCTCGCCTACAGCGCGGCTGCGGCCATCCTTGGATGATTCGTCGCAGCTTGCATTTCTTCGAGACTGTGTTCGTAGTCTCGAGAAAGAGTTGCTTGGGGTGCGTCGCCATGCCGACGTTTGGAAGTCCAAGGCGGATCGCGGTACTACCAGAGAGGAGTACTTGATGGCGGAATTGCTTCGATTATCCGAGCAGCTTCAGTGTAAGTTTTTCGAGTTGTTGCCCTTTTCTTCGAATGCGCCTGCTGGCATTGCATCTTACTTTTGTGCAAGTATTGCAGGTGCTAACCTTGCTCCCAGGGAGGAGAAGGAGCGTGTTGCTATTCGGGTCAATTGTTTGACTCAGCAGGACATGGAAGCCGGCGGGTTCTTCTGGATGGATCGTGACCGTGCTATGGTCCTTGCGACGGTGCGGGATCGTGTTCACCAAGTATCGCGGGTGCTTCGCCAGGTGCAGACTTCACTCGCGTCGGTTCTGCATGTGATGTTTTCGCTGGATGCTGCGCCTTCAACCCTTTCTGGTCTTCTGTCGAAGTTTCGGAACGTGCATCATGTCAAGGAATTGGTGAGGCAGCAGCTCGTCGCAGGGGTGAAGGCTGCGCTGTCCCTTGTTAGGCTGCACCATCATGATGTAGATCTGTCTGTTGTAGCGGCTAGGCCACCCCCTCGACTAGATGGTGGTGTGTGGTATATGCGTCCGCATTACGCGGCTGTAGGGCAGTATGCCGAAGAGATTGTAGATCTATTTGAGCAGCGTGCTCAGGTTATTCTTCAGAATAGGTAGTGCCTGTAAAAGAGATAAATGTAAAATTTGTATATATTTGACTGGGCGTGTTTTGCCCTTTGTTATAAAGGTTTGGTTGTTGTTTGGGCACGTAGTGCTTTGTTCGCATACGTGTCCTTTTCGTTAGCCTGACGTGGTCAGCTACTCAGGTGTACAGGTGTTATCCTCAGTCGACAGAATCGTGAGGTGGGGGGAGCCCCCGAGTGCGTTTGTAGCATGAAGTAAAAGTGCGAATAGGGAAACAAAATTTTTGGGGCGAGACACTTAGCTTTATTTATATCGTAATGGAGGATGTACATTGTTCGCCTGAGTAGCCTTGGCTGATAGCCTTATTGAAAGTAAAGGGGTAGGTAGCTAGGGGTAGAATCGTCGCAGGTGTGCGATGTTCCATGGGTTGGAGTATGCGACTCCAGACTCCACGTGCTTGAGGCGATAGGCGCCACCTGGGATGACTTCGGTGATGATGTAGGGTCCTTCCCATGGTGACTCGAATTTCTTCGGTCGTTCTTTCTTGAGTCGCAAGACGAGGTCTCCTTCGACGAAGGACCTTGGGCGCAGCCGTCGGCTGTGGTAGTTGCGGAGACTCTGCTGGTACACCGCTGATCGAGCTGCTGCTATATCTCGTGCCTCGTCGAGTGTGTCGACAGCGTCTTCGAGTGCAGCCGTGGATTCGGCTTCGCTATAAGCAACGACCCGGGGGGTCTGGTGGCGTACTTCGGCTGGTAGCACGGCTTTGGCTCCGTGCACCATGAAGAACGGCGTGTAGCCGGTGGAGCTGTTTGGCGTGGTACGCAAGCTCCATAGGACGGAGGGTAGCTCTTTCGTCCAGGCTCCGGCGAGTCGCTCGAGTGGGATCATGAGGCGCTTCTTGATGCCAGCGCGGATTAGGCCGTTGGCCTTTTCCACCTGCCCGTTCGTTTGCGGGTGCGCCACAGAGCCGTATGTGATGTTGATTCTGAGGCCTTCGCAGAAGTCTTGGAATTCTTCGGAGATGAAGTTCGATCCATTATCGGTGATGATGCTATGCGGTACGCCGAACCTATAGACAACGGATTCAAAGAATTTGACGGCAGTCTTGCCCTTTTGGTTAGTTATCGGCATGGCTTCGATCCACTTGGTGAATTTGTCGACTGCGACCAGGAGGTAGACATGCCCTTGTAGGGGTTCGTAGCATGGAAAACTAGGATTTGATTTATCCCTTTATTTTGCTCAGCGATGACACCTAGTACATGATGCAACCATTCCAACTTGTTCTGACACATTCATGTACCCTTCCCCTCCGGAGTGCCGGACCTTCCGGAACCTTCTAGAACATTCCCGATGAAAACACCGGAACCATTCTCCAACCCCGAAACA
Source organism: Avena sativa (assembly GCA_916181665.1). Taxonomy (NCBI): domain Eukaryota; kingdom Viridiplantae; phylum Streptophyta; class Magnoliopsida; order Poales; family Poaceae; genus Avena; species Avena sativa. The sequence continues at coordinate 374,690,617 of OV702293.1, read as the reverse complement.
GGACTTTCCTTATATGAATCTTATTCTCTGGACCATTCCGGATCTCTTCGTGATATCCCGGATCCCATCCGAGACTCCGAACAACATTCGGTCTCTTACTCATCATTCCATAACTATTCAACAACATCGAATCCTTAAGTGTGTCTCCCTACGGTTCGTGAATTATGCGGCCATGATCGAGACACTTATCCGAACAATAACCAATAGAGGAATCTGGAAATTCATATGGCTCCCACATATTTCTACGATTACTTTGCGATCGAATGAACCACTTACATACGATACCAATTTCCCTTTTTCTCACGTTAGTTTACTTATCCGAGGTTTTGATCGTCGGTATCTCTGCATACCTAGTTCAACCTCGTTACTGATAAGTTCTCTTTTCTCGTTCCCGTGATATGTGATCCCTTGTGAGCCAGTCACATGCTTGCAAGCCAATGGGATGACATTCCACCCAGAGGGCCCAGAGTATATCTATTCGTCATAAGGATGGACAAATCCCACTCTTGATCCATGTGTCTCAACCAATACTTTCTGAACACTCAATGCCACCTTTATAGCCACCCAGTTACGGTGTGGTGTTTGATGTCATCAAAGCATCCTCCCGGTGATGGTGATATGCATGATCTCATGGTCTAAGGAATTAGGTTTACTATGTATCAGAAAGCTTATAGAAATTGAACTATTAAAATGACTTGATCTTTATGCTACGCTTATCTATAGGAGTATGTCCATCATACCATTCTCCTAACGATATGATCTTGTTGTTAATAACATCTCAATGTTCATGATGGGGAAACCACAATCATTTATTAACCAACAAGCTAGTATTATGAAGAGGCTTTACTAGGGACTCTTATTTAGTTTATAAATCACACAAATGTTAATGTTTCCTTGTTAATACCATTATAGCATGAATGTAAACATTTATCATAAACACAAAGATATAATAATAACTACATTTATTATTGCCTCTAGGGCATATCTCCAACAGTCTCCCACTTTCACTAGAGTCAACTAATCTAGATTACATGGTAATATACCGAACACCCATGGCAGTTTGGTGTTGGTCATGTTTTGCCCTCGGGAGAGGTTTAGTCAACGGATCCGCCACATTCAGATCTGTGTGTACTTTGCAAATCTTTATGTCACCATCTTGGACATGTTCTCGAATAGCGTGAAAACGTAGCTTGATGTGCTTCAGCTTCTTGTGTGACCTTGGTTCTTGCGCATTGGCTATGGCGCCCATGTTATCACAGTAGATAGACATTGGGTCCAGCGCCCTTGGAACCACACCGAGCTCTGTAATGAACTCCTTCATCCATATCGCTTCTTGTGAAGCCTCTGAAGCAGCTATGTATTCCGATTCAGTTGAAGATCTCGCCAGAATGCTTTGCTTTGCACTCCTCCAGCTAACTGCTGCACCATTCAAAGTAAATACGTATCCAGATTGAGATTTAGAATCATCCGGATCGGTGTTCCAACTAGCATCGGTGTAACCATTAACAACGAGCTGTTCATCACCTCCATAAGAAAGAACCATATCCTTAGTTCTTCTCAAGTACTTAAGGATGTTTTTGACCGCTGTCCAATGATCCACTCCTGGATCACTTTGATATCTGCTAGTAAAACTAACAGCATATGCAATGTCGGGTCTAGTACATAGCATGGCATACATGAGAGATCCTATGGCTGAGGCATAGGGAGTCTTACTCATCCTTTCTCTATCTTCTGTCGTTGCTGGACTTTGAGTTTTACTCAAGGTCGTATTGGGCAACATGGGCAAGAACCCTTTCTTGCTATCTTCCATTCCAAACCTCTTTAGAACTTTGTCCAAATATGTACTTTGTGACAATGATATTAGGCGTCTCGATCTATCTCTATAAATCTTTATGCCTAATATGTAAGCTGCTTCGCCAAGATCTTTCATTGAAAAACTATTATTCAAATATTCCTTGACACTATTAAGAAGGTCTACATCATTCCCAATCAACAATATGTCATCTACATATAGTATTAAGAATGCTACAGAGCTCCCACTCACTTTCTTGTAAATACAAGCTTCTCCATAAGTTTGTATAAAACCAAAACTTTTGATCACCTTATCAAAATGTTGATTCCAACTTTGGGATGCTTGCTTCAATCCATATATGGACCGCTGAAGTTTGCATACCTTGTTAGCATCTTTAGGATCGACAAAACCTTTGGGTTGCATCATATACAACTCTTCATCAATGTCTACATTGAGGAACGCTGTTTTGACATCCATTTGCCATATCTCATAATCATAATATGCAGCGATTGCTAACAAAATCCTCATAGACTTTATCTTCGCTACTGGTGAGAAAGTCTCATCGTAGTCAACCCCTTGAATTTGTCGAAACCCTTTTGCGACAAGTCGAGCTTTATAGACAGTAACATTACCATCAGCATCTGTTTTCTTCTTGAAAATCCATTTGTTCTCGACAGCCTTCCGGCCATCCGATAAGTCCACCAAAGTCCATACTTGGTTTTCGTACATGGATCCAATCTCGGATTTCATGGCTTCTTGCCATTTATTGGAATCTGGGCTCATCATCGCTTCCTCATATGTCGCAGGGTCATCGGTGTTGTCCACCAACATGACACTCATAACAGGATCATACCAATCAGGAGTGGTACGAGTTCTCGTTGACCTGCGAGGCTCTGTAACAACTACAACCGAAGTTTCATGATCATCATCATTAGCTTCCTCTCTTATTGGTGCAGGCACCACAGGAACTTATTCTGGTGCTGCGCTACTCGCAAGTTCGAGAGAAGGTTCGACAACCTCGTCGAGTTCTACTTTCCTTCCAGTCACTTCTTTCGAGAGAAATTCCTTCTCTAGAAAGGATCCATTCTTGGCAGAGAAGATTTTGCCTTCGGATCTATGATAGAAGGTATACCCAATAGTTTCCTTTGGGTATCCTATGAAGACGCATTTTTCCGCTTTGGTTCAAGCTTGTCCGGTTGTAACTTCTTTACATAGGCTTCGCAACCCCAAACTTTAAGGAACGACAATTTAGGTTTCTTCCCAAACCATAATTCATACGGTGTCGTTTCAACGGATTTAGATGGTGCCCTATTTAAAGTGAAGGCGGTTGTTTCTAATGCATAACCCCAAAATGATAGCGGTAAATCTGTAAGTGACATCATAGAACGAACCATATCTAAGAGAGTTCGATTACGACGTTCAGACACACCATTACGCTGTGGTGTTCCCGGCGGTGTCAATTGTGAAAGTATTCCGCATTTCTTCAAATGCTCGCCAAACTCGTAACTTAGATATTCACCTCCACGATCAGAACGTAGAAATTTAATCTTCATGTTACGTTGATTCTCCACCTCACTTTGAAATTCCTTAAACTTCTCGAAAGTTTCGAACTTATGTTTCATGAAATAGATATACCCATATCTACTCAAGTCATCCGTGAAGGTAAGAACATAACGATAACCACCGCGCGATGCTACACTCATTGGACCACACACATCGGTATGTATGATTTCCAATAAGTCCGTAGCTCGCTCCATCACACCAGAAAATGGAGTCTTAGTCATTTTACCCATCAGACATGCTTCGCATCTTTCAAGTGATTCTAAATCAAGTGATTCAAGAAGTCCATCGGAATGGAGTTTCTTCATACGCTTCACTCCAATGTGACCAAGACAACAGTGCCACATATAGGTCGAGATATCGCTCGATTTGAAACGTTTAGCTTCAATGTTATTAATATGTGTATTTCCACTATCGAGATTCAATAAGAATAGACCATCTATCAAAGGTGCATGTGCATAAAACATATTACTCATATAAATCGAACAACCATTATTCTCGTACTTAAACAAGTAACCGTCTCGCAATAAACAAGATCCCCGATATAATGTTCATGCTTAACGCGGGCACCAAATAACAATTATTTAAGTATAAAACTAATCCCGATGGTAGATGAAGAGGTAGCGTGCCGACCGCGATCACATCAACCTTTGATCCATTTCCTACGCGCATCGTCACCTCGTTCTTCGCTAGCTTCCATTTATTCTGCAGCACCTGTTTCGAGTTACAAATATGAGCAACCGAACCAGTATCAAATACCCAGGCACTACTACGAGTACTAGTGAGATACACATCAATAACATGTATATCGGATATACCTTTCTTCTTGATGTTGTCGTTCTTCAAATCCGCCAAGTACTTTGGGAAATTCCGCTTCCAGTGACCTTCTCCCTTGCAGTAAAAGCACTCAGTATCAGGCTTAGGTCCAGCCTTGGTCTTCTTCGTCGATGTGGTAACTTTCTTACCACCCTTCTTGAAGTGTCCCTTTTGCTTAGACTTGCATTTCTTGAATTTGGTGGTCTTATTGACCATCAACACTTGGTGCTCTTTCTTGATCTCCACTTCTGCAGATTTTAACATGGAGAAGAGTTCTGGCAACTGCTTGTTCATGCTTTGCATATTGTAGTTCATCACAAAGTTCTTGTAACTTGGTGGTAGCGATTGGAGGACACGGTAAATCCCCAAAGCATTAGGAATCACTATACCCAAGCTTTGGAGTTTGTTTGTGTGCCCAGACATCTTAAGCACATGCTCACTAACGGAGCTGCCCTCTTCCTTCTTGCAGTTAAAGAACTTTTGAGAAGCCTCATAGCTCTCAACTACTGCGTGAGTCTCAAATATCAGTTTGAGTTCACGGACAATATCATGTGGGTCTGAATTCTCAAACCTTTTCTGAAGCTCCGATTCTAAACCATACAAGATAGCACACTGAACTGTGGAGTACTGAGTCTTCCGAGCGAGGTAAACATTCTTTACTTCATCGGTAGCATCAGCTGCAGGCGGGTCACCCAGCGGTGCATCCAGCACATAGGTCAAATTACCATCATTGAGGACAATCCTCAAATTGCGGAACCAATCCGCGAAGTTGCTTCCATTGTTTTTCAACTTTTCTTTCTCTAGGAACGCATTAAAATTGATGGTAGGGGCCGCCATTCATCTACAACATATTTGCAATAGTTTAGACTAAGTTTATGACAAATTGAGTTCTAATTAATAGTTAAATTAATCTAGGTGAACTCCCACTCAAAACAATATCGCTCACATTGTTTTAGTGATCACACGAACCAAATCCACCACATCAAAACCGATCATCATTAGAGTTGATGTAGCTTCAATGGCGAACAATCGACATGTTCATCATATCTATTATATGATTCATGCTTTACCTTTCGGTGATCCGTGTTCCGAGACCATGTCTGTACATGCTAGGCTCGTCAAGATCAAACCTTAGCTTCCGCATGAGCAAATCTGGCTTGCTCACGTTGTATACACTTGTAGAATCTAACACACCCGATCATCACGTGGTGCTTCGAAACAATAAGCTTTAGCAACGGTGCTTACTAAGGATGAACACTTTAGAACTTGAAATTCATGTGCATGAGGGATCATATTATAATGCTACCATCGTTAACTAAGCAATACAAGATGCATAAAGGATTAACATCACATGCAATTCTTAATATGTGATATGATATGGCCTTTCTTCTTTGTGCTTCCGATCTCCATCTTCAAGCACGAACATGATCTCCATCATCACCGGCATTGCATCAAGGTCAATGACGCTGCTCCATGGTTGTCTTCCACTAGCTTCAACTATTACAACTACTTTGAATAGACACGCGGGTCTTAACAGAAATTAAAGACAACCATATGGCTCCTTCCGGTTGCCAACTTACAATAAGGAACATTGCATACATCAAATATAATCACAATCATGGCCATATCACATCACAGCACACCCCTGCAAAACAAAGTTAGACGCCTCTAATTTCTTTGCATATTTTACGTGGTTGGGGGCTTTCAATAAGTGTCGATCTAACTTACTAACAAGAACCACAACGTTGATGTTTGAACTATCAAGTGCCCGTTGTAAATTGGATCTTGACTACAATGGGAGAGACAGACACCCGCAAAGCCACTTATGCAATACAAGTTGCATGTTGAGCGTGGAGCAAGTCTCATGAACGATGTCATGTAAGGTTAGCCCGGGCCGCTTCATCCCATCATACCGCAAGATGCAAAGTACACAAGAAGCAATTGATAATAAAAGCACCACCGCCCACAATGACCATTGTGTTCTACTCGTGCAACAGATCTACATATAGACACGGCTCTGATACCACTGTAGGGGTTCGTAGCATGGAAAACAAAAAAATTCTACCGCATACAAACAAACAAGCCAAGATCTATCTACTAGATTGTAGCAACGAGTCAATGGAATAACTCACCCTCGAAGATTCCAAAGTGTTTAACGAGAGCGGATTCTCGTGGTTGATGTAGTCATACTCTTGGCGATCTCAAGATCGTGTAGACGATCCTTCCGGCGCTGCGTTCCGGCAGCGCTTCGATAGTCGATCACACGTTCGGTACTCGATGAAGACCTTCCTCTCCGTTGTTCCAGCAGGAAGCGGAGGTTGTAGCACTCTCCTCGTGATTCCGGCAGCACGACGGCGTGGTACTGGAAGTAGAGGGGAGATCTCGCAGGGCTTCGCCTTAAGCCGGAGCGAGTATGGTGGACTATGAGAGAGGCCTTGGCGATCTAGGGTTTAGACACACCAAGGAGAGAGGGCTAGGCCGGCGGCTAGGGCAAGGGGATTGCCCCCAAGTCGGCGGCTAGGGTTTTCCCTAGGGCGGCGGCGGCTGCAGGAGGGCCGGCGGCTAGGGCTAGGGTTTTGGGTGGTGGAGGTGCAGATCTAGAGGGGCAGCCCTGCCCCTCCTTTTATAGGTGGAGGGCGCCGGCCAAGGGGGAGGGAGTCCTCCCCCAACTCGGCCTCCAAGGACGGCGGTGGAGGGAGAGGAACTCCTCTCCAAGTAGGTTTCCTACTCTCCCTCCACCAAGCAAACTTGCCGTTTGACTTTTCAAATTGGCGTTTGACTTTTCAAACTAGGATTTGATTTATCCCTTTAATTTGCTCAGCGATGACACCTAGTACATGATGCAACCATTCCAACTTGTTATGACACATTCATGTACCCTTCCCCTCCGGAGTGCCGGACCTTCCGGAACCTTCTAGAACATTCCCGATGAAAACACCAGAACCATTCTCCAACCCCGAAACATGACTTTCCTTATATGAATCTTATTCTCCGGACCATTCCGGATCTCTTCGTGATATCCCGGATCCCATCCGAGACTCCGAACAACATTCGGTCTCTTACTCATCATTCCATAACTACTCAACAACATCGAATCCTTAAGTGTGTCTCCCTACGGTTCGTGAATTATGCGGACATGATCGAGACACTTCTCCGAACAATAACCAATAGAGGAATCTGGAAATTCATATGGCTCCCACATATTTCTACGATTACTTTGCGATCGAATGAACCACTTACATACGATACCAATTTCCCTTTGTCTCACGATAGTTTACTTATCCGAGGTTTTGATCGTCGGTATCTCTGCATACCTAGTTCAACCTCGTTACTGATAAGTACTCTTTTCTCGTTCCCGTGATATGTGATCCCTTGTGAGCCATTCACATGCTTTCAAGCCAATTGGATGACATTCCACCCAGAGGGCCCAGAGTATATCTATCCATCATAAGGATGGACAAATCCCACTCTTGATCCATGTGTCTCAATCAATACTTTCTGAACACTTAATGCCACCTTTATAGCCACCCAGTTACGGTGTGGTGTTTGATGTCATCAAAGCATCCTTCCAGTGATGGTGATATGCATGATCTCATGGTTGAAGGAATTAGGTTTACTATGTATCACAAAGCTTATAGCAATTGAACTATTAAAATGACTTGATCTTTATGCTACGCTTATCTATAGGAGTATGTCTATCATACCATTCTCCTAACGATATGATCTTGTTGTTAATAACATCTCAATGTTCATGATGGGGAAACCACAATCATTTATTAACCAACAAGCTAGTATTATGAAGAGGCTTTACTAGGGACTCTTATTTAGTTTACAAATCACACAAGTATTAATCTTTCCTTGTTAATACTGTTATAGCATGAATGTAAACATTTATCATAAACACAAAGATATAATAATAACTACATTTATTATTGCCTCTAGGGCATATCTCCAACAGCCCTCCTTTCGAGGACCTTGGCAGTTTGCCGATCATGTCGAGGCCCCATTGGGTGAAGGGCCAGGCCAAAGGTATGGGCCTGAGCTCTGACCCGGGTGCATTTGGTTTGTCAGCGAACCTTTGGCACCCTTTGCATCTTCGGACGATGTCCTTTGCATCATTCATGGCCGTTGGCCAATAGAATCCAGCTCGTAGAGCTTTGGCGACAAGGGAGCGGATGCTTGTGTGATGGCCGCAGATGCCCTCGTGGATGTCTTGGAGGATGGTTTTCCCGTCACCGATGGTGACGCACCTTTGTAGTACACCCGAAATGTTGCGCTTGTACAACTCTGTAGGGTTCACAGCATAGAAAACAAAAAATTTCCTACGATGTGAACTATGTACCAAGATCTATCTATTAGATACAAACAACGGGCGGATGTATATCCGTAGAGAACATACCCTTGAAGACCGACAAAGCTTAACGAGTTCAACTCGTGGTTGATGTAGATGATCTCTTGTCGATCTCAAGATAGATAGGAAGTCCTAGCGCCACAAATCAGCAGCGCATCTGTGCTCGCACACACGTTCGAGGCACCAAGCAACCTCCGCCTCCTCGCTCCAGAGATGCAGCGGAAGCACAACTCTTTCTTGCCGAATAGCCACCGGGAACATGTATCTCGCTAGTCCGAGACCATGGGGGATAAATTCTAGAGGGGGAGAGAGATCCTTCACGAGGAGGTGTGAGTGAGAAGTGAGAGGAGGGGCTCCTTATATAGGGGAGGGGCAGCCCAAGGGGGCATGGCCGCCGGCCATGGAGGGTTCCCCCACCTCTCCCTCATTCATGTGGGTGGACACTCCACTCACAAAATGGCCCTTCAATTTTCTTCACTCAAAAACCCACTCAAATTCCCATTAAATTTCCACCAAATTTAATGCAAACTCTCATTAAATAAAACTCTTTTATTTTATTCAGAATTTTGTCAATTACTTTAATGACAAACATTCAGAAATAACCCCTTGCTAGAATTCTATTTCACATGCATAACCACTTTATGCAATTTCACCCGAAAACCTGTTTCGGTATCTAGTGAAATAAATTTCTGCACTTGTTCATTCTTTCGGCATGAAACTTTTGCTCCAATTGGATGTCGGTGTCTCTTAAGTGTGTCACCCTACGGTTCATGAATAATGCGGACATGATCGAGACCCCTCTCGGATCAATAATCAGAAGCGGGATCTAGAGACCCATACTGACTCCCACACATTCAACGATGACTTTCTTGTGATCGTCGGAACCTTTTACGCTAGTATCTTAATCCCTTTGTTTCACGATATATTACATGTCCGAGATTCGATCATCGGTATCTCCATACCTAGTTTGATCTCGTTACTGACATGCACTCTTTTCTTGTTCCCGTGATATAACATTCTAGTGATCAAATCACTTGCTTGCAAGCTAATCAATGTGATATCACCGAGAGGGCCCAGAGTATATCTATCCGTCATCGGGATGAAAAAATTCCACTCTCAATCCATGAGCCTCAACATAACACTTTATTAGTTCTGAATCCATCTTTATAATCACCCTGTTACGGTGTGACGTTTGATGTTATCAAGAAACTCTTCCGGTGTTAGTGATTGACATGATCTCATGGTCTAAGGATTAGGATCACTTCGTAAGTTGTTATATCAATATAAACTCAATGACTTTGATCGTAATGCTATACTTCGGATGAATGTTCATCACACCATTACACTAATGTTATGATCCCGTTATTAACAACATCCAATATCCATGATCAGGAAACCTTGATCATCTTGTTAATCAACGAGCTAGTTTATGAGAGAGGCATAACTAGGAACTTTCTGTTTGTTTATTAAACACACGTGTATTAATGTTTCCGTATTAATACAATTATAGCATGCAAAATAAACATCTATCATATACTTGGAATACACATAATAAACACTTTATTATTGCCTCTCAGGGCATAATCCCTTCAAGCTCACCATTGATGATGGTGAAGGCTTTTGACCGGCGAGATATGCGCCGGGCATCTGTCGGGCTATCAGATAGTTCTCCGTCTATCAAGTACTGGAGGTACGGTCGTGTCCAGGTTTCTTCGACTGCCATTACCTGCATCAGGTTGACCGTGGCGACCTCTGTGTCTAGTTTTTCGGGTCCTTCATGACCTTCGGGTAGCGTAGCCCCCGCGTGTTCTGCTTCTTCAGGTGATCCCTTGGGGAATTTCCTCTTGATGGATGGCACACAGATCTGTTCGAGGAACACACCTGGTGGCACCCTTGCACAAGTGGAGCCGATGTTGGCGAGTCTGTCGGCTTCCTCGTTGCTTTCTCTTCCAACGTGCCGAAGCTCGTAGCCGTCGAATTCTCCTTCGAGTGCGTTGTAGAGTGCGCGGTACGCGATCATATTTTTGGCGTGTGTGTCGCACTCATTCATCGTCTGTTGGACGACGAGATTGGAGTCACCATAGATGACCAGGCGCATTGCACCGCAGATCTTTGCCATCCTCATGTCCTGGATGAGGGCTTTGTATTCAGCCTCGTTGTTGGAAGCCTAGAATTTCATCCGAAGGACGTACTTCATCTTGTCGCCCTGCGGGGAGGTCAGTATGACCCCAGCTCCTGCTCCATCTTCACGCTTGGAGCCGTCGAAGTGCATCGTCCATGACTTTGACATGTCTGGGGTGTCTGGCAGCTGCAGCTCCATCCAGTGTACAAGGAAGTCCGGGAGGACCTGAGACTTGATTGCGAGTCGCTTCTTGTAGACGATGTCTAGGGGTGACAGCTCGATGCCCCATAGGGCTACGTGTCCTGTGGCCTCTGGGTTATTCAGGATGCTGTTCAGGGGTGCCTCATTGACAACCATCACCTGGTGCTCCTGTAAGTAATGGCTCAACTGTCGAGCCGTCATGAACACGCCGTAGGCGAGTTTCTGGTAGTGAGGGTACCTCTGCTTTGTTAGCGTCAATACCTCGCTGAGGTAGTAGATTGGGCGTTGGACCCCGTGGGTCTTGCCTTCTTCGGGTCGTTCAACCACCATTACGGTGCTTACCACCTGGTGTGTGGCTGCTATGTACAGCAGTAGGGGCTCGCGCTCCTTTGGCGTGACCAAGACGCGCGAGGTGGAGAGCAGCCGCTTTAGATCTTCGAATGCGTCGTCCGCTTCAGGTGTCCACTCGAATTTATCTGCCTTGCGTAGCAGTTGGTAGAATGGCAGGGCCTTCTCGCCCATGCGGCTGATGAACCTGCTCAATGCCGCTATTCGTCTTGCGAGCTACTGGACACCCTTGAGGTTTTTTGGCTTCTCCATGGCCATGATGGCCCGGATTTTCTTCAGGTTCGCCTCGATCCCTCGCTGGGGGATGAAGTAGCCGAGGAGCTATCCTGATGGGACACCGAAGGCGCACTTTTCGGGATTGAGCTTGATCCTGTAGCGGTCGAGATTATCGAACGTCTCGCGGAGATCGTCGATGAGCGTTCTTGCCTCCCTGGTTTTGATGACTATGTCGTCGACATAGACTTGGATGTTGCGACCGATCTGGTCCTTGAGGCATGCCTGCATGCATCGCTGGTACGTGGCACCTGTGTTCTTTAGCCCGAAGGGCATTGTGTTGTAGCAGAACACTCCGAACGGTGTAATAAACGTTGTTTTCTATTGATCTTCGACCTTGAGTCGAATCTGGTTGTAGCCGGAGTAGGCGTCGAGGAAGGAGAGTTTCTCGCATCCTGCAGTCAAATCAATGATCTGATCGATCCGAGGAAGGGGGAAGTGGTCCTTTGGGCAGTGCTTGTTCAGCGACGTGAAATCCACGCACATCCGCAGGATGTCCGTGTCCTTCTTGGGGACCATCACTGTATTTGCGAGCCACTCTCTTTCTTTGATCTCCCTGATGAAGTCTGCAGCGAGTAGTCTGTTGATTTCCATCCCGATGGCTTCGGCCCGTGGCTCGGACAGTCTCCGGATGGACTGCTTGACGGGCTTGGTGTCTGGAAAGACGTTGAGTGCGTGCTCCGCGAATTCCCTGGGAACTCCTGGCATGTCCGCAGGACACCAGGCGAAGATTTCCCAGCGCTCACGGAGGAATTCGACGAGCGGGTTTTCCTATGCGGGGCTGAGGTCGTTGGCGATCAACGCCGTCTTGGAGGCATCCGTCGGGTGGACCTGCACCTTTTTTGTGTTGACGGTGGAGTCGAAGGACATGTCAGGTGCATTTTGTCGTGCGACTGGGGGTGCCCCATTGTCTGTCACCTCGCGGAGCCTTACGAGCTCATCCTACATGCCGAATGACTGGGAGATTCTGTTGAAGTCCCTGTCGCAGTGGTCCGATCGGGTGAAGCTCCCGTTGACCGTGATGACGCCCCTGGGTCCTGGCATCTTGAGTAGCAGGTATGCGTAATGTGGGACAGCCAAGAACCTTGCGAATGCTACACGCCCGAGGATGGCGTGGTATTGTGATGGCCAGTCCACCACTTTGAATTCAAGCTGCTCGCATTGGAAGTTGTCCGGCTTGTCGAAGATGACGTCGAGCCATATTTTGCCCAGGGGAATATGCCCTTTCCTGGGACGATGCAGTGGAACATTGTGTCTGACTGTTCCAGGCTGCACAGCGGGATCCGCATTGCTGCTAGAGTACTTGCGAACATCAGGTTGATACCGCTGCCACCGTCCATGAAGACGCGGCTCATCTCGAAACCTCCGATCTGCGCCTCCAGCACCAGGGCAGCATGACCTAGGCGAGGGATCTGGCAAGGGTGATCCGAACGGCTGAACGTGATGCAGGACTCCGATCCGCTGAGGTACTCAAGGATGGAGGGTGGAGTTGTCACGGCCAGGTTGATCTGACGGGTGATTTTCTTCTGCACCCTATTCGTCGGGCGCCCTTTCTGGATCATCAGTGCTCCTTTCGGCGGGGGATACCCGTGCCCAGCGTTGTTCTGTGCTGGTGCGACTGGTTGGTTCGGGCCTCCTGCAGGTGGCGGTGGAGGAGCTCCATGCGCTATTTCACCTGGTGCAGGTGCGTTTCTGAACCCGGGGGGTGGAGCTTGCTGCCTCATCTGAGCCATGCTTTCGCTGAGCTTCTGGAACTCGCGGCAGTCCTTGAGCATGTGGCTTGCCTTATTCTTACCATCCTGCTTGTCGATGTAGAAGTGGATGGTGCATGGACCCGAAAGTTTTTCGTATGCTGAGGGCTCGTTATCACGATCGCGGCGTTTCCACGACTGTGCTGGGCGTCCTCCATCGTGGAAGTTGCCTCCGCGGTATCCGCCACTGTTGCGGTTGGCATCGTTGCGGCGATCGGCGTAGCCGGCCGCGACCATGTCGGGTCCATCGCGATCGTCGTAGACGCATGGTCTCCTCTTATTACGGCGTTCCTGTCGTCGGCCGTAATCATCCTCTTCCTCCGAGTGTGCCCGGTGGACGGAATCTTCACTGTCGGCCCACCTGTTGCCGATGTCCATGAGGTGGTCCAGTGTCTTGGGCTTGACGCGCCCGAGTTCCTCCTTGAAGTCCTGGCGCTTGACGCCGTCCTTGAAGGCGTCGATGGCCCTCTCTTTGGAGATGTGTGATGTGGAGTTCTTGGTGTTGGACCAGCGTAGTATGTACGAGCGAATGGATTCGCCCGTTCGTTGAGTGCAGGCTCGCAACTCCTCGATTGAGGCGGGTCTCTTACTGGTGCCTTTGAAGTTTCGGATGAAACTGTAAGCCAGCTCCTCCCCGCTTCGGATGGATCCTGAGGATTGGCTGCTAAGCCAGATCCGAGCTGCGCCTGTCAGCTGCAGCTGAAGGCATTGCATGGCGGTTTCCTTGTTTCCACCGTGTAGCTTGACGGATGACAGGTGGTCGCTGAGCCATGCCTTCGGGTCCTGTGTGCCGTCGAACTTCGGAGTATCCGAAGGAAGCTTGAAATTTCGCGGCATCCGTGTCCGTCGGACAGATCTGCTGAAGCACCGGGCTCCACAGAGTTCTCCTTCATCTTCGTCCATCTCGGATTCAGACGAGCATGCGCTCTTGGCTCGCTCTTTGTCGATTTTGCGCTGTGTTAGCGTGTCTCTGGCGTAGTAATCGCGGCTGCGATGACGCGAGCTCTTGTGCCTTCGAGGAAGGTCATGGTCCTCTTCTTTGGATGAAGGAGTGGGGCTGCGGTTGAACCTGACCGTAGATTTCTTTTTCGGCTCCGTAGGAGTTTCTTGATGGAGCGCAGCTCCGACGAGTCTGAGTCCGGTGAGTGCAGACTTGTGCATGGCTCTCTTTGGGTCCCCCTCCGGAGGTGGGTGGGCCGCGAGGTACGCAGTGCCTGCTATGATCGCAGCTTGCGGTGTCTTCGGGATGATGTTTCCATCGGCATCCATCTCCATGAAGGATGCGTTGAGGGTTCGGGTCACCTCGCGGCGCTCCTTGGGGTCCATGTTCTCCGTTCCGGAGCGATGCTTATTTGCCGTGGTTGTCTTCGAGCTGGAGCCGATGCCCATGGCGGAGAGCGTAGCTCGTCACGCGCTGGACTTCGAGGCTGCTTGCTTGCGTTTGTCGAGAACCTCTTGCATCTTGACCTGCTTCTTGTGCTCCTCGATCAGGAGCAGATGGTAGGCCATCAGCAGGTCCTATGAGGAGTCTGCAGGCAGGACTATGCTGCCCGCCACGGCGGCACATGCCTGGGCCCATCCTTCTTTGCTAAGGCGGATGACATGGTTGTTGTTGTCCCTTTCAGGTGGGGGGGACTGGCTTCTTCTGTTCCCGCCATTTCGATCTTGCGGGTTAGGTGTCGGGTCGGACGTGGTCGTGGGTTCGATTCCCACAGACGGCGCCAATTGACGAGGTTTCGACTCGTCAATGCCCATTGTTATGGACTTGGGTTTTGGAGAAGATGGGGATGCTGGAGATCGCGGAACGGTTAGCAAACAAGCAACACGGGGACACGAGGTTTACCCAGGTTCAGGCCCCCGGAGGGAAAACCCTACTCCTGCTTGTCTGCTCTTGATTACGGCAGAACCGGTGATTACAGGGGTGCGCAGATGCAATCTGGCATGGATGTGTGTATGCGGAAGTATGAGAGAGAGATCTAGGTGGTACCCTCCTGGCCTTTATATAGACTTAGGCAGGTCCCGGGCACAGATCTAGTCGGTTACAGGTTCTAGGGTTTACCCCTTTGAATTTCCTATCTACTCTAGTCTTACTCTCCAAGGATCCGAAGGCGTCATGGGCCTTGGCCACTCGAAAATCTTCATGGGCCAGCGTATATTTGTCGTGGGCCTTCCTTGGGCTGGACCAGGTATGCTGAGATCGTGTACCCGTGGGGTATAACCATGTCAGTGGGATGTACTAAGACCACCACGCCATAAAATGCCTCACCATATTCTCTTGTGAACCTCGCAACAAGAGGCCTCGTTCACTTATTCACTATCGGTGCACTTGTCGGTGGCAATCCATAACCTCTCACAAAGATTGGGGCACTTATCCACAACTTAATTGGAGACTCCCAACAAACAATCTCGGGGAAAGCTCCACAACTTAATTGGAGGCCCCAAGTAATCCACAAACCTGCAAAACAACTAGACCGTCTAGGGTTCCAAGAACCCAAGAGTAAAAAGCTTCTCACCTTTCACCCAATTGAATCCTCACCGAGACTCAAACCAATGCACAAAATGCAATGGCAAGAATACAAGAAGTGCTCAAGTCCTTCTCTCCCAAATTCCACCAAAGCTACAAAAGCTAGTGGGAGAATAAGAGAGGAAGAACATGAGGAAATTCATAAAACCATCCCCAAGATATGGATCACAAGATGTTCTCCGCACATAGAGGAGAGATGGATTGGTGGAGTTGTAGATCTAGATCCCCTTTCAAATCTCCCAAAAAGATTCAAAAAATATGGGAGGGATTGAGAGTATTTGTAAGCTCTTGAAGGTTAAAACAATGAAGGAGATAAATAATGCAAGCAACCAGCTTAAGGAGGAATAAGGAGTCTATTTATACCCCTCCCCAAAGAAATATGACCGTTTGGGACCTCCCAGGCCGGATAATCCACCCCTCCCCCAGATATTCCGGATTCCCCGAGCCAAAATATGGCTAAGGACTTCCTGGCGCGGCCCTCTATATAGGGGGCGGATATTTGGGCCGGATAATCTGCCCCTCCGAAAACTGGCAGAAATAGTAAAACTGAAATCATCATAGCTTTTGCATCCAGACTCCGATTTTGATGATCTTGGGCTCGTTTCGAACATAGTAACAAGATCTACAATATAATGCAGGGAACCATCATAGTACAGCAAGGGATGATATAACCAAATTATGAAAGGTTTAGCCTATCTATAAAAGACAAGCCGGCAAAACCTCCAATATCAGAAACACAATAGAGAATGCATATGAGATCCTTTTTCGATGAAATTGAGCTTGCCATGGAGACTGACACAAGATCTAAATCCTCTCATGGATAAGAACCAAATAATAACCAAGAAATATGATGCAATTATGCAAAGGTTTGAGCTCTCACCGAGGGATATGATCAGGTTACTCACTCGAGAGCCCCTCTTGATAGTACGGTTATCTATCCTATAAACCATTCTCCCCAACTAACACCATGATACCAGTAAGAAATAAACCCTATCAATACCATACCTTTACCTTGCGCATATAACACATGATCTTGATGGACGATCTTCTATACCTCAAGATGGAGCACCTTTCTTGATTGCTCTAGCTTGGTGAAGACTTGGAATTTGCTCCCCATACTTCACTATGGAAGAGACTCTATTTTAGCCATATCTTCACATATCCATGATCACCATAAAGATGGCAAGCTTCAAGCATATGATCTCTTTGAGATGGATCATCTTGAACTTGCACTTCATTTGTTCTTTCTTTATTATATTGGTGTCTTGAAGGTATACAAGAGGTATCACTCTATCTTATTCTTCAAGACACACTTGATATAGGACCAACTCTCACTTGACCAATATCTGGGTCACTCTTGAAACCTTGGTCAACACTTGATCTTCTTCACTTTCTTCTTCTTTCAACCTTGAAGCTAACATATGGTTCAAGTATTGCCTATGCAGAAATCCTGCAAGTAAAACTCAACACAAACATAAGTCCATAAAGATTTTTATTAATTACCAAAACCACACATGGGGCACACGTGCTCTTTCAGTGGTGGTGGAGAGGTCAGCGTTGTCGAGGTCAGCGTCGCGACGGAAGACGATGCAGTTTGGTGTGATAGAGAGGTCAGCACGGTCGAAGTCGGCACCACCACGGAAGACGATGCGGTCTAGCATGGTGGAGAGATCAATGCCATCATGGAAGACGGTGTGGTCCGGTGTGGTGGAGAGGTTAGCGTTGTCATGGATATAGGGCTAGGGTTAAGGTTAGTGGGGTATTTTTTCGGATAAGGATGGCAGCGACATGTGTGGGCTGAAGTGGAAAGAAATATGATTCCTAAATACCCCAACCTTTGCCTCATCAAACTTTTGGCAAGTCAAACGTGTCCATATTCCCTGGACATTCTATTTTATTAATATTAGTATTGGTTAGAAAATCACCAAAGAATGCACCAAAATAGGGATATCAGTAAACATGTACTTGTGCAAGAATCGTGGCATTACACTTTCCAAAACGAAGAAGCTACCAAAATAACACTATAGATTACTCGATCTATTACAAGATTAATTACTATAAACTAACACTGGCAAGATAATTAACTCTAACTACATCTAGTTGCAAGCTTGTCCAACCTATCTATAATGTGTTGCACCCTTCTGGTCAATCTAGTGCACCACTCCCTCAGTGCTAACATACGATCATTTGCCTGATTCTACACTTCCTAGATTGCACCACTCCCTCAGTGCTAACATACGATCATTTGTCTGATTCTACACTTCATGGAATGCAGGTTTCATGTGTTCGCCGCAAGTGGTGTGCATCCTTTGCTTGTTTTATTTGATCTCGCTAAATCAGAGCTCGCACAACGATTGTTGGTGTTGCGGGTTGAATCCAGAGCACCCAACGGCATGAAGCTGCACTAGGACGACATCATGAGAGGAACTTGCGGCCAGGGTTCTCTGCGAAGTTCTTTTCATAGGACATGTATGGCCATGTGACTACGTGGTCAGTGCTTTGACAGAAGAAAAACACGCCGTGTTTTCCGTTCCATGGCGGGTCAAGGATATCCTCTAGTATTCTAGGAATGCCGAACTTGGAAGAAAGACAAGAATACCTAATTGTGAAATCACGAAATTTTGTGGAAAAATAGGAACAGGAACCCTTAAGTGTGAAATCCAATACTAGTGAAATAAAAAACACATACCGGCATTGCTTGTCTAAAGGAAGCATAGCGCTACACCTCACAGCGCTGTTTATTGATGCCACCATTATCGCCCGCAGAATCTTCATGGAGAGAGAATGACATAGGTTGAAGAAATAACAAAGTGGGAGACGTGGGAGAAATTACGGTCCTTTTAATATTCAAATGGCAACGGCTCGACTTCGGTGGACCTCACTAGTCAGCGAGAGAAGTTTGACTAGTCTCACAGGCAAAACCCACAGTCACCGTCGTGCTTTCTCCATGGCAGAATAATTACTTTGTGTACTAGGGCCTCTCGGAACGCCGATACCGATGGACAGTTAGCAGGGTGCATTTTAATGGTGTAAATAATTTTTTTCACGTCATATAATTGGCCGCCTCCCTTGTTGTCCCATGAATATGTTTGAATTTTGGCCTAAATAGACCAACCCATTTTCCATTATAATAATTCCTGAAAATCCTAGAGGCCCATGTGACCCATTTATGCATGGAAAGAGGTGGGACAAATGTTTAGTCTCACATTGCTAGTTGAAGGAGGTTTGCACCAGCTTATAAGGGAGGCTCTCTTACCATTTAGTAAAAGAATGAGAAGGAGAAGGAGAGAGTCCCACACGCGCGCTCCTCCTCCTCCGCTGCCCGCCTCGCCATGCCTCGTCACGACGCGCCGCACGCGCGCCGCGGGTTGCTGGGTTTTAAATATGAATCCAATGGAGGTTTAATTTGAACTTAGTGGAGACTGTTTGACTTTGGTTACTGCCTGTTCATTTCCTCTCCCAACGCCGTCTGTTTGCCTGTCTACCCGTGCCTATAAGAGCAGAAGAACTGTCACCGGTTCTTCCCCATCCTGTCTTGTGGCGTGCATCGCGAGCCAGGACAGTAGGCCTCTAGAACCACGCATCTGCGAGTCCTATACAGAAGAAGGGCGATAAGGTTTTTGGGGAGCGCTATCGGCGCGACTACTGGCTTCATCACGGACTCCTTCACCGACACCGACGATATCTTCCCCAACGACGACTTCTTCCCTGCCATCGAGAACCTCTTCCCCGACGACATGGGAGACAACACCAACGCCGACGCACTGTTGTATGTTTTCTTTCTTCATCTTGTTCAGATTACTTGCTTGCTTATGGATTTTGTCTCTCCTACACTATGTGTATCGATCTCTCTGCAACTATCTGCACACTTTCTGTCAGATTACTTGGCTAGTTTAATTTCGATCATTCTAGTCATGTTTTATCTGCCGTTTATTTCGCATAAACCACTTGGTAAATTGCTCATATTTCCAACAATCCAAAAACCTTATTATAGGCAATTTACTCCAAGTGGTTTTGTGGAATCTATGAAGCCACCTGTCTTTGAGGGTACGCACTATAAGATATGGTGCGTCAGAGCAATTCTCTGGTTTAAGAACATGAACTGCTATGTTGCCACTCTTGGCAAGCCTGAGGGAGAGCTTACTCCTGTCCAGGAGCAAGTTTTCTAGAAAACTGACAAGCAGTTCAGGGTTGCTCTGTTGTCTAGGGAGAACATTGTTGAACCCTATATGTCATTTGATAATGGCAAGGACATGTGGGCTGCTCTCGAGGCCAAGTTTGGAGTCTCGAACACTGGCAGTGAACTGTATATCATGGAGCAATTCTATGACTTCAAGATGTTTGATGATCGCTCTGTTGTTGAGCAGGCTCATGAGATACAGGCACTTGCCAAGGAGCTTGAGTAAGAGACGGATCAAGAGTGATTCCTCAATAAAACAAATGGGATTTTGAGGGAGGGCTGAACGCGATGTACTGAAGGGTTCGCTTTCTAAATCGGCGCTAGTCTTTCCTGCTGTGAATTTCCCAGGTCGGGAGGAAAAGGCCCGTCTCACATTATCCTACTCTTAAAGGGAGAAACTCATATTCCTCATATATGAGGATCTTCTCATGTGTGTTACCGGACAAGTTCGTTGTCGGTGGCATTATTTCCAAGCTTCCCCATTCATGGAGGAACTTGGCTACTTCCCTAAAGCACAAGAGACAGGAGTTTTCTGTATCGGATCTCATTGGGACTCTTGATGTGGAAGAGAAGGCGAGAGCAAAAGACACACATGCTCGAGTTGCTGAGGAAGTTTCAAGTGCCAACTTGGTACAGAAAAATAACTTCCAGTCCCACAAGTCCAAGAACAAGAGCAAGTTTGACAGCAAGGAAAAGTTCGATGGGAAGAACAAGCCCTCACAGTCTACCAATTTCAAGAAGAAGACTGATAAGAAGAAAGGTCCCTGTCATGTGTTCGGTGATCCTGATCACTAGGCTCCTAGCCATAGTTTAAAAAACCGGACCGGTGATCAAATCGGTGAGGTCCTCTGTTCACGGTTCACTGGTTGGACCGCTGGTTCAAACCGGTTCGGTGCTGGTTTATTAAAGAAAATAATATAGATGGGAAAGTACTAATATGTTAGAAAATAGAAACATATTTAGAGTATACATGAAGTACTTTGATACAAACATTGATCGACCTAGTTGGCTAGCTCATTGAAGTATTTGTTAGAACGAGCTGGGATGTCTTGGGATCGAATCCTGATCGCAGCGCTTGATACGTCCAAAATGTATCTACTTTCCCGAACACTTTTTCTATTGTTTCTCCTCTAAACTTATGTGATTTGGATACAACTAACACAGACTGATGACCCACAAGTATAGGGGGTGTATCGTAGTACTTTCGATAAATAGGAGTGTCGATCCCAACGAGGAGCAGTGCTGAATAGTGGTATGGAGCAGGAAATCCCTGTGAATACTTAGCAAACGGATTTTTAGTGGTTTTCTGACAAAGCAACAAAACAAAGAGCGAGTAACAGAAGTAACGAACAAAACGGAGCAAGTGGCCCAATCCTTTCTTAGCAAAGGACAAGCCGGTGGAAATACTTATAAGGACCAAACATTCTCGAGGACACATGGGAATTCTGTCAAATAGCTGAGTACTCTTCTTTGGTGTTTGTAAGTGTTGTGTGAGTGAACCTGTGCTAACATACCGCCCTTCCTAGGACTAATACATACTTGTGATTAAACCCCCTGCAAATATCCGTAACTACAGGAAAGTAATTAAGATATAAATCTAACCTCAGCCTTAAACTCTAAGATCCTACACTCCCTTGTGCAAAGGTGTTCTAACAGGGGTTCAGGTTTCTGTCACTCCGGCAACCCCATGATTAGTAGCCAAATACACAATGCATTCCCCTAGGCCCATAAATGGTGAAGTGTCATGTATTCGATGTTCACATGACACCACTAGAAGAATAGCACCATAACTTAAATACTAAACCATTGAATAATAACTCAACACAGATCCACTAATAACAACATGACTTCTCCCATGTCCTCAAGAACTAAACGAACTACTCACAAGTCATATGGATCAAGATCGAAGATGATATGATAATGGATAACAATCTGAACATAAACAATAATCCAATGGTTCCACTCACAAGTATCAACTACAATAGTAATCAACACCGAGAAAGTTTCCCCTAAGAACTAAAGCAATATCCAACACAATTGTTACAGCGGGACGGAGTGGTGATGATGGTGCTGGTGGAGATGATGGTGTGGATGATGATGATGATACCGGTGAAGCCTAGCTTGATGACGGTGTTGATGGCGACGGTCTCCCCTCTCCGGGAAGGAATTCCCCCGGCAGAAATCTGTCTGCTAGAGAGATCTTTCTCTCTCAGTGTTTTTCGCCCCCGAGAGGCGGAAGAAATCTATCTGTGGTCACTCCCCGAGCCTTAGGGTTTTGAAGGGAAGATATAGGCGAAGGGGCGGAGTCAGAGGCCGGGCAGGTGGGCCACACCTGCCCTAGGCGCGGGGTCAGGCGGGCCCACGCCTAGGGGGGTGTGGGCCCCCTGAGGCCCCACTTTGTCCCTCCTTATGGCTTCCTTCGTCTTCTGGTAAAATAATATGTTTCCATATTTTTCTGGTATTTTTCTGATCTTCGTCAAATTGCATGAAACGCCTTCTTTTCCATCAGAATCCAGACTCCGGCAGTCCATCCTCCAAGAATCATCCAACATGCATAAACAGA
Organism: Avena sativa; assembly: GCA_916181665.1. Taxonomy (NCBI): domain Eukaryota; kingdom Viridiplantae; phylum Streptophyta; class Magnoliopsida; order Poales; family Poaceae; genus Avena; species Avena sativa. Next base: position 374,668,136 of record OV702293.1, on the reverse strand, counting down.
TGAAAAGCCATAAGTAATACCTCATAATAAGAAAAATATCAATAATAGAGGTAAATTATGATATAGAAAGGTGATGCAAATTGGGTGTATCACGGACTGACGTTGTTTTCAGTAGAATTACCTTGGTGTCTAGTTTTTGTACAGAAAATCAAATATCAGGAAAAATCCCGGAAAATATGCCAAAACTCCTATTTCACCAGAAGACTCACAGAGCCAGAATACGAGACTGAGTGGAGCTCTGAGGGTCCCACACACCCCTGCTGCGCGGGTTGGGCCTGGCCGCTCTTGGAGGGGGTGTGGCCGCCTCAGGCACCCCCTCGGCCTCCTTCTTCGCCTATAAGTTGCCTTCTGACCTAAAAACTCAGGGGGGTCGACGTTTTTCCAGAAAGAGTTCCGCTGCGCCACCACCACCAGAAACCGCGATTCGGAACTAGAAACTTCGTTCTGGCACCCTGCCGGGACGGGGAATTTGGAGAGGATCATCGCCATCATCATCACCTACGCCTCTCCATCAACCATCCATGTTTCCCCCATCTACGAGGCCAAAAGTTATATATCATATTTCTATCCTTATGAATCTCACTGGGAGGATAGAATTTAGAATAAAAGAGAGGTGATATTTCCTCCCATTCCATAGATTGCCCATTCTTCAACAGCTTATACCATTCTTCAGCTCTCCCTTTCAAGGATATAGAGAATAACTTCTTCTTCACCTGTTCAGTTGTGATACCTGCACACTTAAACAACCCGCATAATTCATGGATAAAAAGCAAATGATCACCAGGGTGGACAGTTCCATCCCCTAAATATTAATTATCTATAACACGATCAACAATACTTATAGGTATCTTAAAAGGATCTATCTCAACAGGTGGTGGTTCATCTACTACCCTAATAGTGGTAGTAGTTTTCCCAAACACAAAACCAAGTGGGTTATCCATATTGGAAACAAAGTAACAAACAGAAATAAAAAGCAATACTCATAGTGGAAGTTTCCTTTACCAGTTCCACTCTTCAATAGCGCTTCACTCCCCGGAAACGGTGCCAGAAAATAGTCTTGATGACCCACAAGTATAGGGGGTGTATCGTAGTACTTTCGATAAATAGGAGTGTCGATCCCAACGAGGAGCAGAAGGTGTTGACTAGTGGTATGGAGCAGGAAATCTCTGTAAATACTTAGCAAACGGATTTTTAGGGGTTTTCTGATAAAGCAAAGAAACAAAGTGCAAGTAATAAAGACAGCAAACCATTGCATCAAGTGGCCCAATCCTTTCTTAGCAAAGGACAAGCCGGTGGAAATACTTATTAGGACCAAACGTTCTTGAGGACACATGGGAATTCTGTCAAGTGCTTTCGCTTCATATAGCTGAGTACCCTTCTTTGGTGTTGTAAGTATTGTGTGGGTGAACCTATGCTAATGTACCGACCTTACTTGGACTAATACATACTTGTGATTAAACCCCCCTGCAAGCATCCGCAACTACAGGAAAGCAATTAAGATATAAACCTAACCATAGCCTTAAACACTGAGATCCTACGCTCCCTTGTGCAATGGTGTCTTAACGGGGGTTCAGGTTTCTGTCACTCTGGCAACCACACGATTAGTAGCCAAATGCACAATGCATTCCCCTAGGCCCAAATGGTGAAGTATCATGTAGTCGGCGTTCACATGACACCACTAGAAGAATAGCACCATAACTTAAATACTAAACCATTGAATAATATCTCAACACAAATCCACTACTACCAACATGACCTCTCCCATGTCCTCAAGAACTAAACGAACTACTCACAAGACATCATATGGATCAAGATCAAAGATGATATGGTGATGTATAACAATCTGAACATAAACAATAATCCAATGGTTCCACTCACAAGCATCAACTACAATAGTAATCAACACCGGGAAAGTTTCCCCTAAGAACTATGCAAGATTCAACACAATTGTTATAGCGGGATGGAGTGGTGATGATGGTGCTGGTGGAGATGATGGTATGGATGATGATGATCCCGATGAAGTCTAGCTTGATGATGGTGTTGATGGTGACGATCTCCCCTCTCCGGGCTGGAATTTCCCCGACAGAAATCTGTCTGCTAGAGAGATCTTTCTCTCTCGGTGTTTTTCGCCCTACAGAGGCAACGAAATCTTTCTGTGGTCGCTCCCCTTCTTTTAGGGTTTTGAGGGGAAGATATAGGTGAGAGGGCGGAGCCGGAGGTGGGCCACACACCCTGTAGGCGTGGCCTAGGGGTGGCCCGCGCCTGGGGGTGTGGGCCCCCTGTGGCCCATCTCCGCCTCTCCTTCTGGCTTTCTTCGTCTTCTGGGAAAATATGATTTTCCATAATTTTTCTGGTATTTTTCTGATCTTCACGAAATTGCATCAAAACACCTCTGTTTCCATCAGAAACCTGACTCCGGCAGTTCATCCTCCAAGAATCATCCAACATGCAAAAACAGATGAAAATACATAAGTAACACCTCTTAATAAGAAATATATCAATGAATAGAGGCAAATTATGATATAGAATGGTGATGCAAATTGGACATATCATGCAGCCACTCAAGATCCTTTATATCCTGAAGGACACCCTAAAAGAATTGATCAGGATTCTCAATAAGGTGAAAGTAGTGGTAGTCCTCATAAGATAAAGAAAAAGAAACACAAAATAGTTGAGGAACCACCTGAACTTGCTATAGATCCTAATAGTATATCTGTCTCTGATGCTGAAACTGAGAGTGGTAATAATAACAATGATGCTCTTGATAAGGAGGAAGTTGAGGAAGAACCTGAGAAGCACACTAAGAACACTAAGTACACTAAGGAAGATTTTATTGCTAATAAACATGATAGTGAAAGAGAACCTTGAGTGTAGAAACCTATGCCTTTTCCCAATAAGAAACACAAGTCAAAGGAGGAAGAACACTATAACAAGTTTTGTGAGTGGATGAAACCTTTATTTATTCAAATTCCTTTGACTGATGTTATTAAGTTGCCTCCTTATTCAAAGTATATGAATGATATTGTCTCTAATAAATGGAAGATTCCTAATGAGGAAATTTCTACTTTGCTTGCTAATTATTTATTCAATGGTAAGGTTCCAAAGAAACTTGGTGATCCAAGTATTCCAACTATTCCTTGCTCTATTAAGAATAATTATGTTAGAACTGCTTTGTGTGATTTGGGAGCTGGAGTTAGTGTTATGCCTTTTTCTCTCTACAAGAGACTCCGGCTAGAAAAGTTGATACCAACTGATATATCTTTGCAAATGGCTGATAAGTCTACTACTATTCCTATCGGTATATGGAGGATATTCCTGTTCAAGTGGCTCATAATTGCTTGGTTTTAACTAATTTTGTTGTGCTTGAGATGCCTGAAGATGATAATATGTCCATTACTCTTGGGAGGCCTTTTCTTAATACTGCAGGTGTTGTCATCAATTGTAATCAAGGGAAAGTAACTTTTAATATTAATGACAAAGAGCATACTGTCTATTTCCAAAAGAAGATTGATAAGATCTATTGCCTGAATTTCATTGAAAATATTAAGAGCATCAAAGTTTGAGAAATATATTGTCCCATTCCACAAGAAAGTTTTGAAACTATTATGATTGGGACTATCGCTATCAAGTTTGAGGTAACATGATAATTTTGTGAAATGCAAAGTTTTGTTTCATATAAGATTGTTTTGGTAACAAGACTTGATCAACCTTGTTAACAAAGGGATTTTAATGAATAAAACAATGCTTTCACAATGGTTATACTTGCTCACTTTTATTTTCACCCTTCCTAGTCTTTGATCTTTCTCTTGTTAGCTTTAGTTTTGCTAGTTGTTTGCTTGTTAGAGTGTCTTAGAACTTCTGTAGTTTTGGTTTTGGATTTCTTTTTGCTTCTTCTAAAAAAATCTTTTTCTGCGAGAAAATCAATTTTCAGAACCTGAAAATTGGCCAAAAATAAAGTTTCTCGAAAATTTTCAGAAAATTCATATTAAAATTTTCCTCGAAAAAAGGGGCAGAGGGACACCTGGAGTGGCCCAGGGGGATCCACTAGGCTAGCACACCCCCTGGTGGCGCGGCCAGCCCCAGGTGGCGCCTGGCCTAGGTGTGGCCCACCTATGGCCCTCCAAATTGTCTCCTTCCAGCCACTTCTTTCTCTCTCCCAAAAACACCGGAAATCTTTCTCAAGCTCGAGTTCCTGCTATTCTTTCTCCCGATTTTCGATCTCTTGCTCATCCCATCTTTGTTGTTGATTTTTGGAGGGATTGCTCCTTGGTATGTGCCTTCTCTGCTTGTCCAATTAGATTTGTGATTGGTAGATTATATCTTGAGTATTTTGCCACTATAGGTGTCAGGTTATGTGAGCTTGCATGCTTGTCTTATGCTTAGAGATTTCATTTTGATGCATGCTTAGCCCTCTAGCAAGTTCCTATAGTAGTTCCTCGTCATTTATCAACTTAGAAATTACTTGGTTTGATGTTTGTCTAAAAATTTTGGAAAATAAGATGAGTTCATACCAACTGCATAAACATGATTTGATGGTACCTGAGCCAATGAAAGTTCATCGTGAGGAGGAAGTCTTCCCTTCAATATATCCATGCCCTGAATTTATGAGAACTGCGAGAATCCTCCAAGATTTTCAAACTATGATTACTAATGCAGGGTTGGAACACTTTGTTGAAGAGGAACCATATCAATATGTTAAGCTAACCATGGCTGTGGTGCAGGACTTCCGGTTTATTTGGTCCTTGTCTAACCCCATGGTCCATTATAAAATTTACAACATAGCTATCAATCTGCCTTTTGTTGATTTTTGTGTAGCTATTAGAGTGCCACATTGGGGATCTGGTGAGAAGATCGGGGAGAGGCCTAAGCCACTTATGGATTTATATGCTGAAATTTGCCAAGGTTGCGACTTATCAAAGGAAAGTGGTAAAATTCGGAACATTCAGTTCCCATCCATTAGATATTTTGCCTATTTCATTACCAAGTGTGTTCTTGCTAAAAATACTGCTAAAAAGTTATCTTCGTTTGATCTAGATTTTATCTCAGCTACTTTGAATATGGATAGATCTTACAACCTGGATGCTTTGATAGCTTACCGTCCTACCACCAACCGCGAGAAGGGTGGAATTTGTTGAGGTCTCATTGCGTCTCGTCTATTAGCTTTTCATGGTTTAGAGCCTCACCGTTCAGACTATCGGTTCCCCATAGAGATATTCGATGTAAACTCCATGGTTCAGCATAATTTTGTTTCTTCTTGGGCTACTTTGAGAGATTTACCGTATGAAATATCCTTTGTCAAGCGTGGTTGGAGAGGTGGCAGGACCGAGAAAGTAGTCTATTTTCCTGCACCTGCTTTGTTTAATTTTGATAACAGGTAAGGATGGTCGCTCACGGAGGAAGAGTTTGACACATACGTGGTGGAGATCTCCCAGCAAGAGGAGAATGTTGGAGAGGATGCCGAAGATGATTCGGTTCAGCCCTCCAACATGGGGGAGTCTTCATACCAACAGCCCTCCTATGATTGGAGCGCGTCTTCTTCTTCATCGCGAGAGCCTGATTATGATCATTCCTATGATGACCCACCATCTTGGGGTTACTACCCGCGCTATTAAGCCCCATTTATGCCAAAAGCCTAAGCTTGGGGGGAGGTATACCAACATCACACTCATCTATATATCATGTTTCATCGGTTCTTTGTATATCCATGTTTCGCTTTCTTTTTGGTTTTTGTTTCCGCTTTCCCAAAACACAAAAAGACCAAAAATATTTTCTTTGTTTCTCTTGGTTTGTTTCTTTGCTTTTTAGTTTGGTTTTCCTTAAAGAAAAATCCAAAAGGATTTTGCTTTGTTTGTTTTTGCTTTGTGTGCTTTCTTTTAAAAAATCGAAAAAACCAAAAATATGTGTTGTTCTTCTTTGGTTTTGTGAAGTTCTTTGCAGGGTTCAGCAGTCCTCAGTGGAGTTTGGTTTCATGTTATTATTCAAGCCACACAAGTGAACGGCAATAATGAAGATTAAGACAACTTGAGGTGTGGTAAGAGGCTGGTAACGAACTCTATTTGTTTTCATTTTTGTACATATACTCATCATTGTGGGCATGCTTAGACTATTCATGTAAGGTGTATGTTATTTATGGATGCTTAGTAGTTCTTGCTCCCTTATGATTAGCACCATCTTGCTAATAGTTTGTAGCATGTCATATGAATGTTTGTTTGCATTGTTCTATTCATAACTTGGTATGATATTATGGTATCCTCCTCTGAATGTTTCATGTGAATCGACTTGGCACATGCTCGAGCATGCATATGACTAAACAATAGTCAGTAAGCCTCAATGATTTATTTTGTCTTAGAGTTCTTGTATCACTTTCATGCCATAATTAATCATGTTTTGTTGCAAGCATGATTATGACAGTTATTGCTCTCTTGTTTGTTGCTCCCTTTTCTATTGCTAGCCTTCACTCACACTGATTATGAGCTATACTCGTGTTTCCAACTCCCCAAAACCAATATTGTCAAAAGTGTCCATCACACCTACCTATTAGCATCATTTGCTATTCCGTGCATATTTATTATGCCTTGTTTTCTTCCAAATAAAATGTTTGACTGTTATGAGAAAGTTAGTTAGTAAAGCTCTCACGAACTTGATGGCACACTTTATTTATTGCACTTAATAAACCTGAACCATTGTGACTGTCCATGAAAGTTATATGCTTGCAAATTCTAGGCTGGGAGTTAGCAGAACTATGTTGTCATGGGGAATGCTTTCAACACCTATAAATATTATACCCAGTTGATATCATGCTCTTTTGTTTATGGATGTCGTCGGTGTGAAATAAAAGGGGAGCTTGTAAGTCCATGGAGTTATGTATATGTGTTAGAGAAACGCCTGGACGGCTAGCCTAAGCCATGCCTAATCATGGTGGAAACTTGCAGCATCACCATAATGAGCAATCTATGAAGCTTTCTTCTTATAAAAAAGAGACATATTGAAAAGAGGAAAAAGAGAAAAAAGCACCATTTTCCCATGGTAAATAAGAGATTGCTGAGATGCTCATTGTCTGCTTGCCTTGTCATTTTGATTATGGGATAGCTCTTGTATCATGTGCAAGGGGTACCCCGTTGGCGGTTCTCTATGATACGCATGTATTTACTATGACAAGAACTTACCGGTAACTAAAGTTGAGTAGAATGAGGAGCGGCCCTCGTACTCAAGGGACATGAGAGGTGCCTTGGCATTTATGTTGTGCTCTACAATCAAAGGAAAGCGAGATACCACTCTATCATACCTTCTTATGAGCATTGCAATGTTGCTTATGTTTATGTTTCATGCTACTTATTATTATTGAGTTGGAATCTCTTCATAGCTTTCAATGATTATTAAGTAGACTTAGTTGAATACTCCCTATTATGAATTTTCTAAGTATCTACTCTAGTGTTGAGAATATTGACATCATATGAAGCAAATGTGTTCGTGAAAGTTCTTTTATCGCACTCAGTTTTCAACTGAATTGCTTGAGGACAAGCAATAAGCTAAGCTTAGGGGGAGTTAATACGTCCAAAACCTATCTACTTTCCCGAACACTTTTTCTATTGTTTCTCCTCTAAACTTGTGTGATTTGGATACAACTAACACGGACTGACGCTGTTTTCAACAGAATTACCTTGGTTTCTAGTTTTTGTGCAGAAAATCAACTATCAGGAAAAATCCCGGAAAATATGCCAAAAATCCTATTTCACCACAAGACTCACGGAGCCAGAATACGAGATGGAGTGGGGCTCTGAGGCGCTCACACCCCCTTCCGCGCAGGTTGGGCCTGGCTGCGCCTGGAGGGGGTGTGGCCGCCTCAGGCACCCTCTCGGCCTCCCTCTTTGCCTATAAGTTGCCTTCTGACCTAAAAACTCAGGGGGGGGTTGAATTTTTCCAGAAAGAGTTCCGTTGTGCTGCCACCACCATAAACCGCGATTCAGAACCAGAAACTCCGTTCTGGCACCCTGCCGGGATGGGGAATTTGTAGAGGATCATCGCCATCATCATCACCGACGCATCTCCATCAACCATCCATGTTTCCCCCATCCATGAATGAGTAATCCTCCGTTGTAGGCTATGAGGATGGTAGGGATTGGATGAGTTCTATCATGTAATCGAATAAGATTGTTAGGGCATGGTGCCTAGTATCTTTATTAGTGCTATTTGACTTTGTTGCAACTTGTTGTACTTAATGCTTGTCACTAGGGCCCGAGTGCCATGATATCAGATCTGAACTTATTATCGATTCATGATGATAATATGGTTTGTGATCTTATCTGCAAGTTGTGTACACATATCATTGTCCGGATCCAAAGGCCCCAAAGTGATAGAAATTGGGATAGCCGAAGGGGATGGTTGTGATGTGAGGATCACATGTGTTCACGGAGTGTTAATGCTTTGCTCCGGTACTCTATTAAAAGGGGTACCTTAATTGCCAGTACACTCCCTTGAGGCCCCGCTGCAACGGGCTGGCAGGACAAAAGATGTTGTGCAAGTTCTCATTGCGAGCATGTATGACTATATATGGAACACATGCCTATGATTATTTAGTACTTGGATGCTTTATCTTATTTATCTGCAATTGCCTTAGATCTTGAAGTTACATGTTTAGAATTTTGCATGCAACGCCCGTCCATCCATCTCTATGCCTACCACACTCATATCCTACTGTTTGTTACTACTTCTACCATTGCTCTTGTATTACTGCTGTTGTTACTTTACTATTGCTACTACAAAACGGTTGCTACTCATAAACTGCTGTGAGCAAGACTATTTCCAGGTACAGCTGAATTGACAACTCAGTTGTTAAGGCTTGTAGGTATTCTTTGGCTCCCCTTGTGTCGAATTAATAAATTGGGTAATACTACCCTCGAAGACTGTTGCAATCCCCTATACTTGTGGGTCATCAGTGCTATATTTTCTTCCCTGGATAGTTTTCTACTGGTCATACTGCTGACTGGTTTTCCACTAAATCGATGGTTCAACCGCTTTTTGTCTGGGTTTTCCTGGTTCGTTAGCTGGACAGTCCAGTGCGCTTAAAAAGCTGATGAGGCCTCTGGTTCCGTTTTTTCTGGTTTAACCAGTAAACCGGTCCGGTTTTTAAAACTATGTTCCTATCTACCCCAACCGCTATGATAGGCGGCAGCATGGGAAGGGCGGCAAGACCACTAATGTTGTCATGGGCGACATTGATATGAAGGATGTTGGGTATGGTATATTACCTATTGTTCTTTTATTATGTCATTCTCCTGATTAGTGGATTAACACGAGCGCGAATATACATTTTTGTTCTGACATTTCCATGTTTTCTTCATATCAGGTCAGAAGGACTCAGTCCATGCTGATGGGGAACGACTCGCATGCTTCTGTTCATGGTGTTGGTACGGTCGATGTGAAGTTCAATTCGGGAAATACCGTGCGCCTAAAGAACTTGCATCATGTTCCCTCAATAAATAAGAATCCTGTTAGCGGATCTCTTCAATGTCGCGATGGCTACAAGATTGTTTTTGAGTCCAATAAATTTGTACTGTCTAAGTTTGGTACTTTTATTGGTAAAGGATATGAGTGCGGAGGTCTGTTTCGCCTGTCATTGCCAAATGTTTGTAATAAAGTTGTGAATCATGTTTCTCTGATCTTATATGAAATGTCTGGAATTCACGTCTTTGTCATGTTAATTTTGGTTGCATGACGCGGTTATCTAAAATGAATTTAATTCCAAATTTCATTACTATCAAAGGATCTAAGTGCTTAGCCTGTGTGCAAGCAAAACAATCTCACAAGTCACATACGAAAGAAGAGGTGAGAAATTTGGCACCACTAGAACTCATACATTCTGATCTTTGTGAGATGAATGGTGTGTTGATAAAAGGTGGAAAGAAATATTTCATGATGTAGATCGATGACTCTACGAGATACTGTCATGTGTATCTTCTGAAAACAAAAGATGAGGCTTTGAGTTTCTTCAAAGTCTATAAAGTTGAAGCAGAAAACCAATTTGATCGAAAGCTTAAGAGGCTTAGGTCTGATCGTGGTGGAGAGTATTTTTCCAACGAGTTTGACTCCTTTTGTGCGGAACATGGTATAATCCATGAGAGGATACCTCCATAATCACCCCAGTCAAATGGGGTAGCCGAGGAACCGCACTCTAACATATTTGGTTAACACCATGTTAAACACATCGGGTCTCTCCGAGGAATGGTGGGGGAGGCATTACTGACTGCGTGTCATGTCCTAAATCGAGTTCCCACAAAGAACAAAGAAATTACTTCATTTGAAGAATGGAAGAATAAATGGTTAAATCTCTCTTATCTACAAACTTGGGGTTGTTTGGCAAAAGTTCATGTGCAAGGCACCAAGAAGCGCAAGCTTGGACCAAAAACTATGGACTGTGTATTTCTGGGATATGCTTTTCGTAGCATTGGCTATTGATTCTTGGTAGTAAAATCTGGAGTACCAGACATGCATGTTGGTAAATTCATGGAGTCGCCTTTCTTTGAGGATATCTTTCCCATGAAGGATATGCCTAACTCATCAAGTCAGGAATTAGATACAATTTCTGAACCTATCATTCCAGTTGAACACCTAGAAAATCCCGAAGAGGAGGATAACAAAATTCCTAAAAGGAGCAAGAGACAGAGGACTGCAAAGTCTTTTGGTGATGATTTCATTGTATACCTTATGGATGATACTCCCACTTCTATTTCAGAAGCCTATGCATCTCCTGATGTTGACTACTAGAAGGAAGCCGTCCATAGTGAGATGGACTCCATTTTAGCTAATGAAACATGGGAGATCACTGATCGTCCTTATGGGTGCAAACCTGTAGGATGTAAATGGGTGTTTAAGAAGAAACTAAGGCATGATGGTACTATTGAGAAGTACAAGGCAAGGCTTGTGGCCAAGGGTTATACCCAAAAGGAAGGTGAAGACTTCTTTGATACTTACTCACTTGTAGCAAGGTTGACCACCATTCAAGTACTACTTTCTCTGGCTGCCTCACACGGTCTTATCGTTCATCAAATGGACATTAAGACGGCTTTCCTAAATGGATAGTTGGATGAGGAAATTTATATGGATCAACCAGATGGTTTTGTAGTAAATGGTCAAGAAGGAAAGGTGTGCAAGCTACTGAAGTCTTTATATGGTCTTAAACAAGCACCTAAGCAGTGGTAGGATAAGTTTGACAAAACCTTAACCACTACAGGCTTTGTTGTAAACGAAGCTGACAAGTGCGTATACTATCTCCATGGTGGGGGCAAAGGAGTTATTTCTATGTTTGTATGTTGATGACATACTGATCTTTGGGACCAACCTTACTGTAATTGAGGAGGTCAAGGATTTCTTATCTCAGTCTTTTGAGATGAAGGATCTAGGAGTAGCTTATGTTATCTTGAATATCAAACTGTTTAGAGATGATGATGGTGGTATCACATTGCTTCAGTCTCACTATGTGGACAAGATTTTGAGTCGCTTTGGGTATAGCGACTGCAAGTCTTCTCCAACACCGTATGATCCTAGTGTGCTACTTCAAAAGAATCGAGGCACCGTTAGAGATCAATTGACATACTCTCAAATAATTGGCTCGCTTATGTACTTGGCTAGCACTACAAGGCCTAATATTGCGTTTGCTGTTAGCAAGCTCAGTCAATTTGTTTCAAATCCTAGAGATGATCATTGGAAAGCTCTTGAAAGAGTCATGCGCTATCTAAAAGGAACTGCAAGCTATGGCATTCACTATACCGGGTATCCGAGGTAGTGGAGGGTATAGTGATTCAAATTGGATATCTGATGCTAATGAGATAAAGGCCACGAGTGGATATGTGTTTACACTTGGTGGTGGCGCTGTTTCTTGGAACTCTTGCAAGCAGACCATCTTAACAAGGTCAACTATGAAGCAGAACTCACAACACTAGACACGGCCACTGTTGAAGCAGAGTGGCTTCATAAACTCTTGATGGACTTACCTATGGTTGAGAAACCTATACCCGCAATTCCAATGAACTGTGATAATCAAACTGTGACTATTAAGGTGAACAGTTCTAAGGATAATATGAAGTCCTCAAGACATGTGAAGAGGAGACTAAAATCTGTTAGGAAAATGAGAAACTCTGGAGTTATTGCATTGGATTATATCCAAACATCTAAGAACCTGGCAGATTCCTTCACAAAGGGACTATCACGCAATATGATAGAAAATGCATCAAAGGAGATGGGTATGAGACCCACACTATGAGTTTTCCACAGTGGCAAACCAATCTATGTGATCGGAGATCCCTTGAATTAGAATTGGGAGACAAGCTGTTGGTAGACTAAGAGGAAAGTATCCCTACTTTAATGAACACCACTCCGTGAAGATGCAATAATTTCCTATTCTGCACGGCAGGTTGATTTTTATCTTAATGTATTCTAAGTGGCTTAATCTTAAGCAAAGATGTTGTCCTGCAGAACATCTTTTGAAGAACACACCTATATGAGTCTGACTGTCAAACGTCGTGGTCTATAAGAGTTGGGTGCTCTCTAATAAACTCATGAAAGGTCATGGAGTATGACGCATAAGCTCCATCCGCGGGGAAGTCCCACGGTAGCCTAGTATCGGTCAAGGCTTCGTGTGAAGCTGGGTTGCAGCAAACTTGCAGTTCAAGGCATAGTCCATTGTACAAGTCACAGCCTAGTGTAGCATAAAATTCTAGGTGGAAGTTCAACTTAACAGTATCCACTACAGTACCGGTATATAAATAGTGTTTTGGAACCAAAGGCAAATTACATGTGCCTCTGGGATCTGGTGGGGGATTGTTGGAATTTTGGCCTAAATAGCCCAGCCCATTTTCCATTCCAATAATTCCTGAAAATCCTAGAGGCCCATATGGCCCATTCATGCATGGCAAGAGGTGGGACAAATGTTTATTCCCATATTGCTAGTTGAAGGAGGTTTGCACCAGATTATAAAGGAGGCTCTCCTGCCACTTGATAAAAGAATGAGAAGCAGAAGGAGAGAGTACCACACGCGCGCTCCTCCTCCTCCTCCGCCGCCCGCCTTGCCACGACGAGCGCGCACCGCGGGTTGCGGGAATCTCGCCGAGCCGAGTTCTTTTTAGCCACGCATGACTGGTATATGAACGGGTGTGCAGAATTTGAACAGTCTGCGCTAATGAGTTTTAAATATGAACTCAGTGGAGGTTTAATTCGAACTTAGTGGAGGCTGTTTGGCTTCGGTTGCTGCCTGTTCGTTTCCTCTCCCGACGTCGTCTGTTCGCCAGTCTACCCGTGCCTATGATAGCAGAGGTTGAAGTAGATTCCTCAGTAACGGCACCAGAAAGCTTGATGGCGCCTGGTGTTTGACGTGGAAGCGCTTCGTTGGAAACCCCAAGAGCAAGGTGTGAAGCAGCAAGCAACAAGTTTTCCCTCAGTTGAGACCGAGGTTATTGAAGCAGAAGGAGGAAGGAAATGTCACACAGGTGTTGCAAACAACGTGGAGACCTGCACAACACAAACTCAAGACTTTGCCCCAACGAATCAGTGAGGTTGTCAAGCTCACTTGTTTGCTGTAACAAAGGATTAAACGTATGGTGTGGAAGGTAATGATTTGCAGCAAATAAACAAGTAATAGTGGAAGATGTATCAGTGGTAAAGATTGGACCGGGGTCCATAGTTCACTAGAGGTGCTCTCCTTATATAAACAACATGGCATGAAGGGTAAACAAATTACAGCGAGGCAATTGACAGGAACTGAGCAAGGCATGCCAATGCAATTACTAGCCAGAAAGATCCTATGAAGTTCATTGGGAAATACAACAATATACATAGAATTTCATCTAACTGCATCTATGACTAGAAGTCCACCTTCAGGTTATCATCCGAACCCCCTCCATTATTAAGTTGCAAGCAACAGACAACTGCTTTAAGCAAAGTGTGTAAGGTAAACAGTCCACATGTTCCATGAACAAGAGACCGTTGTTTTCTCCCTAGTAGCAAACGCACATCTACAACCGAAGAGATTATTGCCACTTCCCTTGGAAACTAGAGGCATGAACCCACTATCGAGCATAAATACTCCCTCTTGGAGTCACTAGCAACTACTTGGCCAAGATAACCACTAGCAACGGAGAGCATGCAAGATCACAAACAACACAGACATGATAGAATCATAAAAATAAAACCATTAATCAAACCAACATAATAATCTCAATATCCATCGGATCCCCACAAACACAACAAGCATGATTACAAATAGATTAGATCTTGATCATGAACGGAGCTCACAAGATCTATACATGAAAGCACAAAGGAGGAGACACAACCATCTAGCTACTACATGTACCCATAGTCCAAGGTGGAACTACTCACGAATCATACCGGAGAGAAGGCCTCCTGGATGATCTCCCCTCCGGCAGGGTGCCAGGAAGAACTTTAGATCCCCCCGATCTAGGGACGATGGTGGTGGCGGATACAGACGGTTTCGTGGATTTCTGACCGGGTACTCAGGGTTTCTGCATCGGGGGCTTCTTATAGGCGAAGGGGCGAGACCGGGAGGCGGCCAGGATCACCAAACCCTAGCCAGGCGCGGGCCCACATGTGGCTGCGCCTGGGGGGTTTGGCCCCTCTGGCCGGCCTCTCCGACTCTCCTCTGGACTTCGTGTTCCCCGCGGAAAGTAATTGACTTTGTCCTTCGTCCCGTCCAATTCCGAGAATATTTCTTTACTAACTTTTCTGAAACCAAAAACAGCAGAAAACATACATCTGGCACTATTGCAACTTGTTAATAGGTTAGTACCAGAAAACATATAAAAAGCACCTCAAAGTGTGGACAAGTAAAGCAAAGTAGATACTAAACAAGCATCGAGCATCAAAAAATTATAGATACGTTTCGAACGTATCAGCATCCCCAAGCTTAATTCCTGCTCGTCCTCGAGTAGGTAAGTGATAAAAGAATAATTTTTGAGGTGACATGCACCCTCACAATAAAGATCCAACCATTTGCAAGCATTGAAAGTTGGGATCAAAGAACTGTAAACATGTGCATGAAATATGGAGTTCTAACAATAGGACATAGTAACTATGCATGCAACATGACAAGCTACAAACAAAGATCATGAATAACATGCATTGAAAACCGTTTGTTTGTTTCACATGCAAAAAACATAGCATAGTGGCAATCAGCTTGTCCCTCATAGAGTAGCAATATAATTCATAGGACACCTACAAAGTTCACAAGGGTGACTAGAAACAAGAAGCACATGAACAAGTAATAACACAATATGCATTAATTAATAAGCTTTGGAACATTGCACATAGAATGACAACTATGCTCTCTTAATGGTGCCTAGAGGTAGAAAATGGAGACTCAAATAATGGTGGAAGAAAGGCCTTTTTGTAAAGGAAGAAGGGATTACAAGTTTCAGAAAGAGCTTCCAAAAATTATGGTACTTGTTAGCTTTCAGCCCTCATTGCCCCTATCATAAGCATCTTGAAGTAGTTAAGGTTAAAGTGGCAAAGCTGGAGTATATGCTTGATGAAGTATAAGTTGGCAATCTCATGCCCCTTGAATACGAGGGCCACACCTCATGCATACTCAACTTTGGGTCCAGGTAAGTTCTTGTCACTGTAAGTATTTGCATATCATTGAGAACCGCCAACGGGGTACCCCTTGCACATGGCACAGGAGCTTTCCCATAACCAAAATGACAAGGCAAGCAGACAATAAGCATCTCAGCAATTCTTCTTATGTACCATGGGAATATGGTGCCTTTTCTCTCTTTCCTCTTTTCTCAATGTGTCTCTTTTTTTATAAGAAGAATGCTTCATAGATGTCACTATGGTGATGCTGCAAGTTTCCACCATGATTAGGCATGGCTTAGGCTAGCGGCCCAGGCGTTTCTCTAACACATGATACAAACTCCATGGACTTACAAGCTCCCTCTTTATTTCACACCGGTGACATCCATAGACAAAAGAACATGATATCAACTGAGTACAACAAGGTACAAGTGCAATGTTGAAAACGTTCCCCGTGACAGCACGGTTCTGCTAATTCCAACATATAAGTGCAAGCATATACAACAAAGTTGTCACAATGTTTCAAGTTTATTAGGGGCAAAGAATAAAGTGTGCCATCAAGTTCGTGAGGGCTTTAATCACTAAGTTTTCACATAACAAAATAGTTTTTAATTGGAAGATAGTTGAAAACAAGAATATACTTTGGAGTGGTGTAACACACCATGCATAGGAGTTTATAGTGGACACTTTGGAATAACTTAGTTTCTTGGGAGTTGGAAGCATGAATAGAGCTTACTCATACAAGTGGAGGCTAGCAAAAGACTGGGAGCAACCAACTAAGAGAGCAATAATGGCCATAATTATGCAATGCAACAAAGCAAACTAATCAAAGCAAAGAGTGGTACTACAAGTCAAGGAATAAATGATCATAGAGGCTAATGATGACTTGTCATAGTCATAACATAGTGTGAGCATGTGCCAAGTCAACCCAAGCAAAACATCAAATGAGAATACCACAATACTATGCTTTTGCATGCTAAAACAACGCATAATTTCTTCAAGGCACACTAAGCAATCCCAATTGTTTGGAACAAGGCATGCTACAAAAATAATCACTAAGCATAATGCTAAAACAACACCTAGCATGTCATGCTAAAGTCTAAGTCACAGCCAATGCAAGCTCCTCTTGCACTTCAAGCAAGAACTTACTACTCCTTTCCAAACATCAAGCAAACTTATTTGCAAAACAACACAGCGAGAGCGAGGGTCTAAACTACTAAATCAAACTAAACAAACTAAGCAAAGCAAATGAAAACTAAGACGCTCCAAGAACAACACAACTGTGCATGAAACAATAAAAACAAAGTGTCTATACAGACCTGGGCTTTTTATTGATGAAGAAGGGGATGCCTTGGGCATCCCAAGCTTTGACGCTTGTACCTCTTGGATATTTCTTGGGGTGACACCATGGTGGAATACCCAAGCTTGAGCTTTTGTCCATTCTTCATCTCATTGCATAATTCTCTCTCTACACCTGAAATTTTTCCTTCATACAAAACTTCACGCAATCTTCATTAGCAATATTAGCTTATTCAAAACATACTAGACCACTGGAAAAGCTTTGGAACAGCAAGGCTTTTCACTAAAAACACAAGCTACTGTAGTAACTCCTTCAAATAAACTCAATTTACCTGAAGAGAGCTCAAAAAGGAATCAATAAAAAGCAAATGCAAATAATGGCAGAAATCTGTCAAAACAGACCAGCAGGTAGAAACGAATTTTTTCGAACATCTTATGTTTCTCAAATCAAAAAGTGTTGAACTAAATAAAGTTAGACAACGTACTGGGGGATTTATTCGTAAATTTTGAGCTCAATCTGAGTTACAGAGCCTCCTCACAAATTTTTTTTGGTGGAGGACAGAAATCTGTTTCGGGACAGCAACTCCCCAAATCTTACTTCCCTCTCATTAGAGGTCATTCTTGGCACAAAAAACAAACAAAAAGGATAAGGAGAGGTCATTACAGAAGTAATAACTTCCAAGACTCAAGGAAACTATTGGGTTATCTCCTAACAAGTACTTTTCTTTAACGCCTTTAAGTTAGGCATAAGAAGCAAGAAGAATCAAGTATTTTCAAATGAGGAAGCATTAACATTCATACTTGCAAATTCTTCAACTATGAAAGGTATCTCATCCAAATGGGGTTTGGAGGATCCTTTCTCATCTCTCTTTGGTCTACTACCTTCATCAAAAAGATTTTCAGGGGCAATCCAATCAAAGTTATTTTCAAAGGCTTCATGCATTCCAACAAGCTTATAGGGTATGGGTATATTAAATTCCTCTCTAGGATTAGTTTTACAGAAATATCCACAACATCTACACTTGAAATGTTCAAAAACCTTTTTGGCCTTCCTAGCAACATTTGGAATTCTTTTGATAAAGTTTCAAGGATGAATTCCCTTTTTTCAACATTCTTCTCTTCTTTTAATTTTAGGAATAAGAATTGTATGAAGGGGTTAAGGCTAACAAACCTAGCCTCCAACATATGAACTAAAGAAGATGCAACAATCTCATAATTAGGAGCAAGTTCAGCTATAGATTTATCCTCAATATCCTCATGCTTGCTAACATAATTGAAGAATTCTTCAAGATTATTTTTCCCAATTATGGAGCCACTACCTATTGCAAGATTTTTCAGAGAGAACTGGGGGAGTAACATGGTGAGCTAGAGCAAGGTGGCAACTAGAGCAGGAACTATTTTTTTGTGTTTTTGAATAAAGCAAGCAAACCAAACTAGACTAATTTTTTTGTTTTTTTTGGAAAGAGGCAAACAAAACCAAGCAAAAGAAACAAAGCAAACTAAAAACAAAGTAAAGAGAAAGGAAGTGAAGGACTCCCCTAGTGAAGACGTCTTTAGCCACCTCGGCAACGGCGCTAGAAAACTTGTTGATAGCGCTTGTCGAGGTGGAAGAGGTTGAAGTAGATTCCCTAGTAACGGCACCAGAAAGCTTGATGGCGCCTGGTGTTTGACGTGGAAGCGCTTCGTTGGAAACCCCAAGAGCAAGGTGTGAAGTAGCAAGCAACAAGTTTTCCCTCAGTTGAGATCGAGGTTATCGAACCAGAAGGAGAAAGGAAACATCATACATGTGTTGCAAACAACGTGGAGACCTGCACAACACAAACTCAAGACTTTGCCCCAACGAATCAGTGAGATTGTCAAGCTCACTGGTTTTCTGTAACAAAGGATTAAACGTATGGTGTGGAAGGTAATGATTTGCAGCAAGTAAACAAGTAACAGTGGAAGATGTATCAATGGTAAAGATTGGACCAGGGTCCATAGTTCACTAGAGGTTCTCTCCTTAGATAAACAACATGGCATGAAGGGTAAACAAATTACAGCGAGGCAATTGACAGGAACTGAGCAAGGCATGACAATGCAATTACTAGCCAGAAAGATCCTATGAAGTTGATTGGGCAATACAACAATATACATAGATCGTCATCTAACTGCATCTATGACTAGAAGTCCACCTTCAGGTTATCATCCGAACCCCCTCCAATATTAAGTTGCAAGCAACAGACAACTGCTTTAAGCAAAGTGTGTAAGGTAAACAGTCCACATGTTCCATGAACAAGAGACCGTTGTTTTCTCCCTAGTAGCAAACGCACATCTACAACCGAAGAGATTATTGTCACTTTCCTTGGAAACTAGAGGCATGAACCCACTATCGAGCATAAATACTCCCTCTTGGAGTCACTAGCAACTACTTGGCCAAGATAACCACTAGCAACGGAGAGCATGCAAGATCACAAACAACACAGACATGATAGAATCATAAAGATAAAACCATTAATCAAACCAACATAATAATCTCAATATCCATCGGATCCCCACAAACACAACAAGCATGATTACAAATAGATTAGATCTTGATCATGAACGGAGCTCACAAGATCTATACATGAAAGCACAAAGGAGGAGATACAACCATCTAGCTACTACATGTACCCATAGTCCAAGGTGGAACTACTCACGAATCATACCGGAGAGAAGGCCTCCTGGATGATCTCCCCTCCGGCAGGGTGCCAGGAAGAACTTCAGATCCCCCCCTCGATCTAGGGACGATGGTGGCGGCGGCTACAGACGGTTTCATGGATTTCTGATCGGGTACTCAGGGTTTCTGTATCGGGGGCTTCTTATAGGCGAAAGGGCGAGACTGGGAGGCGGCCAGGGTCACCAAACCCTAGGCAGGCGCGGGCCCACCTGTGGTCGCGCCTGGGGGGGTTTGGCCCCTCTGGCAGGCCTCTCCGGCTCTCCTCTGGACTTCTTGTTCCCCAGGGAAAGTAATTGACTTTGTCCTTCGTCCCGTCTAATTCCGAGAATATTTCTTTACTAACTTTTCTGAAACCAAAAACAGCAGAAAACAGGCAGCTGACAATGTTGCAACTTGTTAATAGGTTAGTACCAGAAAACATGTAAAAAGCACCTCAAAGTGTGGACAAGTAAAGAAAAGTAGATACTAAACAAGCATGGAGCATAAAAAATTATAGATACGTTTCCAACGTATCATCCTATAAGAGTAGAAGGTCGCTCCTCTCCCCGGACACACTATCACAACCATCGCCTCCAAGTTCCAGAGCACTAAGCTGCCACCAGTTCTTCCCCATCCCGTCTTGCGGCGTGCACCACGAGACGGGGTAGTAGGCCTCTGGAACCCCGTCTCTTTGAGTCATGTACGGGAGAAGGGCGATAAGGTTTTGGGGGAGCACTATCGACGCGACTACTGGCTTCATCACAGACTCCTTCACCGACGCCGACGACATCTTCCCCAACGACGACTTCTTCCCCGCCATCGAGAACCTCTTCCTCGACGACATGGGTGACGACGCCAACGCCAACTCCAACGCCGGCGCACTGCTATATGCTTTCTTTCTTCATCTTGTTCAGATTACTTGCTTGCTTCTGGATTTTTTTCTCTCCTACACTATGTGTATCGATCTCTCTGCAACTATCTGCACACTTTCTGTCAGATTACTTGGCTAGTTTAATTTCGATCATTCTAGTCATGTTTTACCTGATGTTTATTTCGCATAAACCATTTGGTAAATTGCTTATATTTCCAACAGAATAGGGAAAATAACTTTTACATGTACTTTTTTGCTTATGCCGCCTCAAAAAAGTGTCGAGCATGGAGGCTATTTTTTTAGTGCACACTTTCATCTTTCCACTGAAATCATTACGTCCGTTCATATCAGATACATTGGAAATGACCTAAAAACCATCTCGCGGTGTCATGTGTACAATTCGAGGAAGTAGTTTCTACCGTGGGCGGAAAAAGTGCTCTGGGTTCACAGCCGACGTGTCCCACCAATAGTCATCATGGGCAGAAATCTAATTATGATGACCACCCCCAGTTTTGTCAGCTGGAATGGTTTCTCATGCATCGAAGACCTCTTGAAAGCGGCAGTTATTTGGCAGAAGCATACCAAGCGATTTAGATCCATGTCCTCATGACCAGACACGGCAAATACTCGTTCCACCTCAGAGAATTGGCCAGGTTGGTAACTGACTTAAATGACTTAGTCACGTCATCACTTATGTCGTCCTGAACCAGACCTTAACCCCACTACGACCTACTTGCATCATGATGGGTCCAGAGGCAGCGTTCCATCTGGAAAAGGTGGCACAAGGATACTCGAGCGACCTCTCGTATTGGTACTCCATGTCGCGAATATCTCTCTCTCTATCTCTCATTCCTCAGACTTCCTTAGGCTGCTAAGGTATTTACACCCATACAAGATATGTATTTCCATCTGTTACTAACATCTTTTCAAGACATCGTCGCAAGCGCACTACTCTAGAACATTTCAGGCAGAGAAGTCGTCAAGCCTACTTTGAGGTCAAGGAGACTAGAAGAGATCTCTCTTTAGGTCGATGGTATACACTAGAGGCCTTCCTCTGAGGTTTCTAACATTCACCAGACTTGTTATGTCAAGTTGCTGAAGTAATGGAGCTCATCAGTCCAAGGTTGAACAAGATCTAGGATAACTCTAGTGAAGAAAGGCAGACTTATCAAGGGTACTAATTGGGGAGGGGGGTGTTGGTGATAGGTGGATTAAGACATGTACCCTATATAGGCCATATCCCACGTTCCTGCCCATGAAGATCTTGACACCTTTGGGCAGAACACTTTTTATACAATAATAAGCGGACGCGCACACACACACGTAGAAATGCTCACATCCGCTGATTGTTATTACTACAAAGGTCGGAACTAGTGACCTTTTATTATACACCCGGGCTATATGTAAGCCTTTATTTTGGACATTTAAAAAATGCTCTAACGTTGGAAAAATTATAAAAGAAAAACAAATTTTTGGTCTAAAATAATTGTGTGCTGGGCTCTGCACCTTCAAATCTTGTTAGATTTTTTTTGTGTAGCCCCAATGCAAATCAATCCAGGCTAAAATTTTGCGTACTAAAATATAATATCATTATTCACATGTACTTAATTTTTAAGATATTTTTGATACTTTGAATTGCATTTTTTAAATGTTCAAATAAGGGCCTCCACATAGCCCGAGGTTCAAAATAAAGTCCTCCGAGTATGACGCATAAGATTATGCTAAAAGCCGATGTGAGCACTCTTACGTGCGTAATAATTCGCATCGATTCAGCGTAGTGGCTTGAGGGGGTGAATAGAAATGCAACGGTCACGGGTTTGATACCCAGTTTTATCTATTTTGTACGCTATTAGACACAGGTGCCATAGAAAAATACATAGGGATCATTTAAAAAAAATTGTGAGACCATAGGTTGACGAATTTGGTCAAACTTGATAAAGTTTGATTAAATTAGACTAAAATATTTTTGGAATACAAGTTACGAGACTAGTGTTGCTCACTTTACAAGACGTGAGAATAAAACGCTAAAGTTGTATATGGCTCATTTCTTGCTGACTAATCAAGCCTACGGGACCTTGTGCGACCCGTACCCGACGCTGTAGGCGTTCAGTGGAAATTGTCGAAACGAGATGGTAAAGCCTGATCTGTAGCGCTGATGGGCTGGCCCGCTTGGCCCCGGGCCACTGCCATGCGGAAGTTGGGGCCCATGGAACACACGGGTGGCTACTGGCTACCGCGGGCGGTGCCGGTGCAGGAGGACGAAGCGCAACGGAACGAAGGAGGAATATCTCTCTGGAGCGCGGGGCCCGCGGTCGGTGCCCGCCACCGAAAAGGGAAAATGGCGCGAGGAGGAAAAAGAAAATATGCCGCGAACCGCGCGTCCATCCCACGCGACTCCCCACACACAAATACCACACCGCCCTCCTCCCACCACCCACCCCCACCCCCACCCCCACCCCCCTCCTCTCCAAGCAGCCACCGCAGCCGCAACATACAGAGAGAAAAGCCACCGAGGGGGAGCTCAAGAAGAGGAGGGATCGAAGGCATCGAATCTCTCTCTTCCGTCTCCCGAGGCCGCCGAAATGGTATGTATCAATCTATCTGATAAAATAAAACTCCATCTGTTCTTAATCAGTTCTTCGTTCTTGCCGTTGCGTACAGTACCCCATCTATCTGTTCACTGTGCGCGCCATGTATTATTTTTTCCCCCTATCTCGACAACTGTAAGTAACGAACTAGCCGGAGAAATCTGTTTCCGATGGGTGTCCACCTTTAGTTCCCCTGCTGAAACTCGAGTTACTTTTCGACGCCTTTTCCCCCGCACAGTTCAAATCACCCAGGACCAGGTAGTAGCAGCAGTAGTTACGAGCTAGGATCTCTCCCAAAATGCGCGCGATTTAGCGTGGATTTGAGATCCTCGCGATGTAGCAATTGGCCAGATGCCTTCATTCTGTCTCGGATTCGTCCTGCACAGCAAGGAGTTTCAGGTTCTACTCTTTTTTTTTGGTTTTCAGATTGGGTCGTAGTGTTCCTTGTGTTCTGAATCTACTGGCGGGTCTAAAAGTTTAGTACATGGATCGAGACATGTACCTTCATTTCGGTCCCCTCAATCGGTGGTAATGGCAGCGTTTTAATTCGTATAGGTGAGTAGCCGGTGACCCATGGCTGTGTCGTCGTCAGGATTAGCAACCTGTAAAGTTTATTGCAGGAGTCATGTAGTTTATCGGTTCCATCTGCTAGTATGTTCTGTCCAATGATGAGATGTGGAAAGTTGGCGACAGGGATCTCTTATGGACTTCTAATCTGCGAATAGCGGGCGACAACTCCACATTACTGCGTGTTGTTACTTTCCTAAATGAAATCTCGACATTTAACAGCTTGCAGCCAATAGTGCAATATATCGAACTGAAGAGAGCCAGAACAAGATGAGCATTGCTTTTATATTGCAGCAATGTGATGTATGGTGCTTGGTGATGGTTTTACATTTTGCTATCTGCAAGCATCCAGAATCATTTTTGGATGTGGACCTGCAAATTGCCTTAATAGCTTGTGCTATGTGGATGTTCTGCCAGCTGTGGTTCAGAACCACTGAATAGGCCCGTTTCGTGGAATTACAGTCTGTTCGACAGCAGCTATCCTGACAGGCATCTGCAGTCAATTGGTTTGGTTCAGATGATAGCTACAGGCAACCCTACTACAGCTAATCTTTACTCTGGGAAAGGTGCAGCTAATTGCAGTTGCCATGATGCAGCAGCAGCAGCACCTGTTCCTTCTTAATCAGTTGGCCTCACCAACATTTATTGCGGGAAGTACTCTTTTACAAGTCCAGAAAGTGTCTGTTTCTTAATGTCATTGCTAACTGTCCTGCACTTTTACTCTAGGCGAACGCAGCGTCAGGCATGGCTGTGGACGATGAATGCAAGCTCAGGTTCCTGGAGCTGAAGGCGAAGAGGACCCACCGCTTCATCATCTACAAGATTGATGATAAGAAGAAGATGGTTGTTGTGGAGAAAGTGGGCGAGCCCGTCCTGAACTATGATGATTTCGCTGCTAGCCTCCCTGCCAATGAATGCAGATATGCCATATTCGACTACGACTTTGTTACTGAGGAGAACTGCCAGAAGAGCAAGATATTCTTTGTCGCATGGTTAGTACCTTCTTTATCTCTTCTGCGTTTCATCACGATGCAATACCGTGGTATCTTATTTGCTTTGACTGTCGATACAGGTCTCCTGATACAGCCCGTGTGAGAAGCAAGATGATCTACGCGAGCTCCAAGGAGAGGTTCAAGAGGGAGCTCGATGGCATCCAGGTGGAGCTGCAGGCGACAGATGCTGATGAGGTCGGCTTCGATGTTATCCAAGGCCGTGCAAACTGAGCTATGTTTAGGCTTATGCTGCCACTACCAAAGCAACTATGAGCCTCCGACGAGGATTTAGCAATCTCACTGACGCTGGTCGTGAGTTGTTGTTACCATGAGGCAATCGTGATGAGTTGCCATTATGTACCACCTAAGGAAGATCTAAGCCATATCTAGGGCGCATCAAATCTATGGTCTTCGTGTGCCCGTTTGTCGGTCTTGAAATCCTATTTTAGCTTAAGTTCAGTTGCATTTTGATGGTATGATTCTGTTCCGAATGTACCATACTACCATTAGTAAGCCTTGTCCTCTGCTTGAAGTATCTCCACTGAATGAATGGAATAGGTTTCAACTACTACGATTCATCGGATTGAGTTTGGGAGTGTTTTGCTTTCACCGATCCTGGTAGGAACGATATTCAAAATCTCTTTAAGCACTTTCATATACTGTACTATAAATGTATCATACTGCAATAATTTGGAACATTTCCATGTGAACAAATCACCAGTCTGCTTGAACATTTCCATGTATCATACTGCAATAGTTTGGGAGTGATTTGGTACATTTTTTACCTGAACATCCATCTGGATATGATGAAGCAGGCAAAAAAATTTCAAGGAAAAGCAGGCAACATGCTGTTCTGAATAACAGTGATTTTGAACACTGCCTTAAGTAATCAGACTAGCTACCAGCAGAAAATTTAACTACTACAGATAACTACAATGCCACAAGCAGCAAGGGTTCATATAGTAACTGCAGCGTGATAAGATTGATAATACTTTTGTTCTTGTCCAGCTGGACTAGTTACATAGAAAAACCAGTACAAAAATCTTGGTGATTGCTACTAAATCCGGCTAGGGTAAAAGTTCTCTAGCACAACAACACAACTGGAGATACATGGTGATAACCACACACACATGATTTATTTATGTACAGCCGTCGTATTTACATGGCGAAGATGTGTCTGGTAGAGTCCGGAGTCCCCCTCTGGCTTTTCAGGAAGCCTTGGCAGTGGAGAAATGCATTTTAGCAACCGTCTCAAGCAGGAAGCTGCTTCCGCATTTGGCATCTTGGCTGCTGATGCCATAGTCCAAGACCTCTGCCTCATGCTTGCCAGGATCGGCTGGAGCTTTTGTAATGATGGAGGTGCCAAGTTCTTCCAGACTGGCAAGCACATGTCACAGAAATCAGCAAATTCCGTCAAAAAGATTTGCAAGGCAACTTAATAGCGGTAAAGTACTAGCGATCTTACCCAGGAGTCTGGGTTACAGCAGGATTCTGGTTAGCATTCTTGGTCTTTTTCTTGGATCTGCCCTTCTGCTTCTGTTTCTGTTTGCTCTTGTCCTTCTTACGGGGATTGGGCTGTCTCTTGTAACTGTTGTTCACAGAATGAGAAACAGATGTGACAGGAGGATCATACACGTCCTCCGCCCATTTGATGTGGCGATCCTCTGTTGGGGATGGCACCCCATTCTTTTGGCGGCTTCCTTTCATAGCAGAGATGAGCTTCACAGGTGGCTGCAGAGATCAGAAAAGGAAGAGATTGGTTAGTTTCCTCATTACGCTACATTAATAGTCACAAAATACTTTCTGACTTGCCATAACATTCCACAGAGCACGTCGCAACTGGTAAATATGATGTGGATAGAAGCCAATTGGTTCACATGAATGCACAAGCATGTTTGGTTGTCTACACTCGCAAATTGATGGCTACAACCAAAAACTGTAGGGCTGCATGCATAGCTACAGGATACAGCTAGAGAAGCATTCCCCAGTTGCTCAGCGATACTACAGATGAAGAAACAAGCACAGCGAGTTATGCAGGTCAACATTGTATCATTTGTCTTGTAGTGCCATACTTGTTCATAACGCAGAGAACAGCCCAAATGCAGTTTACAACATTACACCCAATAAGCAACATGCCATACATGTCCGCACTAGATATTTACTTGTGGTTAATTGATAAGATCAAACAATTATAGCAACATATTAAAGCATGATCAGCACTCTTACAAACCCCATTGCCCACTCTTGCTAGTCTGGAGTTTTGTCGTCCCTATAAGATGAGCCTTGATCCTCCAAACAATGCGGTTACAGGTCAGAAAACTGGAAAGTTATTTCAGTAGTTCAATATACATTATTAAACTAGCTTGGAGCCATTAGCCGGGAACTGGTCTGCCGCTGGTTTTCAAAACCATGTCATATCGACAATGCAAGACAGACTAGCAGCTCCTTTCTAGTACACAGGAGTATCACATAGTAAGAAATTGAATTCAAAGCGTAACACGTACAAATCATCTGGTAAATGATACCACAGTTTAAACATGAGGTACTCACAGGCAAGGACACGGAGCGCTGGTAAGTGTGAGCATCCTTGGGTGCATCGTCCGCGTCGCAGCACGAACCGTCCCGTTCGACCTCAGCGGCAGACGATGGAAATGTCGCGCACTTCTGGAGGTCTTTCCTCACCCCTGAGCAGACCGACGACTCAGAGGAATCCACGCTCGCTCCATCCTCCAACGAGCCATCTGCATCCTGCGCCTGCCGAGGAGCTCCGTCGACAGCAGACTGCTTCTCTGGCAGGACGTCCTTGCTGCGGGTGTTCGTGGAAGATGTACCATCGGATGCCACCGCTGGCAGTCCCCCGATACCACTGGAACGACCATCCATCAAGCAACCCGCTTCCTAGAACAGTCACAGCAGGCGACGCTCCTGCATCCATTGAGCAACCATAAACCACCGTGAGCTGCCACTTCCTGATGCTACAAAACGCGCGAACGGCTAAATGCTCTGCCGTCGGGTCCTGCTCAAGATCAGACTACCCACGTCGGCGTACGTACACGCTATACAGAAAAAGACACTGGGGAGTGTTGATACGCTTGCAGACAAACTTCTATGGGTCGCTAACTAGCATAAGAACCCTTGATCATAAAAAATTTAAACGGGCGGCATACGGAGCAACCAGGCAGACTGATATTACTAGGTGCAGTGCAGATTTTGTCGGCATAAATCAAGAGAGGGGTCAGCGGTGCTATACTATACCCCAGTCCCAGCGCCGGCGACCCAACACAGCGGAGCACCGGCAGCCGATCGAGTCCCACAAGACCTCGGGAGCTCGCACTACACAGCACTGACAAGTGAGCAGAACCAGGAACAGAGAAGTCTAGCTACGATGTGGGGAAGGAAGAAGAGGGCGCGAGAGGTCACAGAAGAAGGGAGGCGGGCTGGGGTGGGAGGGGAGGGTAGGGGAGGACGGGCGGCGCGCGCTAGGACGAGAAGAGGGTATGGGGGTGCCAAGACCAGGGTTTGAGGCGGTGGGAGCAGCAGCGGGCGGAGGGGAAGATGAGGGCGGCGACGTCGCGGAGCAGGGCGGAGAACCCCTGCGCCGTCCGAGGCATGGCGGGTCCAACGCCGCCGCCGGCGAGGCTCGGCAGATCTGGGCGGGGAGGAGGGAGAGGGAGCAGTGGTGGGTGGGTGGGTCGTGGGTGTCTCTGAAGGGATTGGGGATTCTTTTTTCTTGACGCGAAGGGAGACGACGGGGAGTCAAGTGATTTGCGGGGGAGCTTATATAGGAGTGATGTGGATAAGGGACACGTGGAGGGGCTTGTCGGCTTCTGTCCCGGTAGGTCGACGTGGAATGGGCCTTGCTTTCGTTTAGTGTGCGTTGGGCACGATGTTCCGGCCTGTTGGGCTGCACACCTTATCGTAACCGAGGCCTTTTTTCCAATGGGAGCCCTAGGAACAGCAAATTATTATCTCCCTAAAAAAAAAGGAGCAGCAAATTATCCTTAAACATGCCACGTGGCTCCAAGCTCGCTGGGTTCTCCTCGAAGCACCCCTGCGGCTCCAACAACAAACATATGATACATAATTCAGTATAACTAAAACAAATTAGCAAACTCATGTAACCAAAACCTAAGATGGTTTCAACAAGGGCCTATTTGATTCAAAGGGTTTGCATAGAAAATTTGTAGGACTATTAAATCATATAAGAAAAATTTCTACGATCATTGTTTGATCTGTACGATTGATTCTCATAGGATTTTTTTTCTAAGAATTCATTTGCACTAGATTTCACATGAAATCAAACATCCACTCTTACCTTTTTTTAAGAATCCTTTTTGTTTCGACAAAACCTAAGATGGTTTCGACAAGATTAAGGGCCCATTTGATTCAAAGGGTTTGCATAGAAAATTTGTAGGATTAAATCCTATAAGAAAATTTCCTATGGTCTTACGTAACTAGAATTATCTTTTTCCATATCCCAAGTTTGAGAAAATCCAAGGTGAAACACTAAGTAACCCCATGTGTGATGTCTATTCATGTATTCAATGCACCCATAATCAGGATAATATATTCCAGGAGATCAAGTTCGCAATGCCACCCAAACAAAAAGTGGTTCCCTCTTTGGGTTTGTGGAAAACTCTAGGCGTGCTAGGGTCGCCCGGAAGATTCCAAGTTGTGGATTTATGCTTTTGGAAAGTTTTCAAGGGTTTGGAGCTCACTTGAAGGCCTACAACTAGTGGTCCAGCTCATACTTTTGGGAGAAAGCTGAAGGAGAAGGTGATCCAATTTAGCTCTCATGCTTCTTGGATGACACCGAAGGAGAGGAAGGTGAGCCACGTTTGGGGGTCCTTTGTGGTAACTCACATAGCTCGAATAGTGATTAGTTTAACCCCACAAGGAAACCAACATTGAGATACATATTTCTCTTTGTGTGCCTCGTTTATTCCTATCCGGGTTTTAAGTCGTGTGTTGTCTTGTGATAGGCTTTGGTCTTGAAGTTTATATGTGTTTCACATAATCATGTTAGACCTCACCTTTGTTATCCACGGAGCCCAAGATTTGTGAAGAATTTTTTTGTAGAAACATATTCACCCCTCCTTTCTAGCTTAACCATCTCGATCCTTCAATCTGTAACAGAGCAAATGACTCTTTATATAAGAGCTTTACCGTCTTAATAGTGACATGGCCGAGCACCAGAAGGAGGCCCCAAAATTGAAATTCGGCCAAAGAACTCAAATGAGTTGGCGGCCACGTACAGATTACAATTCGAGACTTGTACTGAAGAGTCCATAAAGAAACAAGTAGCCGATGCTCTTGCTCGTATGTCTGCGACTGCGAGGCAAATCAGGCACATGAAAAACACCAGTGGCAGCCATGGTGCCAACACGGTGCCAGTTAACTGTCAACATGCAAATTCAGAGAGGAGCAAGTAACCAGACCATGACAAGGCAAAATGGGATGCAGATCAACTCCAGGCCTCCCAGTCATACACTCATACATACTCCTACATACAGTGCATACCTAGCAGCCTAAAGCAGTCACATTGTCCTACTACCGACCCCTGTTAGGCTCCTCCTCCTCCCCAGTCCTTCCTGATCTCGAAGCAGTACCTCATGTCCAGGTATACCTTCCCGTCGTCGTCCACGAACTGCAACCCAGAATTCAGAAGAATTATGCGCTGGTCGGTGTAAGAAAGAGTCACTGCAACAACTAACTCTCTAGTTATAACATGCTTGTAGAAAGATCCACTGGAACAACTCTGCCCGTTCCAAGATGATCTACCTTCAGTTTAGCAGAGTAAGAACCCCTCGCGAAGATGCCGCTCGGGGTGGTGTCCTCCTCGGCGTCGTAGGTGTACGGCTCCTGCCGAGGGCTGAACGTCCCGAGCATCACCTTCTGGTTCTCCACTGCCAAACAGAACGAGTCGAGTTATTTGCAGACATTAACATTATCTCTTGGCAAACATTACTAGTATCATCATGTGGAGAGGGTGTACATATATCTCTGGGCAAACATGGCTATCATCATTCAGCATCATCTCAGTGGATGATTACAGAGTATATTAAGTGAACTGGCAGACAAGCAGAAGAGTGTGGTAGCGAGACGAGTCACCACCTCTTACTCCGGCCTTCCAGACGGTGTGCGAGTACTTGAGTCCTGACACGATGTTGTTGGCGACGGCGAAGGAGAAGCGGAAGCTGTAGGGGCTGCCGTCCTTGAGCGCGAAGGTGGCGGCATGGCCCCTGGCGCTGTCGTCGGCGAACGGGATCGGCAGGAGCATGTCCGGCCTCCCCGGCGCCAGGATGGTCAGGTTCAGGACGGTCACCTCCGGCTCTGCACTCTCTGAATGAACATAGATAGCAAATGAACAGTCGGTCAGACAGACAGACAGTGGGCTTGTTTGATTCATAGGATAGGAAAAACAAAGGAATAGGAAAACCATAGGATTGCAATGTCATGTCCACTTCAATCCTATAGGAACCCACGTGCAACAAAGTTTGTTTGATTTCATCAAAGGATTCTAAGAAAGAGCTTTGAGTGGATGTTAGATTTCCTATGCAATCTAGTGCAAAGGATTTCCTAGGAAAGTTTCCTATAGGAATCAATCCTACAAATCAAACAACCATCATAGGAAAATTTCCTATAGGATTTAATCCTACAAATTTCCTATACAAATCCTTTGAATCAAACATGCCCTCAGTCTAAAAATGCATCTCATCAAATCTCATGAGGCTAGCTGCCGCAGCAGCATTCAGTGAGCACCTCCGAGCTTGGTGGTGTCGACGTCTCCCAGGAGCTGCTCCTTCCACCTCCTCAGGCTGTCGTCCTCCCCCTCCTGTGCACGAACAGATCCGTGATGTATGATGAGTGAGCGACGAGAATCGAGATCAATACTTCGAGTAAAAAGAGGAGATGGGGGAGGCAAGGTGGGGAACTGTGCATGCCTTGAGGAGCTGGAGGTGGTCCTTGAGGGGAACCTGGGGGCCGAGAGCCACGCTGCCGGCGTCCTCCTCATCCTCGTCTTCCTCCGCCATGCTCACCGACGCTTCCTCCTCCGCATCCATGGTCCTGCACCGGATTTCTCCTGGGAGACGCACAGATGCAGACATGGGTTGCGTCAAAGGAAAAAAACAAATCTTGGAGTAGCTCAAGGCACGCGATTGTGCGAGATTTATGGGCAAAGAAAAGGTAATTTACCTGAGTTGGGATTCGGACGCGAGCAACTGGAGATGGGGATGGATTGCAGCTCGCCGCGGCTGTAGATTTGTTTTCTCGGCTGGTGATGCAGCAGCCTGAGTTGCTCCCCTCTCCTCTCTCTGTCTCTACTGTGTGTACGAGCGTCAGTGAGAGGAGACAGAAGAGGGAAGAGTGTGCGAAGGAAGGAAAGGAGAGCTGATGATTAGTTGTCTCGATCGATCTTAAACGTACTTAGTTGGGCTGTCATCATCCTCGCATATTTTTCAGCTTAATTTGATAGTAGCTTTTTTTTTTAGGGCAAACACGCATTTCGTTGATAGAAAATCAAGTTACGGGAACAAACCGTGAAAACTAAAAGATACTACTCCTTCCGACCCATATTAATTAATTTGGATTTGTCAAAATTTGAATAAACCTATATACTAAATAGTGTCTAGATTTATCTAAATCTAGAAAAATTTGAGTCAATTAATATGGGTCGGAGTGAGTACTAGTTCATGAGAAAACAATTGCGCGGAAGAATCTGTGTACACAACTCTAAAGAGCATCTCCACCCATGTTTTCAGTGCCTTTTTGTCCGGACGGCGATTTTTTGCCCCGTCGTGTCCTAAGACGCCGATTTCGTTCAAATTTGGCCCAACTTTCGTCCGGATTTCCCGGATCGATCTCGGGCGCTAGGAACGCCGAACAAAGCGAAAACGCGGGTGGGCCAACCCAGTCGGCGATTCTAGGCCGAGCTTCCGCCTTTTTCTTCTTCCTCTCCCGTCTTTCCTATCCATTCCCCCCACAGCTCCCGCCCACCATGTCGCCCAAGGGTTTCGTCAAACTCCGATCCGCCATCGATGAACCAAAGGAGAAGAAACTGAGAGCACGACGAAGAGGTTGGACGGCTTGACCAACGCCGAGTGGCTGGCCCTTGTCCAGAAGAGGAAGGTCGAGTCGGACAGTCGTAGGGACAGGACGGCAAAGGAGGTCGTCGAGGCCCAGGCGCTTGTTGGGGAACAAACAATGAGGGCAACGAGAACCCTACCGCCCTCCCCGCAATACGACACTCACTGGGGAAGCCAGCCAAACGTCAGCTTACCGACCGGGTTCTCGCCGTCCATGTTCCAGGAGAGACAGCCAAACCCGCGGGAGAGGTACTCCTCCTTCCCCGAGTTTGACGATGGGTTCAACCCAAACGTGCTCTTCCCCTGCCCCGTACCTCTCCCTCCTCCAGCCTTCAACATTGATATCAACGTCCCCTACTCTAGCTCTCCGGCATACGCCGTCCCTTCTTCATCCATGCGTCGCGACCCTCTTCCGTTCAGCGGCAGCTCCTCGCCGGCAACCTTCGGCGATGCCGATGCCCAAAACATGTTTGGTGGAATGTCGGCTGAAGCTTACATGCAAGATATGATCTCCTCGGGGTCAGCGGCGGCCGACAATACATCCTTCTTCACTCAAGTATAGTCCCGGGCTGATGCCGAACATGGCATCGAGTCTCAGGATTTCGCCGAAGGCTAGGCCGACTAGACGCAGGCCGAGGACGAGGAGGACGTCAAAGGGTATGCCTTGTCTCCGGCGAAGTCCAAAGCCAAAGGCAAGAGGAAGGCGGGTACATCAACGTCGAAGCCTAATGACCCACAAGTATAGGTGACGAGGTTCGATCTCGTCAATGCCCATTGTTATGGACTTGGGTTTTGGAGAAGATAGGGATGCTGGAGATCGCGGAACGGTTAACAGACAAGCAACATGGGGACACGAGGTTTACCCAGGTTTAGGCCCCCGGAGGGAAAATCCTACTCCTGCTTGTCTGCTCTTGATTACGGCGGAACCAAAGGTTACAGGTGTGCGCAGTTGCAATCTGGCGTGAGGTCATATGAGGTGAGTTGAAGGTCCTCCTCGTCGTGTCCTACTAGCCTTTATATAGATAGGAAGGTCCCGGGCGAAGGTCGAGTTGGTTTTAGATTAGGGTTTGTACCCTTTGAAAATCTATCTACTCTAGTCTTGTTCTCCAAGGATCCGAAGGCGTCATGGGCTTGGGCCACCCGAAATCTCCACAAGCTGCGTATCTTGTCGTGGGCCTTCCTTGGGCTAGACTAGGTATGCCAATGTTGTGTATCCGCGGGGTATAACCATGTCAGTAGCCCCCGAGTGCTCAGTTGAATCGTAGATTCGGCCAAGGACTCTTCAATCTTTCGGGTGCTATGTAGTCGAACCAGTTTTACAAGGAAAATGTTTAGTTCATAGGGATTGTTGATGCGTGTGCCTATCTCTCCCGATGGATCATGGCCAGTTAACTGCCATGGGACAAAATAACACGATCTTCTTCAGACTCGAGTCCCTAGACTCGAATCCGGAATGAATGCCGGCGTAATTTGACTCAGGTCGTTGAGGTCTTATAGGAGTCGAATCCCAATGGTTTTCAAGTGATGTACCCAAAGCGTCCGTCAGGATTTTTCGTCGTGCCTGTTGACACGGAAGTTTACTGGCACAACACGGTCAGGTGCGTTACCAGGCCATCAGATGATATCTGTAGGACTTATCTTTGTGTCGCGGACACAGCATCCGAAATTTTATCACCACGGAGGTGTTTCGGGTGGCCAAGGAGATTGTTTCTCACTTAGTGTTGGTTTGGGAAAAGTTGCCAAAAAGATTTTGTCGTATTTGATTCGAAGGATCGCAGTCGAAGAATTCATAGGGTGCGCCGCCAGTGCTCCCTATGGGAGTAGCCCCCGAGTGTCTGTTCGAGTCATAGACTCGAACAGAGACTTTAGTTCAATTGTTTTCAGCTTAGGTCCGAAGGACACAATTTTTTCGGATGCTCAATAGATCCTCCCTATGGGAGTAGCCCCCGAGTCTGTAGTGGAGTCGCAGACTCGACATAGAACTCGAAGATAGTTGCGAGGTGTAGGACCTTAGTCATTTCTCAGGTGCGTGATCAGCATTCCTGATAGGAGTAGCCCCGAGTAGTTTCTCGAGTCGTAGATTCGAGTAAGTACTTGATTGATCAGCCGAAAATTCCCAGTCGTTGCTAGCTTTAGCTTTGATGACGTCAGTGCTGAAGATTGGTGATCTCGACCGTCTACGGCGGAATAGATGATGTGACGGAACGATCGTGGGTCCCACCGTCTGACTTGAAGTTGACTAGTCACACGCAGACGTGGCAAAAATTACGGTGTCTCCTCGGTTTCCGTGCGTAGTGGACGGCGTGCTGGCGACGGTTTGTTGCTGTGCTGACATGTGTAGGGTTGGATCTTTAGTTGCGCGCTAGGGCTTCTAGATCAACGACACGTGTGCGTCATCTTTCTCCTTTTATACCGTAAGTAAACAGTAGTTTTCTTTTACCATTCGTGATTTGCTCATCGTCATTGCCTTCATTTTCGCGAGCTTTGCTTCTCTTCCTGTGCACTGGAAGTTCTTCGCTCATTTCCTTCTTCTTTTCTCCGCATGCACCGTCACTCTCGACGCCCTGCGATGGGCAAGTCAAAGAAGACCACTGCCGGAGCGGGTTCAAGCGCCGCCGGCGGCGGCAAGAAGGCCGCCGCGACCACCCGCATCACGGACGGTGGGTGGAGGCGCACAAAGGTGCGCGACGTGGATCTGCGCAAACTGCGCAATTCTGGGTTGATCCCCCAGAACAAGGAGGACATCAGGCTTCCTGGTGATGAGGTAAGACCCCGTCCACCCGTAGGGTTTCAGGTGATGTTTGTTGCCTTTATCCTTCGCGGTCTTTCGCTTCCTGTCCACGATTTTCTTCGTGGGATCTTCTTCTTCTATGGGATTCAGTTACATCATCTGTCTCCCAATTCTCTTCTCCATGTCGCTTGCTTCATAACCCTTTGCGAGTGCTGACTCGGTATCAGGCCACACTTTGGCCTCTTTCGGAACCTCTATTCCGTGAAGAGACAGTCCGGCACCGGCGGATCGGAGTCTATCCGCTTGGCGGCTGCATCATTTATGTCCACCCTTTCGTCCAATTCTTCTCCTTTTCTATCTGCGAGTGCGTCCAGCAATGGCACCGGAAGTGGTTCTACATCCATGATGCTAAGCTAGACGGTCAGCAATATGGGCTTGCCCCCTTCGACTCCAAGCAGAAGATCGTCCCGAAGAGATCGTGGAAGAACCACATCTTGGAGGGTGAAGCTGTGGAGGTGGAGAGACTCTACCAACGGGTGGAGGCCCTTCAGCTGGTGCTAGACAAAGAGGTCAATGGTGTCGACATCATCCACACCTTCCTCAAGTGTCGGGTGGAGCCGCTCCAGGCTAGGGCACACCCAATGTTCCTCTACGCCGGCTCCAGCGATCCAACGAGGGTTTCATCTGAAGAGTTGTCTTCGGGTGACCTCGGTAGGGCCCTTCGTCCCTTACTGAAGGCCAAGGCCGATGAGGACCTTCCGGGGAAATCATTGACCCCCTATTAGCGCTAATAAAGGGGTTTCTCAGGTGATGCTTGTTCGTGCACGTAGCGCTTTTTTGGGTGTTTGCTGTTTGCTATTGTTACTTATCTTGTTTATCTTTTTCTTTTTGCTTGCAGCACCTCCAGGTAATGGGCTCTATGCCTCCTTTGCCTGAGAAGTTTAGGGAAGCACCAGACAATGAGGAGGTGGACTCCGAGTCCGAGCTTCCTCGAGCTCAGTCGCCTACTATGGATGCTCCCGAGGCGAGTGAAGGGCAGACCCGAAAGCGCTCCCGGAGCGAGTCTTCGGATGCGTCTACCCCGCCAACTCCAAGGGATTCGTCCTTCCTCGAGCGCCATGGCAAGGATGATGGTGCTTCTTCCACACCTTTTCCTGTCGTGCCTCTTCGGGTGGTAGCTCCAGAGTCACCGTCCAAGAAGAAGAAGCAGAAGGTGGCGCCCGTCTTCAACTTATCGGACATTGATTCGTAAGTGACTTCACCTGAATTGTTTACTGCCACCTGTCTAGGTAATGTAGGTTGTTGTCTGATCAAACTTTTTTCTTGCAGCCATTCTTTGGAGGAGCCTCTTAGCGAGGACACTCATGAGGCTATAGGGGAGTCGAAGCCGACAGCTCCTCCCCCTTAGGTGGTGGCCAACTCTGGGGATGATGGCCCGAACCTCTCCAAGCGAGAAGCTCGGGCAGTCATAGCTTAGAAGACCGCACGGGGAACTTCGGAGTCCCTGCTTAAACACGTAAGTATTTTCTTTATCCCTTGGGGGGATCCCCCTAGCCCTTTCGAATGACCTGTTGGTCATTTTTGCTCTTGCGGGGCATAGCCCCCGAGCCTTTTCTGATGGTTTTTCTTTCTGTTGCAGCCCTTTGTGCACAACACCAACCTCCTTATCCAGCAGCACTTGGCGCTGGAGGCTAGCATGCAGCAGCTTCAAGGTGCGTAATGTACTCACCCTTTTGCAGGTCGTCCGTCCCATGGGTTCTACTTGTATTGATCAGGTGGTTCTTGATGTTGCCGATGAAAACAGTGCGGCCCTCCGATGGCTGGACGCTCTCGAGAAGAGCCTTGGTCGAGCGGAGAAGAAGGCCGCAGATGCTGCGGAGGCCAAGGGGCACGTGCAGAAAGAGGCTATCGATCGCGAGGAGCAACTCACTGCTGCGGCGGTTGCTCGTGAGAAGGAGATGGCAGATAGGCTTATGGCTGCAGCCAAAGTCTTCTCTGGTGAGTTTCCTTTCACTTGTTTTGGGTCTCGTGTTTTTTGACTGCGTCTTGTCTTGCTCTTATTCGGGTACTTTTCTTATTTGGTTCAGATGCTTTGGGCATCACGTTTGATCGTGGTGCGCTGGAGCATGGAGATGCTCTGGACGATGCCACCGCAGCGGTCTAAGATAGTAGCAGCACTGCTGCTGGATCCTTGGCAAAGGCCAAGGAAGTGCTCGGGTGCTTCTACAAGAAGGTCGTCCCCAAGGGCGCTGCCCTTGAGGATATCGACGCCCTTGCGGATGCTCTCGGAGGACGCTCCGACGGCGTATAAGCGCAAGCAGAAGGGCATCGGCGCCTCCATGGGGTTGGCGATGGCGATGTCGTCCAGAGAGGAGCTGGATCTGCCGCACATAACGTCCCAGATGCCAACAGCTGCAGAGAGCTCAGAGGTAGCGTTCGCCCTCTTTGCCTCTCGCCGTAAGTGCTATGGGCCTAAGCTTATCGACCTCCTGGCCGAGTACACGGCGAACAAAAACTTGTCGTTTTCGTGTTTGATGGCCATTTTCGTGAGTTATTGCCCATAGTTTTTGGGTTCTAGGTGGATTTGCATGGCCCATAAGACCCGTTACATGTTTTAGAGTTATGACAAAAACTCATCGTTTTCTTGTTTTTTGGCCGTTTTCATGAGCTATTGCCCACATTTTTGGGATTCCATGTCGAGTTTCATGGCCCATAAGACCCGATACATGTTTGAGAGATATGACCCAAAACTCGTAGTTTTCGCGTTTTATTGCCGTTTTCATGAGCTATTGCCTATAGTTTTATGGTTCCAGGGCGATTTACAGCATCCTTAAGACCCGATACATGTTTGAGAGTTATGAACAAAAACTCGTCGTTTTCGTGTTTTATGGACCTTTTGATGAGTTATTGCAAATAGTTTTTGTGTTCCACGCAGATTTGCATGGCCTATAAGACCCGTTACATGTTTGAGAGATCTGACCCAAAACTCGTAGTTTTCGCGTTTTATGGCCATTTTCATGAGCTATTGTCTATAGTTTTATGGATCCAGGGCAATTTACAGCAACCTTAAGACCCGATACATGTTTGAGAGTTATGAACAAAAACTTGTCGTTTTCGTATTTTATGGACCTTTTGATGAGCTATTGCCAACAGTTTTTGTGTTCCAGGCGGATTTGCATGGCCTGTAAGACCCATTACATGTTTGAGAGTTATGACCAAAAACTTGTCCTTTTTTTGTTTGATGGTTGTTTTCATGAGCTATTGCCCACAGTTTTGGTGTTTTAGGGAAATTTACAACGACCTTAAGACCCAAGACATGTTTGAGAGTAATGACAAAAACTCGTCGTTTTCTTTTTTTCTGGCCGTTTTCATGAGCTATTGCCCATATTTTTGGGGTTCCATGGCGAGTTTCATGGCCCATAAGACCCGATACATGTTTGAGAGATATGACCCAAAACTCATAGTTTTCGTGTTTCATTGCCGTTTTCATGAGCTATTGCCCATAGTTTTACGGTTCCAGGGCGATTTACAGCAATCTTAAGACCTGATACATGTTTGAGATTTATGAACAAAAACTCGTCGTTTTCGTGTTTTATAGACCTTTTGATGAGTTATTGCCAATAGTTTTTGTGTTCCACGCGGATTTTCGTGGCCTGTAAGACCCGTTACATGTTTGAGAGATATGACTAAAAACTCGTAGTTTTCGCATTTTATGGCCGTTTTCATGAGCTATTGTCCATAGTTTTATGGATCCAGGGCAATTTACAGCAACCTTAACACCCGATACATGTTTGAGAGTTATGAACAAAAACTTGTTGTTTTCTTGTTTTGTGGACCTTTTGATGAGTTATTGCCAATAGTTTTTTTGTATTAGGCGGATTTGCATGGCCCGTAAGACCCGTTACATGTTTGAGAGTTATGCCCAAAAACTTGTCGTTTTCTTGTTTTATGTTTGTTTTCATGAGCTATTGCCCACAGTTTTGGGGTTTTAGGGAAATTTACAATGACCTTAAGACCCGATACATGTTTAAGAGTTATGACAAAAACTCGTCATTTTCTTGTTTTCTGGCCATTTTCATGAGCTATTGCCCACATTTTTGGGGTTCCATGGCGAGTTTCATGGCCCATAAGACCCGATAAATGTTTGAGAGATATGACCCAAAAATCATAGTGTTCGCGTTTTATTGCTGTTTTCATGTGCTATTGCCCACAATTTATGGTTCTAGGGAGATTTACAGCAATCTTAAGACCCCATACATGTTTGAGAGTTATGAACAAAAACTCATCGTTTTCGTGTTTTATGGACCTTTTGATGAGTTATTGCCAACAGTTTTTGTTATCCAGGCGGATTTGCATGGCCTGTAAGACCCGTTACATGTTTGAGAGATATGACTAAAAACTCGTAGTTTTCGTGCTTTATGGCCGTTTTGATGAGCTATTGCCCACAGTTTTATGGTTCTAGGGCGATTTACAGCAATCTTAAGACCCGATATATGTTTGAGAGGTATGAACAAAAACTTGTAATTTTCGTGTTTTATGGACCTTTTGATGAGTTATTTCCCATAGTTTTGGGGGTCTAGGTGGATTTGCATGGCCCGTAAGACCCGTTACATGTTTGAGAGTTATGACCAAAAACTCGTCGTTTTCTTGTTTTATAGTCCTTTTCATGAGCTATTGCCCACAGTTTTGGGGTTTTAGGGAAATTTACAACGACCTTAAGACCCGATACATGTTTGAGAGTTATGACAAAAACACGTCGTTTTCTTGTTTTTGGCCGTTTTCATTAGCTATTGCCCACATTTTTAGGGTTCCATGGCGATTTTCATGGCCCATAAGGCTCGATACATGTTTGCGAGATATGACCCAAAACTCGTAGTTTTCGCGTTTTATTGCCGTTTTCATGAGCTATTTCCCATAATTTTATGGTTCCAAGGCGATTTACAGCAACCTTAAGACCAGATACATGTTTGAGAGTTATGAAAAAAACTCGCCGTTTTCGTGTTTTATGAACCTTTTGATGAGTTATTGGCAACAGTTTTTTTTGTTCCAGGCGGATTTACATGGCCTGTAAGACCCGTTACATGTTTGAGAGATATGACTAAAAACTCGTAGTTTTCACATTTTATGGCCGGTTTCATGAGCTATTACCCACAGTTTTATGGTTCGAGGGCGATTTACAGCAACCTTAAGACCCGATACATGTTTGGGAGTTATGAATAAAAACTTGTCGTTTTCGTGTTTTATGGACCTTTTGATGAGTTATTACAAACAAATTTTGTGTTCCAGGCGGATTTGCATGGCCCATAAGACCCGTTACATGTTTGAGAGTTATGACCAAAACTTGTCATTTTCTTGTTTTATGGTCGTTTTCATTTGCTATTGCCCATAGTTTTGGGGGTTTAGAGAAATTTACAGTGACCTTAAGACCCGATACATGTTTGAGAGTTATGACAAAAACTCGTCGTTTTCTTGTTTTCTGGCCGTTTTCATGAGCTATTGCCCATATTTTTGGGGTTCCATGGCGAGTTTCTTGGCCCATAAGACCCGATAAATGTTTGAGAGATATGACACAAAACTCGTAGTTTCACGTTTTATTGCCCACAGTTTTATGGTTCTAGGGCGATTTACAGCAAGCTTAAGGCCCGATACATGTTTGACAGTTATAAACAAAAATTTGTCGTTTTCGTGTTTTATGGACCTTTTGATTAGTTATTGCCAAGAATTTTTGTGTTCTAGGAGAATTTGCATGTCCTGTAAGACCCGTTACATGTTTGAGAGATATGACTAAAAACTCGTAGTTTTCGCGTTTTATGGCCGTTTTCATGAGTTATTGCCCATAGTTTTATGGTTCCAGGGCGATTTACAGCAACCTTAAAACCAGATACATGTTTGAGAGTTATGAGCAAAAACTCGTCGTTTTCGTGTTTATGGACCATTTGATGAGTTATTGCCAACAGTTTTTGTAGGGGTTCGTAGCATGGAAAACAAAAATTTTCTATCGCATACAAACAAACAAGCCAAGATCTATCTACTAGATTGCAGCGACAAGTCGATGGAATAACTCACCCTCGAAGATTCCAAAGTGTTTAACGAGAGCAGATTCTCGTGGGTGATGTAGTCGTACTCTTTCCGATCTCAAGATCGCGTAGACGATCCTTCCAGCGCCGCGTTCCCGCAGCGCTCCCGCAGTCGGTCACACGTTCGGTACTCGACGAAGACCTTCCTCTCCCTTGTTCCAGCAGGCAGCGGAGGTTGTAGCACTCTCCTCGCGATTCCGGCAGCACAACGGCGTGGTACCGGAAGTAGAGGGGAAATCCCGCAGGGCTTCGCCTTAAGCCGGTGCGAGTATGGTGGAGCTTATGAGAGAGGCTATTAGTGGTCTAGTAATTAGACACACCAATTAGAGGGCTCTAAACCAATTAGAAGGCTCTAAACCGAATAGCTCTAAACCGGGGTCTAGATCTAGGGTTTAGTTTAGAGGATAGGAAACTTGTGTGTAGGAGGGGAGCCCTGCCCCTCCTTATATAGGTGGGAGGGGGTGGCGCGCCAGGGGAGGGAGGGAGTCCCTCCCCAACTCGGCCTAGGCTGGCCGCCGGCTTGGAGGAGAGAAACTCCTCCTCCAAGTCGACTCCAACTCCTCTTGCTTGTTTCCCACAGTTTCTTGTTTTTGGCAGTTTGACTTTCAAACTGGACATTTGACTTTTCTGTTTTAGGATTCAATTTAATCCTATATTTGGGACAGCAAGAACACTTAGTACATGATGCAATCATTCCAATATGTAATGACACATTCATGTACCCCTCCCCCCCCGGAGTGCCGGACAATCCGGAACCTTCTAGAATATCCCCGATGAAAACACCGGAATCATTCCCGAACTCCGAAACGGGACTTTCCTTATATGAATCTTATTCTCCGGACCATTCCGGATCACCTTGTGATATCCCGGATCCCATCCGAGACTCCGAACAACATTCGGGCTCTTTCTCATAATACCATAACTACTCAAACAACGTCGAATCCTTAAGTGTGTCTCCCTACGGTTCGTGAATTATGCGGACATGATCGAGACACTTCTCCGAACAATAACCAATAGAGGAATCTGGAAATTCATATGGCTCCCACATATTTCTACGATTACTTTGCGATCGAATGAACCACTTACATACGATACCAATTTCCCTTTGTCTCACGATATGTTACTTATCCGAGGTTATGATCGTCGGTATCTCTGCATACCTAGTTCATCCTCGTTACTGATAAGTACTCTTTTCTCGTTCCCGTGATATGTGATCCCTTGTGACCAAGTCACATGCTTGCAAGCTAATTGGATGACATTTCACCGAGAGGGCCCAGAGAATATCTATCCGTCATGTGGATGGACAAATCCCACTCTTGATCCATGTGTTTCAACCAATACTTTCCGAACACTCAATGCCACCTTTATAGCCACCCTGTTACGGTGTGGTGTTTGATGACATCAAAGCATCCATCCAGTAAAGGTGATATGCATGATCTCATGGTCGAAGGAATTAGGTTACTATGTATCAGAAAGCATATAGCAATTGAACTATTGAAATGACTTGATCTTTATGCTACGCTTGTCTATAGGAGTATGTCCACCATATCATTCTCCTAACGATATGATCTTGTTGTTGATAACATCTCAATGTTCATGATATGGAAACCACAATCATTTAATCAACCAACAAGCT
This sequence comes from Avena sativa, assembly GCA_916181665.1. Lineage (NCBI taxonomy): Eukaryota > Viridiplantae > Streptophyta > Magnoliopsida > Poales > Poaceae > Avena > Avena sativa. The sequence continues at coordinate 374,625,035 of OV702293.1, read as the reverse complement.
AGTGAAGTATAGAGGCTATACTAGGGACTTCAATTTAAGTTTACAATTCACACAAGTATTAATGTTTCCTTGTTAATACTATTATAGCATGAATATAAACATTTATCATAAACACAAAGATATATAATAATAACTACATTTATTATTACCTCTAGGGCATATCTCCAACAGTCTCCCACTTGCACTAGAGTCATCTAATCTAGATTACATGGTAATATACCGAACACCCATGGCAGTTTGGTGTTGGTCATGTTTTGCCCTCGGGAGAGGTTTAGTCAACGGATCCGCCACATTCAGATCTGTGTGTACTTTGCAAATCTTTATATCCCCATCCTGGATATGTTCTCGAATAGCGTGAAAACGCAGCTTGATATGCTTCAGCTTCTTGTGTGACCTTGGTTCTTGCGCATTGGCTATGGCGCCCATGTTATCACAGTAGATAGACATTGGGTCCAGCGCACTAGGAACCACACCCAGCTCTGTAATGAACTCTTTCATCCATATCGCTTCTTGTGAAGCCTCCGAAGCAGCCATGTATTCCGATTCAGTTGAAGATCTCGCCACAACGCTTTGCTTTGCACTCCTCCAGCTAACTGCTGCACCATTCAAAATAAATACGTATCCAGATTGTGATTTAGAATCATCCGGATCGGTGTTCCAACTAGCATCGGTGTAACCATTAACAACGAGCTGTTCATCACCTCCATAAGAAAGAACCATATCCTTAGTTCTTCTCAAGTACTTAAGGATGTTTTTGACCGCTGTCCAATGATCCACTCCTGGATCACTTTGATATCTGCTAGTTAAACTAACAGCATATGCAATGTCGGGTCTAGTACATAGCATGGCATACATTAGAGATCCTATGGCTGAGGCATAGGGAGTCTTACTCATCCTTTCTCTATCTTCTGCCGATGTCGGACTTTGAGTTTTACTCAAGGTAGTATTGGGCAACATGGGCAAGAACCCTTTCTTGCTATCTTCCATTCCAAACCTCTTTAGAACTTTGTCCAAATATGTACTTTGTGACAATGATATTTGGCGTTTCGATCTATCTCTATAAATCTTTATGCCTAATATGTAAGCTGCTTCGCCAAGATCCTTCATTGAAAAACTATTATTCAAATACTCTTTGATACTATTAAGAAGGTCTACATCATTCCCAATCAACAATATGTCATCCACATACAGTATTAAGAATGCTACAGAGCTCCCACTCACTTTCTTGTAAATACAAGCTTCTCCATAAGTTTGTATAAAACCAAAACTTTTGATTACCTTATCAAAACGTTGATTCCAACTTCGGGATGCTTGCTTCAATCCATAGATGGACCGTTGAAGCTTGCATACCTTGTTAGCATCTTTAGGATCGACAAAACCTTTGGGTTGTATCATATACAACTCTTCATCAATGTCTCCATTGAGGAATGCTGTTTTGACATCCATCTGCCATATCTCATAATCATAATATGCAGCGATTGCTAACATAATCCTCACAGACTTTAGCTTCGCTACCGGTGAGAAAGTCTCATCGTAGTCAACTCCTTGAATTTGTCGAAACCCTTTTGCGACAAGTCGAGCTTTATAGACAGTAACATTACCATCAGCATCTGTTTTCTTCTTGAAAATCCATTTGTTCTCGACAGCCTTCCGGCCATCCGGTAAGTCCACCAAAGTCCATACTTGGTTTTCGTACATGGATCCAATCTCGGATTTCATGGCTTCTTGCCATTTATTGGAATCTGGGCTCATCATCGCTTCCTCATATGTCTCGGGGTCATCGGTGTTGTCCACCAACATGACATTCATAACGGAATCATACCAATCTGGAGTGGTACGAGTTCTCGTTGACCTTCGAGGCTCTGTAGTAACTTCAACCGAAGTTTCATGATCACCATCATTAGCTTCCTCTCTTATTGGTGCAGGCACCACAGGAACTTCTTCCGGTGCTGCGCTACTCGCAATTTCGAGAGAAGGTTCGACAACCTCGTCGAGTTCTACTTTCCTTCCAGTCACTTCTTTCGAGAGAAATTCCTTCTCTAGAAAGGATCCATTCTTGGCAACAAAGATTTTGCCTTCGGATCTATGATAGAAGGTATACCCAATAGTTTCCTTCGGGTATCCTATGAAGACGCATTTTTCCGCTTTGGGTTCAAGCTTGTCCGGCTGTAACTTCTTTACATAGGCTTCGCATCCCCAAATTTTAAGGAACGACAATTTAGGTTTCTTCCCAAACCATAATTCATATGGTGTCGTTTCAACGGATTTAGATGGTGCCCTATTTAAAGTGAATGCGGCTGTTTCTAATGCATAACCCCAAAATGATAGTGGTAGATCTGTAAGTGACATCATAGAACGAACCATATCTAAGAGGGTTCGATTACGACGTTCAGACACACCATTACGCTGTGGTGTTCCCGGCGGTGTCAATTGTGAAAGTATTCCGCATTTCTTCAAATGCTCGCCAAACTCGTAACTTAGATATTCACCTCCACGATCAGAACGTAGAAATTTAATCTTCTTGTTACGTTGATTCTCTACCTCACTTTGAAACTCCTTAAACTTCTCGAAAGTTTCGGACTTATGTTTCATGAAATAGATATACCCATATCTACTCAAGTCATCCGTGAAGGTAAGAACATAACGATAACCACTGCGCGATGCTACACTCATTGGACCACACACATCGGTATGTATGATTTCCAGTAAGTCCGTAGCTCGCTCCATTATACCAGAAAATGGAGTCTTAGTCATTTTACCCATCAGACATGCTTCGCATCTTTCAAGTGATTCAAAATCAAGTGATTCAAGAAGTCCATCGGAATGGAGTTTCTTCATACGTTTCACTCCAATGTGACCAAGACGACAGTGCCACATATAGGTCGAGTTATCGCTTGATTTCAATCGTTTAGCTTCAATGTTATTAATATGTGTATTTCTACTATCGAGATTCAACAAGAATAGACCATCTATCATAGGTGCATGTGCGTAAAACATATTACTCATATAAATCGAACAACCATTATTCTCGGATTTAAACAAGTAACCGTCTCGCAATAAACAAGATCCTGATATAATGTTCATGCTTAACGTAGGCACCAAATAACAATTATTTAAGTATAAAACTAATCCCGATGGTAGATGAAGAGGTAGCGTGCCGACCGCGATCACATCAACCTTTGATCCGTTTCCCACGCGCATCGTCACCTCGTTCTTCACTAGCTTCCGTTTATTCTGCAGCTCCTGTTTCGAGTTACAAATATGAGCAACCGAACCAGTATCAAATACCCAGGCACTACTACGAGTACTAGTGAGATACACATCAATAACATGTATATCAGATATACCTTTCTTCTTGATGTTGCCGTTCTTCAAATCCGCCAAGTACCTTGGGCAATTCCGCTTCCAGTGACCTTCTCCCTTGCAGTAAAAGCACTCAGTTTCAGGCTTAGGTCCAGCCTTGGTCTTCTTCGTCGGCGTGGTAACTTTCTTACCACCCTTCTTGAAGCGTCCCTTTTGCTTAGACTTGCCTTTCTTGAATTTGGTGGTCTTATTGACCATCAACACTTGGTGCTCTTTCTTGATCTCCACTTCTGCAGATTTTAACATAGCAAATAGTTCTGGCAACTCTTTGTTCATGTTCTGCATGTTGTAGTTCATCACAAAGTTCTTGTAACTTGGTGGTAGTGATTGGAGGATGCGGTAAACTCCCAAAGTATTAGGAATCACTATACCCAAACTTTGAAGTTTATTTGCGTGCCCAGACATCTTAAGCACATGCTCACTGACGGAGCTACCCTCTTCCATCTTGCAGTTAAAGAACTTTTCAGAAGCCTCATAGCTTTCAATTGCCGCATGAGTCTCAAAAATTAATTTGAGATCCTCGACAATATCATATGGGTCTGAATTCTCAAACCTTTTCTGAAGCTCCGATTCTAAACCATACAAGATAGCACACTGAACTATGGAGTACTGATTCTTCCGAGCGAGGTAAACATTCTTTACTTCATCGGGAGCATCAGCTGCAGGTGGGTCACCCAGCGGTGCATCCAGCACATAGGTCAAATTACCAGCTGTGAGGACAATCCTCAAATTGCGGAACCAATCCGCGAAGTTGCTTCCATTGTTTTTCAACTTTTCTTTCTCTAGGAACGCATTAAAATTGATGGTAGGGGCTGCCATTGATCTACAACATATTTGCAATAGTTTAGACTAAGTTTATGACAAATTGAGTTCAAATTAATTAATGAAATTAAACTAGGTGAACTCCCACTCAAAACAACATCCCTCACATTGTTTTAGTGATCACACGAACCAAATCCACTACATCAACACCGATCATCACGAGAGCTGATATAGTTTTAATGGCGAACAATCATCATGTTCATCATATCTACTATATGATTCATGCTTTGCCTTTCGGCGATCCGTGTTCCTGAGGCCATGTCTGTACATGCTAGGCTCGTCAAGATCAAACCTTAGCTACCGCATAAGCAAATCTGGCTTGCTTACGTTGTATTCACCCGCGGAATCAAAGACACCCGATCATCACGTGGTGCTTCGAAGTAGCAAGCTTTGGCAACGGTGCATACTAAGGGTGAACACTTTAGAACTTGAAATTTATGTGCATGAGGGATCATCTTATAATGCTACCGTCGTCTACTAAGCAATACAAGATGCATAAAGGATTAACATCACATGCAATTCATAATATGTGATATGATATGGCCTTTCTTCTTTGTGCTTCCGATCTCCATCTTCAAGCACGAACATGATCTCCATCATCACCGGCATAGCATCAAGGTCAATGACGCTTCTTCATGGTTGTCGTCCGCCAGCTTCAACTATTACAACTATTTTGAATAGACACGCAGGTCTTAACAGAATTTAAAGACAACCATATGGCTCCTGCCGGTTGCCAACTTACAATAAGGAACATTGCATACATCAAATATAATCACAATCATGGCCATATCACATCACTGCACACCCCTGCAAAACAAAGTTAGACGCTTCTACTTTCTTTGCATATTTTACGTGGTTTGGGGCTTTCCATAAGTGTCGTTCTAACTTACGAACAAGAACCACAACATTGATACTAGCATTGTTGATCACCCGTTGTAAATTGGATCTTTACTATGCTAGGAGAAACAGGCACCCGCAAAGCCACTTATGCAAAACGAGTTGCATGTCAAGCGTGGAGCAAGTCTCATGAACGATGTCATGTAAGGTTAGCCCGGGCCGCTTCATCCCAACATACCGCAAGATGCAAAGTACACAAAAAGCAATCTACAATAAAAGCATCAACGCCCACAATGACCATTGTGTTCTACTCGTGCAACAGATCTACATATAGACACGGCTCTGATACCACTGTAGGGGTTCGTAGCATGGAAAACAAAAATTTTCTATCGCATACAAACAAACAAGCCAAGATCTATCTACTAGATTGCAGCGACGAGTCGATGGAATAACTCACCCTCGAAGATTCCAAAGTGTTTAACGAGAGCAGATTCTCGTGGGTGATGTAGTCGTACTCTTTCCGATCTCAAGATCGCGTAGACGATCCTTCCAGCGCCGCGTTCCCGCAGCGCTCCCGCAGTCGGTCACACGTTCGGTACTCGACGAAGACCTTCCTCTCCCTTGTTCCAGCAGGCAGCGGAGGTTGTAGCACTCTCCTCGCGATTCCGGCAGCACAACGGCGTGGTACCGGAAGTAGAGGGGAAATCCCGCAGGGCTTCGCCTTAAGCCGGTGCGAGTATGGTGGAGCTTATGAGAGAGGCTATTAGTGGTCTAGTAATTAGACACACCAATTAGAGGGCTCTAAACCAATTAGAAGGCTCTAAACCGAATAGCTCTAAACCGGGGTCTAGATCTAGGGTTTAGTTTAGAGGATAGGAAACTTGTGTGTAGGAGGGGAGCCCTGCCCCTCCTTATATAGGTGGGAGGGGGTGGCGCGCCAGGGGAGGGAGGGAGTCCCTCCCCAACTCGGCCTAGGCTGGCCGCCGGCTTGGAGGAGAGAAACTCCTCCTCCAAGTCGACTCCAACTCCTCTTGCTTGTTTCCCACAGTTTCTTGTTTTTGGCAGTTTGACTTTCAAACTGGACATTTGACTTTTCTGTTTTAGGATTCAATTTAATCCTATATTTGGGACAGCAAGAACACTTAGTACATGATGCAATCATTCCAATATGTAATGACACATTCATGTACCCCTCCCCCCCCGGAGTGCCGGACAATCCGGAACCTTCTAGAATATCCCCGATGAAAACACCGGAATCATTCCCGAACTCCGAAACGGGACTTTCCTTATATGAATCTTATTCTCCGGACCATTCCGGATCACCTTGTGATATCCCGGATCCCATCCGAGACTCCGAACAACATTCGGGCTCTTTCTCATAATACCATAACTACTCAAACAACGTCGAATCCTTAAGTGTGTCTCCCTACGGTTCGTGAATTATGCGGACATGATCGAGACACTTCTCCGAACAATAACCAATAGAGGAATCTGGAAATTCATATGGCTCCCACATATTTCTACGATTACTTTGCGATCGAATGAACCACTTACATACGATACCAATTTCCCTTTGTCTCACGATATGTTACTTATCCGAGGTTATGATCGTCGGTATCTCTGCATACCTAGTTCATCCTCGTTACTGATAAGTACTCTTTTCTCGTTCCCGTGATATGTGATCCCTTGTGACCAAGTCACATGCTTGCAAGCTAATTGGATGACATTTCACCGAGAGGGCCCAGAGAATATCTATCCGTCATGTGGATGGACAAATCCCACTCTTGATCCATGTGTTTCAACCAATACTTTCCGAACACTCAATGCCACCTTTATAGCCACCCTGTTACGGTGTGGTGTTTGATGACATCAAAGCATCCATCCAGTAAAGGTGATATGCATGATCTCATGGTCGAAGGAATTAGGTTACTATGTATCAGAAAGCATATAGCAATTGAACTATTGAAATGACTTGATCTTTATGCTACGCTTGTCTATAGGAGTATGTCCACCATATCATTCTCCTAACGATATGATCTTGTTGTTGATAACATCTCAATGTTCATGATATGGAAACCACAATCATTTAATCAACCAACAAGCTAGTGAAGTATAGAGGCTATACTAGGGACTTCAATTTAAGTTTACAATTCACACAAGTATTAATGTTTCCTTGTTAATACTATTATAGCATGAATATAAACATTTATCATAAACACAAAGATATATAATAATAACTACATTTATTATTACCTCTAGGGCATATCTCCAACAGTTTTTGTGTTCCAGGCGGATTTGCATGGCCTGTAAGACCAGTTACATGTTTGAGAGATATGACTAAAAACTCGTAGTTTTCACGTTTTATGGCCGTTTTCATGAGCTATTGTCCATAGTTTTATGGTCTAGGGCGATTTACAGCAACCTTTAGACCCGATCCATGTTTGAGAGTTATGAATAAAAACTTGTCGTTTTCGTGTTTTATGGACCTTTTGATGAGTTATTCTCAACAGTTCTTGTGTTCCAGGCGGATTTGCATGGCCTGTAAGACCCGTTACATGTTTGAGAGCTTGTCCTTTTCACGTTTTATTGCCGGGTTCATGAGCTATTGCCCAAAGTTTTTGGTTCCAAGGCGACTTACAACGACAGTAAACCCGAAACACGTTTGAGAGTTATGACCAAAAACTCGTCGTTTTCGCGTTTTATTTCCGTTTTCATGAGCTATTGCCCACAGTTTTATGGTTCCGTGCCGATTTACGGCAACCTTAAGACACGATACATGTTTGTGAGTTATGAACAAAAACTCGTCGTCTTCGTGTTTTCTGGCCGTTTTCATGAGGTATTGCCCACATTTTTGGGGTTCCATGGCGAGTTTCATGGCCCATAAGACCCGATATATGTTTGAGAGATATGACCCAAAACTCGTAGTTTTCGTGTTTTATTGCCGTTTTCATAAGCTATTGCCCACAGTTTTATGGTTCCAGGGCGATTTACAACAACCTTAAGACCCGATACATGTTTGAGAGTTATAAACAAAAACTTGTCGTTTTCGTGTTTTATGGACATTTTCGTGAACTATTTCCCATAGTTTTTGGGGTCTAAGTGGATTTGCATGGCCCGTAAGACCCGTTACATGTTTGAGAGTTATGACCAAAAACTCGTCGTTTTCTTGTTTTATGGTCCTTTTCATGAGCTATTGCCCACAGTTTTGGGGTTTTAGGGAAATTTACAACGACCTTAAGACCCGATACATGTTTGAGAGTTATGACAAAAACTCGTCGTTTTCTTGTTTTCTGGTCGTTTTCGTGAGCTATTGCCCACATTTTTTGGGGTTCCATGGCGAGTTTCATGGCCCATAAGACCCGATACATGTTTGAGAGATATGACCCAAAACTCGTAGTTTTCGCGTTTTATTGCCGTTTTCATGAGCTATTGCCCACAGTTTTATGGTTCCAGGGCGATTTACAGTAACCTTAAGACCAGATACATGTTTGAGAGTTATGAACAAAACCTCGTCATTTTCATGTTTTATGGACCTTTTGATGAGCTATTGCCAATAGTTTTTGTGTTCAAGGAGGATTTGCATGGCCTGTAAGACCCGTTACATGTTTGGGAGATATGACCCAAAACTCGTAGTTTTCGCGTTTTGTGGCCGTTTTCATGAGCTATTGCCCACAGTTTTATGGTTTCAGGGCGATTTACAACAACCTTAAGACCCAGTACATGTTTGAGAGTTATGAACAAAAACTTGTCGTTTTCGTGTTTTATGGACCTTTTGATGAGTTATTGCCAACAGTTTTTGTGTTCCAGGCGTATTTGCATGGCCCGTAAGACCAGTTACATGTTTGAGAGATATGACTAAAAACTCGTAGTTTTCGCGTTTTATGGCCGTTTTCATGAGCTATTGTCCACAGTTTTATGGTTCTAGGGCGATTTACAGCAACCTTAAGACCCGATACATGTTTGAGAGTTATGAATAAAAACTTGTCGTTTTCGTGTTTTATGGACCTTTTGATGAGTTATTGCCAACAGTTTTTGTGCTCCAGACGGATTTGCATGGCTCGTAAGACCCGTTACATGTTTGAGAGTTATGACCAAAAACTCATCGTTTTCTTGTTTTATGGTCGTTTTCATGAGCTATTGCCCACAGTTTTGGGGTTTTAGGGAAATTTACAACGATCTTAACACACGATACATGTTTGAGAGTTATGACAAAAACTCGTCGTTTTCTTGTTTTTTGGCCGTTTCATGAGCTATTGCGCACATTTTTGGGGTTCCATGGCCCATAAGACCCGATACATGTTTGAGAGATATGACCCAAAACTCGTAGTTTTCGCGTTTTATTGCCGTTTTCATGAGCTATTGCCCATAGTTTTATGATTCCAGGGCGATTTACAGCAATCTTAAGACCCGATACATGTTTGAGAGTTATGAAAAAACTTGTCGTTTTCGTGTTTGATGGCTGATACGTCGGAAACGTATCTATAATTTTTGATGCTCTCAGCGCCGGTCCTGAGATTTCGAAGGCTCGGGGCAAAACTAAAATTTAGGGCCCCTTGCTATTATATATATATGTAATGATGAAAAATAAATACTTAAAGTATACCTAATTACAATATTTATATAAAATAATAATATGATATATTACCTTAAAATTTTATCCATGAATTCCTAAAAGCAAAATCACCGACAATGAAATCAATATCAATCTCATCCAAGAATGTCTTCTCGATACATAGAGTTGCCAAACCATCTAACCGCTGTCTAGATATTGTAGATCTCAAATACTATCTGAATAATTTTAACTTTGAGAAGTTTTTTTTCAGCTAATGCAACTGTAATATTTTCTTCTCTAGTAAGCCCTTTTTCCACTAACTTATCTCTTGCTTTGTTATCAAAACTAGTCTAATTTACCCAAACCAATCCATGGTTGGATGGATAGGAGGGTGGTTGTACTACCAGCCCACAAGAGTTCAAACCCGAGGTTTGACACTGTGTGTTGTATAAAAGGCGAAATATTCTTTCAGTAGGAGGCGACGTTTCCGTCGACAGCGAGGCGCCCGTGGTGACTTCGGCAATCTTAAGACCCAATCCGCCGGTTCAGTCATTCAAAGGTCCTCACATGGGTAGGATGTGCGTGTGTGCATTCATAGATTTGAGTGCATGTACGTGTTGTGAGTGTCTACGATTTGTAATGTGTTTCTCAATAAAAACTAGTCCAATTTACCGGATCATATATATCCACACTAACTGGTTCCTCACCAACACTAGCAGATTTCGAAGGAGATGGAATATATGCTCATGACCACTCACATTGTAATTATCCATGTTAATGCCAACGTTGTCCTCCGCTCTACTATGCGCCATAGGCAATTAACCGCGCTAGCTGAAAATAAGAAGAAGAACTACTATTCAGAAATAGAATTAGGGTAGTCCGTCCTCGTAATGTTTGAGAATTGATACCTTCCAATGTTTGTGTGACGTCTGTCCTTACGAGCGAGACGAGAGCAGGGGCAGCGCAGATGAGATTGGCGATGAGCAAGGAATGACAGGCGACAAACGACGACGTCACAGGCTCACGGAGTGGGAGTCATGGCGTGCGTCAGGGCATGCCCACGATCAGATCCAACGGGAACGACCGAACGGGGACTTGCGAGCTTGGCCCTATGCGTGAAAGAGATGGATGCGATTGCTAATCTCGATCATATCGCTATTCCTATTTCCTAATCGGAAGCGTTAGGTGGGTCTAGAAAAATAAAAGGGCCCAATTTGGCCTAGAGGAAAACGTGATGTTTTATTTTTTCTGAAATCTATAATATGCCTGTATGGAACAAATATTTTGGAAGGGCCCCCAATTATTTTGGGCCCGGGGAGGCCGCCCCTCCAGTCCCCCCTCAGGGCCGGCCCTGGATGCTCCATGCTTGTTTAGTATCTACTTTGCTTTGCTTTGTCGACACTTTGAGGGGTTTTTATATCTTTTCTGGAACTAACCTATTAACAAGTTGTCACTGTGCCAGTTGCCTGTTTTCTTCTGTTTTTGTTCCAGAAAGGCAGAAAATCAATATTCTCGGAATTGGACGGGACAAAATCCAAAGTCAATATTTATCGTGGGGGACACGAATCCAGAAGACGAGACGGAGACGCGAACCAGGGCGGCCAAACCCCCTAGGCGCGGCCAGGGGTCGCCTCCCGGCCTCACCTCTTCGCCTATAAGAAGCCCCTGATGCAGAAATCCTAAGTACCCGATCAAAACTCCACGAAACCATCTGTAGCCACCTCCACCACCGTCCCTAGATCGGGGGGGTCTGAAGTTCTTCCCGGCACCATGCCGGAGGGGAGATCATCCCAGAGGCCTTCTCTCCAGTATATGCGTGAGTAGTTCCACCTTGGACTATGGGTCCATGTAGTAGCTAGATGGTTGTATCTCCTCCTTTGTGCTTTCATGTATAGATCTTGTGAGCTCCGTTCATGATCAAGATCTAATCTATTTGTAATCATGCATGTTGTGTTTGCGGGGATCCGATGGATATTGAGATTATTATGTTAGTTTGGTTAATGGTTTTGTCTTTATGATTCTATCATGTCTGTGTTGTTTGTGATCTTGCATGTTCTCTGTTGTTAGTATCTATCTTGGCCAAGTAGTTGCTAGTGACTCCAACAGGGGGTATTTATGCTCGATAGTGGGTTCATGCCTCTAGTTTCCAAGGGAAGTGACAGAAATATCTTCGGTTGTAGATGTGTTGTTGCTACTAGGGAGAAAACAATGGTCTCTTGTTCATGGAACAAGTGGATTGTTTACCTTACACACTTTGCTTAAAGCAGTTGTCTGTTGTTTGCAACTTAATACTGGAGGGGGTTCGGAGGATAACCTGAAGGTGGACTTCTAGGCATATATGCAGTTGGATGGCGGTCTATGTATATTGTTGTATTTCCCAATCAAATCTCATAGGATCTTTCTGACTAGTATTACATTGTTATGCCTTGCTTGGTTCCTGTCAATTGCCCTGCTGTAATTTGTTTACCCTTCATGCCATGTTGTTTATCTAAGGATAGCACCTCTAGTGAACTATGGACCCCGGTCCAATATTTACCATTAATACATCTTCCACTGTTACTGTTTACTTGCTGCAAACCACCATTACCTTCCACACCATACAGTTAATCCTTTGTTACATCAAACCGGTGAGCTTGACAACCTCACTGATTTGTTGGGACAATGTCTTGAGTTTGTGTTGTGCAGGTCTCCATGTTGTTTGCAACACCTGTGTGACGTTTCCTTCCTGCTTCTGGTTCAATAACCTCGGTCTCTACTGAGGGAAACTTGCTTCTGTGCTCATCACACCTTGCTCTTGGGGTTCCAATGAAGTGTCCCACGACAACATTGGGTGCACGCATCAAGGATTTCTGGCGCTGTTGCCGGGGAGGCTTAGGACGTCTTCACAAGGGGAGTCCTTCACTTCCTTTCTCTTTACTTTGTTTTTAGTTTGATTTGTTTCTTTTGCTTGGTTTTGTTTGCCTCTTTTCAAAGAAACCCAAAAAAATTAGTCTAGTTTGGTTTGCTTGCTTTATTCAAAAACACAAAAAAAATAGTTCCTGCTCTAGCTGCTGCTGCTGTTTTTGGCTTGCCCAGCTGTGCCAAAATGAACTGTGCTGAGAACACCAAGTTGTGTCATTAGCACAAACAACAACGATTTCCTTAGCACTCCTATTGCTTCACCTGCTCCTGATGCTACCTTTTATGAAATTAAGCCTGCTTTGTTGAATCTTGTGATGAGAGAGCAATTTTCTGGTGCTAGTTCTGATGATGTTGCTGCCCATCTCACTAACTTTGTTGAACTTTGTGAGATGCAAAAGTATAAGGATGTAGATGGAGATATTATTAAGCTCAATTTCTCCTTGAGAGGAAAAGCTAAAGAATGGTTGCTATCTTTGCCTAAAAATAGTATTGATTCTTGGACTAAGTGCAAAGGTGCTTTTATTGGAAATTACTACCCTCCTGCTAAGATTATATCTATGAGAAGTGACATTATGAAATTTAAACAACTTGATAATGAACATGTTGCTCAAGCTTGGGAAAGAATGAAATCTTTGGTTAAGAATTGTCCCACTCATGGACTCACTGCTTGGATGATTATCCAGACTTTTTATGCAGGTTTGAACTTCTCCTCAAGAAACCTGTTGGATTCAGCTGTTGGAGGTACCTTTATGAGCATCACTTTGGGTGCTGCAACTAGACTCCTTGATAATGTGATGGTTAACTACTCTGAATGGCACACTGAGATGGCTCCACATGGTAAGAAGGTAAATTCTGTTGAGGAAACTTCCTCTTTGAGTGATAAGGTTGATGTTATTATGGCTATAATTGTTAATGGGAAAGCTCCTTTAGATCCTAATAGTGTTCCCTTAGCCTCTTTGGTTGCTCAAGAAGAGCAAGTTTATGTGAACTTCATTAGAAACAACAATTTTGGCAACAATACTTATGGTAATTATAGGCCTTATCCTTCTAGTGGAAATGTTTATCATGGTAGATCAGGAATGCCTAGTGAAGAAAGGATTCTAGAAGTAGAGAAATTTTATGCAGATGCAATATGAGCAAAATAAGATTTTCACTAAAACTATGGAGGAACAATCTATTACTTGAAAAACATTAGTCATCAGCTTGAGAATCTGAATAGAGAAATTCCGAGTTTACAGTCAAAAATTTTGAGTGCTAAAAAGAATATTTCCTCTTTGTCCAAAGCTTAGTCCTCCTTGATTAATAAAATGGCTGCTACACCTGAAACTATGGAAAATACCTTTACTACTGCTCATGCCATACAAGTTACTATTGATGAAAATGTTAGGCTGTTAGCTCAACTTCATGCTAGGTGGGAACGGGAAGCTGAAATTGATAGAAACAATAGTGTGTGCACCATCACCACTAAACCACATGTAGTCCCTATTCCTCCTCCTACTATGATTAAGCCTATTGATCCTGCTACTAGTGATGCTAAGTTTGATTTTGATATTGATGGTTGCAATATTTCTAAAGTGATTATGTTCCTACAAAAGCTTGCTAGAAGTCATGATGCTAGTGACATGCATGTTGCTTTCACCAAACACATTACAGATGCTCTTGTTAAGATTAAGGAAGAGAAGCTAAAACACAAAGATTTTATTCCTAGGAAAGTAGAAGATAGTTGGGAACCCATTATTAATATGCAAGTGAATGACTTTGATCTCAAAGCTTCATGTGATCTTGGTTCTAGTTTCTCTATTTGATGACCACAAGTGTAGGGGATCGCAACAGTCTTTGCGGGTAGTATTACCCAATTTATTGATTCGACACAAGGGGAGCCAAAGAATACTTGCAAGCCTTAACAACTGAGTTGTCAATTCAGCTGCACCTGGAAATAGTTCTTGCTCATAGAAGTTTATCAGTAGCAACAACAACAGTGAAACAAGAGCAGTAGTAACAGTAACAGTAACAGTGGGATTCGAGTGCGGTAGGCATAGGGATGGATGGGCATTGCATGGACAAGTCTAAACATGTAACTTAAATATCTAGGGTATTGCAGATAAATAATAACAAGGATCCAAGTACTAAACAATCCTAGGCATGTGCTCCAAATATAGTCATATGTGCTCGCAATGAGAACTTGCACAACATCTTCTGTCCAGCCAGCCCATGGCAGCGGGACCTCTAGGGAACTACTGGCAATTAAGGTGCTCCTTTTAATAGAGCACCAGAGCAAAGCATTAACACTCCGTGAACACATGTGATCCTCACACCATAGCCATCCCCTCTGGTTATCCCAATTATTGTCACTATGGGGCCTTTGGATCCGGAAAATGATATGTGTACACAACTTGCAGATAAGATCACAAACAATACTATCATAATGATTCAATAATAAGTTCATATCTGAGATCATGGCACTCTGGCCCTAGTGACAAGCATTAAGCACAACAAGTTGCAACAAAGTCAAATAGCACTAATAGAGATACTAGGCACTATGCCCTAACAATCTTATTCGATTACATGATAGAACTCATCCAATCCCTACCATCCCCAAGCCTACCACAGGGGATTACTCACTCATGGATGAGGGAAACATCGACGGTTGATGGAGATGCGTTGGTGATGATGATGGCGATGATCCTCTCCAAATTCCTCGTCCCGGCAGGGTGCCAAAACGGAGTTTCTGGATCTGAATCTTGGTTTTTGGTGGCGGCGGCGGAGCAGAACTCTTTCTAGAAAACTATCGACCCCCCTCGGTTTTTAGATCGAGAGGCAACTTATAGGCGCAGAGGGAGGCCGAGGAGGTGCTTGGGGTGGCTGCACCCCCTAGGCGCGACCAGAGGTGGGCTCGTGCCAGGCAGGGGTGTGGTCCCCCCAGGACCCTTCTCCGTCTCGTCTTCTGGCTCTGTGGGTCTTCTGGTGAAATATAATTTTTGGCATATTTTCCGGGATTTTTCCAGATAGTTGATTTTCTGCACAAAAACAAAACACCAAGGTAATTCTGCTGAAAACAACGTCTGTCCGTGTTAGTTGTATCCAAATCACACAAGTTTAGAGGAGAAAAAATAGAAAAAGTGTTCAGGAAAGTACATATGTTTTGGACGTATCACTATTATGCCTAGGAAGATTTATGAATTGCTTGATTTGCCACCATTGGAAGATTGTTATTTGGATGTCCCACTTAATGATAATGCTAAGAAGAAACTCATGGGGAGTATTAATGATGTTATCATTATGGTTAACAATGCTTATGTCCCTGTGGATTTCTATGTTTTGGATGTTGAATACAATGCTTCTTGTCCTATTACTTTGGGAAGACCTTTTCTTAGAACAGTTGGTGCCATCATTGATATAAAAGAAGGCACCATTAAATATAATTTTCCATTCAAGAAAGGTATTGAACACTTCCCTATGAGGAGAGAGAAGTTGCTTTTTTATCCTCCTTTGCAAGCAAGGTTTGATGTTAATACTTCTTCATTTGAAAACACTTGCTTCTTGTTGCTTCTTGTGCCTAACTTAAAGGCGTTCAAGAAAAGTACTTGTTGGGAGATAATCCAAGAGTTTCCTTGAGTCTTGGAAGTTATTACTTCTGTAATGAACTCTCCTTATCCTTTTTGTTTGCTTTTTGTGTCAAGAATGACCTCTAATAAGAGGGAAGTAAGATTTGGGGAGTTGCTGTCCCGAAACAGATTTCTGTCCTCCACCAAAAAAAATCGTGAAGAGTCTCTGTAACTCGTATTGAGCTGACAATTTACGAATAAATTCCCCAGTATGTTAGTTAGTTTAACACTTTTTGATTTGAGCAACAGAAGATGTTCGAAAAAATCGGTTTCTACCTGCTGGTCTGTTTTGACAGATTTCTGCCATTATTTGCTTCTGCTTCTTATTAATTCCATTTGAGTTCTCTTTTGGGGAATTGAGATTTTTGAAGGAGTTGCTATAGTAGCTTGTGTTTTTAGTGAAAAGTTTTGATGTTCCAAAGCTTTGCCAGAGGTCTAATATCTTTTGAATACACTAATGTTGCTAATAAAGATTGTGTGAAGTATTGTATGAAGGAAAAATTTCAGGTGTAGAGAGAGAATGATGTAGTGATATGAAGAATGGACAAAATCTCAAGCTTGAGGATGCCACCATGGTGTCACCCCAAGAAATATCCAAGAGGTACAAGCGTCAAAGCTTGGGGATGCCCAAGGCATCCCCTTCTTCATCAATAAAAAGCTCAGGTTTGTCTAGACACTTTGTTTTTATTGTTTCATGCACTGTTGTGTTTATCTTGGAGCGTCTTAGTTTTCGTTTGGTTTGCTTAGGTTGTTTAGTTTGCTTGAATAAAAGTAGTTTGGACCCCTGTTCTCGCTGTTTTATTTTGCAAATAAGTTGCTTGGTGTTGGAAAGGAGTAGTAAGTTCTTGCTTGAAAGTGCAAGAGGAGCTTGCATTGACTGTGACTTAGAATTTAGCATGACATTCTAGGTGTTGTTTTAACCTTATACTTAGTGATTATTTCTGTAGCATGTCTTGTTCCAAACAATTGGGATTGCTTAGTGTGCCTTGAAGAAATTATGTGTTGTTTTAGCATGCAAAAGCATAGTATTGTGGTATTCTCCTTTGATGCTTTGTTTGGGTTGACTTGGCACATGCTCACACCATGTTATGACTATGGCAAGTCCCCATAGCCTCTATGATCATCTATTCCTTGACTTGTAGTACCACTCTATGCTTTGATTAGTAATGCTTTGTTGCTCTGCATGATTATGGCCATTATGCTCTCTTAGTTGGTTGCTCCCAGTCTTTTGCTAGCGTCCACTTGTATGAGTAAGCTCTACTCATGCTTCCAACTCCCAAGAAACCAAGTTATTCCAAAGTGTCCACTATAAATTCTTATGCATGGTGTGTTACACCATTCCAAGTATATACTTGTTTTCAGCTATCTTCCAGTTAAATAGTCTATTTGTTATGTGAAAACTTAGTGATTAAAGCTCTCACGAACTTGATGGCACACTTTATATTCTTTGCCCCTAATAAACTTGAACCATTGTGTCGTCTATGTTGTATATGCCTGCACTTATACGTTGGAATTAGCAGAACCATGCTGTCACGGGGAATGTTTTCAACATTGCACTTGTACTTTGTACTCAGTTGATATGATGCTCTTTTGTCTATGGATATCACCTGTGTGAAATGAAGAGGGAACTTGTAAGTCCATGGAGTTTGTATTTTGTGTTAGAGAAATGCCTGGGCCACTAGCCTAAGCCATGCCTAATCATGGTGGAAACTTGCAGCATCACCATAGTGAGCTATCTATGAAGCATCCTCAATAAAAAGCTATGCACATACTAAATAAAAAGATCGCTGAGATGCTCATTGTATGCTTGCCTTGTCATTTTGGTTATGGGATAGCTCCTATACCATGTGCAAGGGGTACCCCGTTGGCAGTTCTCTATGATATGCATGTACTTACAATGACAAGAACTTACAGGAGACTAAAGTTGATTAGCATGAGGTGTGGCCCTCGTATTCAAGGGACTTGAGATTGCCAACTTATACTTTGTCAAGCATATACTCCATATTTTGTTCACTTTAAACTTAATCACTTCAAGATGCTTATGATAGGGGCAATGAGGGCTGAAAGCTAACAAATACCATAATTTTTGGAAGATCTATTTGAAACTTGAAATCCCTACTTCCCTTTGTGAAGGGCCTTTCTTCCACCATTATTTGAGTCTCCACCTTCTACCTTTAGGCACCATTAAGAGAGCATAATTGTCATTCTATGTGCAGTGTTCCAAAACTTATTGATTGATGCATATTGTGATATTACTTGTTCTTGTGCTATTTGTTTCTAGTCACCCTTGTGAACTTTGAAGGTGTCCTATGCATCTATTTGCTACTCTATGAGGGACAAGCTGATTGCCACTATGCCATGTTTTCTGTATGTGAAACAAACAAACATTTTTCAATGCATGTTATTCATGATCTTTGTTTGTAGCTTTTCATGTTGCATGCATAGTTACTATGTCCTATTGTTAGAACTCCATCTTTCATGCACATGTTTAGAGTTCTTTGATCCCAGCTTTCAATGCTTGCAAATGGTTTGATCTTGGTTTTGATGGTGCATGTCACCTCAAAAATTATTCTTTTTATCACTTACCTACTCGAGGACGAGCATGAGTTAAGCTTGGGGATGCTTGATACGTCGGAAACGTATCTATAATTTTTTATGCTCCATGCTTGTTTAGTATCTACTTTGCTTTGCTTTGTCTACACTTTGAGGTGTTTTCATATCTTTTCTGGAACTAACCTATTAGTAAGTTGCCACAGTGTCAGTTGCGTGTTTTCTTCTATTTTTGGTTCCAGAAAGGCAGAAAATCAATATTATCGGAATTGGACGGGACAAAAGCCAAAGTCAATATTTTACCGTGGGGGACACGAATCCAAAAGATGAGACGGAGACGCGAACTAGGGCGGCCAAACCCCCTAGGTGCCGCCAGGGGTGGGCCCGCGCCTGGGCAGGGTGTGGCCCCCTGGTCGCCTCCCGGTCTCGCCTCTTCGCCTATAACAAGCCCCCGATGCAGAAACCCTAAGTACCCGATCAAAACTCCACGAAACCATCCATAGCCGCCGCCACCATCATCCCTAGATTGGGGGGATCTGAAGTTCTTCCCGGCACCCTGCTGGAGGGGAGATCATCCCGGAGGCGTTCTCTCCGGTATGATGCATGAGTAGTTCCACCTTGGACTACAAGTCCATGTAGTAGCTAGATGGTTGTATCTCCTCCTTTGTGCTTTCATGTATAGATCTTGTGAGCTCCATTCATGATCAAGATCTAATCTATTTGTAATCATGCATGTTGTGTTTGTGGGGATTCGATGGATATTGAGATTACTATGTCAGATTGATTAATGGTTTTGTCTATTTGATACTATCATGTTTGTGTTGTTTGTGATCTTGCATGCTCTCCGTTGTTAGTAGCTATCTTAGCCAAGTAGTTGCTAGTGACTCCAACAGGGGGTATTTATGCTCGATAGTGGGTTCATGCCTCTAGTTTCCAAGGGAAATGACAGAAATATCTTCGGTTGTAGATGTGTTGTTGCCACTAGGGAGAAAACAACGGTCTCTTGTTCATGGAAGAAGTGGATTATTTACCTTACACACTTTTCTTAAAACAGTTGTCTGTTGCTTGCAACTTAAGACTGGAGGGGGTTCAGACGATAACCTGAATGTGGACTTCTAGTCATAGATGCAGTTGGATTGCAGTCTATGTATATTGTTGTATTGCTCAATCGAATCTCATAGGATCTTTCTAACTAGTATTGCATTGTTATGCCTTGCTCAGTTCCTGTAAATTGCCCTGCTGTAATTTGTTTACCCTTCATGCCATGTTGTTTATCTAAGGAGAGAACCTCTAGTGAACTATGGACCCCGGTCCAATCTTTACCATTGATACATCTTCCGCTGTTACTATTTACTTGCTGCAAACCACCATTACCTTCCACACCATACAGTTAATCCTTTTGTTACAGCAAACCGGTGAGCTTGACAACCTTACTAATTCGTTGGGACAAAGTCTTGAGTTTGTGTTATGCAGGTCTCCACGTTGTTTGCAACACCTGTGTGCCGTTTCCTTCCTCCTGGTTCGATAACCTCGGTCTCTACTGAGGGAAACTTGTTGATGTGCTCATCACACCTTGCTCTTGGGGTTCCAAAAAAGTGTCCCACGACAACATTGGGTGCACACTCAATGGCACTTTTCGTGAGTTATTTCCTATAGTTTTTGGGGTCTAGGTGAATTTGCATGGCCCGTAAGACCCGTTACATGTTTGAGAGTTATGACCAAAAACTCGTCGTTTTCTTGTTTTATGGTCCTTTTCATGAGCTATTGCCCACAGTTTTGGGGTTTTAGGGAAATTTACAACGACCTTAAGACCTGATACATGTTTGAGAGTTATGACAAAAACTCGTCATTTTCTTGTTTTCTGGCTGTTTTCATGAGCTATTGCCCACATTTTTGGGGTTCCATGGCGAGTTTCATGGCCCATAAGACCGGATACATGTTTGAGAGATATGACCCAAAACTCGTAGTTTTCGCGTTTTATTGCCGTTTTCATGAGCTATGGCCCATAGCTTTATGGTTCCAAGGCGACTTACAACAACCTTAAGACCCGATACATGTTTGAGAGTTATGAACAAAAACATGCCGTTTTCGTGTTTTCTGGCCGTTTTCATGGGCTATTGCCCACATTTTTGGGGTTCCATGGCGAGTTTCATGGCCCATAAGACCCGATACATGTTTGAGAGATATGACCCAAAACTCGTAGTTTTCATGTTTTATTGTCGTTTTCATGAGCTATTGCCCACAGTTTTATGGTTCGAGGGCTATTTACTGCAACCTTAAGACCCGATATATGTTTGAGCGTTATGAACAAAAACTCGTCGTTTTCGTGTTTTATGGACCTTTTGATGAGTTATTGCCAACAGTTTTTGTGTTCCGGGCGGATTTGCATGGCCTGTAAGACCTGTTACATGTTTGACATATATGACTAAAAACTCGTAGTTTTCGCGTTTTATGGCCGTTTTTATGAGCTATTGTCCACAGTTTTATGGTTCCAGGGCGATTTATAGCAACCTTAAGATCCGATACATGTTTGAGAGTTATGAATAAAAACTTGTCGTTTTCGTGTTTTATGGACCTTTTGATGAGTTATTGCCAACAGTTTTTGTGCTCCAGGCGGATTTGGATGGCTCGTAAGACCCGTTACATGTTTGAGAGTTATGACCAAAACTCGTTGTTTTCTTGTTTTATGGTCCTTTTCATGAGCTATTGCCCACAGTTTTCGGGTTTTAGGGAAATTTACAACGACCTTAAGACCCGATACATGTTTGAGAGGTATGACAAAAACTCGTCGTTTTCTTGTTTTGTGGCCGTTTTCATGAGCTATTGCCCACATTTTTGGGGTTCCATGGCGAGTTTCATGGCCCATAAGACCGGAGACATGTTTGAGAGATATGACCCAAAACTCTTAGTTTTCGCGTTTTATTGCCGTTTTCATGAGCTAGTGCCCACAGTTTTATTGTTCTGAGGCGATTTACAACAACTTTAAGACCCGGTACATGTTTGAGAGTTATGAACAAAAACACGTTGTTTTCGTATTTTCTGGCTGTTTCCACATTTTTGGGGTTCCATGGCGATTTTCATGGCCCATAAGACCCGATACATGTTTGAGAGATATGACCCAAAATTCGTAGTTTTCGCGTTTTATTGCCGTTTTCATGAGCTATTGCCCACAGTTTTATGGTTCCAGGGCGATTTACAGCAACCTTAAGACCCGATACATGTTTGAGCGTTATGAACAAAAACTTGTCATTTTCGTGTTTTATGGACCTTTTGATAAGTTATTGCCAACAGTTTTTGTGTTCTGGGCAGATTTGCATGGCGTCTAAGACTCGTTACATGTATGAGAGATATGATTAAAAACTCGTAGTTTTCGCATTTTATGGCCGTTTTCATGAGCTATTGTCCACATTTATATGGTTCCAAGGCGATTTACAGCAACCTTAAGACCCGATACATGTTTGAGAGTTATGAAAAAACTTGTTATTTTTGTGTTTTATGGACCTTTTGATGAGTTATTGCCAACAGTTTTTGTGCTCCAGGTGGATTTGCATGTCCCGTAAGACCCGTGACATGTTTGAGAGTTATGACCAAAAACTCGTCGTTTTCTTGTTTTATGGTCGTTTTCATGAGCTAGTGCCCATAGTTTTGGGGTTTTAGGGAAATTTACAACGACCTTAAGACCCGATACATGTTTGAGATTTATGACAAAAAACTCGTCGTTTTCTTGTTTTCTGGCCGTTTTCATGAGCTATTGTCCACATTATTGGGGTTCACGGCGAGTTTCATGGCCCATAAGACCGGATACATGTTAGAGAGATATGACCAAAACTCATAGTTTTCGCATTTTATTGCTGTTTTCATGAGCTATTGCCCACAGTTTTATGGTTTCGAGGTGATTTACAGCAACTTTAAGACCCGAAACATGTTTGAGAGTTATGTACAAAAACTAGTCGTTTTCGTGTTTTCTGGCCGTTTTCATGAGCTATTGCCCACATTTTTGGGGTTCCATGGCGAGTTTCATGGCCCATAAGACTCGATACATGTTTGCGAGAGTTGACCCAAAACTCGTAGTTTTCGCGTTGTATTGCCGTTTTCATGAGCTATTGCCCACAGTTTTATGGTTCCAGGGCGATTTACAGCAACCTTAAGACTCGATACATGTTTGCGAGAGTTGACCCAAAACTCGTAGTTTTCGCGTTGTATTGCCGTTTTCATGAGCTATTGCCCACAGTTTTATGGTTCCAGGGCGATTTACAGCAACCTTAAGACCCGATACATGTTTGAGAGTTATGACCCAAAACTCGTAGTTTTCGCGTTGTATTGCCGTTTTCATGAGCTATTGCCCACAGTTTTATGGTTCCAGGGCGATTTACAGCAACCTTAAGACCCGATACATGTTTGAGAGTTATGAACAAAAACTTGTTGTTTTCGTGTTTTATGGACCTTTTGATAAGTTATTGCCAACAATTTTTGTGTTTTGGGCGGATTTGCATGGCGTGTAAGACTCGTTACATGTATGAGAGATATGACTAAAAACTCGTAGTTTTCGCATTTTATGGCCGTTTTCATGAGCTATTGTCCACATTTATATGGTTCTAGGGCGATTTACAGCAACCTTAAGACCCGATACATGTTTGAGAGTTATGAAAAAAACTTGTCGTTTCCGTGTTTTATGGGACCTTTTGATGAGTTATTGCTAATAGTTTTTCTGCTCTAGGCGGATTTGCATGGCCCATAAGACCCATTACATGTTTGAGAGTTATGACCAAAACTCACCGTTTTCTTGTTTCATGGTCCTTTTCATGAGCTATTGCCCACAGTTTTCGGGTTTTAGAGAAATTTACAATGACCTTATGACCCGAACATGTTTGAGTGTTATGACAAAAACTCGTCGTTTTCTTGTTTTCTTGCTGTTTTCATGAGCTATTGCCCACATTTTTGGGGTTCCATGGCGAGTTTCATGGCCCATAAGACCCGATACGTGATTGACAGATATGACCCAAAACTCGTTGTTTTCGCGTTTTATTGCTGTTTTCATGAGCTATTGACCACAGCTTTATGGTTCCAGGGCGATTTACAGCAACCTTAAGACCCGATACATGTTTGAGAGTTATGAACAAAAACTTATTGTTTTCTTGTTTGATGGCCATTTTCGTGAGTTATTTCTTATAGTTTTTGGGGTCTAGATGGATTTGCATGGCCCGTAAGACCCGTTACATGTTTGAGAGTTATGACAAAAACTCGTCGTTTTCTTGTTTTATGGTCCTTTTCATGAGCTATTGCCCATAGTTTTGGGGTTTTGGGGAAATTTATAACGACCTTAAGACCCGATACATGTTTTAGAATTATGACAAAAACTCGTCGTTTTCTTGTTTTCTGGCCGTTTTCATGAGCCATTGCCCACATTTTTGGGGTTCCATGGCGAGTTTCATGGCCCATAAGACCGGATACATGTTTGAGAGATATGACCCAAAACTCATAGTTTTCGCGTTTTATTGCCGTTTTCATGAGCTATTGCCCACAGTTTTATGGTTCCGAGGCGATTTCAGCAACTTTAAGACCCGATACATGTTTGAGAGTTATGAAAAAAACTCGTCGTTTTCGTGTTTTCTGGCCATTTTCATGAGCTATTGCCCACATTTTTGGGGTTCCATGGCGAGTTTCATGGCCCATAAGACCCGATACATGTTTGAGAGATATGACCCAAAACTCGTAGTTTTCGCGTTCTATGGCCGTTTTCATGAGCTATTGCCCACAGCTTTATGGTTCGAGGGCGATTTACAGCAACCTTAAGACCCGATACATGTTTGAGAGTTATGAACAAAAACTTGTCGTTTTCGTGTTTTATGGACCTTTTGATAAGTTATTGCCAACAGTTTTTGTGTTCTGGGCGGATTTGCATGGCGTGTAAGACTCGTTACATGTATCAGAGATATGACTAAAAACTCATAGTTTTCGCATTTTATGGCCGTTTTCATGAGCTATTGTCCACATTTATATGGTTCCAAGGCGATTTAAACAACCTTAATACCCGATACATGTTTGAGAGTTATGAAAAAAACTTGTCGTTTTCGTGTTTTATGGACCTTTTGATGAGTTATTGCCAATAGTTTTTGTGCTCTAGGCAGATTTGCATGGCCCGTAAGACCCATTACATGTTTGAGAGTTATGACCAAAAACTCGTCGTTTTCTTGTTTTATGGTCCTTTTCATGAGCTATTGCCCATAGTTTTCGGGTTTTAGGGAAATTTACAACGACCTTAAGATCCGATACATGTTTGAGAGTTATGACAAAAACTCGTCGTTTTCTTGTTTTCTGTCGTTTTCATGAGCTATTGCCCACATTTTTGGGGTTCCATGGCGAGTTTCATGGCCCATAAGACCGAATACATGTTTGAGAGATATGACCCAAAACTCATAGTTTTCGCGTTTTATTGCCGTTTTCATGAGCTATTGCCCACAGGTTTATGGTTCCGAGGCGATTTACACTAACTTTAAGACCCGATACATGTTTGAGAGTCATGAAGAAAAACTCGTCGTTTTCGTGTTTTCTGGGCCGTTTTTGTGAGCTATTTCCTACAGTTTTTGGGGTCTAGGTGGATTTGCATGGCCCGTAAGACCCGTTACATGTTTGAGAGTTATGACCAAAAACTCGTCGTTTTCTTGTTTTATGGTCCTTTTCATGAGCTATTGCCCACAGTTTTGGGGTTTTAGGGAAATTTACAACGACCTTAAGACCCGATACATGTTTGAGAGTTATGACAAAAACTCGTCGTTTTCTTGTTTTCTGGCCGTTTTCATGAGCTATTGCCCACATTATTGGGGTTCCACGGCGAGTTTCATGGCCCATAAGACCGGATACATGTTTGAGAGATATGACCAAAACTCATAGTTTTCGCATTTTATTGCTGTTTTCATGAGCTATTGCCCACAGTTTTATGGTTCCGAGGCGATTTACAGCAACTTGAAGACCCGATACATGTTTGAGAGTTATGAACAAAAACTCGTCGTTTTCGTGTTTTCTGGCCGTTTTCGTGAGCTATTTCCTATAGTTTTTGGGGTCTAGGTGGATTTGCATGGCCCGTAAGACCCATTACATGTTTGAGAGTTATGACCAAAAACTCATCGTTTTCTTGTTTTATGGTCCTTTTCATGAGCTATTGCCCACAGTTTTGGGGTTTTAGAGCATCTCCAGCAGGCGCGCTATAATAGCGCAGCGCTAAAATAACTGGTTTTTTGCAGCGCGCGCGCGCTGTAAACCTCCCCCAGCAGGTGCTCTAAAATAGAGCGCGCGCCCAATATTTAGCGCGGCGCTGGACTTTGCGCTATCCCGAGCATCAAATTTGCAGCTCCGGCTACAGCGCGCGCTATCGCTACGACGCGCGCGAAGAACACCAACTGCTCTGAAAAATCCCCCGCGCGAGCGCGTCGGCTCTACCCCTCCGCGCGGCCGCCGGCGATGGAAACCTCCGGCACCCCTCCCTACTCCGTCCCGCCCCCCGCCGGCGCCGGCGCCGCCGCAATCCCGCCGTCAACCGCGCCAAACCCTAGCGGAGGCGCCGCCACGGGGTCGGCCACCAGTCGCGCGCTCTTCAAGCTGCCGCAGACAACCTCCGGCGCAGCGCTGCCACCCATCGCGCCAGGGAAGAAGACCACGTCAAAGAAGACGACATCGAAGCGGCCCGCGGCGGCGGTGGCGGCTCCAAAGGGGAAGGCGGTGGCGATTCAACCGGCAACACCATCGTGCAAGACTCCGATGAAGATGCCCAACATGGAGGTGGCGGTGGTATGGAGAATGTTGACAAGTGAACCATGTCATTTGTCATTTATGTTGGAACAATGTCATTTGTGTTTGAACCATGTCATGTTTGGATGAACTATGTTATTTGTGCTTGAACTATGTCATTTTGATGGTTGGAGGATTTTTAGATCCATTTATGCATGAATTATTTGGTGTTTTTTGATCTTCTTTTCATAGATGCAATTGTGTTTTTGTGTTTGTGCTGTCGCGCGCGCGCTAAAATACAGCGCCTGGTGGGGGACGAAACGAGCGCGCGCTGCATTTAGAGCCTCCGGCGGAGGTCGCGCTAAGATGCAGCGCGCAAACGGGATAGCGCGCGCGCTATCCCAAGTTTGCAGCGCTCTAAAATACAGCATCTGCTGGAGATGCTCTTAGGAAAATTTACAACGACCTTAAGACCCGATACATGTTTGAGAATTATGACAAAAACTCGTCGTTTTCTTGTTTTCTGGCCGTTTTCATGAGCTATTGCCCACATTATTGGGGTTCCACGGCGAGTTTCATGGCCCATAAGACCGGATACATGTTTGAGAGATATGACCAAAACTTGTAGTTTTCGTGTTTTATTGTTGTTTTCATGAGCTATTGCCCACAGTTTTATGGTTCCGAGGCGATTTACAGCAACTTGAAGACCCGATACATGTTTGAGAGTTATAAACAAAAACTCGTCGTTTTCGTGTTTTTTCGCCGTTTTCGTGAGCTATTTCCTATAGTTTTGGGGGTCTAGGTGCATTTGCATGGCCCGTAAGACCCGTTACATGTTTGAGAGTTATGACCAAAAACTCATCGTTTTCTTGTTTTATGGTCCTTTTCATGAGCTATTGCCCATAGTTTTGGCGTTTTAGGGAAATTTACAACGACCTTAAGACCTGATACATGTTTGAGAGTTATGACAAAAACTCGTCATTTTCGTGTCTGGCCGTTTTCATGAGCTATTGCCCACATTTTTGGGGTTCCATGGCGAGTTTCATGGCCCATAAGACCGGATACATGTTTGAGAGATATGACCCAAAACTCGTAGTTTTCGCGTTTTATTGCCGTTTTCATGAGCTATGGCCCATAGCTTTATGGTTCCGAGGTGACTTACAACAACCTTAAGACCCGATACATGTTTGAGAGTTATGAACAAAAACATGCCGTTTTCGTGTTTTCTGGCCGTTTTCATGAGCTATTGCCCACATTTTTGGGGTTCCATGGCGAGTTTCATGGCCCATAAGACCCGATACATGTTTGAGAGATATGACCCAAAACTCGTAGTTTTCATGTTTTATTGTCGTTTTCATGAGCTATTGCCCACAGTTTTATGGTTTGAGGGCTAGTTACTGCAACCTTAAGACCCGATATATGTTTGAGCGTTATGAACAAAAACTCGTCGTTTTCGTGTTTTATGGACCTTTTGATGAGTTATTGCCAACAGTTTTTGTGTTCCGAGCGGATTTGCATGGCCTGTAAGACCTGTTACATGTTTGACATATATGACTAAAAACTCGTAGTTTTCGCGTTTTATGGCCGTTTTTATGAGCTATTGTCCACAGTTTTATGGTTCCAGGGCGATTTATAGCAACCTTAAGATCCGATACATGTTTGAGAGTTATGAACAAAAACTTGTCGTTTTCGTGTTTTATGGACCTTTTGATGAGTTATTGCCAATAGTTTTTGTGCTCCAGGCGGATTTGCATGGCTCGTAAGACCCGTTACATGTTTGAGAGTTATGACCAAAAACTCGTCGTTTTCTTGTTTTATGGTCCTTTTCATGAGCTATTGCCCACAGTTTTCGGGTTTTAGGGAAATTTACAACGACCTTAAGACCCGATACATGTTTGAGAGGTATGACAAAAACTCGTCGTTCTCTTGTTTTCTGGCCGTTTTCATGAGCTATTGCCCACATTTTTGGGGTTCCATGGCGAGTTTCATGGCCCATAAGAACCGATACATGTTTGAGAGATATGACCCAAAACTCTTAGTTTTCGCGTTTTATTGCCGTTTTCATGAGCTATTGCCCACAGTTTTATTGTTCTGAGGCGATTTACAGCAACTTTAAGACCCGATACATGTTTGAGAGTTATGAACAAAAACACGTTGTTTTCGTGTTTTCTGGCTGTTTTCATGAGCTATTGCCCACATTTTTGGGGTTCCATGGCGATTTTCATGGCCCATAAGACCCGATACATGTTTGAGAGATATGACCCAAAATTCGTAGTTTTCGCGTTTTATTGCCGTTTTCATGAGCTATTGCCCACAGTTTTATGGTTCCAGGGCGATTTACAGCAACCTTAAGACCCGATACATGTTTGAGCGTTATGAACAAAAACTTGTTGTTTTCGTGTTTTATGGACCTTTTGATAAGTTATTGCCAACAGTTTTTGTGTTCTGGGCGGATTTACATGGCGTCTAAGACTCGTTACATGTATGAGAGATATGACTAAAAACTCGTAGTTTTCGCATTTTATGGCCATTTTCATGAGCTATTGTCCACATTTATATGGTTTCAAGGCGATTTACTGCAACCTTAAGACCCGATACATGTTTGAGAGTTATGAAAAAACTTGTTATTTTTGTGTTTTATGGACCTTTTGATGAGTTATTGCCAACAGTTTTTGTGCTCCAGGCCGATTTGCATGGCCCGTACGACCCGTTACATGTTTGAGAGTTATGACCAAAAACTCGTTGTTTTCTTGTTTTATGGTCCTTTTCATGCGCTATTGCCCAAAGTTTTGGGGTTTTAGGGAAATTTACAACGACCTTAAGACCTGATACATGTTTGAGAGTTATGACAAAAACTCGTCGTTTTCTTGTTTTCTGGCCGTTTTCATGAGCTATTGCCCACATTTTTGGGGTTCCATGGCGAGTTTCATGGCCCATAAGACCTGATACATGTTTGAGATATATGACCCAAAACTCGTAGTTTTCGCGTTTTATTGCCGTTTTCATGAGCTATTGCCCATAGTTTTATGGTTCCAGGGCGATTTACAGCAAACTTAAGACCCGGTACATGTTTGAGAGTTATGAACAAAAACTCGTCGTTTTCGTGTTGTATGGACCTTTTTATGAGTTATTGCCAACAGTTTTTGTGTTCTGGGCGGATTTGCATGGCCTATAAGACCCGTTACATGCATGAGAGATATGACTAAAAACTCGTAGTTTTCGCATTTTATGGCCATTTTCATGAGCTATTGTCCACATTTATATGGTTCAAGGGCGATTTACAGCAACCTTAAGACCCGATACATGTTTGAGAGTTATGAAACAAACTTGTCGTTTCCGTGTTTTATGGGTCCTTTTGATGAGTTATTGCCAATAGTTTTTGTGCTCTAGGCGGATTTGCATGGCCCGTAAGACCCGTCACATGTTTGAGAGTTATGACCAAAAACTTGTCATTTTCTTGTTTTATGGTCGTTTTCATGAGCTATTGCTCATAGTTTTGGGGTTTTAGGGAAATTTACAACAACCTTAAGACCTGATACATGTTTGAGAGTTATGACAAAAACTCGTCGTTATCTTGTTTTCTGGCCGTTTTCATGAGCTATTGCCCACATTTTGGGGGTTCCATGGCGAGTTTCATGGCCCATAAGACCCGATACATGTTTGAGATATATGACCCAAAACTCGTAGTTTTCGCGTTTTATTGCCGTTTCCATGAGCTATTGCCCACAGTTTTATGGTTCCAAGGCGATTTACAGCAACCTTAAGACCTGATACATGTTTGAGAGTTATGAATAAAAACTCGTCGTTTTCGTGTTTTATCGACCTTTTGATGAGTTATTGCCAACAGTTTTTGTGTTCCTGGCGGATTTGCATGGCCTGTAAGATTCGTTACATGTTTGAGAGATATGACTAAAAACTCGTAGTTTTCGCGTTTTATGGCCGTTTTCATGAGCTATTGTCCACAGTTTTATGGTCCAGGGCGATTTATGGCCCATAAGACATGTTACATGTTTGAGAGTTATGACCAAAAACTCATCCTTTTCACCATTTTTGGCCGGTTTTGGGTTCCAAGGCGACTTGCAACGACAGTAAACTCGATACATGTTTGAGAGTTATGACCAAAAACTCGTCGTTTTGGCGTTTGATATGTCGGAAACGTATCTATAATTTTTGATGCTCCATGCTTGTTAAGTATCTACTTTGCTTTGCTTTTGTCTTCACTTTGAGGTGTTTTTATATCTTTTCTGGAGCTAACCTATTAACAAGTTGCCACAGTGTCAGTTGTGTGTTTTCTTCTGTTTTTGGATCTAGAAAGGAAGAAAATCAATATTCTCGGAATTGGACGGGACAAAAGCCAAAGTCAATATTTTACCATGGGCGACAAGAAGTCCAGAGGAGAGACGGAGAGGCAAGCCGGGGCCGCCACACCACCCTAGGCGTGGGTGGGCCCACCCCGCGCCTGGGTAGTGTGTGGGCCCCCTGGCCGCCTTCCAGCCTCGCCTCTTCGCCTATAAGAAGCCCCCGATGTAGAAACCCTAGGCACCCAATCAAAACTCAACGAAACCTTTCGTAGTCGTCACCACCATCGTCCCTAGATCAGGGGATCTTAAGCTCTTGCCGGCACCCTGCCGAATGGGAAATCATCCCGGAGAACTTCTTCTCCGGTATGAAGCGTGTAGTTCCACCTTGGACTACAGGTCCATGTAGTAGCTAGATGGTTGTATCTCCTTGTGCATTCATGTATAGATCTTGTGAGCTCCATTCATGATCAAGATCTAATATGTTTGTAATCATGCATGTTGTGTTTGCGGGGATCCGATGGATATTGAGATTACTATGTCAGATTGATTAATGGTTTTTTTCTATTTGATACTATCATGTCTGTGTTGTTTGTGATCTTGCATGCTCTCCGTTGTTAGTAGCTATCTTGGCCAAGTAGTTGCTAGTGACTCCAAGAGGGGGTATTTACGCTCGATAGTGGGTTCATGCCTCTATTTTCCAAGGGAAGTGACAAAAATCTCTTCGGTTGTAGATGTGATGTTGCCACTAGGGAGAAAACAACGGTCTCTTGTTCATAGAACAAGTGGATTGTTTACCTTACACACTTTGCTTAAAGCAGTTGTCTATTGCTTGCAATTTAATACTGGAGGGGGTTCGGACGATAACCTGAAGGTGGACTTCTAGTCATAGATGCAGTTGGATGGCGGTCTATGTATATTGTTGTATTGCCCAATCAAATCTCATAGGATCTTTTTGTCCGGTATTGCATTGTTATGCCTTGCTCAGTTCCTGTCAATTGCCCTGCTATAATTTGTTTACCCTTCATGCCATGTTGTTTATCTAAGGAGAGCACCTATAGTGAACTATGGACCCCGGTCTAATATTTACCATTGATACATCCTCCACTGTTACCTATTTACTTGCTGCAAACCATTACCTTCCACACCATACATTTAATCCTTTGTTATGGCAAACCGGTGAGCTTGACAACCTCACTATTCGTTGGGGCAAAGTCTTGAGTTTGTGTTGTGCAGGTTTCCATGTTGCTTGCAACACCTGTGTGACGTTTCCTTCCTCCTATTGGTTCGATAACCTCGGTTTCTCACTGAGGGAAAACTAGTTGTTGTGCTGCTTCACACCTTGCTCTTGGGGTTCCCAAAGAAGTGCTCCTACATCAACTCAGCGCTGCATCAAGCTTTCCTGGCGTCGTTGCCGGGGAGGGTAAGGACGTCTTCACAAGGGGAGTCGTCCTCAACCTTTCTCTTTACTTTGTTTTTAGTTTGCTTAGTTTCTTTTGCTTGGTTTTGTTTGCCTCTTTTAATCAAAAACTCCAAAAAAAAATTAGTCTAGTTTGGTTTTCTTTCTCTATTAAAAAACACAAAAAAAATAGTTCCTGCTCTAGCTGCTGCTGCTGTTTTTGGCTTTCCCACCTTTGGCAAAATGAACTCCGCTAAGAACAAGTTGTGTGACTTCACTAGCACAAACAACAATGATTTCCTTAGCAATCCTATTGCTCCACCTGCTCCTGATGCTACCTTTTATGAAATTAAGCCTGCTTTGTTGAATCTTGTGATGAGAGAGCAATTTTCTGGTGCTAGTTCTGATGCTGCTGCTGCCCATCTCAATAACTTTGTTGAACTTTGTGAGATGCAAAAGTATAAGGATGTAGGTGGAGATATTATTAAGCTCAAGTTGTTTCCTTTCTCCTTGAGAGGAAAAGCTAAAGAATGGTTGTTATCCTTGCCTAGAAATAGTATTGATTCTTGGACTAAGTGCAAAGATTCTTTTATTGGAAAGTACTATACTCCTGCTAAGATTATATCTATGAGAAGTGACATTATGAAATTTAAACAACTTGATAATGAACATGTTTCTCAAGCTTGGGGAAAGAATGAAATATTTGGTTAAGAATTGTCCCACTCATGGAATCACTGCTTGGATGATTATCCAGACTTTTTATGCAGGTTTGAACTTCTCTTCAAGAAACCTGTTGGATTCAGCTGCTAGAGGTACCTTTATGGGCATCACTTTGGGTGTTTCAACAAAACTCCTTGATAGTATGATGGTTAATTACTCTGAATGGCACACTAAGAGAGCTCCACATGGTAAGAAGGTAAATTTTATTGAAGAAACCTCCTCTTCGAGTGATAAGATTGATGTTATTATGGCTATGCTTGTTAATGGGAAAGCTCCTTTAGATCCAAACAATGTTCCCTTAGCCTCTTTGGTTGCTCAAGCAGAGCAAGTTGATGTGAACTTCATTAGAAACAACAATTTCAACAACAATGCCTATAGGAATAATTTTGGTGGTAACAACAATTATAGGCCTTATCCCCCTAATAATGGCAAATCCTATGGAAACTCCTACAACAATGCTAGAAGTGCCCCCTCTGAACTTGAAGTCATGCTCAAAGACTTTATTAGTAAACAAACTGCTTTCAATAAGACTGTGGAGGAGAAACTTTTAACTGTTGAGAAAAATATTTCCTTTTTGTCTGAAGCACAGTCCTCCTTGATTAATTAAATGGCTGCTAAACCTGAAACCATGGAAACTACCTTTGCTACTACTCATGCCATACAAGTTACTATTGATGAAAATGTTAGGCTGTTAGCTCAACTTCATGCTAAGTGGGTAAGGGAAGCTGAAATTGATAGAAACAATAGTGTGTGCACCATCACTATAATGGATACCACTAAACCACAAGAAGTACATATTCCTCCTCCTACAGTGCCTAAGCCTAATGAGTCTACTACTAGTGATGCTAAGTTTGATTTTGATATAGATGGTTGAAATATTTCTAAAGTGATTCTGTTCTGGCAAAAACTTGCTAGAAGTCCTGGTGCTAGTGATATGCATGTTGCTTTCACCAAACACATTACATATGCTCTTGTTAGGATTAAGGAAGAGAAGCTAAAACACAAAGCTTCTATTCCTAGGAAAGTAGAAGATAGTTGGGAACCCATTATTAATATACAAGTGAATGACTTTGATCTCAAAGCTTCACGTGACCTTGGTTCTAGTGTCTCTATTATGCCTAGGAAGATTTATGAAATGCTTGATTTGCCACCTTTGGAAGATTGTTATTTGGATAATGCTAAGAAGAAACTAATAGGGAGTATTAATGATGTTCTCATTATGGTTAACAATGCTTATGTCCCTGTTGATTTCTATGTTTTGGATGTTGAATACAATGCTTCTTGTCCTATTACTTTGGGAAGACCTTTTTTTAGAACTGTTGGTGACATCATTGATATGTAAGAGAGCACCATTAAATATCAATTTCCACTCAAGAAAGGTATTGAATACTTTCCTATGAGAAGAGAGAAGTTGCTTTTTGCTCCTCCTTTGAAAGCAAGGTTTGATGTTAATGCTTCCTCATTTGAAAATACTTGATTTCTTGCTTCTTGTGCCTAACTTAAAGGCGTTAAATAAAAGTACTTGTTGGGAGATAACCCAAGAGTTTCCTTGAGTCTTGAAGTTATTACTTCTGTAATGACCTCTCCTTATCCTTTTTGTTTGCTTTTTGTGCCAAGAATGACCTCTAATGAGATGGAAGTAAGATTTGGGGAGTTGCTGTCCCAAAAAAGATTTCTGTCCTCCACCATAAAAATTCGTGAGTAGTCTCTGTAAGTCGGATTGAGGTGAAAATTTCCGAATAAATCCCCCAGTATGTTAGCTAACTTCTGTTAGTTAAACACTTTGTGATTTGAGCAATATAAGATTTTTTAAAAAATCGATTTCTACCTGCTGGTATGTTTTGATAGATTTCTGCCATTATTTGCATTTGCTTCTTATTGATTCCTTTTTGGGTTCTCTTTTGGGTAATTGAGCTTTTTGAAGGAGTTGATACAGTATCGTGTGTTTTTAGTGAAAAGTTTTGCTGTTCCAAAGCTTAGCCTAAAGGTCTATTATATTTTGAATACACTAATGTTGCTAATGAAGATTGTGTGAAGTTTTGTATGAAGGAAAAGTTTCAGGTGTAGAGACAGAATTATATAATGAGATGAAGAATGGACAAAAGTTCAAGCTTGGGGATTCCACCCCGGTGTCACCCCAAGAAATATCCAAGAGGTACAAGCGTCAAAGATTGGGGATGCCCAAGGCATTCCCTTCTTCATCAATAAAAAACTCAGGTTTGTCTAGACACTTCGTTTTTATTGTTTCATGCACTGTTGTGTTGTTCTTGGAGCGTCTTAATTTCCGTTTGGTATGCTTAGTTGTTTAGTTTGCTTGAATAAAGTAGTTTGGATCCCCGTTCTCCTTGTGTTGTTTCAAATAAGTTGCTTGGTGTTGGAAAGGAGTAGAAAGTTCTTGCTTGAAAGTGCAAGAGGACCTTGCATTGACTGTGACTTAGACTTTAGCATGAAATGCTAGGTGTTGTTTTGACCTTATGCTTAGTGATTATTGATGTAGCATGTCTTGTTCCAAAAATTGGGATTGCTTAGTGTGCCTTGAAAGAATCATGCGTTGTTTTAGCATGCAAAAGCATAGTATTGTGGTATTCTCCTTTGGTGCTTTGTTTGGGTTGACTTGGCACATGCTCACACCATGTTAAGACTATGAACAAGTCACCATAGCCTCTATGATCATTTAGTCCTTGACTTGTAGTACCACTCTATGCTTTGATTAGTAATGTTTTGTCGCTCTGCATGATTATGGCCATTATTGCTCTCTTAGTTGGTTGCTCCCAGTCTTTTGCTAGCCCCCACTTATATGAGTAAGCTCTAATCATGCTTCCAACTCCCAAGAAACCAAGTTATTCCAAAGTGTCCACTATAAACTGCTATGCATGGTGTGTTACACCATTCCAAGTATATTCTTGTTTTCAGCTATCTTCCAATTAAAAAGTATTTTGTTATGTGAAAACTTAGTGATTAAATCTCTCACAAACTTGATGGCACACTTTATATTCTTTGTCCCTAATAAACTTGAACCATTGTGTCGTCTATGTTGTATATGCTTGCACTTATACGTTGGAATTAGCAGAACCGTGTTGTCACGAGGAACGTTTTCAACATTGCACTTGTACTTTGTACACAGTTGATATCATGCTCTTTTGTCTATGGATGTCATCGGTGTGAAATAAAGAGGGAACTCGTAAGTCCATGAGGTTATGTATTTTGTGTTAGAGAAATGCCTAGGCCGCTAGCCTAAGCCATGCCTAATCATGGTAGAAACTTGCAGCGTCACCATAATGAGCTATATGTGAAGCATCCTCAATAAAAAGCTATGCACATGGTAAATAAAAAGATCGTTGAGATGCTCATTTTCTACTTGCCTTGTCATTTTGGTTATGGGATAGCTCCTGTACCATGTGCAAGGGGTACCCCTTTGGCGGTTCTCTATGATACGCATGTACTTACAATGAAAAGAACTTACAAGTGACTGAATTGAGTAGCATGAGGTGTGGCCCTCGTATTCAAGGGACCTGAGATTGCCAACTTATACTTTGTCAAGCATATACTCTTTAGTTTGTTCACTTTAACCTTAATCACTTCAATATGCTTATGATAGGGGCAATGAGGTCTGAAAGCTAACAAGTACTATAATTTTTGGAAGCTCTTTTTGAAACTTGAAATCCCTGCTTCCCTTTATGAAGGGCATTTCTTCCACCATTTTATATTGAGTCTCTGAAGGGAATATGCCCGAGAGGCAATAATAAAATGGTTATTATCGTATTCCTTGTTTATGATAAATGTTTATTTTACATGCTATAATTGTATTAATACGGAAACGTTAATACATGTGTATTTAATAAACAAAAAGGGAAGTTCCTAGTTATGCCTCTCTCATAAACTAGCTCGTTGATTAACAAGATGATCAAGGTTTCCTGATCATGGACATTGGATGTTGTTAATAACGGGATCACAACATTAGTGTAATGGTGTGATGAACATTCATCCGAAGTATAGCATTACGATCAAAGTCATTGAGTTTATATTGCTATAACAACTTACGAAGTGATCCCAATCCTTAGACCATGAGATCATGTCAATCACTAACACAAAAAGAGTTTCTTGATAACATCAAATGTCACACCGTAATAGGGTGATTATAAAGATGGATTTAGAACTAATAAAGTGTTATGTTGAGGCCCATGGATCGAGAGTGGAATTTTTTCATCCCGATGACGGATAGATATACTCTGGGCCCTCTCAGTGATATCACATTGGTTAGCTTGCAAGCAAGTGATTTGATCACTAGAATGTTATATCACGGGAACGAGAAAAGAGTGCATGTCAGTAACGAGATCAAACTAGGTATGGAGATACCGATGATCGAATCTCGGACATGTAATATATCGTGAAACAAAGGGATTAAGATACTAGCGTAAAAGGTTCCGACGATCACAAGAAAGTCATCGTTGAATGTGTGGGAGTCAGTATGGGTCTCCAGATCCCGCTTCTGATTATTGATCCGAGAGGGGTCTCGATCATGTCCGCATTATTCACGAACCGTAGGGTGACACACTTAAGAGACACCGACATCCAATTGGAGCAAAAGTTTCATGCCGAAAGAATGAACAAGCGCAGGAATTTATTTCACTAGATACCGAAACAGGTTTTCGGGTGAAATTGCATAAAGTGGTTATTTATGTGAAATATAATTCTAGCAAGGGGTTATTTGTGAATGTTTGTCATTAAAGTAATTGACAAAATTCTAATTAAAATAAAAGAGTTTTATTTAATAAGAGTTTGCATTAAATTTGGTGGAAATTTAATGGAAATTTGAGTGGGTTTTTGAGTGGAGAAAATTGAAGGGCCACTTTGTGAGTGGAGTGTCCACCCACATGAATGAGGGAGAGGTGGGGGCACCCTCCATGGCCGGCAGCCATGCCCCCTTGGGCTGCCCCCCTCCCCTATATAAGGAGCCCTCCTCTCACTTCTCACTCACACCTCCTCGTGAAGGATCTCTCTCCCCCTCTAGAATTTATCCCCCATGGTCTCGGACTAGTGAGATACATGTTCCCAGTGGCTATTCAGCAAGAAAGAGTTGTGCTTCCGCTGCATCGCTGGAGCGAGGAGGCGGAGGTTGCTCGGTGCCTCGAACGTGTGTGTGAGCACGGATGCGCTGCTGTTTTGCGGCGCTAGGACTTCCTCTCGATCTTGAGATCGACAAGAGATCGTCTACATCAACCACGAGTTTGGACTCGTTAAGCTTTGTCGGTCTTCAAGGGTATGTTCTCTACGGATATACATCCGCCCGTTGTTTGTATCTATTAGATAGATCTTGGTACATAGTTCACATCGTAGGAAAAATTTTGTTTTCTATGCTGCGAACCCTACAGTGGTATCAGAGCCGGATATATGCGTAGATGCTTTGCACGGGTAGTACACATATGAGTATGTGGGCGATGATGATCATTTTATTGCTTCTTAGTTGTACTTTGGATATTGGTGGCATAGTGGGATGAAGCGGCCCGGACAAACTTTACATGTCATCGCACATGAGACCTGTTTGTAACACCACGGTTCTAAAAAGACCGTAGCTTCTATGTGACATGCCAATCCCTGGATCGGTTCATTGGCCCACAATAGAATAAGATAAATAACATAGCAAAATATTCGTGTATCATAAATAACGAAGATCCAGAGTACCATTATTACAATAAAAGCTTAGTTCAAGGCTAGCTCAAATTATTCAGATAACAACATAAATAAAGCAAATCCTCCATTCTTCAAATTGCCCACAAGTGAACAAGTGCCGAGTGGAGTACCGTGGCCTATATCGATTACTCAGAATCGGAATATCCTGCAACATGAAACATAGCAGCCCCGAAGGGTCAATACATGGAATGTATGGCAAGTAGAGCTAGTAAAGGAGACAATAATGCTAACATCTACATGCATATTTGGCAAGTGGAGCTGTGTCTGGCTTGCATTTGCAAATACGTTTGTCCTACTTTCATAAACAGTTTTGATTTTCTTTGAAAAGATCCCAATTAAGTTAACCCAACAACATTAAAGCAATTATGAAATTAGAATGAGCGAGAAACATGTCATGGAATCAATATCAAGCGACTCAGATGTCCATAACCGGGGACACGGCTAATCGATTAGATTACACACCCTGCAGGGATTAGTACACTTTACCCATGTGACTTGGCCAGCCCAGCTCGTACCATCACTCTCATTTTGGGTGATGATAGGGAGAAGTCCAAGAAGAGACTGTTCGGGAAGTAGCTCCCCAATCCCGACGCGCATCGGTCCAACCTATCAAAATTCTACATCTCTGGATACGCGGGTTCGAGTTACCACAACCTACTAAGTCCAACCAACCGCCCATTTCATTATTGGCACATGGTTGTACATGTAAGCTACAAAATAAAGAAGCCAATCATTTTCTCTCGATACCTGGGTGCCTTTCCGCAATGATACCACCAAAATTTATCAATCCCATCACACCCAGGAGATTCATTGATTAAGTTGTTTTAGTTTTCGCAAACCAACACATTTAGAAACAACTCTCAATGATGTAACCCAGCCCTCGTTTCATCATAGCATGGCTAAGCACATCTACCAACGGTGGTTCATCTACAAGGAAAGCCCTACCACATAATAGGACATAGCATAGCGATAGTATCATCCTACACATGCATCTACAAAAATACACGACAATGCATTGAAAAATAGTAGGACAATATCATGAACAAAGTAGCATCTACTTGCCTTGGTTGTAGCGGTCGGAAGAATAATCCACACACGAGCAAGCGTTGCACTCGTCACAATCTACACGATACAATTGCAATCATAAACAAACAATCCACAAGCATATGCAACAAAGATGATGCATGAATGCATGCATGACAAGTGAATTGATGCTACAGCAGCATCACATAATCCTATTTAATAAAGCTACTGATTACATGCATGGAAAATAGTTTTAGCGCAAGGAAAACTATTATGCAAAATATAATGCTCAAAACTAGAGCTAGAACCCAAATAATTCACTACCGGTAGTAAACTATTTGTAAAATCTTGGGAAAATTCTACTTTATAGGCATTGCTATTTAGGAACAGTACCAATTGGAATTACTCAAAAAGGAATTATAAAACTACCCAAGTAATTAAAACACTACAGAAAACCACTAAATAGTTTCTGCAAAAGTTTTCACTGTAAGCCTATTCTTTTAATTCACCTTGAGATTCTCCTTGCTCTACTGAATCCAGGGACATATCATATGCAATTTTTGGACTTACAGATCTTTTTCTACGAATTTATTACTCCAAAAAGGCCATTAACTCATTTAATTAATCTGGACAAAATCTTGCTGCAAAAGTGTGAAACAATGGTACAGAAAGATTCTACACGAGTTACTGAATCTACACATATTTTATTTGCAATTTTTGGACCAGTAGATTAATTTCTACGCAATTTACAAGTTTCTACAAGTTTTTGCAATTTCTAAATCGATTTAAATCAAAAGGGAATATTCTGGGAATATTCCCTGCTGACTCAGCGCTGACTCAGCGCGGGTTGACTGGCTGTTGACCAGTCAACCGCGCGGTCTCCGGTCGATCTGGGCCGCAGATCTCAGATCCGACGGCCGAGAAGAGGCGGCGGTGGGCACTCACCGGGCGGCGGCGGCGAGCTCGGAACAACGGCGGCGCGGTGGCGTACGGCGTTGGCGTCGGCGATGAGGCGGCGGAGTGGCGGTCTGGCGGCGGCGCGGCGAGGTGGCATCAGCGTGGAGCGGGTCGGGGCGGCGGCTCGGTCCCGGGCGGCGGCGGCAGCGGCCTGCAGGGGAGAGGAGGCGGCGTCACGCGGCGACGGTCGCGGGGAGGCGCACTCGCGGGACGGCGGCGGCGCGGAGAAGAAAGCGGCAGCGGCGGTTACCTGGCCCGGCGGCGGCGATGTCGGCGGGGTGGCGCGGCTCGCGGGGAGGTGCGGGCGCGATAGGGGGCAGGGGTCGTGGGGCGGCGGTTAAGAGGGGGAGGGGTCCCGCACGCGGTGTTGGAGGCGGATACGGCGCGGGCGGCGGTTGCGGAGCGCGATACGGACGCGGCGGCGGCGATGTCGGCGCCGACAGGTGGGGCCCACCTGTCGGTGGCCTGACGCGGGGCGGCGGCGGATTCTATCCGCCGCGCGGGCGGTGGCCGCGGTGCGTGCGCTGGGCGCTGGCTGGCTGGCTGGGCCGGCGCAGCCCAGCAGGCTGGCGCTGATTTTTTTTTGATCTTTTCTTTTTCCCTTTTTCCAATTCAGTAAAACCTCCGTAACTTCTTCATACGAACTCCGAATTGGGCGATTCTTGTTCCTAAATTTTTGTAAAATCAAGGGGATCAACCTAGGGTCAAGGGGTGAGTGAAATCCTCTTGTCTACAAGGGTGGAAAACACAAGTCCTAGTAAAACCTCCCGTAGGAGCATTGTAGTAAAATAAAATAGGGTTTAGAAAATAGCGTTTTGCCGAGTCTTTTCATTCGATGGTTTTGCATGGAAGAGTATGATGCAATGATATGAATGATATGCAGAACCAAATCTAAAATTTGGAATGTGACAAGACTAACCCCCTGAAGATGAATCTCGTCCCCGAGATTTGGCGCGGCTAGCAAATAGGTGTGGGTAGTCCTCTCGGATGTCATCCTCACGCTCCCAAGTGGCTTCCTCTTCGGTGTGGTGGCTCCATTGCACCTTGCAAAACTTGATCGTCTTGGTACGGGTAATCCTCTCCGCTGTCTCCAGAATCTTGACCGGCTTCTCCTCATAGGTCAAGTCATTCTCAAGCTGAACCTCCTCTAGTGGTACAGTGTCTCTCAATGGTGTATCCACCATCTCCGGATGGCACTTCTTCAGCTGGGATACGTGGAACACATTGTGAACAGCGGACAGAGCCTCTGGCAACTCCAACTGATAAGCAACTTCTCCTTTGTGTGCTAAGACCCGATACGGTCCAATAAACCGAGGCGCCAGCTTACCCTTAATTCCAAATCTCTTGATTCCACGAAGTGGCGACACTCTGAGGTACGCTCTATCACCTATCTCATACACCACTTCCTTGCGTTTGGCGTCAGCGTAGCTCTTCTGCCTTGATTGTGCTACCTTCAGCCTGTCCCTAATCAAGGTGACCTTCTCCTCAGCATCCTTGATCAAATCAGGTCCAAACAACTAACGTTCTCCTACTCCATCCCATAGCAATGGTGTTCGGCACCGTTTCCCATACAGTACATCAAACGGTGACGTCTTGATGCTGGTTTGATAGCTGTTGTTGTAGGAAAACTCAGCATACGGCAAATTCTCATCCCAACTAGAGCCATGAGCCAAGGCGCAAGCTCTCAGCATGTCTTCCAAAATCTGGTTCACCCTCTTGGTCTGTCCATCAGTCTGTGGGTGAAACGCTGCGCTAAACTCCAATCTAGTCCCAAGTGACTCGTGCAACTGGCCAGAAGTGCGAGGTAAATTGGGTGCCTCTATCAGATACTATACTCTTAGGAACTCTATGTAGGCACACAATTTTGTCCATATAAATCTTGGCCAACTTTGCACTCGTATAGGTCGTCTTCACTGGTATAAAGTGGGCTACCTTGGTCAAATGGTAGACCACTACCCAAATGGAGTCATATCCTGACCTGGTCCTGGGCAATCCTGTGATAAAATCCATTCCCACTCTATCCCACTTCCAATCCGGCACGGGCAATGGCTGTAGCAGTCCTGCTGGCTTCTGGTGTTCCGCCTTCACCCGGCTACATACATCACATAGGGCAATATGCTCCGCGATGTCTCCCTTCATGTTGTTCCACCAGAATCTGTCCTTTAGGTCCATATACATCTTCGTATTGCCCGGATGTATGGAATACGGCGAGTCGTGAGCTTCCTGCAGAATCAATTTCCTTATCTCCGGATCGTTGGGAACGCACAAACGATCTCCATACCACAAGGTTCCTTGCTCATCCTCACGGAATTCCCTTGCTCGATCCTCCTTCATCTTTTCCTTTACTTCATCAATCTCTTTATCTCCCACTTGAGCCTTCCTGATTCTGTCCTGTAGCGTTGGTTGGACTTCCATTGTTGCCAAGTATCCTTCAGATACTACCTCCAGTCTAAGGTCCTTGAATTGCTTGCACAAATCCTCGGGCAATTCCCCAATTGTCAATCCGTTGGCATAAACCTTCCGGCTCAGAGCATCTGCTACTACATTGGCCTTTCCTGGGTGGTATTGCAGATTCATATCATAGTCCTTGATAAGTTCCAGCCATCTCCTTTGCCTCATGTTTAGTTCCTTCTGTGTAAATATGTACTTCAGGCTCTTGTGGTCGGTGTACACATCACAGTGTTTTCCCATTAAGTAATGCCTCCATACCTTGAGCGGATGAACCACTGAAGCTAACTCCAAGTCGTGTGTGGGATAATTCCTCTCATGGTGTTTAAGTTGTCGCGAGGCATATGACACCACTCTCCCATCTTGCATCAGCACACTCCCAAGTCCCTGTCGAGAAGCATCACAGTACACTTGGAAATCCTTCTGAAGATCTGGTAAACACAGAACATGCGCGGTCACTAGTCGACGCTTCAGTTCCTGAAAGCTGGCTTCACACACATCCGTCCATTCAAACTTTCTCTCCTTCTTCAGAAGTTCTGTCATCGGCTTAGCAATCTTGGAGAAGTTTTCAATGAATCTCCTGTAATATCCAGCAAGTCCCAAAAAGCTTCGAATCTCTCCCGCATTCTTGGGCGCTTCCCACTCAGTTACTGCAGTCACTTTGCTTGGATCAACAGCGACTCCTTCTCCTGACACCACGTGCCCAAGACAACCAATAGTGTTAAGCCAGAATTCACACTTGCTGAATTTGGCATATAGCTTGTGTTCCCTTAGCTTCTCCATGATCAGTCGCAGATGTTTCTCATGCTCAGCATCATCCTT
Source organism: Avena sativa (assembly GCA_916181665.1). Taxonomy (NCBI): domain Eukaryota; kingdom Viridiplantae; phylum Streptophyta; class Magnoliopsida; order Poales; family Poaceae; genus Avena; species Avena sativa. Next base: position 374,581,322 of record OV702293.1, on the reverse strand, counting down.
GGAATATATCAGTATGTCATCAATAAACACCACCACGAACTTGTCCAAGTACTCCATGAATACCTTGTTCATCATGGTCATGAAGTATGCCGGGGCATTCGTTAGTCCAAAAGACATAACTGTATACTCATATAAGCCATACCTAGTGGTGAAAGAGGTTTTTGGTATGTCCTCCTCCCGGATCTTCAATTGGAAGTATCCTGATCGCAGATCAATCTTGCTGAAAACCTTCGCTCCTTCCAGTTGATCAAACAAATCATTTATGTTCGGCAGGGGGTATTTGTTCTTGATGGTCACCTCATTCAGCGAGCGATAGTCCACCACTAATCTCTTGCTGTTGTCTTTCTTCTCCACGAACAGAACAGGTGCACCCCATGACGAAGAACTAGGCTGAATGAATCCCTTGTCCAACTGCTCTTTCAGCTGCTTCTTCAATTCCTTCAGCTCATCCACATCCATCTTATATGGTCTCTTTGCAATGGGTCCTGTTCCCGGCATCAGGTCGATGAGAAAATCCACTTCCCTGTCAGGTGGCATTCCTGGCAGCTCTTCCGGAAACACGTCGGGGTAATCCCTAATCACAGGCACAGTATCCATGCTAACCCCCTTAAGAGAATTCAGCTTACACCTTCGCGGTCGCACTGCCGACTTGAACCTAATTCTCTTACCATCCGGGGTTTTGAGTGAAACAACTCGCTGTGCACAATCTATGTGTACTCCATGCATAGACATCCAATCCATACCCAGAATAACATCTAACCCTTGTGATTCCAACACTACCAGATGTGCAATGAAGTTGTGTGTTCCAATCCTCACAGTTAAGTCACGGCATCCCGCGCTAGCTATCATATCTCCTCCAGGTGAGCTTACCCTAATAGACTCTTTCATAGACTCAGTAGGTAGCTTATACTTATCCACAAATGCCCTTGATATGAATGAATGCGATGCACCAGTATCGAAAAGTATAAGTGCTGGGTGAGTGTTGATTGGGAACTTACCAATCACAAGGTCAGGCTCATCTGGGATCTCCTCCACATTCATGTGGTTCACTATGGCCTTCTGGTTGTTGGTTGGCTTCAGTCCCTTCCTCTCCGGACAGTTGTCAGCATAGTGTCCCTTCTGTCCACACTTGAAGCATGTCACCTCACTCAGATCCTTCTTCACAAAGCTGCGATCACGGTTGCGGTCATGTCCACCGTGTCCTCCAGAATGGTGAGAGTGTTCTCCCTTGTGGCTGTGGTGGCTGCTCTTGTGGTTGTCATGGCGATGTCCATCGCCCCCATGGTGGTGGCGGTCATGGCTTCCATGGTGTCCATGGTCACTCCCTCCATGCTTGGAGTATCCATCATAAGAAGTGCGCGACTTGTGGTGAGAACCAGAGTGGTGATTGCTGCTCTTTCTCTTGCGGTTCTCCACCTGATTATGCTTCCCTTCCAAGATCCTGGCCTTGTCCATAAGCTCCTGGAAAGTGGGGCAATAAACCACCAGTAGCTGCACTGAAAGCTCATCATTGAGGCCATACAGGAATCTCTCCCTCCTTTTTGCATCAGTGTCAACATCCTCAGGTGCATAACGGGACAGGTTGTTGAACTCCTCAATGTACTCAGCCACGGTGCGGTTGGTTTGGAGCAAGTTGCGGAACTCTTTCCTCTTCAGGCTCAGAACTCCTGAAGACACGTGGTTGGTCCTGAAACCTTCCTCAAACATTGCCCAAGTCACAGTGTCCAGCGGGTGGGTGATCTGAAAAGTGTCCCACCAAGAAGCGGCTGGTCCCTCCAGTAGGTGAGCGGCAAACCTCACCTTCTCAGCATCAGTGCATCCAACAGTTACCAGATCCTTGTTGACTGAACGCAACCAGTCGAGAGCAACCATTGGTTCCGTTGCAGTAGAGAACTTAGCTGGCCTTAGCCTCAGAAACCTGGTGAGAGCGTCTCCCTGAGGCTGGTTGTTCCCATTGTTGTTGTTGTTCTGAGCTTCCATGAACTGGGTCATAACTTGGGTCAGTTGTGCCTGAGCTGCCATGAGCTGCTCCAACTCAGTGGGTTGACGGCGGGGAGGCATCTGCGGTTCAGCACAGGTAAGCTTAGAAAGAATCAACTACGATAATAGGACTCTACCCATGCATTATGATCAAACAACAACAAACAATAGCAGACAATCTCAAACAAGCAACACATCAACAAACAAGTGATCCAGCAACATCCCAGGGGTTATCCTAGCAGTATATACCTACTGAAATAGTTTTACAAGAGTTGGCAATGGTTAACTAAACAGTTGATCAACTAAGCAACAAAAACAGCAATCTGCCAAAACAATCCAGCAGCGTTCACGAATTTTTCTACCTGACTTAGACTCGTCAGGAAATTATGCTGATTTTTGCACATACAGTACAAAGAGTTTCGCACCAGCCCTATTTTTTCAGATTTTTTCCAGTTACCAGAAAAATATGAAAAATCGTACAGTACTGCTGTATCAGCAGAAAACTGCAGCGAAAATAACACAGATAGTAACCAAACTTGCCATAACTCTTTTATAAAAATTCGCACAAATAAATCCTGGGATATTGGAGTACACAAATAAGCAACTAAACACTCTTAAACTAACAGTATTTAAGTTTCACATCGATCGAGACTAATCCTAACGATTTTACCTAACGAGGACTAATTGGTGGACTTCTATCTACTTCTTGAAGAGGTTGCGGTAGGTCCTTGCACTCATGCGTTGGCGCTTCGGTCCACGGTTTAACCATGGCGGCGGAGTATACACCTCTCCTGAGTCATCACTTGAAATCTCAAACTCCACCTCTTCTGGATCCTCCTATTCTTCTTCACTCTCAGCTGCAACTGCAACAGCTTCATCTCCTCCACCATCATTGTCTCCATCATCATCATCCTCGTCCTCATCATCATCGTTTCCATTGTCATCATCATCCCCATTGTTGCCATCATCTCCATTGTCATCATCAGAGGGTGGATTCAGCTGTGCTTGGAGAGCGGCAATCTGGGTTGTCATAGCTTCGATAGTCTGATCCCTTTCCTGGACGGTCCCTTGCAGCTGTTGTATGTTCTGGGTGTTCTCCTGCACAGTACCATGAAGATGAGCTATGGTTGCATCTCTGGCTATCAGGGCATTCTCCAGAACTCCCACAGCTTCATGCAAGGTGTCAATCTCCTGTCCTTGGACCACCATACCATTGCTAGCAAAATCTGCAATCTCCTTTATCATCATCACTTTCTTAGCTAGAGCTCCATTCTCCCTTTCCATGTCCTCTATGCGCCTCCGACGGGGCGGCATGTTGTTCCTGTCACCCGGGGTAACCACAATGTGCCCATCTTCATCACGCCTCCCATAGTCACGGTAGGGTGAGTCTGCTGGCAGTAGGTGTCGGACATGATGGCACTGGCGAGACAGGGCTTCATGTATGGCCAAGTTGATTCCAAGTCCCCAGTTGCAGTATGTCTTGGTGTAGATCAGATGCACAGGGTTTGGCAAGGCGGCGTCCCTGAAGATGAAGGTGGTGATCTCCCATGCATCCTCACCATATCCATAGGTGTACAGCTTCTTCCCTTGAACATGGGCAGTGGCAATCCCAATGACTGCGAGAGCTGTGCTAACTGTCTTGCAAAGGGCCTTGGTGACTCCATGGTTGCATACTCGGTCCTGACTTCTCCCATCTATCAATTAAAAGAGGAAAGTGTGAGAATAGCATATGGTAAGAATTTACGAGAGTGAAAGGCATAAGATGAAAGACAGAGTTAATATAAGCTCTAGTAAATCTATGGCTTCCTAATCCAATCCTAGGTCACGATCCTACAGTCGACACACGGGCTCTGATACCATCTTGTAACACCACGGTTCTGAAAATACCGTAGCTTCTATGTGACATGCCAATCCCTGGATCGGTTCATTGGCCCACAATAGAATAAGATGAATAACATAGCAAAATATTCGTGTATCATAAATAACGAAGATCCAGAGTATCATTATTAGAATAAAAGCTTAGCTCAAGGCTAGCTCAAATTATTCAGATAGCAACATAAATAAAGCAAATCCTCCATTCTTCAAATTGCCCACAAGTGAACAAGTACCGAGTGGAGTACCGTGGCCTATATCGATTACTCAGAATCGGAATATCCTGCAACATGAAACATAGCAGCCCCGAAGGGTCAATACATGGAATGTATGGCAAGTAGAGCTAGTAAAGGAGACAATAATGCTAACATCTACATGCATATTTGGCAAGTGGAGCTGTGTCTGGCTTGCATTTGCAAATACGTTTGTCCTACTTTCATAAACAGTTTTGATTTTCTTTGAAAAGATCCCAATTAAGTTAACCCAACAACATTAAAGCAATTATGAAATTAGAATGAGCGAGAAACATGTCATGGAATCAATATCAAGCGACTCAGATGTCCATAACCGGGGACACGGCTAATCGATTAGATTACACACCCTGCAGGGATTAGTACACTTTACCCATGTGACTTGGCCAGCCCAGCTCGTACCATCACTCTCATTTTGGGTGATGATAGGGAGAAGTCCAAGAAGAGACTGTTCGGGAAGTAGCTCCCCAATCCCGACGCGCATCGGTCCAACCTATCAAAATTCTACATCTCTGGATACGCGGGTTCGAGTTACCACAACCTACTAAGTCCAACCAACCGCCCATTTCATTATTGGCACATGGTTGTACATGTAAGCTACAAAATAAAGAAGCCAATCATTTTCTCTCGATACCTGGGTGCCTTTCCGCAATGATACCACCAAAATTTATCAATCCCATCACACCCAGGAGATTCATTGATTAAGTTGTTTTAGTTTTCGCAAACCAACACATTTAGAAACAACTCTCAGTGATGTAACCCAGCCCTCGTTTCATCATAGCATGGCTAAGCACATCTACCAACGGTGGTTCATCTACAAGGAAAGCCCTACCACATAATAGGACATAGCATAGCGATAGTATCATCTTACACATGCATCTACAAAAATACACGACAATGCATTGAAAAATAGTAGGACAATATCATGAACAAAGTAGCATCTACTTGCCTTGGTTGTAGCGGTCAGAAGAACAATCCACACACGAGCAAGCGTTGCACTCGTCACAATCTACACGATACAATTGCAATCATAAACAAACAATCCACAAGCATATGCAACAAAGATGATGCATGAATGCATGCATGACAAGTTAATTGATGCTACAGCAGCATCACATAATCCTATTTAATAAAGCTACTGATTACATGCATGGAAAATAGTTTTAGCGCAAGGAAAACTATTATGCAAAATATAATGCTCAAAACTAGAGCTAGAACCCAAATAATTCACTACCGGTAGTAAACTATTTGTAAAATCTTGGGAAAATTTTACTGTATAGGCATTGCTATTTAGGAACAGTACCAATTGGAATTACTCAAAAAGGAATTATAAAACTCCCCGAGTAATTAAAACACTACAGAAAACCACTAAATAGTTTCTGCAAACGTTTTCACTGTAAGCCTATTCTTTTAATTCACCTGAGATTCCCCTTGCTCTACTGAATCCAGAGACATATCATATGTAATTTTTGGAGTTACAGATCTTTTTCTACGAATTTATTACTCCAAAAAGGCCATTAACTCATTTAATTAATCTGAACAAAATCTTGCTGCAAAAGTGTGAAATAATGGTACAGCAAGATTCTACACGACTTACTGAATCTACGCATATTTTATTTGCAATTTTTGGCCCAGTAGATTAATTTCTACGCAATTTACAAGTTTCTACAAGTTTTTGCAATTTCTAAATCGATTTAAATCAAAAGGTAATATTCTGGGAATATTCCCTGCTGACTCAGCACTGACTCAGCGTGGGTTGACTGGCTATTGACCAGTCAACCGCGCGGTCTCCGGTCGATCTGGGCCGCAGATCTCAGATCCGACGGCCGAGAAGAGGCGGCGGCGGGCACTCACCGGGGCGGCGGCGGCGAGCTCGGAACGACGGCAGCGCGGTGGCGTACGGCGTCGGCGACGAGGCGGCGGATTGGCGGTCCGGCGGCAAGGTGGCGTCGGCGCGGAGCGGGTCGCAGCGGCGGCGGCGACCTTGGGCGGCGGCGGCGGCTCGGTCCCGGGCGGCGGCGGCGTCGGCCTGCAGGGGAGAGGAGGCGGCGTCAGGCGGCGGCGGTCGCGGGGAGGCGCGCTCGCGGGGCGGCGCGGAGAAGATAGCGGCGGCGATGTAGGCGGGGTGGCGCGGCTCGCGGGGAGGTGCGGGTGCGATAGGGGGGCAGGGGTCGTGGGGCGGTGGTTGAGAGGGGGAGGGGTCCCGCGCGCGGTGTTGGAGGCGGATACGGCGCGGGCAGCGGTTGCGGAGCCCGATACGGACGCGGCGGCGATGTCGGCGCCGACAAGTGGGGCCCACCTGTCGGTGGCCTGACGCGGGACGGCGGCGGATTCTATCCGCCGCGCGGGCGGTGACCGCGGCGCGTGCTCTGGGCGCTGGCTGGCTGGCTGGGCCGGCGCGGCCCAGCAGGCTGGCGCGGCGGCGCTGATTTTTTTTTGATCTTTTCTTTTTCTCTTTTTCCAATTCAGTAAAACCTTTGTAACTTCTTCATACGAACTCCGAATTGGGTGATTCTTGTTCCTAAAGTTTTGTAAAATCAAGGGGATCAACCTAGGGTCAAGGGGTGAGTGAAATCCTCTTGTCTACAAGGGTGGAAAACACAAGTCCTAGTAAAACCTCCCGCAGGAGCATTGTAGTAAAATAAAATAGGGTTTAGAAAATAGCGTTTTGCCGAGTCTTTTCAATCGATGGTTTTGCATGGAAGAGTATGATGCAATGATATGAATGATATGCAGAACCAAATCTAAAATTTGGGATGTGACACTGTTCCACGCTTGACATGCAACTAGTTTTGCATAAGTGGCTAGCGGGTGTCTGTCTCTCCTACTATAGTCAATATCTAATATGCAACGAGTTGTCAACAATTTGGTTATTCTCGTTGTGGTTCATGTTCGTAGGTAAGAACGATTCTATCTTCGAAAGCCCTAAGCCACGTAAAACTTGCAATGGACAAATTAGAGGCGTCTAGTTTAGATTGTTGCTGGGCTAGTGTTATGATATGGTGATGTTGTAAGTAGAAGTATGAGATGATACTCTTACAACACACATAGCGTGTAAGTTCCATAGACCTTGGCCTTACACATAAAGGTATGATAGAGATCATACCACGGTGCACATGATGGAGATCATGTGCGGGAACCATATCATTTCACTTATTAACATGTGATGTTTGATTGCATCTTATATTGCTTGTTTAGCGCTTTATTAGCATAATAAGATGATCCCTCATTTAGATATCAAGATAAAAATGTGTTCTTCCTTAAGTATGCACCGACAATGTTTTGTCACTTCAAGGCATCACGTGATGATCGGGTGTACTTGAATCCACGAGCATATCTCGGGTGTAAAACAGTTACACACGCGAATACTAAGGTTCTTACTTGGCGAGCCTAGCATGTACAGACATGGCCTCGGAACACGGACCGAAAGGTTAAGCATGAGTCACATGTTTTGATATGATGACCATATGGATGCTCGCATTTGAAGCTACACCGACTCACGTGATGATCGGACTTGGTGTAGTGGATTTGGTTCATGTAATCACTAAAAAGACACGAGGGATGTCGTTTTTGAGTGGGAGTTCATTTCTAATTTGGATTAGTAGAACTCAATTTATCATAAAATTAAATCAAAGTGAATTTGCATATTTTTTTGTAGTCATTAGCATTCGTTCACTACCTTATGCATAGTTGTAATTGAGATAATAGAACTATAGAATTCTGGATATTTACTTTACGAACGGGTATCGTATTGTGTTGAGTGTCAATCAAAGTTTAAAGTCCTATTGCAAACTTTCAGCAAACTCTGTTTACTCCGTGAAATTTAATAGTTGGTATTGAATCGAGAGTAACAATTCCAGTGTTAGTATCTTAAGTATCATGTTTGCCTCCACGATTCTTGATTGTTTTTAATATCAAGTTTATCTAGGAGCTGAAAGAATTGTTTCAGAAACCATCATGTGTGGCAGATATAACGATATCTGAAACAATGTTTTGGTTGCAGTATGATAGAGTATAATATATATTCTCATATTGGATGAGAATTTACAAAGGTTGGAGATGCTAGACATCCTAATCGTCTAAAAGGGTTTTGGAAAGTAATGTTATACTCACAATTCGCCTTTATAAGCTACAGTAGCTTGATCATGAAAGTCGTCATGATAAGGATGAATAGAAGATGTATGTAAAGTGTTTACTACACTAAAAGATTACTAAAGAATGGATTTTGAAAGAATACCGATCATTTGATGATGGTGATCTACTTCAAAGTGCAAGTCCAAAGGTATTATTATTTGAATATACACGCTTTGGACTATGTGTCATGTATATGGCGCCACTTTTGATGTTGATAGATTCTTTTAAAAAGGAAAAGGAAATGTTGAAAGAGAATCTATAAAATATATTTGGCAGAAAAGAAAAGATTGGAAATATCCAATTTTGGTATATGGATGATATACATGTTATGGTTGTATTCTTTGCTTGTTAAACAATGTGGTTCTTGGGTATTAGATACCGAATTGGTTGGTATGAAATTTCATACGGAACAATGCAATTCATGAACCACAATGGCCTAAGTAACTAGCAAGAGAATATGTGATGATGTTCATCGAAAACAAACAAACTGTTGTTTGTATTTCTCGTTGACATCAAAGCTTGACTTTAAGATTTGTTTTAATAATTGTTATTTGAATCAGGTATTATGAGAACAAAGGTTGTTCAAATAATTACCGATTCCATATAAGATGGATGATTTACAAATCTAGTTGGAAAGATCACATCCATAAAGCCTAATGCTAAAATGTCGCAAGACAAATGATTGAAAGATCACTTACGAAGTGGCATCGCTGTTTAAATTATATTGAAAAGAAAACATGAAGAATCTCCATATTCATGGATTTTTGGAGTCTTTGATTTGATCAAGTGACGCTTGTGAGACTTTCCACGTGATAATTAAAACTTCGTTCAAAGGCCAAAGAAGAACGAACGACTAAATTATTGGAATTTATACATATCGATGTATGTAGTCCATTATGTATACTCGTAAGCGATGGATTTCAACTTCATATGCTTTCTCCGGAAATTTGAGTGAATGTTCACTTAATGAGAAAGAAGTATGAAATATTTGAAAACGTTTCAAAGACTTTCAAGATGAAGTGCAAAATCATTGTAACAAGAAAATAAATGGTTTATGATTTTATCATAAGGGATTTGTTTGAGTTACAAGTGTAACAAGAAAATAAATGAATTATGATTTTAGCATAAACGGATTTATTTGAGTTGCAAGTTTAGCAAAATACCTAGATTTACATCTCCCGAAACACCATAGGAGTATGGAGTGTTTGAGATTTGTAATGAAACCTTGTTTGACATGGTTGGATCAAAGGTGTTATTTATAAAACTGCCATTATGTTTTAAAAAGATTAAAGCTTTAGAGACTACCGCTTTTACACTGAAAAGAGCTCCATCTTGATCCATTGAAATGACACCATATGAGTTATGGTTTGGGGTAAAACCCAAGTTGTCATTTCTTATATTTTGGTATGCTAAACATAAGTAAGATGTTTACAACCGAAGTCGGATAAGCATGTCTTTGTAGGTTATTTCGAATAACAATTGGGTATTCCTCCATAACACCAAGGACAAAAGGGTTTGTCGCTTGAAATGTGAAGTTTCTTGAAAAAGGAATTTTTCGCAAAAGTTAAGTGGGAGGACAATAGAACTTTGATAAGGTTAACGAACCTTAGCTAAATGTGCTGAGTTGCGCAGCACCGAAAATTGTTCCGGAGGCTGCCATAATGCTCATAGCTTATGTGCCTCAAAGGTTGTGGTCACGGAGATCTAAGTTCCTATTGAACCAAGTAGGTCGGATAAACAATCAAATACTAAGATTTGAGAGTAAATCATTATTGTTTGACAATGATGAACCGACTATATGCAAAGAAGCGATGATGGGCCCTGACTCCGTCAAATGGCTTGAAGCCATAAAATCCGTAATAGTTCCATACACGAGAAATCAAGTTTTGAACTTGGAAGACCCTCCGGAAAGGTGTAAAAACCTATCGGTTGTATTTGGATCTATAAAGAAACAGACATGGATGTTTCACATCTATAAAATAGTCGACATGTCGTAAAGTATTTTACGACAATGTTCAAGGAGTTGACTACGATAAGATTTGATCTTTCATAGCGATGTTTAGTCTGGACGGATTAAAGTAGCAACCACTACATATAATTTGGTATGTGGTAGATGAATAAACAAAACAAAGTTCTTTTAATAGAATGGTTACCTAGGACGTGTACATGACACGATCCAAAGGGTTTTGTTAATTCAAAGGATGCTAAAAGGGGCATGCAAACTTCAATGGTTGAAGTAAGCATCGAGGAGTTGGAATCTTCACCGTGATGAAAAGGAGTTTTCATCCGGAGACGATGAAGATGCTTGCATTTGCAAGAAATTAAGTGGGAGCGCTATGACACATTTATAATACATTATGTGGATGACATCTTGTTGATTAGAAATGATGTATCTTTTATTGACAAAGGTTAAGAATTTCATTTCGATGAAAAACTTAGGCAAAACCCGAATATTTAGCATGAATGTCTATAGTGGATAGACTGTGACGCTAATATGGTTGTGCCAAACATACATATATGAGATATTGAAGGAGTTCAATAGAGAAACAACAAGAAACGATTCTTGTCGCATGGAAAGGAATTGAATCAAGATTCAAGTGTATCGACACTTGATAAGTGAAACAAGATTCAAGTGCTTTGACACTTGATGAGTGAAATCACGAGAATGTTTTGATCAATCATACCATGATATGTACACATCCAGATATGTCCTATGCTCTAAGTGTTATGAGCATATACCAGAATGAATTGTAAAATGATCATTGGACGATAGTGAGGATATTCTTATGATCTTTTGGAAGAACTAAGAATATATTTGTGTAGAGGTGACAAACAATTACAAATAGTTCATTGTAAAGCGTTACATTGATACTAGTTTTGTCACAAGACACAAATTAATTTTATCTCAATTTAAACTATGGGTGGCACAATGTAATGGAAAGAAGATTCCATGATGGATTTGGATGAAATACATAGTTAAGACATTGTGACGAATACTACAACAAAAAAGGCTAAGTATATGACTGCTATAGTAGCAGCAAAGGAGGGAATTTGTGTCAAGAAGTTTGTTATCAAACTAAGGTGTGGTTCGCAACGGGCTAACACTAAAGATATATTGTATGACAATAGTATCGACATGATTTAACCCCAAGGAACTAAAGGTCTCACTGAAAGACCAAATTTATACAATGCCATCTCATTGGAGAATGAGTGATGCGTGGAGACGCAAAGACATGCAAATACACACGGACCTGAAGCGTCAGATCCGTAGATTATGTTAACCACTTGCAATTGCGTATATGGAACACCGGAAAGCCATAAGTGTTCAATACGCAAAGTTTCCAAACTAGATTATTGTCTCTAGTGCAAGTGGGAGACTGAAGGGAATATGCCCGAGAGGCAATAATAAAGTGGTTATTATCGTATTCCTTGTTTATGATAAATGTTTATTTTACATGCCATAATTGTATTGATACGGAAACGTTAATACATGTGTGTTTAATAAACAAAAAGGGAAGTTCCTAGTTATGCCTCTCTCATAAACTAGCTCGTTGATTAACAAGATGATCAAGGTTTCCTGATCATGGACATTGGATGTTGTTAATAATGGGATCACAACATTAGTGTAATGGTGTGATGAACATTAGTCCGAAGTATAGCATTACAATCAAAGTCATTGAGTTTATATTGCTATAACAACTTACGAAGTGATCCCAATCCTTAGACCATGAGATCATGTCAATCACTAACACCGGAAGAGTTTCTTGATAACATCAAATGTCACACCGTAACAGGGTGATTATAAAGATGGATTTAGAACTAATAAACTGTTATGTTGAGGCCCATGGATCGAGAGTGGAATTTGTTCATCCCGATGACAGATAGATATACTCTGGGCCCTCTCGGTGATATCACATTGGTTAGCTTGCAAGCAAGTGATTTGATCACTAGAATGTTATATCACGGGAACGAGAAAAGAGTGCATGTCAGTAACGAGATCAAACTAGGTATGGAGATACCGATGATCGAATCTCATACATGTAATATATCGTGAAACAAAGGGATTAAGATACTAGCGTAAAAGGTTCCGACGATCACAAGAAAGTCATCGTTGAATGTGTGGGAGTCACTATGGGTCTCCAGATCCCGCTTCTGATAATTGATCCGAGAGGGGTCTCGATCATGTCCGCATTATTCATGAACTGTAGGGTGGCACACTTAAGAGACACCGACATCCAATTGGAGCAAAAGTTTCATGCCGAAAGAATGAACAAGCGCAGGAATTTATTTCACTAGATACCGAAACAGGTTTTCGGGTGAAATTGCATAAAGTGGTTATGCATGTGAAATAGAATTCTAGCAAGGGGTTATTTGTGAATGTTTGTCATTAAAGTAATTGACAAAATTCTGAATAAAATAAAAGAGTTTTATTTAATGAGAGTTTGCATTAAATTTGGTGGAAATTTAATGGGAATTTGAGTGGGTTTTTGAGTGGAGAAAATTGAAGGGACATTTTGTGAGTGGAGTCTCCACCCACATGAATGAGGGAGAGGTGGGGGCACCCTCCATGGCCGGCGGCCATGCCCCCTTGGGCTACCCCCCTCCCCTATATAAGGAGCCCCTCCTCTCACTTCTCACTCACACCTCCTCGTGAAGGATATCTATCCCCCTCTAGAATTTATCCCCCATGGTCTCGGACTAGCGAGATACATGTTCCCAGTGGCTATTCGGCAAGAAAGAGTTGTGCTTCCGCTGCATCGCTGGAGCGAGGAGGCGGAGGTTGCTCGGTGCCTCGAACGTGTGTGCGAGCACGGATGCGCTGCTGTTTTGCGGCGCTAGGACTTCCTCTCGATCTTGAGATCGGCAAGAGATCGTCTACATCAACCACGATTTTGGACTCGTTAAGCTTTGTCGGTCTTCAAGGGTATGTTCTCTACGGATATACATCCGCACGTTGTTTGTATCTATTAGATAGATCTTGGTACATAGTTCACATCGTAGGAAATTTTTTGTTTTCTATGCTGCGAACCCTACAATCTCCACCTTCTACCTTTAGTGACCATTAAGATATCATAGTTGCCATTCTGTGTGCAGTGTCCCAAAACTTATTGATTGATGCATATTGTGATATTACTTGTTCTTGTGCTACTTTTATCTAGTCACTCTTATAAACTTTGAAGGTGTCCTATGCATCTATTTGCTACTCTACGAGGGACAAGAAGAGTGTCACTATGCCATGTTTTCTATATGTGAAACAAACAAACATTTTCAATGCATGTTATTCATGATCTTTGTTTGTAGCCTTTTATGTTGCATGCATAGTTACTTTGTCCTATTGTTAGAACTCCATCTTTCATGCACATGTTTAGAGTTCTTTGTTCCCAGCTTTCAATGCTTGCAAATGGTTTCATCTTGGTTTTGATGGTGCATGTCACCTCAAAAATTATTCTTTTATCACTTACCTACTCGAGGACGAGCAGGAGTTAAGCTTGGGGATGCTTCATATGTTAGAAACGTATCTATAATTTTTATAGCTCCAGGCTTGTTTATTATCTACTTTGCTTTGCTTTGTCTTCACTTTGAGGTGTTTTTATATCTTTTCTGAAACTAACCTATTAACAAGTTGCCACAGTGCTAGTTGCCTGTTTTCTTCTGTTTTTGGTTCCAGAAAGGAAGAAAATCAATATTCTCGGAATTGGACAGGACAAAAGCCAAAGTCAATATTTTACTATGGGTGACACGAAGTCCAGAGGAGAAATAGAGAGGCAAGCCGGGGCCGCCACACCCCCTAGGCGCGGGTGGGCCCACCCCGCGCCTGGGTATGGTGTGGGCCCCCTGGCCGCCTCCCAGCCTCGCATCTTCGCCTATAAGAAGCCCCTGATGCAGAAAACCTAGGCACCCGATCAAAACTCCACGAAACCTTCTGTAGCCGCCGCCACCATCGTCCCTAGATCGGGGGGTCTGAAGCTCTTCCCGGCACCCTGCCGGTGGGGAAATCATCCCGGAAGCCTTCTTCTCCGGTATGAAGCGTGAGTAGTTCCACCTTGGACTATGGGTCCATGTAGTAGCTAGATGGTTGTATCACCTCCTTGTGCTTTCATGTATAGATCTTGTGAACTCCATTCATGATCAAGATCTAATCTATTTGTAATCATGCGTGTTCTGTTTGCGGGGATCTGATGGATATTTAGATTACTATGTTAGATTTATTAATAATTTTTTTCTATTTGATACTATCATGTCTGTGTTGTTTGTGATCTTGCATGCTATCCATTGTTAGTATCTATCTTGGCCAATTAGTTGCTAGTGACTCCAAGAGGGGTATTTATGCTCGATAGTGTATTCATGCCTCTAGTTTCCAAGGGAAGTGATAGAAATCTCTTCGATTGTAGATGTGTTGTTGCCACTAGGGAGAAAACAACGGTCTCTTGTTTGTAGAATAAGTAGATTGTTTACCTTACACACTTTGCTTGAAGCAGTTGTCTGTTGCTTGCAACTTAATACTAGAGGGGGTTCGGACGATAACCTGAAGGTGGACTTCTAGTCATAGATGCAGTTGGATGGCGGTCTATGTATATTGTTGTATTGCCTAATCGAATCTCATAGGGTCTTTTTGTCTGGTATTGCATTGTTGTGCCTTGCTCAATTCTTGTCAATTGCCCTGTTGTGTTTTGTTTACCCTTCATGCCATGTTGTTTATCTAAGTAGAGCACCTCTAGTGAACTATGGACCCCGGTCCAATCTTTACCATTGGTACATCCTCCACTATTACATGTTTACTTGCTGCAAACCATTACCTTCCACATCATACGTTTAATCCTTTGTTCTAGTGAACCGGTGAGCTTGACAACCTCACTGTTCGTTGGGGCAAAGTCTTGAGTTTGTGTTGTGCAGGTTTCCACGTTGCTTGCAACACCTGTGTGAAGTTTCCTTCCTCCTACTGGTTCGATAACCTCGGTTTCTTACTGAGGGAAAACTTGTTGCTATGATGCTTCACATCTTGCTCTTGGGGTTCCCAACGAAGCGCTCCTACATCAAATCAACGTTGCATCAGCGTTTTATTGCCGTTTTCATGAGCTATTGCCCACAGTTTTATGGTTCCGAGGTGATTTACATCAACCTTAAGACCTGATACATGTTTGAGAGTTATGAACAAAAAATCTTCATCTTCGTGTTTTCTGGCCATTTTCATAAGCTATTGCCCACATTTTTGGGGTTCCATGACGAGTTTCATGGCTCATAAGACCCGATACATGTTTGAGAGATATGACCCAAAACACGTAGTTTTCGCGTTTTATTGCCGTTTTCATGAGCTATTGCCCATAGTTTTATGGTTCTAGGGCGATTTACAGCAAACTTAAGACCCGATACATGTTTGAGAGTTATGAACAAAAACTTGTATTTTTCGTGTTTGATGGCCATTTTCGTGAGTTATTTCCCATAGTTTGTGGGGTCTAGGTGGATTTGGATGGCCCATAAGACCCATTACATGTTTGAGAGTTATGACCAAAAACTCGTCGTTTTCTTGTTTTGTGGTCCTTTTCATGAGCTATTGCCCACAGATTGGGGTTTTAGGAAAATTTACAATGACCTTAAGACCCGATACATGTTTGAGAGTTACGATAAAAACTCGTCGTTTTCTTGTTTTCTGGCCGTTTTCATGAGCTATGGCCCACATTTTCGGCGTTCCATGGCGAGTTTCATGGCCCATAATACCGGATACATGTTTGAGAGATATGACCCAAAACTCGTACTTTTCGCGTTTTATTGCCGTTTTCATGAGCTATTATCCACAGTTTTATGGTTCCATGGCAATTTACACCAACCTTAATACCCGATACATGTTTGAGAGTTATGAACAAAAACTTGTCGTTTTCGTGTTTGATGGCCATTTTTGTGAGTTATTGCCCATAGTTTTTGGGTTCTAGGTGGATTTGCATGGCCCGTAAGACCCGATACATGTTTGAGAGTTATGACCAAAAACTCGTTGTTTTCTTGTTTTATGGTACTTTTCATGAGCTATTTCCCACGGTTTTGGGGTTTTAGGGAAATTTACAACGACCTTAAGACCCGATACATGTTTGAGAGTTATGAACAAAACTCATCGTTTTCTTGTTTCTGACCGTTTTCATGAGCTATTGCCCACATTTTTGGGGTTCCATGGCGAGTTTCATGGCCCATAAGACCGGATACATGTTTGATAGATATGACCCAAAACTCATAGTTTTCGCATTTTATGGCCATTTTCATGAGCTATTGTCCAAAGTTTTATGGTTCCAGGGCGATTTACAGCAACCTTAAGACCTGATACATGTTTGAGAGTTATGAACAAAAACTCATCGTTTTCGTGTTTTATGGACCTTTTGATGAGTTGTTGCCAACAGTTTTTGTGTTCCAGGCGGATTTGCATGGCCTGTAAGACCCGTTACATGTTTGAGAGATATGACTAAAAACTCGTAGTTTTCGAGTTTTATGGCTGTTTTCAAAAGCTATTGTCCATAGTTTTATGGTTCTAGGGCGATTTACAACAACCTTAAGACCCGATACATGTTTGAGAGTTATGAATAAAAACTTGTCGTTTTCGTGTTTTATGGACCTTTTGATGACTTATTGCCAACAGTTTTTGTGTTCCATGCGGATTTGCATGGCCCGTAACACCTCTTACATGTTTGAAAGTTATGACCAAAACTTGTCGTTTTCTTGTTTTATGGTTGCTTTCATGAGCTATTTCCCAACGCTTGGGGGTTTTAGGGAAATTTACAATGACCTTAAGACCCGATACATCTTTAAGAGTTATGACAAAAACACGTCGTTTTCTTGTTTTCTGGCCGTTTTCATGAGCTCTTCCCCACATTTTTGGGGTTCCATGGCGAGTTTCATGGCCCATAAGACCCAAGAAATGTTTGAGAGATATGACCCAAAACTCGTAGTTTTCGCGTTTTATTGTCGTTTTCATGAGCTATTGCCCACAGTTTTATGGTTCGTGGGAGATTTACAGCAACCTTGAGATCCGATACATGTTTGAGAGTTATGAACAAAAACTCGTCGTTTTCGTGTTTTATGGACCTTTTGATGAGTTATTGCCAACCGTTTTTGTGTTCCATGCGGAGTTGCTGTCACATCCCAAGATTTTCCAAATCTTGTAATGTGAAAAATAAATAATAAAATAAAATTTTGTTGAAAATCAGGGTGAAAAGAAACTTTTGTTTCTAAAAGGAAAACTGAAATCCCATCTTGAACAAACTTTGGTAGAAGTTTGAATTCAACAAAAATCCAAATCAAGGGAAATGCATTCCTCAATGAATGTATCTGGAATTTGAACACTTGGAAAATAAATCCAAATCCCTAAACCCTAATGGAAGGAAATCATTTTCCAAAGTATCTCCAAATCTATGGATTTGATCCATACCAAAATTGATCAACAAATAATCACAAAGGATCAAGAAAAGACCATAGAGATTGGTTTCACTTAGTTTGGAACCATAGACAAACTTTATGAATATAATAAGATAAGGAAATTGAAATTCCAAAGCTAATAAAGCCCTTACCAAAAGCCCATACCAATTGGTGATCAAATAATCCTAAAGGGATTAAAAAGATAAACATTTGATAAAGGAAAATAAAATGTTTTGGAGTTACTATTTGGGATCTTTTTATAAAAGGTTTTGGTTTTCAAAATAAAAAGAAATGTCTTAAATAAAGATTATTTTAAAAAGCCAAATTAAACTTTGGCCAAGTTTCTTTTAAACAAAAAGTTTTGCTTTGATTTAAAATGAGTAAAGGTTTATTTAAGTAAAATAATAAGGATTTAAATATCCAATTTTATTTAAGTAAAGGCTTTTCCCATTTTAAATGAACACTAAAACTTATTTGTTCATTTTAAATAAGTTTTCCTAAGTATTTTGTTTTCTCAAAATAAAACCTTCTGAAGTGTTTTGGTTTATTTTGGATTTCAAAATAAAGTTTTTAAAATAAAACAAATCCTATTTTGTTTTTATCTAAGGTCCATTATATTTAATTATTAATGGAACCAAAAACAAAAGGTTATTTTGTTTTAAACAAGTTTTCCAAATATCTTTTATTTTCAAATAAAACCTTTGTTTTGGTTTTGAAAATATTTGGTTTTCAAATGGAAATTTTATTAAATAAATCAAAACCCTATTTTATTAAATAACTAAAGATCCATTTTATTTAATTATTAAATGGATCCTAAAATGAATAAAAAAATATTATTTTATTTTGAGATTTGGATTATGTTAATAAACAGAACCAAATTCAAAGTTCAAAGTTGAGTGATTGTTTGAATTGTTTGAATTTGTTTGATTGTTGATGGAATGTTTGAATAAATTGTTTGGAAATTCAAAACAGAAAAGATTTAGAAAAGGAAAAATAAAGCAGACAGAAAAAAATAAGAAAAGAACAGACCCAGCCCAATAGGCCCAATTCCAGCCCAGCTCCCCTCCCCCGAAGCGTTTCTTTTCTCACTTATTAACTTACCCGCAAAGAGTATGACAGCCTGGACCCACTCTTTCTCTCTCCCTCTCGCTGACAACAGACCCCACCGCTGAGTCATCGTTCTCACCCACGCCCCGAACCGTTTTCCTCACCGCTGAAGCAGCCCGCTAAGTCAATGACAAGTGGACCCCGTTCCCTCTCCCTTTCCCACTGACCAGAGGACCCCACAGCCACGACCCCTTCTTCCTCCCCGCGACTCCTTCTTCCCCCTCCTCGTCGCCGTTTCCTGCTGTAATTCCGCATGATCAATTCACCTTAATACCGCGAGTTAAACCTGCAGTGATCACGCTCGATAAAACGCCAGCGTTCCCTCCTCCTTTCCCCTCACACGCCACTCCCTCTCCGCCCCTAGGCTGCCTCCATTTCTCTCTGTACCGCCGCCGCTCCGACGACTTCCCAAGCCAATTCCGGCAGCCCCTCGCCGCCCCTTGCCTCCTCAACCATGCTCACGTGATCCCCACCTCCTGGCGATCATCCCCGTAGCACCAGCTCGTCCCCGAGCGCTCCAGAGCGTCGGCAACGACAACCTCCAGCACCGCCGCCGTATGCTTCCTCTCCGGCAAAGCCCACAGGTAGTTTCCGACCGCCCCTCCTCTTCTCTTTCATGCACGCGTCACCGCACTGACCTTGCGCAGCTAACCTTGCCCTCTGTTTGCCTCCGCGTGATCTGCAGCGTCGTTCTCGACAGCAACCAGAGCCAACCGCCGCCAGAACGAACTCCGGTGAGGAATTGCCGCAGACCCCGAGCGCCCCTTGACCAACCGCGAGTACCTTGAGCATCGCCGTGATCCCCTGAGCCCGGTGAGCAACCCCTCCTTCTCCCTCACCTCCTGTAGCGTCGCCTCCGTCGTCGACCGACAGCCCCGCTGCCGGTAGCCACCGCAGCGCCGCCAGTTAGTGGTCTGATTGATAGCAGCCGTAGGATCTGGATCGAACGCCTACGATAGATCACTTAAGCCGCGAAGAGGTACGCGCTCTGTGCCGTGCGATCAAACTAAATCATGCGGTCCACGTTGCCGATCCATGCGAAGTGGTACCATCCAATGATATCACGCCGCGTGTCGCCTGTTAGGTTTAAAACAGAATTTGAAAACAGAAACTTTTGCAAACTTCAAACCCTTGTATCTTGGGATCCACACGTCCAAAAATTTCAAATTTTATGTCGTTGGATTCAGGAGAGCAAGACCTAAACAACCCTACCCTTATTTTAGCAAATAGTATCTGTTAGCTTGTTTGATTTTGCAGATTCTTTTATGTGCTTGCTAACATTAGAAAAATTGTTTAAAAATGTTTTTAAGGCTAAAACCTTTGCAAATTGGTTTGTTGCGACCTTACTAACCCTAGGAACCAACCCAAGTTTTGGAAAATGATTTTGGAAAAGAATAGAATGGATTAATTAGTTTAGTCCATTTCTAGCTAATTAAAACTATTGTTTTTGTTTATTAAAACTATTGTTTTTGTTTACAATACTTGCAGCCCTCGTCGTGACATCGACACGAATGAAATGCTACTCCCTCCGACCCATATTACTTGACTTAGATTTATCAAAATTTGGATGAATCTATATACTAAATAGTGTCTAGATTCATTCAAATCTGAGTCAACCAATATGGGTCGGAGGGGAGTACATTTTTTTGTTGTATAAGAACACGTATTGTTTGATGCGGTGATCCCAATGAAGCACAAAGGGCGCGTCCATTTCAATCCGAGATTCAGCATCAGCACGAGAGCGTGTGCCTCTATAAACCGCGCTCCTGATTGGCCGGAGGCCCCCCTCCCACGGATCGAGCCCCCAGGCCAACCCCCGCCGTCCACCTCCGCTACATCCAACGGCAGACACCCCACGTCACGCGGATCGCCCCCCCGCCCGCACAGCTATAAAAGCACAGACGCGGCAGCTCAATTCCAAACACAAACCAAATCCTGATCCTCTCTAATCCCCTTCCCCTCCCAAATCCCCCTCCCTCTCGCCGGAGCAAGCAAGCAGAAGCAAGGAGATGGACGGCAGCAAGGCGAAGAAGGTGGCGGTGAAGAAGCTCGGCGGGACGAGGAAGAAGTCGGTGACCCGCTCCGTCAAGGCCGGGCTCCAGTTCCCCGTCGGCAGGATTGGCCGGTACCTCAAGAACGGCCGCTATGCCAAGCGCGTCGGCACCGGCGCCCCAGTCTACCTCGCCGCCGTCCTCGAGTACCTCGCAGCAGAGGCAAGCCGCCCACGCCCTTCCCCCCTCTCTCTCCCCGCCAACACCCGTCGAAATCTAGCTGACTGTCTGAATTGTGTTGCAGGTTCTGGAGCTTGCGGGCAACGCGGCCAAGGACAACAAGAAGTCCCGGATCGTGCCCAGGCACCTCCTCCTCGCCATCCGCAACGACCAGGAGCTCGGGAGGCTGCTCGGCGGCGTCACCATCGCCCACGGCGGCGTGCTGCCCAACATCAACCCGGTGCTGCTCCCCAAGAAGTCCGTCGAGAAGGCCGAGAAGGCCGCCGCCAAGTCGCCCAAGAAGGCTGCCAAGTCCCCCAAGAAGGCCGCCAAGGCCTAGATCCGGACCGGTCTCAGGATGAACTAGGCTCTGTATGGTTGGTTGTGATTGTCTACTCGGTGGCTCGATTCAGAGTCGTGTAGTTGTAGTTTGTTCAGTGAAGTAGTTCCCTTTTGGTGTCATGTAACCGTGAGCATTGAGGAAGCCCCTTGCTTCCTCTTGTCTGATGAATGAATCGTCCAATTCATGTTTCCATCTGCAGTATCGCTGGACCACCCGCTAATTTCTCTGTCGATTCCTGTAATTTCCTTTCTTTTCTAAGCAGGTCAGGTTGGATGAGCATACTCGTTGGTTTCATTCATACAGATCTTTTTTCCTTCATGGGATTGCGCATCTTGTTCTGAATATTTTGTC
Organism: Avena sativa; assembly: GCA_916181665.1. Lineage (NCBI taxonomy): Eukaryota > Viridiplantae > Streptophyta > Magnoliopsida > Poales > Poaceae > Avena > Avena sativa. The sequence continues at coordinate 374,559,678 of OV702293.1, read as the reverse complement.
CTGTTGGTGATAATCTGTTATGTAATTTCTGTACGCAAATGGGGGCACGGCCACTGAAGAATTTTTTCTCACATGCTACTCTTTTTGTGCCAACTGCAAGAAGGCCGCCATGGTGTAGATCTACTAGGCTGTGGCCGACTTTACTGATGATTATACAGTAGGCTTTGTGAGGCTGTGCTTCGATCTTCGGATCTGAATCTGATCCCGTTGCAGCTTAGCTGGGTTTGTTCATGTAGTAGCGTCTTCTTCCTATGCTATGCTATGTAATCCCCATCCAAACAAAGAGGAAGCGCCTTGCTTCTCCTGCGTTCTGAATCCAAGTTAAGTTAAGCTCGGTGCTACGATATTTTGGGTAGGTGAGAAGACAATTTTGCGAAATTATGGGTGTTGTCTTAGTTTAGGGTCCGTCTGCGTAACTTTGTTGTGCAAATGAATCAGTTGAACAGATTGAATTTTGTATGCCTGACTGAAGAGTAGCGTACTCTGTTGTCCTTGACCACTAATCTCTAGGTGATTACCAGTAGTATGCAAACCACACTAAAAACAGTATTAGCAGTAATATTTAGTTCGTAAGCGAGTTCTTAGCTAAAATCACCACATTTGTGCAAAATATTGGGAGAAGCACCAGGGAAACAAAAACAAGGCAGTCAGCAAATGGTCATACTTTCATACCGCAAGAACTGCTAAGAGTCCCTAGCCGAAGAAACACATACTACGCGAATCTGTAGGATCAAACAACTTAAACTAATCATCAAAAGAGTAACGTGCTTCGCCTGTAGGATATCAAGTTTGCATGGCACGAAATACACCGGGTATACAAAGAAATGTCCATACGTAATAACAGTACATAAACTGTTGTTCCTACTGTAGGAGAAAATTAAGAATTTAGGATGGTACAAAAAAAAAGAGAGTAGTTCTGACCACTTATAGTACCATAGTGTACCTTAGTACCTCACCGTTGAACAACACCCCATGTTTTACTGGATATAATAATTTAGAACTAGTGGTGTCCCCATGTTACATGCATAGGAATCCATTCTTCTAGATCAATACAATTCCTAGGGTGTGTTTGGTTTGAGCCCCAACTAGCTCTACCAATTTTTTGGCATGACCAATGTAAGGGCATGACCAAAATTTTGGTAAAGTGTTCATGTTTGGATTGCAGCCATTGCAATGACCAATATTTTGGAAAAATAGTTTATTGTTTGGTTTGCAACCGACAGTAGACTGTAGTATATACTAGTCGTCCCTGAGATATTTGATAGATTTTTTATCTAAATTTGAGAGGATACACACCGAACAACACTAATATGCAGTCAAAGAGAAAAAGAAATATAGTACTAGTTGTGAGTGCGACACGTACGGATTACCCTGCCGCATGAACTTCCTATTGCTAATCGTGTAGGGGTCTATCGATTAATTAGCATCCAACGAATCAAAATGTACACCTGCTCTAAAGTAACAATAAAAAAGGATAAAATACCTGGGACCCACCTTGACAGAAGGTGCAAGTTGCCATGCCAATTTTTTGGCGCAGCTTTTGCGCGCCCAGGATCCGCCCACGCGTTGGCTCGATTTACACGGGCACACCGGCAGGGTAGTTGGCGAGCCAATCTTTTGGCACTAGTCCAAACAACCGCCAAATTGCATGGGCTAACCAATATTTTGGTAGGGTTGGAATTGGTAGTCATCCAAACACACCCCTAGTACCCAAATTAGTCAAAGTCTGAAGTTATTTTATCCAAGAATCAGAAAGAAACATACCTTTTTTTTTAACGGGGAAGCGGTCTGGAAATACCCTGATGCTGCATGTATTACCGTCGGTGGAGAAAATTTACAGAAAGGACCACAGAAGAAAATAAAATCACAACAAGGCCCACTAAATATGCAGAGAAGACCCAAGAACAAGGCGAAGAAACGCAATCCGGTCCTGGCCTTCTCTCAGCTCCTGCTCCACCGCATCCATGTCGCTGTCGAGCACGGTCAACTTCACCACCACCAGGGACTTCGCCACTTGGTGAGGGGCAGCGGGAGCACACCGCCTCGGAGCCAGCGATCCTCCGCTTCAGCATCATGGCCTGGAGGAAAAATAACCTATGTCGGCATCGTGGCGAATAGGTAAGGAGCGGCTTCCCTATAGCCCTTGAGTCTGGTGGCCGGATAGAACCAAGCCGTCGAAGAACCACCAGAGAGAAGCTCCCAACAAAAAGAGGCCGCTGCCCATCAGCAAATGTCATCGACGGCGCGAACGCCGCCACAAAATTTCCTCTGCAGGAAACAACATCGGTGCGTCCACATCTTGGACCAGCAAATCCGCGGCCAAAGGAGCTAGCTTTCCCCCTCCCCTAACTGCCACGGCCGTCCAGAGGAAGAAAAACAGATCGAAGCTGACGCATCTGGAGGTCGCCCCGCCAGAGCTTTGCATCAAGGAGCAGCGCAACAGCCTGCATCCTCTCCTTGCCTCCATGGCCGGCTAGAGGAAGCCTGCGAACGCCTCTGCTTGACTTGAAGCCACAGCAAACCACGGCCTTATTTGAGACAGCAGTGGCCTGCCTCGCCGCCCCCAACTCCCACCAGAGGAGAAAGAACACCGCCTGTCACACCCCTAAATTCTAGATCGATCCTCTACGATCTAGAGCAACGCCTCCTACGGGCATGAAGCCCACTACGTGCAAACAGCTAAAGGATACAACCCTAAAACTACTCCTACATCTACGGAGAGGAAGGCGAGCATCCCTCTAAACCCCTCCCCCAGCAGCGACGCAGCCAGAGAAGGGACGAGAGAGAGAGCTCGGGGGAGTAGACGACTCCTCGGTTTACTTTATATGTTATTCATAGCTCAGTTTACGGAAGAGTTGTCAGAGCGGGTAGTTTATTTTGCTTTATTTATAGAAGCAGTTCCCTTTCTTTGTCATCTATCTATGAACATGAGAGCATCTCCACTCGTCCCCCTCCCCCTTACCCCATACGGCGTCCGACGCGGCTTGATTTTGGGTCGTATGGGGTGGGGGCGCCGGATCCGTCATGATTTATGGGAGCGCTCGTTCCTAGCCGTGCCCCCCTATACAAAAAATTCGAACAAGTTTTTTTTTATCAAAACAACAAATTTGTTTATCAAATCAAAAAGTTTAATATGGCAATTCAAAAAGTTCAATATAGCAAACAAATAAACAAACTAGCCGCCTCCTTCGAGCCTCCACAAATGCTCCACCGGATCATCTTGTAGTTGACTATGAGTATTTGTGTCTCGAACTTCTTGCCGCCTAGCAAGAAAAGAAGCAAATGAAGATGGTACTTTGAGATCAATATCTGCAAGAGGATCTTGGCGATAATACGCTTCAGCGTCAAACACTGGAGTCTTTCGCTCGCTCTCAATGATCATGTTGTGCAATATCACACAGGCAGTTATGACCTCCCACATCTGATCTTTCGACCAGGTAAGGTAGGGTATGTGACAGTGTAAAATCAAGCTTGCAGCACACTGAATGCCCTCTTCACATCCTTCGTGCAAGCCTACTGCTATGTCTCAAACCAAGCTTTATTTCCTCCAAACATAGGGTTTAAGAGTTTCTTCACAAACGGTTGACCATTTTAGTCAGATGCCATCTACCAAGTAGTAGCCTTTGTCATACTAGTGACCATTGATCTTGAACTGTACTGGAGGAGCTCTGTCTTCAACAAGCTTGACGAACAGACCTCTATACATGCCCTGGTGCGCTGATGGGCGGTTCTTCCATGGTCAGTACATACAGTCAACGCTTCAAGCATTTCAGGAAAACCCCTTATTGCATTCTGTTCCAAGATCCGAGATGTGTTTTTGCATTGGGTGTTCTCAGGTAATTTTTTCTATACACCGCCACAATTGCCCTGCAAAACCTGTACATGCAGTCGATGGTTATGGACTCGGCCATGCGGAGGTAATCGTCCTGTGTATCTCCAGGTATTCCATATGCAAGCATCTGGAGAGCAACTGTGCATTTTTGGATTGTGGAGAAAACAATCATGCCAACGGCGTCTTGCTTCATTTTGAATTAGTCATCGAACTCTCTCAATCGCTCGACGATCTTTAGGAAAGCTTCTGATCATTCTAAAATGGTGCCGAATCGCCGCACAATGGTTTGTCGGCGAAGTAGTCGATGTAGAGCATGCAGCAACCTTCCATCCTCTGCCTTGGCTTGCTCTTGCACTGCCTAGGCTTCAACCCCCCAGATGGCGGTTTCTCCTTAGCGTCGACAATCATGCCCAGGAGGGCAGCGACGATGTCTCGGGTGCCAGCAGCAACGACGACTTCGTTGTCCATCAGAGCGGCCAACGTCTCTTTCTCATCCGAATCCTTGTCTTTGGAAAACCGCCGAACACCTAGTGGGAAGGGTGGTTGTGTCGCGGGCTTGGAGCTACCAGGAGGGGGAACGATGGCGGTGACACGGGCGAGGATGCGGACTAGGATGGCGTTTGGAGTAATTCCGGCGGCTGCAAGGGTGGATCTAGCGGACTATGAAGGTCACAATGCCGAAGGGTGGTTGTCGAGGGAGGAAATACAAAATGTGGGCGACTTTGCGGTCGAGAGAAGGAAGGGAGGTTGGACATGATTTTGAGCGTCGGCACCCCATAGCTCTTTAGGGACCTCGAGTAGAGATTCTGTGAGGAAGCCCCTTTCTTCCTCTTGTCTTCTGAATAAATCATCCAATTCATGTTTTCATCTATAATGTTGCCAGACCAACCATTAATTTCTCTGTTGATTTCTGCAATTTCCTTTCTCTTCCAACCAAGTCAGAAACAATTGTATCCGCTCGCTTCCGAATGTTCAGTCTGTCTAGAAACAAATGATGTTTCTTAAAAAAAAAAGAAACAAATGATGTGCATGATCTATTTTTTTTGTGAGATTGCACAACATCTTGATATGAATATAGTATTCTCTCCGATCCATATTAGTTGACTTGGATTTGTCTAGATTCGGATGTATCTAGACATGTGTTAGTGCAACATATATCCGAATCTAGACAAATTTGAGTCAAGTAATATGGGTCCGAGGAATACTAGTAAGAATTTTTTTTTTTTTTTTTCAGTTCAAACAAAACGAGTTTTCTACCGCAACATGTTATTTTTTTTCTACCGCAACATGTTATGGTTATTCGAACCATGTATATGGATGTCCGGATTTGTTTTTGGATTTTTTTGAAACTAAAAAGTACAAGTGTTGAATTTTTCGGATACCAGGAGCTACAAAATCCTTTCTCGAAGAGCGCGTACTTTTGAGATGCTGATCACGCTCCCACCACGAGTGCGCCTTTGTCACCCCCGCTCCTGATTGGCCCGCGCCCCCTCCCGCGGATCGAGCCCCCAAACCGATCTTCACCGTCCACCTCCGCTCCATCCAACGGCACACACCCCACGTCACACGGCGCGGCCCCTATATAATGCCCACTCGTGGCAGCTCAGCTCAAACCGAATCCTCTCCAACCCCACCACATCCCATCCCCTCTCGCCGGAGCCAGAGCCAGTCGAGCAAGCCACCAGCCAAGGAGATGGACAGCAGCAAGGCGAAGAAGTTCGGCGGGAAGAAGCTCGGCGGGCCGAGGAAGAAGTCGGTGACCCGCTCCGTCAAGGCGGGGCTCCAGTTCCCCGTCGGCCGCGTCGGCCGGTACCTCAAGAACGGCCGCTACGCCAAGCGCGTCGGCACGGGCGCCCCCGTCTACCTCGCCGCCGTCCTCGAGTACCTCGCCGCAGAGGCAAGCACCCACACCCTCCCCCCTCTCCTCCGTTTCTCCCCTCCCGCCGATCTCATTTCCGACCACGGCGCGAGCTGACGGCCCCGACCCAAATCTCGTGTGTGTGTGCGCTGCAGGTTCTGGAGCTGGCGGGCAACGCGGCCAAGGACAACAAGAAGTCCCGTATCATCCCCAGGCACCTGCTCCTCGCCATCCGCAACGACCAGGAGCTCGGGAGGCTTCTCGGCGGCGTCACCATCGCCCACGGCGGCGTGCTGCCCAACATCAACCCGGTGCTGCTCCCCAAGAAGTCCGTCGAGAAGGCCGAGAAGGCCGCCACCGCCAAGTCGCCCAAGAAGGTCGCCGCCAAGTCCCCCAAGAAGGCCGCCAAGACCCCCAAGAAGGCCTAGATCCGGACCATGCTGACGACGAACTAGGCTCTCTGTGGCTGTCCTTCTGTGCTCACTGTTTCGATTCAGAGTGATGTAGTTTAGTTAGCAGAGTCTGTTTACTGGAGTAGTAGTTCCCCTTCGCTGCTACATGTAACCGTGAAACAACGAGGAAGCTCCTTGCTTCCTCTTGTCTTATGAATGAATCATCCAGTTCAAGTTATCATCTGCAGTTTCATTGTTCTTGCGAAGCTATCAGATTTACACGAGCGCTGTGCAATGTCGACGTCTCCTCCTGAATTGGGGCCAGATTCAGTACTGGGCGACTGCTCAATGCAAATATATTTTCTGAAGGTTATAACACAATTTTTTTAGCATTCCATAGGTGTTATCTTACTTTCTTAGATCCAGTGCAGCAGTGCTCATCTCTGAAATTTTGGTATGTAAACGTATCAGGTTCTAAACAAACTGAACTTTTGATACTGGACCAAAAACTGGGTTAACAGGTAGGCCTGACATGAAGAGGCACTGTGGCCACTTCTATTTATGTGCCAACTTCTAATTTCACGGATATACAACCTTTCTTGTGCCAACTTCTAATTTCATGGATATTATCAGTGGTACACAAGCACACCAGAAAGAAAACATTCAGAGAGTAGAATCTGGTTTGCAAATGGATTTGCCATTGCTTTCACCAGATCCACAACTTTGTGCTTGATACCGATTGATTTCCACAGGGAGATAGATATTCCAGATCCGGAGTCATTCTAGTTGCAGGGCATATTTGTGTTATGCAAACGACTCAGGTGACATGACACTATGACAGGATTGGAACTTCTTATAACATGACAAAAGAATATTTGATGCCTGACTTGAATTGCCAAGAATTGATATCAAGGTAACATAGAGATAGGTGATCAACGGCGGTACAATAACGAAAGAATATTTCGTCACACTTTCTTGCGCTAACTACTACTTGCAAGGTGATCAACGGTGGTACAATAGTCACAGCCACAAAAAACAACGGTAGGGGTAGTTCATAAGGGGACAGTATCTTGTTCTCCAAGGTATCGTCAACATCATCCCAGTCCTAGCGGTTACAAGCAACGCACCAGGCTGAGTCTCGAAGCAGCCTATCTCCGCAGACCCTCCACGACGTAAGTAGCATACAGATCCCTGTGAAAAGACACCAAAAAAGCCGATGTGAGCTTGGCACAGCACAAACCATCTAGGACAATAACCATGGTGACGATTCGAGAAACGCTCACATGGAGTGCTGAATGGCTTCGTAAGCAGCGGCCGCAGGCAGAAAGTCGTTCACAGCAACCTCCTTGTTCTCATTCTTCTTGTCTGGATGTCCCGGTTAAAGAAACCGTTCGATCTAAGAGGTTGTGCGTATTATCAAAATTGCACTACCTTGACCCTAAATTAGTTCATGTGTGATATAAGATCCATTTTTCAGCTATCAATAAGCTACTACTATAAATTCACATAACTTTGTACTTGCAGTGCATCACATGGCTATGTACTAGTTTGAAATGTAGACTCAAATTCATGGGACATTTTTTGTGTGCAATGCTTGCTACTTATATCTGAATATAAGTGGATCAACAAGGATACAGTCCTCAAAAAAGCGTCGGATTTCAGCCAAGCGGTGAGGTGGGAGCTCCTTGATATCATTGAAATGCTTGTATTCAGGATCATCAGCACACACTGCAATGATCTTATCATCTGCCTCTCCCTGTTCAAATAAACACTGATCAGGATCTCTGCCTTTTTTCTGGATTGTAGGGTTGAGAAATGAAAGCAAACCTGGTCAATCATAGGCATGAGGCCAATGGCCTTTGCACGGAGGAAACAGCCTGGAACAACTGGCTCCTGTACCAACAAAGATAAACACTTTAAACGCTGCCCCAAATAAGGGTAGAAGCGACAAACGGAAAGTTCTGCAAATGCAGACTGTTCCTGTTCTACAACCAACTAAAGGATTCTATAGTATGAATAATGAAGTGCAACCTTCTGGTCACAAAAGGGATGTAGTAAGACATACCTGCATTATAACCAGCACATCCATCGGATCACTGTCATCGCACAGTGTGCGGGGAATGAATCCATAGTTGTGAGGGTACACAACTGATGAATAAAGCACACGGTCCACCTGCACAGATGCGTATAACCAAACAAAAACCATAAGAATACCGGAGAAGAGAGATTCAAAATAGTAAGAAAGTGAATAACAATGCTTCACCATTATGAGTCCAGTTTTCTTGTCAAGTTCATATTTAACCTTGCTGCCCCTAGGAATCTCGATGACCTGACAGAAAATAGCGTCCACTTTTAGTTTGTGGTTCAGAACTCCTGAGCATGTATTGGACATACAAAAATCGAAAAGCTCAAAATGACATAGGTGCTTTGATGTCATATATTTTATATGAGATGGAGTGCTTGCGTTTCAAGTGAATGAAAGGAAAAGGACTATGATATAAGGGTGACAAATCGATGGGAATATATCAGGGTGGACTTACGCAGTTGAATATAGTTGGTGCGTCAGGGCCTGCATGAAACAGTCCAAGATATATAAGTTTTCAGAAGTGGGAAACAAATGCAATTGATTTTCTTGTAAAGATGATGTGTCAAATACCTATCTCAAGATCATGCCAGGAATGGGCTGAACCAGGTCTCCTGGTCATGGAGGACAGTGTTTTTTCATTAAGAACAGGAGCCTTCACAGGTGTGCTTGCCACCTTAACCTTGTTCACTGCTTCAACAGCAGGAGCCATCACGAACACCTGACAATGATTGCAAGTTTCCTTCTTTTAGAAAGACATATTAAGAAGTTGGACAACGACAACCAAACAATAGAACTATAGAAGGGACCCAAACAAGCAACGAAAGCAGGAACTCAACAGGGGAAGGATGGGTTTTCATGTATCTCCTCCCCCCTGTACGATTAATGTTAGTACCCTTTTCAGTTTTTGTACAAAGCAATCATAGGCAAACTGGTCAACATCTTAATAATAATGATAAATCGTATGGACACCTAACTTGTTAAGAATGCTCAGCAATCAAACCAACACGCTTATGTACACTGAAAATAAATACTAGGCAGCTGGGTATAAAAGGTTTTTTCTGGGACACGGCCTTCTGGTTAAATCCATCCAACAGAACAGAAGTGCATGTCATCTCAGAAGAGGGAACAATGTGAAGAAGAAAAGTGATGTTTTTTCATGCATCTTTTAGTATGTTAATGTGAAATAACATTAAGAAGTTGGCAAAATATGTGGACAATGGCAACCAAACGATAGAATACACCCAACCAACCAACAAAAGCAGGAACTCAACAGGGAAGGATGGGTTCTCCCCTTGTATGATTGATGTTTGTACCCTTTTCAGTTTTTGTACACAGCAATCATAGGCAACATCTTGTCTAATGATTACCTTAATCGTAGAGACAACTTACACGTTGTGAATGTTCAGCAATCAAATCTACACGCTTATGAACATACAGTACAGAATAAATACCCGAAAACATCCAGTTTACAGCCGAAGATAAAAGGAACAATGACAGCACGCCCGCAGAAGGAGAAACCCTGTAGCATTCGGTGGACAAAAACAGCACGCCCGCAGAAGGAGAACTCTGAGCCCCGAGAGTCCGATCTCTCCGAGCGCTCGCGCGACGCCGACGAAGACGCGTTACTAGTACTACTACTACTACCTATGGAAAATCCTAGTCCCTGGCGGGAGCAGCTACGGGGCCAGCATTTCTCTAGAATCGAATGCTCAGCACGTAGTAGTACCCAACAACCCGCGCATTTCAGTCTCGCCGGCCAGATTCAACCAAACCAGAGGACATGGACAGGCAGCAGCTGGTCAGCCCGAGCGGAGCATAGCATAGCAGAGGCGGTACAGACGGAACCACAATGCTGGATCTATCTGCTGAATACAACTCGTCTGGACAGACGCCGGTAGTGCCAGACAATTTTTTTGCCTGCCTGCCTGCTCGGAGGTCGTGAACGACAGTGGGACGGGAGGAAGAAGAGGGGGAGGAGGAGAGACGCACCTGGGGTGGATCTGGAGACGGGGACGTGAGGAGCAAACCCTAGGTTGCTTCAGGAGGAGGATGAGGATGAGCAGCGGCGGAGGGAGGAAAGGGGAAAGAGGGAGGTGTTGGCTTCGTATCGTATCGTACTTCCCGCCAGTCGCTTCTCCTCCTGTGTTCCTGCTGACTCTCTGCCTGCGCTGTTGCACTTCTTTCCTCGCCATTTAAAGCCGCGCGTCTGCAGAGACGGAGTGGACGGACGTGTTTCGCGATATGATCCTTCAGATTCCGTCGTAGTAGCAGCCGTGCCCTTCCTCCGGTCTACCGGCTAGTACGGTGTCGCGAATCAGGACGTCTCCAGGGGTGTTTGCGCGAGATTTCGCAGGGGATGCTGAAATGGGATGCGCATATGTCTTGGGGAACCTATTATCGCGGCCGTCGGTGTGAGGATCGGACGGCGGGTGCGTGTCGGTCGGGGCCGCGGGGGGATCCCCCAACAAACCTGGGCGTGGAAGCAACGTCCTGCTCCCTCCCGCGCTGGACTTTTTTTATTACTACTACGTACCGTATTTATTATTCTGCGAAAAAGCAGTGGACGTTGGCGCGTCGGGTGCCGGGACTGTGTCGGTGCGGTGCGACCGCGCGGTCTGGGATGGGACGGCGGGTGAGAGCCGGTGGCCGGTCCCGCTCGTCAGACGGTTGCGACGTCCCTCCTCCAGGCAACAGCTGCTGCTGCTATCAGGCGGGCGTGGCGCGGTGTGGTGCGCTTTACGCGTCGGTCGGTGCGCGCGTGCGTTGGCGTGGCTCGGTTCTTTCCGCCTCGTGCTAGCAAGCGCGAGCGAGCGGCGAATCGCGTGACCGGGACGTCCCAATGATCTAATATCGACAGTGATCCAGTCGGTGCACTTCACGAGACCTGTATTATACTCCCTCCATCCCATATTAGATTGCGCATAATTTTGCGTGCTAGTCAAACTATACAAAGTTTGACCAAGATTATACAAAATAATATAAATTTATAAAATAAAAAAATAATATTGTTAAAATTGATTTGATGTATATTTTCATATTATATAAATTTTATATCATACAAATTTATATTATTTTGTATAATCTTGGTCAAACTTTGTATAGTTTGACTAGCACGCAAAATTATGCGCAACGTAATATGAGATAAAAGGAGTAGTAGTAAAAAAAAATACACTAGCCAACCTACCCATGCGAAGCCAATGCAAACCAGACCGGCAGGCAAGGACGGAGCCAAGGGGAAGCGAGCAGGGGCTAACCCCCCCCCCTAACAATCGGCCCCCCTTAACAATCTGCAACGTATTATTACTGTTAATTAAAGTCCATTAGGCCTAAACTCCATGTCTAAAACCCATGGTGCAAATAATCATAGCCCGTTAGCCCATGATATTGATTGCCAAAGTGCGCCCACGACATGCAGTGGATAGATATGTCATATGTCCATGCCGTGAATAATGGATCGATACCAACTCTATAAAGTCGTCGCTTTCGCCTGGACTGATCTCCTCGCCGGCTGCCGGCAGTTTGTCAAGTCAACAGAGTAGTTTCGAGTGCGCCGACCGTCGCTGATCGATAGTTTGCTCGCTTGCCGTACAACTATCGTCTAAGGTACAAGATACACTATATACATACTGCTAATCTAATCTAAGTCCCTTTTGCTCATGTTTAGCAATTACTACGTGTTTGCTAACATAAAAATAGACAAACAAAAATAATGTGACCTATTATTTTTTCCATGCCAATTGCATCGGACCTGAAAACTGACCTAGTGCCAAATTTAGATCAAATCGTTGGTAGACGAGCTATATTTAACTTATAAAATTTAGCATTTTGTTGTTGTCAAACAAATAGTGTTTTGCTTATCTATGAAAATATGAGATAATTTATATTGATTTAAGCAAAACATCTAAAAATTATGCTATTTACTTCACGTTGACGAGGTTTAATCTCGTCAATGCCCATTGTTATGGACTTGGGTTTTGGAGAAGATGGGGATGCTGGAGATTGTGGCACGGTTAACAGACAAGCAACCAGGGGACACGAGATTTACCCAGGTTCAGGCCCCCGGAGGGAAAACCCTACTCCTGCTTGTCTGCTCTTTGATTACGGCGGAACCGAAGGTTACAGCGGTGCGCAGATTCGATCTGGCGTGGAGGTGTGTATGTCGTAATCTAGTAGTTGTCTGTCGTCGTCGAACCCTCCTAGCCTTTATATATGGGGAGGCTAGGTCTCGGATACCGATACGAGTAAGTTACTGTTGGAATTATGCCCTAGAGGCAATAATAAAGATGTTATTATTATAATTCTTGTTCATGATAAAGTCTATATTCCATGCTAGAATTGTATTAAGCGGAAACATTAATACTTGTGTGGTTTGTGAACAACACCGTGTCCCTAGTACGCCTATATGGACTAGCTCATTGATCAATGATGGTTAAGGTTTTCTAACCATAGACATGAGTTGTCAATTGATAATGAGACCATATCATTGGGAGAATGATATGGTGGACAGACCCAAACTAAGCAAAGCTATTAGATCGTTTCATTGTGTTCTTCTTTGCGAAGATTTTCCTATGTCAAATATTGTATTCCTTAGACCATGAGATAATACAACTCCCTGGTATCGGAAGAAAGATTTGAGGTCATCAAACGTCATCCTATGAGAGGGTGATCATAAATGTGTCTCTCAGGTGATCGGAAAGTATCTGTTGGGTTGTATGTATCGAGATGGAATTTGTCCCTCCCAAGTCGGAGACATATACTTCGGGCCCACTCGGTAATCGATATCAACACCGCTTGCAAGCATGTGGTTAAGGAGTTAATCACAAAGTGATATCGGATTACGGAACGAGTAAAGTACTTGCTGTGAACGAGATTGAACTAGGTATGACGATACCGACGATCGAATCTCGGGCAAGTAAAATATCGCGAGACGAAGGGAATATATATATGGGATTGATTGAATCCTGGCATCGTGGTTCATCCGATATGATCATCGATGAATGTGTGGGAGTCAATATGGGTGCCCAGACCTCGCTGTTGATTATTGATAGAAGATCATGTCTGCATATTCTCGAACCCGCAGGGTCACACACTTAACGTGTCTCGACGCTAGGATAGATTGGATACTTGGTTTATGAATTTTTGTTCGGAGTCTCGGATGGGATCCGGGACATCACGAGAGGTTCCGGAGTGGTACGGAGAATAAGATTCATATAAGGCAGTGTAGTTTTTGGAGTTCGGAATTGTTCCGGATTAATCGGTATTGTACCGGAAGCTTCTAGAACCTTCCGGAAGGGGACCAACGTGGCCCCACCTTCTGGGAGGGGGCATGAGCCTATGAGGGAGTGTCCTGGCCGCATTGGGCCAGGGGCACAAGGCCCCATAGGGCCCAGCCGATCCTAGATAAGTTTAAATCGTTTAAACTAGAGATAAGATAGGGTTTCTAGAAGGGAGAGTTTAAATCGTTTAAACTAGAGATAGGCTTGGAGGATGGGCAAGGGCTGGCCGCACCCCGCTCTATATATAGAGGGCTGGTGCGCCCCCTCCCCCCAACCTACACCTTCCTCCAAACCCTAGTTGCCCTGCTGCCCTCCTCTCTTCCTCCCGACTGTTTGTAGGCGAAGCCCTGCTGCAGAAATTCTCCACCATATACACCACGCCGTCGTGTTGTAGATCCAATCTATCTCTCCACCCTACTGCTGGTCCGAGGAAGGAGGAGACGTCGAGGCGCTGCACATGTGCATCTCACGGAGGCACCGCCACTTGTGGTGCTAGATCGGATCGGATCACGAGGAGGAGAAGCGAGTACGACTACATCATCCACGTTCCGACGAACGTTCCGCTGTGCGAATCTTCAAGGGTATGAAGATCTAATCCAATCTCTCTCGTTGTTTGCATATCCTAGATTAGATCTTGGCTTTCCCTCTGTTCGCTTCCGTAGAAAATTTTGATTTACTTTGCTGCGAAACCCTTCAGTGGTATCAGAGCTAGATCTATGCGTAGATGTGTTTCACGAGTAGAACGCAACATGGTTGTTGCGGGTGTTGATGTTTTCTGTTGCAAGCCTCTTGTTTGTGTTCTTCTTATGACGCGGGATAGTGAGATTGAAGTGGTCCAGGCCAACCTTACGCGACGTCGTTCGCGAGACCGGCTCCGCACTTGACGTGTGGCTTGTACCATACATGCGGCTGGTGGATGTCAGTTTCTCTCACTATAGTTGTCATGGGATTAACACCGGAGTTTGGCAACCATAATATCACCGTTGTGGCTTTCCGTAGGTAAGAATCGTTCTTAGCATCTACTCCCATAAGCCACGTAAAACATGCAACAACAAAGTAGAGGCGTCTAACTTGTTTTTGTAGGGAGTGTTTTCTGTGATATGGTATGGCCCAAGATGTGATGTGTATAATGTATGCGATGATCATGTTTTGTAATGTTTCATGACTTGCATGTCGATGAGTACACAACCGGCAGGAGCCATATGGTTGTCTTTATAATTGTGTATGACCTGCGAGTCAACTTCTTATACGCCATGTAATAGCTTTACTTTATCGCTAAGTAGTTAGCAATAGTTGTAGTTGCTATTCGTGGTGGAGGCAATCATGGTGGAGTGATGGAGATCATGCCGGAACGCACAAGATGGAGATCATTGCGCGAAGATTGGCTATACCGTGTCACATAAAGTTATATGCATGTGATGTTTATCATTTTATGTATCTTATTATGCTTAGATCGCGACGGTAGCATTATAAGATGATTCCTCACTTAAAGATCAAGATAAAACTGTGTTCTCCCCATGTATGCACCGTTGCGAAAGTTCGTCGTGTCCAAGCATCACGTGATGATCGGGTGCTATAGACTCTACGCTCACATACAACGGGTGCAAGCCAGTTTTGCACACGCGAAAATACTTGGGTTTGACTTGAGGAGCCTAGCATGTACAGACATGGCCTCAGAACACATGAACCGAAAGGTTAAGCATGAGTCATATGAATGATATGATCGACACTTCGTTGTCCACCATTGAAACCACATCTCTTCTCGTGAAGATCGGATTAGGTGTGGTGAATTTGGATTGTGTTCACTAAACAACTTGAGGGATGTTGAATTTAGTGGGAGTTCATCTAGTAATTTGATCAAGTTGAACTATTTATCATGAACATAGTCTAATTTTTACTTGCAAATATTGTAGATCAAATGGCTAAGTCCAACTTCAACTTCAACGTTTTTGCTGAGAAAGAAAAGCTTAAGAACAATGGGTCTAACTTCACCAATTGGTTCCGCAATCTGAGAATCATTCTGTCTGGAGGACAAAAGGACTATGTCCTTGAGAAAGCGTTAGGTAACCCCCCTGCTGCAACTGCGCCGGCTGATGAGAAAGCTGTCTATCAGTCGCGCAAAGATGATTATGGTGTGATTAAGAGCACCATGTTGTTTGCTATGGAACCGGAACTTCAAAATCGTTTTGAAAACTATCCCGGACCCTTTGAGATTCTCGAAGAGTTGAAAACCATGTTTCAGACTCAGGCCCGTTCTGAGAGATATGAGATCTCCGAGAAGTTCTTTAACTGCAAGATGGAGGAAGGGAGTTCCGTTAGTGAGCACGCCATTAAGATGTCGGGCTACACTCAACGCCTTGAGCAACTGGACTGCAAGATTCCAGAGGAGCTCAAGATTGACAGGGTTCTGCAATCACTCCCTCCCAGCTACAAAAGTTTTGTAGTGACTCATAATCAGATTGGTTCCACTGATACGATCACCGAGCTCTTCGCAAAGCTGAAGGCTGCGGAGGTGGACATCAAGAAGGATAATCATGTGTTGATGGTCAACAAGCCCTCCTTTAAGAAAGGTAAGGGAGCAAAGAAGCCCTTCAAGAAGGGCGGCGGCAAGCGCACTGCCCCTGCTGAGAAGAAGCTCAAGTCTGGTCCTAAGCCGGACACTGAGTGCTTCTATTGCAAGGACAAGGGTCACTGGAAGCGCAACTGTCCGAAGTACTTAGCGGACAAGAAGGCTGGCACCATCAAAGGTATATTTGATATACATGTTATTGATGTTTTCCTTACTAGCCCTCGTTGTAGTGCCTGGGTATTTGATACTGGTTCAGTTGCTAATATTTGTAACTCGAAACATGAGCTACGGAATAGACGGCGGCTTGCGAGGGATGAGGTGACGATGCGCGTTGGCAACGGATCAAGAGTTGATGTGATGGCCGTCGGCACGCTCTCCTTAGTTTTACCTTCGAGATTAGTTTTAAACCTTAATAAGTGTTATTATGTGCCTGCGTTGAGCATGAACGTTATTTCTGGATCTTGTTTATTGCAAGACGGTTATTCATTTAAATCGGAGAATAATGGTTGTTCTATTTATATGAGTAACATCTTTTATGGTCATGCACCTATTGTGAATGGTTTATTTCTTCTAAATCTCGAAAGGGATGAAACACACGTCCATAACATCGAGGCTAAGAGATGCAAAGTAGATAGTGATAATACTACTTATTTGTGGCACTGTCGTCTAGGTCATATTGGTGTAAAGCGCATGAAGAAACTCCATTCTGATGGACTTTTGGAGTCTCTTGATTTTGAATCATTTGACACATGCGAACCATGCCTCATGGGCAAGATGATCAAAACCCCGTTCTCCGGTATGATGGAGCGAGCAACGGACTTGTTGGAAATCATACATACCGATGTATGCGGACCGATGAGTGTTTCGACGCGCGGTGGATATCGCTATTTTCTCACTTTTACCGATGACTTAAGTAGATATGGGTATATCTATTTAATGAAACATAAATCTGAAACGTTTGAAAAGTTCAAAGAATTTCAGAATGAAGTGGAGAACCATCGTAACAGAAAGATTAAGTTTCTACGATCCGATCGTGGGGGCGAATATTTGAGTTATGATTTTCTCACGCATCTCAAAGAAAGTGGAATCGTTTCACAACTCACGCCACCCGGAACACCACAGCGCAATGGTGTGTCTGAACGCCGGAATCGAACCCTATTAGATATGGTCCGATCGATGATGTCTCTTACTGATTTGCCATTATCATTTTGGGGTTATGCATTAGAAACCGCTGCATTCACTTTAAATAGGGCTCCATCTAAATCCGTTGAGACGACACCGTATGAACTGTGGTTTGGTGCTAAACCTAAGTTGTCGTTTCTTAAAGTTTGGGGATGCGAAGCTTACGTCAAGAAGTTGATGCCGGACAAGCTCGAACCCAAAGCGGAGAAATGCATCTTCATAGGATACCCTAAGGAAACTATTGGGTATACCTTCTATCACAGAACCGAAGGCAAAGTGTTTATCGCAAAGAACGGTTCCTTCCTTGAGAAGGAGTTTCTCTCGAAAGAGGTGAGTGGGAGGAAAGTAGAGCTAGATGAGGTTATTGAACCTTCTCTTGAATTGGAGAGTGGCGCAGCACCTGAAATTGTTCCAGTGCCGCCTGCACCAACAATAGAGGAAGCTAATGACAAGGATCATGAAGCTTCGGACGATGCTGCTACTGAACATCGCAGGTCGACAAGGTCGCGTGCCCCTCCTGAGTGGTACGGCAACCCTGTCTTGACTGTCTTGTTAGTAGAAGACAGCGAACCTACGAACTATGAGGAAGCGATGATGAGCCCAGACTCTGAGAAATGGCTAGAAGCCATGAAATCCGAATTGGGATCCATGAGCGAAAACCAAGTATGGACTTTGGTGGACCCTCCTAGCGACCGAAAGGCCGTTGAGTGCAAATGGATTTTCAAGAAGAAAACGGACGCGGATGGTAATGTTACCGTCTATAAAGCACGGCTTGTTGCGAAAGGTTTTCGACAAGTTCAAGGTGTTGACTACGATGAGACTTTCTCTCCCGTAGCGATGTTTAAGTCCATTCGGATTTTATTAGCAATTGCTGCGTTTCATGATTATGAAATATGGCAAATGGATGTCAAGACTGCTTTCCTCAATGGCAACATTGATGAAGAGTTGTATATGATGCAACCCGAAGGTTTTGTCGATCCTAAGGATGCTGATAAAGTATGCAAACTTCAGCGTTCCATTTATGGACTGAAGCAAGCATCTCGGAGTTGAAACCTTCATTTTGATCAAGTGATCAAGAGCTTTGGATTTGTTCCAAATTGCTACGAAGCTTGCATCTACAAGAAAGTGAGTGGGAGCTCGGTGACGTTTCTGGTACTATATGTGGATGACATATTGATTATTGGAAATGACATCAACATGCTTAACGATGTGAAGAGTTATTTGAACAAGTGTTTTTCAATGAAAGACCTAGGTGAAGCTGCTTATATATTGGGCATCAAAATCTATAGAGATAGACAAAGACGCCTGATAGCTTTAAGCCAGAGTACATACCTAGACAAAGTTCTGAAAAGGTTCAGAATGGATAAGGCATTGAAAGGTTCAGTGCCTATGTTGTCAGGTAAGATATTGAGCAAGGCTCAGTGTCCAGCTACGGTAAATGATAGGGAAGCTATGAGCAAAGTGCCTTGTGCCTCGGCCATAGGTTCCATCATGTATGCCATGCTGTGTACTAGACCGGATGTGTCCAATGCTCTTAGTTTGACGAGCAGATATCAAAGTGATCCAGGAGTGGAACACTGGACAGCCGTAAAGAACATCCTAAGATACCTAAATAGGACTAAAGAAATGTTCTTAGTCTATGGGGGTGATGAACAACTCGTCGTAAAAGGTTACGTCGATGCTAGTTTCGACACCGACAAGGATGATTCTAAATCTCAGACAGGATACGTGTATATTTTGAATGGAGGAGCTGTGAGCTGGAGAAGCTGCAAACAAAGCGTGATCGCGGGATCTACAGTAGAAGCGGAATACATGGCTGTTGCAGAAGCGTCAAGTGAAGGAGTTTGGATCAGAAACTTCATCACTGAGCTTGGCGTGGTTCCAAGTGCATTGGACCCACTGGAGATATTGTGTGACAACACTGGCGCCATAGCACTCGCTAAGGAACCAAGATATCATCCAAAGACCAAGCATATCAACCGCAAGTTTCATATAATCCGAGATTATATAGCAGATGGAGATCTGAAGATCAGCAAAGTACATACAGATCTGAATGTCGCAGATCCATTGACTAAACCTCTTCCACGTGTAAAACATGATCAGCGCCTCAGTGCCATGGGTGTAAGATTGTTGCCAAATGTAAACTAGATTATTGACTCTAGTGCAAGTGGAAGACTGTTGGAATTATGCCCTAGAGGCAATAATAAAGATGTTATTATTATAATTCTTGTTCATGATAAAGTTTATATTCCATGCTAGAATTGTATTAAGCGGAAACATTAATACTTGTGTGGTTTGTGAACAACACCGTGTCCCTAGTACGCCTCTATGGACTAGCTCATTGATCAATGATGGTTAAGGTTTCCTAACCATAGACATGAGTTGTCAATTGATAATGAGACCATATCATTGGGAGAATGATATGGTGGACAGACCCAAACTAAGCAAAGCTATTAGATCGTTTCATTGTGTTCTTCTTTGCGAAGCTTTTCCTATGTCAAATATTGTATTCCTTAGACCATGGGATAATACAACTCCCTGGTATCGGAAGAAAGCTTTGAGGTCATCAAACGTCATCCTATGAGAGGGTGATCATAAAGGTGTCTCTCAGGTGATCGGAAAGTATCTGTTGGGTTGTATGTATCGAGATGGAATTTGTCCCTCCCAAGTCAGAGAGATATACTTCGGGCCCACTCGGTAATCGATATCAACACCGCTTGCAAGCATGTGGTTAAGGAGTTAATCACAAAGTGATATCGGATTACGGAACGAGTAAAGTACTTGCTGTGAACGAGATTGAACTAGGTATGACGATACCGACGATCGAATCTCGGGCAAGTAAAATATCGCGAGACGAAGGGAATATATATATGGGATTGATTGAATCCTGGCATCGTGGTTCATCCGATATGATCATCGATGAATGTGTGGGAGTCAATATGGGTGCCCAGACCCCGCTGTTGATTATTGATAGAAGATCATGTCTGCATATTCTCGAACCCGCAGGGTCACACACTTAACGTGTCTCGACGCTAGGATAGATTGGATACTTGGTTTATGAATTTTTGTTCGGAGTCTCGGATGGGATCCGGGACATCACGAGAGGTTCCGGAGTGGTCCGGAGAATAAGATTCATATAAGGCTGTGCAGTTTTTGGAGTTCGGAATTGTTCCGGATTAATCGGTATTGTACTGGAAGCTTCTAGAACCTTCCGGAAGGGGACCAACGTGGCCCCACCTTCCGGGAGGGGGCATGGGCCTATGAGAGAGTGTCCTGGACGCATTGGGCCAGGGGCACAAGGCCCCATAGGGCCCAGCCGATCCTAGATAAGTTTAAATCGTTTAAACTAGAGATAAGATAGGGTTTCTAGAAGGGAGAGTTTAAATCGTTTAAACTAGAGATAGGCTTGGAGGATGGGCAAGGGCTGGCCGCACCCCCCCTCTATATATAGAGGGATGGTGCGCCCCCTCCCCCCCAACCTACACCTTCCTCCAAACCCTAGTTGCCCTGCTGCCCTCCTCTCTTCCTCCCGACTGTTTGTAGGCGAAGCCCTGCTGCAGAAATTCTCCACCATATACACCACGCCGTCGTGTTGTAGATCCAATCTATCTCTCCACCCTACTGCTGGTCCGAGGAAGGAGGAGACGTCGAGGCGCTGCACGTGTGCATCTCACGGAGGCACCGCCACTTGTGGTGCTAGATCGGATCGGATCGCGAGGAGGAGAAGCGAGTACGACTACATCATCCACGTTCCGACGAACGTTCCGCTGTGCGAATCTTCAAGGGTATGAAGATCTAATCCAATCTCTCTCGTTGTTTGCATCTCCTAGATTAGATCTTGGCTTTCCCTCTGTTCGCTTACGTAGAAAATTTTGATTTACTATGCTGCGAAACCCTTCAGTTACAAGTTGTATTCAAACTCTAGTCTTGTTCTCCAAGGATCCGAAGGCGTCATGGGCCTGGGCCACCCGATAATCTTCATGGGCCGATGTATATTTGCCGTGGGCCTTCCTTGGGCTGGACTAGGTATGCTGAAGTTACGTACCCGCAGGGTATAACCATGTCAGTAGCCCCCGAGTGTTCAGTCGAATCGTAGATTCGGCTGAGTACTCTTTAATCCTTCGGGTGCAACTCTGTCTTTCAAGAGAATGTGTAGGGATTGTTGATGCGTGTGCCTGACTCACCCGACGGATCAGGGTCAGTTAATCGTCTTAGGACAAAACAACACGATCTTCTTCAGGTGCGAGTCCCTCGACTCGAACCCGAAACATATGCTGGCGTAATTCGACTCAGGCCGCGGAGGACTTACAGGAGTGGAATTCCAGTGATTTTAAATGATGTACCCAACGCGTCCGTCGGGATTTTTCATCACGCCTGTTGGCATGGATTTATACTAGCAGAGCGCAGTCAGGTGCGTTGCCAGGCCATCAGATGATATCTGTAGGTCTTATCTTTGTGTCATAGACGCAGCATCCGAAAGTTTATCACCGCGGAGGTGTTTCGGGTGGCCAAGGAGGTCGTTGCTCACTTAGCGTTAATTAGGACAGAGTTGTCGAAAAAGTTTTGCATGCTGATCCGAAGGATCGCAGTCGAAGAGTTCATAGGGTGCGCGACCAGCGCTCCCTATGGGAGTAGCCCCCAAGTGTCTGTTCGAGTCGTAGACTCAAACGGAGACTTTTAGTTCAGGCATTGTTTCAATCATTAAGTCCGCAGGACTCAAAAATTTTCGGATGCTTGAATCCATCCTCCCTATGGGACTAGCCCCCGAGTCCGTAGTGGAGTCGTAGACTCTACATAGGACTCGAAGATCTTTGTGTGTGAACTATCATTGCTCCAGTTTGGAGTAGCCCCCGAGTGTCTGGCGGAGTCGTAGACTCGGACAGAGACTCGAGTCTTGTATCATGTGACTGTAGTAGGAAAATCTCGTGGGCGTACCGCTGACCCGGAAGTACATCGGGTGCGCGACCAGCGCTCCTAATAGGAGTAGCCCCCAAGTATTTAGTCGAATCGTAGATTCGAGTGAGTACTTTTAGCTCTAGAGCCGAAGTGGTGCTAGTATAGCTTTTGATGACGTCAGTGCTGACGATCGATGACCTCAAGCGTCTGCTACGCCTGGGGTGATTTGACTGGTCGAAGCGTGGGTCCCACTTCCTGACTTTGAATTGACCGGTCACGCGCGGCATGGAGATGATTACGGCGTCTCCTCGATTTCCGCGCGTAGTGGACGGCGTGGTAACGACGGTTCGTTTTGGTGCTGACACGTGTACGACCAGATCTACCATTGTCGTTAGGTCTTCTCGATGGACGGCCAGCGTGCGTCGTCTTTGCTGTTATAATCCGTGGTGAAATCGTGGTTTATTTTTCACCGCAGCAATTCTTGTGTTCACTGTTTCCTTGTTCTTGAGCTTATTCTCGCTGCGCGCTGAGAGTTCCTTCCGCATTTCCTTTGTCTTCGTCGTAGGCAACGCCACCACCGTCGTAGCGCCATGGGGAAGAAGAAGTCCTCATCTGCAGTTGGGACCAGCGCCGCCGGAGGCAAGAAGGGCGCCGCCGCTGCTCGTGTCACCGATGGTGGCTGGCGGCGATCAGAGACGCGGGAGAGCGATCTCCGCAAGCTGCGCGAGCGGAGCCTGATCCGGCAAGACACGACGGCCGTGATACTCCCCGGCAATGAGGTAATCCCCCGTCCCCCATCTGGGTTCCGGGTTATGTTCGTTGCCTTCGTGATTCACGGGTTTTCTTTCCCTGTCCATGACTTCCTTCGTGGACTGCTCTTTTTCTATGGGGTTCAACTCCATCATCTGTCTCCCAACTCCCTTCTCCACATTGCGTGTTTTATCACGCTTTGCGAGTGTTGGCTTGGCATTGAGCCGCACTTTGGCCTCTTCCGGAAGCTTTATTCCGTGAAGAGGCAGTCTGGTTCGGATGGTGTGTATCCCATTGGGGGTTTCATCATCTCCCTCAGTCCCAATGTGCAATTCTTTTCCTTCTCCATGTCCGAATCTGTCCAGTACTGGCGGAGGAAATGGTTTTACATCCGTGACTCCGTGCTGCCTGGGCAAGATTTTGGTCTCGTTCCTTTTGACCCCTCCCAGTTGATTGTGAAGAAAATATCCTGGAAAAACCAAATCTTGGATGGTGAGGTGGCAGAGATAGAGGCCTTGTACCGTCGGGTGGAGGAGCTCCAATTGATTCCTGATAAGGAGGTGAACGGTGTCGACATTATCCGGACGTTTCTTGAGCGTCGGGTGCAGCCTCTTCAGGCGAGGGCGCATCCGATGTTTCTTTACTCTGGGCGCCGTGATCCGACGAGGGTTTCGAGTGAGAAGATCTCCGAGGTGGACCTTGACAAGGATCTTCGCGTGCTGTTGAAGTTCAAGGCCGACGAAAAAATCCCGGGGAAGTCGCTGACTCCTCCCTTTTCTTCGACGTTGGTCGTGCCGAAGGTGTAGATTTGCGCACGTAGTGCTTCCCTTTTTTGTTTGGGTGTTTATTTGTGTCCTTTGTTTGCTAACAAAGTTCTTTTTCCGTTTGTAGATCTTCAAAGTGCCAGGCATGGAACCACCATTGCCCGAAAGGTATCCGAATGCCCCGGATAATGAAGTGGTGGATTCCGTGTCCGAGCTTCCTTCGGCGCGATCTCCGGCGGAGGATGCCGACGAGTCGGGCGAGGACCATTCGCTCGAACGATCACTGAGCTCGAGCGAGTCTTCGGATGCTTCAACTCCTCCGACTCCCAGGAATCCTCTGGGTCTTGAGCGTCATGATGATGGTCATGGAGGTTCTTCCTCTCCCCTTCCTGCCATTCCTGTGCGGGCTGTTGCACCGCATCCGCCAGCAAAGCGGAAGAAGGAAGAGAAGAAGGAAGAGAAGAAGGAGGAGAAGAGGGCCCGAAAGGCTTCTCCTATCTTTGATCTGAGCGCGTTGGGCTCGTAAGTGTTCTTGTTGTACAGTTGTCCTTTTCTCTTTATGATGTTTGCACCTGTGTTGATTGGCTTCCTGTGCAGGCAATCCTCCGACGGCTCCATTGATGGAGCGCGTGAGATGATGGGGGAGTCGAATATTGCGTCGCCTCCTCCCCAGACGGTGGCGACTTCGGGTGGAACCGCTCCGGATCCTCCAGTGCAGGAGAGGCTGATGGTTGCGCCTCAAAATTTCGCAGGCGGGCCTTCGGGTTCGCCTTCGGAGCACGTAAGTTTATCTGCTTCATGCCACGGGGGGAGCCCCCGAGCGTCTTCGTGTGCTGATGTTGTGTTTGCTTCTGTGTTTTGGGCGTAGCCCCCAAGTCCTGTGCTTACTGCGATTGCCTTTTTCTGCAGCCTTTTGTCCAAGAGGCCAAGCGGCTGGTGGAGGAGCGCCTGACGCTAGAGGCGAAACTACGACAGCTGCAAGGTATTCGTCTGCCTTGTAGTACTCATCTTGCTATATCCTGGTCCTTTTTGTTGACACTTGCTTGTTGTAAATGCAGAGGAGCATAACGACTCTCTCCGTGAGGTTGATGCTCTGAAGAAGAGCCTTGGCCAACTGGAGCAGAAGGCCGAAACTGCTGCTGAGGTGAGAGAGCGCCTTGAGCTGGAGCTGTCGAAGGCAGCCGAAGCGAAAGAGCGCCTCCAGCAGGAAGCCGCAGATCGTGAGGAGCAGTTGGCCACCGTTGCGGCTGCTCGTGAAAAGGGGGTGGCGGAGAAGCTCATGGCTGCTGCCAAGGCTATTTCGGGTGAGCGTTTAGCTTTTGTACTTGCTCTTTTTTCTGCGGATCGTATTCTATGTTGCCTTTCTTCATGTTGTCTTCTTTTTGTCTCAGATGCCGCAGGCATCGAGTTCGATCGCGGTGCTCTGGAGCACGGGAGTGCTCTAGATGATGCCACTGTAGCGGTCGAAGACCGCTGCAGCACCGTCGTCAACTCCCTTGTCAAGGCGAAAGAGGTCCTTGGTCGCTTCTACCAGGAGCTCTTCCCGAAGGGCGCAACCCTGGAAGATTTGGATGCCCTGGCAGAGGCTCTGTCAGCCGAAGCGCCTGTAGCGTACAAGCGCAAGCAGAAGGGTATCGGCGCGTCCGTCGGGCTGGCGATGGCCATGGCGGCTGGGGCGGAGCTGGACTTGCCCCAGATCACTTCTCGGATGCCGACGGCTGCGGATGGATCAGAGGTAGCCTTCGCCGCCTACTCCGCTCGCTGCAGACGATATGGGCCCAAGCTCATTGACTTGCTGTCTGAGTACGCGCTGCGGCAGCAGGGCGAGGCCAAAGCTAGGCAGTCTGGCTCTGAGGCGACTCGGTGTCCTACGCCTTAGGCATAGGAGATGTAGGGTAGTATGTAGTTTACTTTTGCTGTAAATATCTTTTGTAGCACCATCCTTGTGCCATGCAGTGGCCTTATTTTAATGAATTCCTCCGAGTTGAGCTTTTCCCTTGGCTGAATGTCTGTGTGCTTTCTTTTTTCTGCTGCTATAGGTTCCTTCAGGTGCTGACCCAGTTGACACGTCATCCGAAAGGCCCTTGCGAGCATCATTGGATGATTCCTCGCAGCTCGCTTTTCTTCGAGATCGCGTGCGCAGCTTGGAGAGAGATTTGCTTGGGTTGCGCGGTCGCGCTGATGTTTGGAAGTCCAAAGCAGATCGTAGTGCAGCCAGAGAGGAGTACTTGATGGCGGAGCTGGGTCGGCTGTCCGAGTAGCTGTAATGTAAGTTGATCCGTCTTTCGGGCTGTAGCTCAGTCCTTCGGGTGAGCCTGCTGGTTTTACTCTTGTTCTGTGCTGTTGTCGCAGGTGTGAATCTTGCTCCGAGGGAAGAAAAGGAGCGCATTGCTGTTCGAGTCAATTGCTTGACTCAACAGGACATGGAAGCCGGCGGCTTCTTCTGGATGGATCGCGATCGCGCCATATTTCTGGCGACGGTTCAGGATCGTGTCTACCAGGTTTCGCGGGTGCTCCGCCAGGTGCAGACATCGCTGTCCTCGGTGCTACACGTCATGTTTCCGTTGGATGGCGTGCCGACGACCCTTGCAGGTCTTCTGGCGAAGTTTCGGAGTACCAGCAATGTCAAGGAGCTGGTGCGGCAGCAGCTCGTCGCAGGGGTGAAGGCTGCCTTGTCTCTTGTGAGGGTGCATCGCCCTGATGTAGATTTGGCTGCTGTGGCGACTGGGCCACCTCCTCGACCAGATGGTGGCGAGTGGAATATGCGTCCGCATTACGCGGCTGTAAGGCAGTATGCCGAACAGATTGTAGATTTGTTTGAGCAGCGTGCTCAGGTTATTCTTCAGAATAGGTAGTACCTGAAAATAAACAGATAGATGTAAAATTTGTATATTGCGGCTGGGCGTGTATGTGCCCTTTGTTGTAAAGGTTTGCTTGTTAGCGAGCACGCAGTGCTTTGATTTAGTACGTGCCCTTTTCGTTAGCCTGACGTGGTCAGCTACTCAGGTGTACACGTGTTGTCCTCAGTCGATGAAATCGTGAGGTGGGGGGAGCCCCCGAGTGCTTTGATGTAGTACGTGTCCTTTTTGTTTGCCTGACGTGGTCAACTACTCAGGTGTACACGTTTTGTCCTCAGTCGATGAAATCGTGAGGTGGGGGAAACCCCCGAGTGCCTATGTAGCATGTAATAAGGTTGCAGAGAAATAGTCAACTGAAGGTTGGGGGCGAGACACTTAGCTTTATTTGCAGCGTAATGGAGGAGGTACATGGTTCGGCTGAGTAGCCTTGGCCGTAAGCCTTAGTAAAAGGGGGGTACATTGCCCATTGTTATGGGTAGAATCTTCGCAGGTGCGAGACGTTCCATGGGTTGGAGTATGCGACTCCAGACTCCACGTGCTTGAGGCGATAGGCGCCACCTGGTATGACTTCGGTGATGGCATAGGGTCCTTCCCATGGTGACTCGAGTTTATTCGGTCGCTTTTGCTTGAGTCGCAAGACGAGGTCTCCTTCGACGAAGGACCTTGGGCGCAGCCGGCGGCTGTGATAGTTGCGGAGACTTTGCTGGTACACCGCGGATCTAGCTGCTGCTATATCCCGTGCTTCGTCGAGTGTGTCGACGACATCTTCGAGTGCAGCCGTGGATTCGGCTTCGCTGTAAGCGACGACTCGTGGAGCCTGGTGGCGCACTTCGGCTGGTAGCACGGCCTCAGCTCCGTGCACCATGAAGAACGGTGTGTAGCCGGTGGAGCTGTTTGGCGTAGTCCGTAAGCTCCATAAGACGGACGGTAGATCTTTCGTCCAGTTTCCAGCTTTGTGCTCGAGTGAGCTCATGAGGCGCTTCTTGATGCCGGCGCCGATTAGGCCGTTGGCCTTTTCCACTTGCCCGTTTGTTTGCGGGTGTGCCACTGAGGCATAGGTGATATTGATCCCGAGGCCTTCGCAGAAGTCCTGGAATTCTTCGGAGATGAAGTTCGATCCGTTGTCGGTGATGATGCTGTGTGGTACGCCAAATCTGTAGACAATGGATTCGAAGAATTTGACGGCGGTTTTGCCCTTCTGGTTGGTGACTGGCATGGCTTCGATCCACTTGGTGAATTTGTCGACTGCGACCAGGAGGAAGACGTGTCCTCCCTTCGAGGATTTTGGCAGTTTACCGATCATGTCAAGGCCCCATTGGGCGAAAGGTCAGGCTATGGGTATGGGTCGAAGTTCAGACCCAGGTGCGTGCGGTTTGTCGGCGAACCGTTGGCACCCGTTGCATCTTCGGACGATGTCCTTTGCGTCGCTCATGGCCGTTGGCCAGTAGAATCCTGCTCGCAGAGCTTTGGCGACGAGGGAACGACTGCCTGCATGGTGGCCGCATATGCCCTCGTGTATATCTTGGAGTATGGCTTTGCCGTCGTTGATGGTGACGCATCGTTGTAGTACGCCCGTAATGCTGCGTTTGTACAGCTCGCCGTTGATGATGGTGAAGGCTTTTGACCGACGAGATACGCGTCGGGCATCTGTCGGGCTGTCTGGCAATTCTCCATTTATCAGGAACTGGAGGTATGGACGTGTCCAAGTTTCTTCGACTGCCATGACCTGCATCAGGTTGACCATGGCAACTTCGGTATCCAACTTTTTGGGTCCTTCATGACCTTCGGGTAGCGTAGCCCCCCGAGTGTTCTGCTTCTTCGGGTGATCCCTTGGGGAATTTCCGCTTGATGGATGGCACGCAGATCTGTTCGAGGAACACACCTGGTGGTATCTTTGCACAAGTGGAGCCGATGTTGGCGAGTCTATCGGCCTCCTCGTTGCTCTCTCTTCCGACGTGCCGAAGTTCGCAGCCGTCGAATTCTCCTTCGAGTGCATTGTATAGCGCGCGGTACGCGATCATGTTTTCGGCGTGTGCGTCGCACTCATTCATCGCCTGCTGTACGACAAGGTTGGAGTCACCGTAGATGACCAGGCGCGTTGCGCCGCATATTTTTGCCATCTTCATGCCATGGATGAGGGCTTCGTATTCGGCCTCGTTGTTGGAGGCTCTGAATTTCATCCGAAGGACGTACTTCATCTTGTCACCTTGCGGGGAGGTCAGTATGACTCCTGCCCCTGCTCCGGCTTCGCGTTTGGAGCCGTCAAAATGCATTGTCCAGGACTGCGACATGTCTGGGGTGTCAGGCCGCTGCAGCTCCATCCAGTGCACCAAAAAGTCCGGAAGAACTTGAGATTTGATTGCGTGTCGCTTCTCGTAGATGATGTCCAAGGGTGATAGTTCAATGCCCCACAGGGCCACGCGTCATGTGGCCTCTGGGTTATTTAGGATGCTGTTTAGGGGTGCCTCGTTGACGACCATCACCTGATGCTCCTGGAAGTAGTGGCTCAGTCGTCGAGCCGTCATGAACACGCCGTAGGCCAGCTTCTGGTAGTGCGGGTACCGCTGTTTTGTTGGAGTGAGAACCTCGCTGAGGTAGTAAATTGGGCGTTGTACTCCGTGGGTCTTGCCTTCTTCGGGTCGTTCGACCACGAGTACTGTGCTGACCACCTGGTGTGTGGCTGCTATGTACAGCAACAGGGGCTCGCGCTCTTTTGGCGTGACCAAAACTGGCGAGGTGGAGAGGAGCCGCTTGAGGTTTTCGAATGCGTCGTTGGCTTCTGGTGTCCACTCGAACTTGTCTGCTTTGTGCAGCAGCTGGTAAAATGGTAGGGCCTTTTCGCCCATGCGGCTGATGAACCTGCTTAGTGCCGCTACTCGCCCTGCGAGCTGTTGAACGCCCTTGAGGTTTTTCGGCTTCTCCATTGTCATGATAGCTTTGATTTTCTTCGGGTTTGCTTCTATCCCTCGTTGAGAGATGAAGTACCCGAGCAGCTGACCCGAGGGGACGCCGAAGGCGCACTTTTCTGGATTGAGATTGATCCTATAGCGATCGAGGTTGTCGAACGTCTCGCGGAGATCGTCGATAAGTGTTCTTGCCTCCTTGGTTTTGATGACTATGTCGTCGACATAGACTTGGACGTTGCGACCGATCTGGTCCTTGAGGCAGGCCTGCATGCATCGCTGGTACGTGGCACCCGCGTTCTTTAGCCCGAAGGGCATTGTGTTGTAGCAGTATACTCCGAACGGTGTGATGAACGCCGTTTTCTCTTGATCTTCGACCTTGAGTCGAATCTGGTTATAGCCTGAGTAGGCGTCGAGGAAGGAGAGTTTCTCACAACCTGTAGTCGAATCGATGATCTGGTCGATCCGAGGAAGAGGGAAGTGGTCTTTAGGGCAGTGTGTATTTAGTGACGTGAAGTCCACGCACATCCGCAGGATGTCCGTGTCCTTCTTCGGGACCATCACCGTGTTTGCCAGCCACTCGCTTTCCTTGATTTCCCGGATGAAGTCTGCTGTGAGTAATCTGTTGATCTCTTTGCCGATAGCTTCGGCTCGTGGCTCGGACAGTCTTCGGATGGACTGCTTGACTGGCTTGGTGTCTGGGAAGACATTGAGTGCATGCTCGGCGAATTCCCTGGGAACTCCTGGCATGTCCGCAGGACACCAGGCGAAGATTTCCCAGCGCTCACGGAGGAATTCGACGAGCGCGCTTTCCTATGCGATGCTGAGGTCGTTGGCGATCAGCGCCGTCTTGGAGGCATCCGTTGGATGGACCTGCACTTTTTTGGTGTTGATGGTGGAGTCGAAAGACATGTTAGGTGCATTCTGCTTGGTGACTGGGGGTAGCCCATTGTCTGTCACTTCGCGGAGCTTTACAAGCTCGTCTTGCATGCCGAAAGACTGGGAGATTTTGTTGAAATCTCTGTCGCATTGGTCCGATCGGGTGAAGCTCCCGTGGACTGTGATGACGCCCCTTGGTCCTGGCATCTTGAGTAGTAGGTATGCGTAGTGTGGGACGGCCAGGAACCTTGCGAATGCTACGCGTCCCAGGATGGCGTGGTATTGCGATGGCCAGTCCACCACTTCGAATTCTAGGCGCTCCTGCCGAAAGTTGTCCGGCTTTCCGAAGATGACGTCGAGCCCTATTTTGCCCAGGGGGAAGATGCCCTTCCCTGGGACAATGCCGTGGAACGTTGTGTCTGATTGTTCCAGGATGCATTGCGGGATCCGCATAGCTGCTAGAGTGCTTGCGAATATTAGGTTGATGCCGCTGCCGCCGTCCATGAAGACGCGACTCATCTCGAAGCCTCCGATCTGCGCCTCCAGCACCAGGGCAGCATGACCTGGGCGAGGGATCTGGCAAGGGTGATCCGCGCGAGTGAATGTGATGCAGGACTCCGATCCGCTGAGGTACTCAGGGATTGCAGGTGGAGTTGTCACGGCCATGTTGATTTGTCGGGTGATTTTCTTCTGCACCCTATTTGTGGGGCGTCCCTTCTGTATCATATTGAGTGCTCCTTTTGGTGGGGGGTATGCGACCCCGGCGTTGTTTTGCGCTGGTGCGACTGGTTGATGTGGGCCTCCAATAGGCGGTGGTGGAGGAGCTCCGTGTGCTATTTCACCTGGCGCAAGTGCGTTTCCGAACGCAGGAATTGGAGCTTGTTGCCTCATCTGCACCATGCTTTCGCTGAGTTTTTGGAACTCGCGGCAGTCCTTGAGCATGTGGCTAGCTTTCTTTTTGCCATCTTGTTTGTCGATGTAGAAGTGGATGGTGCATGGACCCGAACGTTTGTCGAATGCTGAGGGTCCGTTATCGCGGTCGCGGCGTTGCCACGACTGCGTTGGTCGTCCGTTGTCGCGGAAATTTCCGCTGCGGTATCCTCCGTTGTTGCGGCTGTTGTCGTTACGGCGGTCGGCGTAGCCGGCTGCGACCATGTCGGGTCCGTCGCGGTCTTTGTAGACACGCGATCTCCTCTTGCTGCGGCGTTCGCATCTTCGGCCGTAGTCGTCCTCTTCATCTGATTGCGCTCGCTGGATGCAATCTTCGCCGTCTGCCCAACTGTTGGCGATTTCCATGAGCTGGTCGAGTGTCTTGGGCTTTACACGTCCAAGTTTTTCCTTGAAGTCTGGGCGTTTGACGCCGTCCCTGAAGGCGTCGATGGCCCGCTCTTCGGAGATGTGTGCTGTGGAGTTCTTGGTTGTAGACCAGCGTAGTATGTACGAGCAAATAGATTCACCCGTTCTCTGAGTGCAGGCTCGCAACTCTTCGATTGAGGCGGGCCTCTTGCTGGTGCCTTTGAAGTTTCGGATGAAGCTATAAGCGAGCTCCTCCCAGCTTCGGATGGATCCTGATGATAGGCTGCTGAGCCAGACCCGCGCCGCGCCTGTCAGCTGCAGCTGAAGGCATTGCATGGCGGTTTCTTTATTGCCTCCGTGAAGCTTAACGGATGACAGATGGTCACTGAGCCAGGACTTTGGATCTTGCGTGCCGTTGAACTTTGGAGTGTCCGAAGGAAGCTTGAAGTTGCGTGGCATCTGTGTGCGCCGGACGGATCTGCTGAAGCATCGAGCTCCGCAGAGTTCTCCTTCGTCTTCATCCATCTCAGATTCAGACGAGCATGCGCGTTTGGCGCGTGCTTTGTCGATCTTGCGCTGTGTAAGCCTGTCTCTGGCGTCGTAGTCGCGTTTTTGGCGGTGCGAGCTCTTCTTCCTTCGAGGAAGATCGTGTTCTTCTTCATCTTCGGATGAGGGAGTTGGGCTCCGGTCGCGCCTGGCCGGAGCTTTCTTCTTCGGCTCCGTAGGAGCGTCTTCGTAGAGCGCAGCTCCGATTAGTCCTAGTCCGGTGAGTGCGGACCTATGCATGGACCTTTTCAGATCTCCCTCTGGAGGTGGGTGCGCCGCGAGATACGCAGTGGCTGCCATGATCGCAGCTTGTGGCGTCTTTGGAGTGATGTTGCCGTCGGCGTCCATATCCATGAACGATGTGTGGAGGGTTCGGGTCACGTCACGCCGCTCCTTCGGGTTCATGTTTTCCACCCGAGAGTGGTGCTTGTTTCCCCGGTTTCCGTTCGTGCTAGAGCCGGGTCCCATGGCGGAGAGCGCAGATCGTCGCGCACTGGACTCAGAGGCTGCTTTCTTGCGTTTGTCGAGCGTCTCCTGCATCTTGACTTGCTTCTTGTGCTCCTCGATGAGGAGGTAGTGGTATGCCATCAGCAGATCACGTGGGGAGTCCAGAGGTAGGACTATTTCGCCTGCGACGGCGCGGCGTGCTTCGGCCCATCCTTCTTTGCTAAGTTGGATGAGGTGGCCCCTGTTTTCCCCGTTTTCGCCGTTTCCGTCCTGCGGGTTGTGGTTGGACGGCGGGTTAGGCGTTTCCTCGTCGGTATGGATGATTGCGGCGCATAGATAGCGCCTGCAGATTGGTTGGCTGCTGCCGCAGCTTTCGGATCCGGAACCGTAGGTCCCTTCATCCGAAAGTGGATCGCACAGATCGAAGTTGCAGCTGCTGCTGCTGTAGAACTCATCTGCTGATGATGACGTGCGTAGCACGGGGTGTGGAGCCCACGAAGCGGGCCTGATTGGCGGCACGGGCATCCGCTCGGGGAGGCGGAGGGTGCCAGTTTGTCCCACCTGAAAGCAGAAGCTCCCGAACAAGATTTCGAGTTTGTCGCCTACGGGCTCGAAATCCTTCATGGTATCCGGCGAGTGGGCGGTGAAGTCGAAAGCGCCTAAGAGGAGGTGATTCTCCGTCGCCGCGGAGTTGTAGATTGATCGGGTCGGAACCGTCACGACCGCACAATCAGCAGCCCCGTTTCCCACAGACGGCGCCAATTGACGAGGTTTAATCTCGTCAATGCCCATTGTTATGGACTTGGGTTTTGGAGAAGATGGGGATGCTGGAGATCGTGGCACGGTTAACAGACAAGCAACCAGGGGACACGAGATTTACCCAGGTTCAGGCCCCCGGAGGGAAAACCCTACGCCTGCTTGTCTGCTCTTTGATTACGGCGGAACCGAAGGTTACAGGGGTGCGCAGATTCGATCTGGCGTGGAGGTGTGTATGTCGTATTCTAGTAGTTGTCTGTCGTCGCCGAACCCTCCTAGCCTTTATATATGGGGAGGCTAGGTCTCGGGTACCGATACGAGTAAGTTACAAGTTGTATTCAAACTCTAGTATTGTTCTCCAAGGATCCGAAGGCGTCATGGGCCTGGGCCACCCGAAAATCTTCATGGGCCGGTGTATATTTGCCGTGGGCCTTCCTTGGGCTGGACTAGGTATGCTGAAGTTACGTACCCGTAGGGTATAACCATGTCACACGTATACTTTGAAATCTACATATACTATACTTCACAGATTTTTTGTCGTCACTTCACCCCCCCCCCCTATGTCCAAATCCTGGCTCCGCCCCTGCCGGCAGGAGGAGGCGTCTCTTCTAGTTCCTGTTTGCAGGGATGACCTGGACTTTATGGAACATCCATAACAAGATGGTCATTGAGCGTGTCTTTCTTCGTCATGCCTCTGACTCGACCTTCAAATTTCTGGCTTTTTTGCAGTAGTGGTATCCGTTGAGTAGGCAGGGGGACAGGACGAGGCTGGACGGGATGATAGAGCACCTTATCGTGACGGCGCACCAACTTGCTTCTCCTTCCGGCCTTTGAGCGTGTCTTCGGGGCGCGTTTGTATCTGTGTGTTCTGGGCTGTGTGTTGTGTTCTGTTGTGTGAACTTTGTGTGTTGATCTGTGTTGTTCACGTGGTCAGGATATTGTATGGATGTTGCTTTATTTATAAAGCTGGGCGTATGCCGCTCGCTCGCGCTTGCACGAGGAGGAAGGAACCGCGCCCGTGCAAGCGCGAGCGAGCGGCGAATCGCGTGACCAAGCGATCCAGTCGGTGCACTCCACGAGACGGTATTGTACTCACTCCGTTTCAAAATATAAGATGATTTTTATAAGGTTTGTGAAAAAAAAAATCTAGACTTGTTTTATAGTGTAGATTCATTTTAAATCTGAGTAAACATACATACTAAAAATAGTCTAGATACATTAACTTTATGAAACTAAAACATCTTATATTTTAAAATGGAGGAAGTAAAAAAAAAAATTACCGGGATGATACCGAGACCTGTATTCATACCGGGATGATCGACCAATTGGTTGCTCTTGCTCCTGACCGGATACAGTACGTGCTCCACGCAAAAAAGAAGAAGAAGGATACAGTACGTGCTGCCAAGTGTCCACTCCACGCCTTCTCGCGCATCAAACCCAGGTCCTTGCCTGATTCGCTAGCTGGATTTTTGCAGCCCCGAGGTCAGCCAGCATGCGCCATACCCATACGGAGTGGTCGTACACACCCGATCGTAGCACTACTACGTAGTACGTCCACTAGTCCACTCTCTCAGATCTTACTAGTAACTAATGCCAACCGTCAATATATACTACTCCTTCAGTCACGGTTTGGATGCTTTTTTTTTACAAAAGCCATGTCGTTTTAAAACTCTTCCCCTCCTAGACGCGTTACGTTAGATTTAATTACATAATTAATGTTCCTATTTTTCCTTCACACTTCCTCTTCCATGCAGCCAAGGAATTAATTCTTGCATGCAGCTCCATCAATGCATGCGCCTAAACTGCTCATTTTTATTGAGTAATTACGTTTAATAGGGCGTCGAATAATTAATAGACGCATGTTTTTAGCACAAATCTGGTCCCAATTAGCGTCCACCTAGGTTCCAACAATCGTTCTAAAACGCCCTCCAAACCGTGACGGAGGGAGTCTCCCTCCTTTTGAGAGCTTATTTTCCTAAAAGTCAAGCTACGAAAAGTTTGGCCAAACTTTAAAAAATATATCAAAAACTACGATATTATATAGATACCATGTAAAAATATGTTTTATGATGTATCTTTGGCTTCCAAGATCTAGTGTTATATTCATTTACTATTTCATATTTCTTAAAATAGATATCACGGATTTGTCAAGATTTCAATGAATCTAGACACCCTCCTTAATTCAGATTTTTCAGGTTTATTAGACCGGAGCATTAATTATCTCTAAATCTCTGTGCATGCACCCTCCTTAATTCCCTCCCACCCTCTGCATGCGCCCCACTATTCTTGGTTTTTTATTATGATTAATGAGTCAGAGTCTAATGAACCAATGCATGCGCAACACAAATAAAAACCTAGCAGTTAAATAGTAAATGTGAGATATTCGAGGGAGAATTAATGAACGTCTTAATCCGCGAGTTTTGGTCCTCCGGACTAGTATTCCCAAACAGAGGGAGTATATAGATTCATCAATTTTTTGACAAACCTCAGACATCTATTTTGAGAAAGATGTAGTAGTAAAATCTAAAAGTAATTATATATATAGTCAACTTTGTATCCCATAAGCATGCAAAATCACAATACGAAATTCTTTCATATTGTAGGCTACAAAAAAATAGATTATGGTAAAATTTAGTGATTTGAAAACTCAGTGCGCATGAATCCACACTTTTTTTCTTTTTGTGTAGTTCAGAATACATAGTATTTTAAAATTGATATTTTACGCACTTGTAAAATTCTTTCATATTGTAGGCTACATTGTTTCTTTTTTCTAATTTTCTAAAACTCGCAAATATAAATTTTGATTTTTTAAATAATACTCCCTCTTTTTTTAATAGGCCATGTTCTGGGATTTAATAAGTTTAAACTTTGTCAACTTCAAAGTTCAAACTCTGTCAACATTGACAAAGTTTGAACTTTGACAAACAAAAACTCATGAACGGACAGTGTCGGGTACCAATCATGGTACCTATCCGTTTCGAAGACCGCACGAATCCACTCTATGTCCGCATGGTCCGTTTAGACGTATACTCACCGAAACGAGTAAATACGCCGCACGGTTTCCCCTCTCCTTCCCCTCTGCTACAATTCTCCAAAAACACCCCGTGGGTGCCCGGCCGATCCAAGGCCAATCTCGCCGGCGCTGCCGGTCGAGCGAGGCTGAGGAGAGGCGTGGGCACTTCTTCTGTAGATTTTAGGACTAATGTTTGGCCGTGTGCCGGTAGTTGGCTTCGTGCCGGGAGGTCGCCGCCATGTTTTCTGGGCCAGATCTGGCGGTTGCGGGTATGCCTCGTCATCGCCGTCCTCGTGGTGGTGATGGATATGGGGTCTGCCGGTGTCTCCCTCAATAAGGCCTTGACCAGGTGGCGTTCCGGTTGCTGGTTGATGCGTTTCTCTTCGGCCGGCCGTGGTGGCGAGGGAAGAGAGATGCGAGTCTGGCTGTTTTGGTTCTATTTCCTGGTGGGTTTCTTCCCTCCGGCGTTGCTGCACGACGCTGAAGGGTCGTCCTGGCCTTCTTCTCGCGAGCTCCTGAGGTGGGAGGGTGGTGAGTTGGAAGCCAGGTACGGGATGTTGGATTATTAGGCATAATTTCTATGATTAATTTCAGAATATAAATCATGACAAAACCAGCTACTAGCTCATGTAACTCGAACATACTAGATGTACTAAACAACAGGATGATCGGAAACAAAACAGCAGCTTAACATGTACTCGCAGAACATGATGAATAACCAAACAGGAGCACGTAGCACGCACCGTTCGGTTGTCGTAGTAGAAACTTTGGGGAAGAATGATCGCAGCAGATGGCGACGAAGACGGCGGTAGGCAGCACCGCCTGACTTGGATAGAAGACGACCCGTGATGGAGAACTCGAGCAGTCGCGCGAAGCGCTTTCCAAAAACCTTATTCGCCCTCTCCCGTACAGGATCACAAGGGCGAGTGGTTCCGGAGACCTGCTCTCCCGTTCGCCGGTGCACGCCGGCAAACGGGATGGAGTAGACTACGGTGACGGCGCAAGTAGAGAGGATGGCAAAACCCTAGATTGCTTTTCGGGTTTTTTTTGTCGCCGTAGCCTTGCAGGACTTCATATAGAGAAGTTCAGGAAACCCTAACGGAGGCGAACGTGGGCCGAGTCCACGTTACGCACGTTCGGGTCGGTTACAGTAGCCCACGATCCGGGAGCGACCCGAATAAGCTAACTGTTTGACACGTCTGTCAAAACCTCAAAGTTTTCCTGAGCAGCAAAATAAAGCTCGGCTCGGCGAGATTCCGGCAACCCGCGGCGCGCGCGCGTCGTGACGAGACGAGCGGGCGTGCGGGCGAGCGTCGTCGTCGGAGGAGGAGCGCGCGCGTGTATCTTTCTTATTGCTACTCACTTACAAAGTGGTGCAACACTCCACCTTATAAGATGGTGCAACTCTCCTCCAACTTTCCATGTGGGACTGAACTTGAGCTCCCACTCCACTTCCATGTGATATGCCACAAACATGGGCCCAAACACATATGGGCTGCCACAAATTTGGGCTTTGAGATTTAGGAAAAATCTAAAATACACATGGGCCTAAATGGATTAGCCCCATTATTTCTAACACGGGAGCCCTCTCAATAAGTGCAAGATGTGTTCTCCCGTTTCAATCTGCAAGCTGCTTGAGATTCTTGGACTCCTGGCCGGCCGTGGCGGCGGGGGGAGGATGGAATGGCGCTGCTGCTGTGGGGAGTGCGACGGGAGCGTCGTCTTCACCTCACGGATGGTCTTCATCGGCTCTGGTTCCTCTTGGCCTGCCATGGCGGCGTGGGAGAGGAACAGAGCAAGTCCACCTTTTCTGTTCGCAGGCGTGGCATTGGGGAGCTTTTGGAGCTTCTGCTCCCCATGGCGGTTCCTGAACGGCGGCCGTTCTTCGCCGCTGCTTTTCTTGGCCAGAGGCCTGGCCCCGCCATGCCCTGCAGCGATGTCTGCATGGGCTATATCAACCTCTGCGTGAGGCTCTTCTTCAACCTCGACGCTCTCTCCTAAGCCGCTACCCAGCCAAGTGGTTTCGTCCCCAGCAGGTGCAGCGGTGGTGGCGTTTGGTGGTTGTTCGTCGCCGGCGTGTTCCATGGACTCGATTGCTTTTTCGAGTCTCTTTCTAAGGTGTTCAGTGTAATTTTCAAGGGCCTAGTTGTATCTTTCCTTTTCTGTAAACCCTTGTATGTAAGTGCTCACCCACCGCCGTTGAAATGAAAGCTCCAGGCCCTTTGAGGCCTTTTGTGTTAAAAAAAAGACGTATACTCACCGTTTATGTATACTCACGTGCTCGCGGGAGGTATATAGTAGCAACAATAATATTTTAAAACGCGTCATGTAAAGACGTAGATCACGATAAGAAAAGTTAGGATGGGCCCGTGGGAACATTGAGTATACCCCGCTCGATCCGGTACACTTATACTAGATATATATGTTCTGGATAAGGGTTTTGACGGATTAAAAACAATATGCATGTGCTTTTTTTTAAAATCTAAAACATGCATGTGCTAACATTTATTAGTCTTTACAAGCGTGACAGCATGTGCCAAAGGTCCAAATCTTTTAAACGCAAAAGTCTTTCTACATTTATTAGTCTGAGAACTGTGTGCCTGTGTCGGTGCGGTGCGGTGCGGCTCGTCGGTCGGTCGGTTGCAACCTCCGCAGGTCAGGCAGGCCATGGGAGGTTGTGCGCTTTACGCCTTTACGTCCAGCACAGAAGTTCGAAGTGAGTTCTGCGCGCGTGGCGCGCGAGGTTCCTTCCTTCCTTCCTCGTGCAAGGCCGAATCGCGTGAGCGTGACGTCCCAGTGATCGATCGACCCAGTCGGTGATTGCGAGCACAATGTAGTATGTACTCCCTCCATCCGCAAATAGGTGTATATCTAATTTTTGTCTAAGTCAAACATAACTAAATTTAATCAGTTTTATAGAGAAATATATGAACATATATTACATCAAATTGATACATTATAAAACAAGATTTAAAAATAAATCTAATGGTAACAATTTAGTATCATAAATGTTGATACGTTGTTCTAAAAAATTAGTCAAACATAGTAAAGTTAACTTAAGACAAGGCTAGAAATACACTTGTTTGCAAATGGAGGGAGTATACCCTACCACTACGGACGCGCACGTCCCGACGTGCCTGCGAGGATCCTGTCGGTCGGGGCGAGACCGGCGCGATCCCACTTCAGTACTTCACCCTACATAGAGCTATATACGGTTTTAGTCACACATCTTGCAGCGTGGGAGCATTTTAGTCCCATATCTTGTAAAGTAAGCAACACTAGTCCCACAACTTGCATCCCGGAAGCATTTTAGTCCAATTTAATTAAACTTTATCGAGTTTGACCGTATTTTGACCAAATTCGTCAACGTATGGCGTCACAATATTTTTAAATAATTCTTGTGTATCTGACCAATATATGGGCCCACCTGTCAGTAGACATACAGGATAAATAAAACAACAACAAAGGGAGAGTCGAGCTAATTTTTTTTAAATAATACATTTTTTTATTGAATTTCACAAATAATATACAAAACAGGCAAATTGCAAATCTGTTGGCGTGTCGTCCGTTGAACGGACGAAGGCAGTGTGTCGTCCGTTCAACGGATGAACGGACGAAGGCAGTGTGTCGTCCGTTCAACGGACGAAACAGTGCCTTCGTCCGTCGTACAACACACTGCCTTCGTCCGTTCAACGGACGACACACCCTGCCACTATTGCAGCTTGGCATTGATTTGGTGGCGCAGGTATCGTCTGCTCAAAGGACGAACCCATCTGTCGTCCGCGCAACCAACGAAGGAGCTCTGTCGTCCGTTGAATGGACGACGGACAGACAGAGATGAAAATTGCTAAATTTGCGTATTATTTGTGAAAATGAATAAAAAAAATGTATTATTTAAAAAAAAATAGCGAGAGTCGAACTCATATTCTTTGGCATTGCTAGTCACCTCCTCAACCACTACGTCAATCAATGCTGATTTGTTACTACAAAAGCGGAATTCTTTTTATACAACATAAGTGCGTACAGACGTAAAAATGCACACATCTGATGTTAGCATAATCTTATGTGTAAGTTCACAAAAAAAAAGCATAATCTCATGTGTAATCTGTGGAGGTCTTTATTTTAAAACTCGGGCTATATGAAGAATTTTATTTGAGCATTTTAAAATGCAATTCAAAGTATAAAAATCACGTACATGTGGACAATGATATAAGATTTTAGTGTGCAAAATTTCAGCCCGGATTGATTTCTATTGAGATGCACAAAAAAAAGAAAATTCTAACAAGATTTGAAGGTGCAACGTTTGTAAACTCAGATCTCTAATTTTGTCTTTTTTTATGGATCACATAACACAACTTATTTCAGATTGAAATTTCTTTTATAATTTTTACAAAGTTAGATCATGTATTTTTTGAATGTCTAAAATAAAGGCTTACATGTAGACCAGGTGTACACACTCAATCAACATAGGTCACCAGTTTCGCCCTTTGCAATAATAATCAGCGGATGTAAGAATTTTTACGTATATGTGAGCTTATATTTTATAAAAAGAGATGCGTCCTTCTTAGTAACAATCAGAATCGTTCGATCATGGTGGCTTGAGGAGGTGATTAGCAAGGCAAAGGTGGTGAGTTCGATTCCCTTTGCTGCTCCTGTTTTATCTATTTTATACGCTCTATTGATAACAGGTGGGTCTATATGTTGCTCCCGGGATGCAAGTTGTAGGACTAGTGTTGCTCACTTTGCAAGATGTGCGACTAAAATGCTCCCATGCTGCAAGACGTGGGACTAAAACCGTATATAGCTCCCCTACATACTACTCCACACACCGTTGCTTAGCGCTACAACCCTATGACTCCACGCATCTCTTCGCTGGGCGCCATGCATCGGTGCGTGCATTTCATGCATACTGCAAATTTTAGACCCTAGCTCCATCATCCTCCAATCTCAATTTTTTTTTTGCAGGAAAGAGATATTTATTCAAACATTGGTAGAGTTACAATCGGCATCCGCAATTGAGCAGATCTCTGGGGGAAATTGCCCAGCCACACGGCTGTTTTCGGTTCTTCCCTACCAATCCTAGCTAGAGCATGACTTACAAAGTTGATGTTTCTGCTAATTCTAGCTAAACTAGTGTCTCTCTCCTTTAAGAGCTGTCGGATAGCTCTCCTCCGATCTCCATTAATTCTTCCTCTTCGCCTTGTCCACCCATCCTCATTCTTCTCCTCCAATTTAAATACTCCCTCCGATCCAAATTAATTGACTTGAGTTTATCTAAAGTTGGATGCATTTAGTACTAGAACAAGTCTAGATATATATGAATTTAGATAAATCCAAATCAATTAATTTGGACCGAAGAAAGTAGCAGAGACTCATTAAAAAAAGAGTAAACTAATTTTATCTACTACGTACTATTTCGTAGACACACGCTAGCTTATTCACGGACCGAGGGAGTACAACTACACTAACTCATACTATACTCTCCCTCAAGGTGGGCGATAGACATTCATCATTTCCATCTTGTTTCATGCCAACAATTTTTTTAACTACCTAATCCCTTGGTCAAACCATCGGCTATTTGTTCTCCAAAGGTTAGGTGACTTAACATTAAGGTACCTTGAAGAATCAATCTATTTCCACATGTTCATGCTCCACCCTGTATTATAGATTTTAGACCCTGAAAGAGCCAGATTATTGCCAAAGGGGATATCGGTAGGAATGGAGGGAGCTGAAGTATTTTGTAATATGCATGAAAAAAATGTTAACATGTATTACTGTTGTGAATTTTCTACGAGTTGGGGGAGGGGGGAGGGCAATGGTCCCCCTTGGCCCCAACTAAGCCCCGCCACAAATTTGTACGCATCATCACCGTGTTCGCTGCTCACTCCCACTCTCTAGCTCCCTCCATCTCTCACTCATGGAGACGATATCCCCTTACGATGTAGGCCACAGCGCAGCTGCTGGCGTCCGTCAGGCTTGGCAGGTAGGACCTCTGGCATTCCGACGGTGCTGGGAGCACGCCCACAGGATGTGTGCTGGTCGAGGAAGAACTCATGGGACGGGAGTCGCCAGGAACGAGGTCGGGGACGACCCGCGCACAGGAGGCGGCCGTGCAGTAGAGGTCAGGCAGGGGTGACAAGCACGAACCCGTGAGGTCCATGAAGGAGGAGAGCGGAACAGAGGCCGCGGGTCGCTGTCTTCAAACTCTTGGCTTTCGTAGCTACCTCCTCCTCGTTATGTCGTGAATTCACTAAAAATG
This sequence comes from Avena sativa, assembly GCA_916181665.1. Classification (NCBI taxonomy): domain Eukaryota; kingdom Viridiplantae; phylum Streptophyta; class Magnoliopsida; order Poales; family Poaceae; genus Avena; species Avena sativa. The sequence continues at coordinate 374,517,116 of OV702293.1, read as the reverse complement.
GCAACTAATTTTATCCCTAAACATGTCATATGATCCTGGCAAGTACATTAGTAATCAGTACTAGTTTTTTAGATAACAATAGAACTTAGAATAAGCATCGGACCATCCCGAGCAAAATATATACTTGCTGAGAAATGTGAGACAATACGTGGTTATGGAATTTTGATGACACATTTTTCAGTACGATCAGTTAAAACATATATATAGGAAAGTAAAACCAAATATCTCCATCACATCTTTTCAGTTAAAACATATAGGAGAGTAAAAAATTCCACCTAGACTTACAAAAATGATGTTGCAAGAAGCAATTAATAAAGAGAGAAGCAATTTGAGTAACATAATATAATATGTTACTACCACATCACACTTTTGAATGAGCAATTTGAGTAACATAACATATAGGGAGTAGTATTGAAAAGTGTTATTGAGCAACGTCATGTTACTTTTCAACGTAAATGAGTCTATAAAATAATAAATAAGTATTTCTACGTTAACTTAAACTAGTAACATACGCTCCCTACGTCCAGAAATAATTTGACTTGGACTTGGCTAGATATAAATATATCTATACGCTAAAACTCTTCTAGATATACTCGAATCTAGATAAATCTAAGTAAGTTGTTTTTTAGACTGAAAACACGATAATTACTATTCTAAGTTACTACCCACCGTAACTATTCTTATTTGGGAGTCTTTTTCTCAGGTGGATTGGTCCTCCTTATGTACGACTCCAACTTTGTTCGATGAAACTGCCTCGTCTGAACTTTTTTTTGGGGGGCGGCTTGTTTTGCTTGTTCCCTTGATTGTGATCGCAGCACTTTTACTCTAATCTGAGCATGTGCTCGTGTTCGATCTGTAGTAGTACTAGTAGTAATGCCATTTTATCCATTTATTACTCATTCGATCATAATACGTACGAGAGATCTAGTTCGTGAGTAATAATAGTATGATGATGCGTTCAGGCAGGCGGGTGGGTGGCCGGTCCCGCTCGTCAGTTGGTTGCGACGTTCTCCAGGTTCCGGCGAGGCGTCGGTGTTTTTGCTACCTGCGGATTAGCACAAAGCATGCATGGTTATGCCGGCCGATGCGATGTTGTATAGTATTTGGTTGCATACAGCCTATGTTTCTGGTTATATTAACCCTTCTCTCCGGCCTATTGGTGGTCTTTACATAGTACACCACCGTCACGCATCGGACTAGGAAATCAGTTCAACCCATAGACTACATGCATGTAACTTAAATCCAGCCACCTAGCTACTATACGAATTGCAGCTCATCGGTACAAGCCTAACTATGCACTTACATCTTACCATAGACAAAAACCTTGGCTAGTCCAATCACACACATGTATGGACATAAAATTATTGAATGCTATATCTTTAAAACAACAACATCTAAGATACTCCATCTATTTGGGATTATAGGTCCTACGCGTATACTTAGGTTGTTAATTTGACTAATACAATATAATTTATATAGCACAAAAATTATACCATTAGAAAATATAACATCTAAAATTTGTAACGGTATAATTTTTATGTTATATTATTTATATTTTACTGATTAAATTGACAACCTAGTTATCCACACATGACTTATAATCCCAAACTCTGTTGTGATAGTTGTTTCTTAAGTTTTAATAGCTCCTATGAAAACATGCTAAGATACACCCCATTGTCAAAGGCCTAAGTGTACACATCTAGATTACCAATGCAGTTAATAAATATAATTAGCTTCTTGTAATCGCTTCCCGCTCCGTCATCCAATCTCCATCACCTCACCCGCCGATCCTTATTATTTTTTCTTCAATTAAAATGACAAAGACTCATAAAAGAAGAGGGAACTGATTTGTTTAAAATTAAAAAAATCAACTTTATTGTAACATGTATCAATATTTAAGACTCTAAATTAGTCAGCATGCGCATGCAACAAACAGTTTATATTGTTGACCAAAACATCTAAAATAGGCAAAACACACACAGGCACATGCACACGCACAAGCACGCACCCCCACCCCCACGCGCACGTGATCTTAACACATTTAAAGTTCACCTTTTTCACAGTCAAAACAATACAAGACAATGAAATGATCATCAAAACAATACCTGCTCCATCATCATAGGAAGGAGCACCACGGCTCTGATACCTTGTTATTTTGGGAGAAATTTCGGGTAAGCTAGTCCCTTGGATCACCCTACACTCTTATATATAGCCCAGCTTAGTCTTACATCTTCACTCAAACACTATAATTGTCTAGAATCTAGTATGAAAATACTACCTACTATACAGATAGACTCTCCTAGAATACTCTAGACTATACTAGAGTACTACTACACTAACTAATACTCCAACATGAAAAAGGTTTAAATAAGAGTTGAGGAGAGGGAGGGTACTAAAGTATTTTGTAATATGCATGGAAAAGAATGTTAAACATATATTAATATTGTTAATTTTTCTTTGAGTTAGGGGGGGGGGGGCAATGGCCCCCTTGGCCCAAACTAAGCCCCACCACCAAAGTTAAATACTCATCGTATTAGGGAGAGATGCAAATTTGGACACATCTTCACCTTGTTCGCTGCTCACTCCCCCTCTTTAGCTCCCTCCCTCTCTCACTCGTGGAGACGATATACCCTGCATAGCTCTCCGTTGAAGAAAAAACCATTTTTTTGCTCCATCTCCTGTAATGTTGATTTCAGACCCTGAAAGAGCCAGATTGCAGAAGAGGATATCGGTAGGAATGGAGGGAGCAAGAAGTTATTGATCTTAGTTTAGATGTACTAACTCCGATTCAAATTATAATATGTTTTGGCATTTTTCTGAAACACGTGTATCTAGACGTCTTTTTTTGAAACAAGGCAAAAAAATTCCATTTTCATTGATAGAGAAGAAGTTTTAAGAATTTACAAAACTCCTAGGACAAGGCCCGGGTCATACATAAGGGACTATTCTCCCAAAATTATGTATATCAAGGAGCTAGGCCTGGCTAAGCTCCAGGCTTTAGCCTCTTCTTTAATCCTGGCAAGGGTGATAGTCGAGGGCGATGAATGGTGTTGAAAGTGTTGGGGTTCGAGAAAACAAAAAAAATCCTATGCATGAAACCCTAATGCCAGGATCTATCTATTAGTAATGCAGTAACGGGAGAGGATACAATATTTATACCTTTGAAGACCGAACGCGATTAACGTACCGCAGGGAACGTGGGTGATATAGTCGTACCGACGCCGAACTCAAGGTCGCTTCAAGTCCAACAGCTCCGACAACTCCTAGTGCCGAAAGTACGACACCGCCGAGGGAGTCACACATGTATGATGTTTGACGATGACTCCCGCTTCTCTCTGATCCAGCCGAGATTGCGGAAGTAGATATCCTGGATCCGAATCCCGAAACATGACGGCGCTCCGCGGTGAAGAAGTCCCTCGTTCGCCCAGTCCTAGGAATGGGGCCATGGACACGGGAGAGAGAGAGAGAGAGAGAGAGAGAGAGAGAGAGAGGCAACTGAATACAATTTCCAAAGCTAGAAATCCTTTATTTATTTTCTATGTCTTATTTTCCTCCGATGACATCCAAGGTTTTAATTCTCCAATTTAATCTTGTTTGTGCATTTCTTACCTTCATCATGCATGCATCATATCATTTTGTTGGAATTTGTTTTGGTTCTTGATATATTTTTATTTGTCTTTTATTAAATTGGTACAATGCCCAAGTGGATTTGAGGGCATCTCTCTTCATTTTTCCTTCCTCCTACTAACATGTTAACAATATCATCATCTTTCCATTATATATGTGGGCTTCTTATTATTCGTATTTTAAATCTTCCCATGTATACATCTACACATGATCCAATTCTCCCCTTTTATTTTGCTTTTGCCTTGTGGTTCTTGTTTTCATCTCTCCTACCATTTGATTATCTTTTTCTTTGTCTTTCTTGTGTGTATATACATATACACATAATAACCCCCTTTTATCTTCCATTTAAACTTTATCCTTTTAATCCTCCACAAAACATCCATATACTTATCCTATATATATACCTATCTCTACCCATTCTATCCATCCTTTTTAATTTTCCTAAAATTGTTGTCTAATTCCTAGCCTAAAATTTCTAATCCATGTAATCCTACCTAGCAACAAGCAACCTAGCTAACACACACACACACATACACACACACACGTAGTAGCAGCACACACACTAGCAGCTGTATAGCAAGCCAACATTGGACCCAGCGCGCAGCCTCGCACCTGCAGCATAGCCGCTAGCCCGCTGCCCAGCTGACCAATCCTTGTGCAGCGCCCTCTCTCAACTCACGTGCTCCGCAACACACAACACGACATGACAAACACCCTCACGCCCATCTCATGCTCTGCTTCCTCTGCTCTCTCTCCCTCTCTGTAAAAGCAAGGAACAACACTACAACCCTGCCCCAGATCGGCCTCCTTTATCTCCCCCTTCTTCTTTTTCTCCAAGAAAAACCGGTCATGGTGGTATCGTCGTTGTCGCAGTGAGGAGCTGGAGGAGAAGAGCGCGTGTCGTCATCGTTCCTCACTGTCAGCGTATTCGCCGTACTCGTCCGCTTCGCCGTCGGTCCACCTTCACCGGTGATACGTTGTAAACGTATCTATAATTTTTTATGTTTCATGTTTATTTAGTATCAACTTTGCTATGCATTGTCCACACTTTGAGGTATTTTATACATTTTTTGGGACTAACCTATTAACAAGATGCCGCAGTGCTAGTTGCTTGTTTTATGTTGTTTTTGGTTTCAGAAAAGCTAGTAAGGAAATATTCTCGGAATTGGGCGGGACAAAAGCCAAAGTCAATATTTCACCGAGGAGAACACAGAGACCGAAGGGCGACCGAAGGAGGGCCACGAGGCCGCCACACCCTAGGGTGGTGCGGGCCCCCTAGGGCGCGTCGCCACCTGGTGCAGGCGCCTCGGGTGCCCCCTACCTCGCCTCTTTGCCTATAAAAGCCCCCCGATGCCAAAACCCTAAGTACCCGATCAGATATCCAAGAAACAGTCCGTAACCGCCGCCACCATCGTCCCTAGATCGACGGGGGGGGGGTCTAAAGCTCTTCCCAGCACCCTGCCGGAGGGGAGAGATCATCTCGGAGGTCTTCTTCATCACCATGCCAACCTTCGGTATGATGCATGAGTAGTTCACCCTTGAACTATGGGTCTATACAGTAGCTAGATGGTTGTTTCTCCTACTTTGTGATATCATGTATAGATCTTGTAAGCTCCGTTCATGATCAAGATCATCTATTTGTAATCATACATGTTGTGTTTGCGGGGATCCGATGGATATTGAGATACTATGTCAGATTGATTATTGATTCTATCATGTCTTATTGATTATTGATTCTATCATGTTTGTGTTGTTTGTGATCTTGCATGCTCTCCGTTTCTAGTAGCTATCTTGGCCAAGTAGATGCTAGTGACTCCAAGAGAGAGTATTTATGCTCGATAGTGGGTTCATGCCTCTATTAAATCTGGGAAAGTGACAGGAATCTCTAAGGTTATAGATGTGCTGTTGCTACTAGGGAGAAAACATCTTTTGTTCATGGAACAATTGTATTGTTTACTTTACACACATTGCTTAATGCAATTATCCGTTGCTTGTAACTTAATATTGGAGGGGGTTCGGATGATAACCTGAAGGTGGATTATTAGTCATTGATGCATTTGGATGGCGGTCTATGTATATTGTTGTAATACCCAATCAAATATCATATGAATCATGAATGTCTAGTATTTGCATTGATATGCCTTGCTCAGTTCCTGTCAATTGCCCCGCTATAATTTGTTCACCCAACATGTTATGTTATTTATCTTAAGGAGAACACCTCTAGTGAACTGTGGACCCTGGTCCAATCTTTATCATTGTTACATCATCTAAAGTTACCGTTCCTTTCTGCAAGCAACCATTACCTTACACACTATACGTTTAATCCTTTGTTTTTAGCAAACCAGTGAGATTGACAACCTCACTATAAGTTGGGGCAAAGTCTTGAGTTTGTGTTGTGCAGGATTTCAAGTTGTTAGCAACTCCTTGGAGTTGTTTCCTTGCTCCTACTTGTTCGATAACCTTGGTTTCATAATTGAGGGAAAACTTGTTGTTGTGCTCATCACACCTTCCTCTTGGGGTCTCCCAACGAAGCTCTACAGTGATCTAAGCCCGTCAATCGGCACCCACTAAGGCGAGCCTGATGAGTACCAGCAAGAGTTTGAGCAGTATTATGAGTACCCGATGACCCACAAGTATAGGGGGTGTATCGTAGTACTTTTGATAAATAGGAGTGTCGATCCCAACGAGGAGCAGAAGGTGTTGACTAGTGGTTTGGAGCAGGAAATCTCTGTAAATACTTAGCAAACAAATTTTTAGGGTTTTTCTGATAAAGCAAGGAAATAAAGTGTAAGAAATAAAGACCGCAAACAATTGCAGCAAGTGGCCCAATCCTTTCTTAGCAAAGGACAAGCCAATGGAAATACTAATGAGGACCAAACGTTCTCGAGGACACATGGGAATTCTGTCAAGTGCTTTCGCTTCAAATAGCCGAGTAGTCTTCTTTAGTTTTGTAAGTGCTGTGTGGGTGAACCTGTGCTAATGTACCGACCTTACTTGGACTAATACATGCTTGTGATTAAACCCCTTGCAAGCATCCGCAACTGCAAGAAAACAATTAAGATATAAACCTAACCACAACCTTAAACTCTGAGATCTTACACTCCCTTGTGCAATAGTGTCCTAACGGGGGTTCAGGTTTCTGTCACTCCGGCAACCCCACAATTAGTAGCCAAATACACAATACATCCCCCTAGGCCCATAAATGGTGAAGTATCATATAGTCGATGTTAACATGACACCACTAGAAGAATAGAACCACAACTTAAATACTCAACCATTGAATAATATATGAACACAAATCCACTACTAACAACATGACTTCTCCCATGTCCTCAAGAACTAAACAAACTACTCACGAGACATCATTTATGGATGAACATAAAAAATGATATGGTGATGAATAACAATCTGAACATAAACATTAATCCAATGGTTCCACTCACAAGCATCAAATACAATAGTAATCAACACCGGGAAAGTTTCCCCTAAGAATAATCCAATGGTTCCACTTACAGCGGGATGGAGTGATGATGATGGTGCTGGTGGAGGTGATGGTGTGGATGATGATGATGATGATCCTGATGAAGTCTAGCTTGATGATGGTGTTGATGGCGATGATCTCCCCTCCCCGGGAAGGAATTCCCTGACAGAAATCTGTCTGCTGGAGAGCTCTTTCTCTCTCGGTATTTTCCGCCCCGCAGAGGCGACGAAATCTTTCTGTGGTCGCTCCCCGTGTATTAGGGTTTCAAGGAGAATGTATAGGAGAGAGGGTGGAGCCAGAGGTGGGCCAGGTGGGACATACCCCCTGTAGGCGCGACCTAGGAGTGGCCCGCGCCTGGGGTGTGTGGGCCCCCTATGGCCCATCTCCGCCTCCCCTTCTGGCATTCTTCGTCTTCTGGGAAAATATGATTTTTCATAGTTATTCTGGTATTTTTCTGATCTTCGTGAAATTGCATCAAAACACCTCCTTTTCCATCAGAATCCTGACTCCGGCAGTTCATCCTTCAAGAATCATCCAACATGCAAAAATAGACGAAAAGACATAAGTAACACCTCTTAATATGAAATATATCAATGAATAGAGACAAATTATGATATATAATGGTGATGCAAATTGGACGTATCAATATCCTCTCGAGTTTGTACCGACTCCTTCCTTTGATCAGTCAGGCGAGCACATCACCCCCTTTTACCTATCTTGCATTTAAAGTCTTTACTTCCTTCTATTGATCTATTGTTACCCTTATCGTCGATGCTCTGGTACCATTTCCTTTACTCTACCTGCTCCACTATATTGCCTTGGTTATCCTATTGCCTTGTTTGTTTAGCTAGCTTTGTCCTTGTGAGTCATAGGCTTGATTACCACTGCTCTCATACACGTGGAACTTGATATCTGGATAATGTTGTGTATATGAGTATTAATCTGATGTTGTTGGTTATGGCTTCACCTAATGATAAGGACCCGTCAGCGACCACCTTTGGGACTTCTTGAGTCGACCTAGGACCCGTTTGTTTTACGATACCATTTCTGAGTTGATCGTGCTAACCAAACATGTGAGCCTTTGGGATCCCCCCTAAACTACCGACGCTATTCGTATATCCATGGGGTTACAAAATTGGTTTTCCATTTAGTGCATACGCATAATATGTCCTTGGACATGGATTGAATTTTGATATGATTTTGGTGGATTGCCATGGCATACATAAAATCGGTACATGCTAACGGTTCCAAGGGGAGATCTACAAGTTATCTTCGAGGAATCATTCAGTATAGTAGATGTAGACGCTGTGCCACCTAGAGAATCAACTGTATCTCTAGTGTGGGTCAAACTCAGTAGGTCACGCCCCTGATGTGCGCATAGTTATGAGACAGTTCTTGTTGTGAGACTTGTATGACACGCCTATTTTTGTTTTAGTGCTTGAAGGGTTGAACATGCGTTTGGATACAGTTGTGCACCCCTGCAGGGTAAATCTTTTCGAGAAGCCGTGTGTCCACGGTTATGGTCGCCTCAGGAGTACAGTGTCATGATCATAAACAATGCTACTAATGCCTTGTCCTAATAATATGACTAGTAATTAGTCTTACCAACTAAAAATCTGCCTAACTAAAATCGCAATGTGTGTGTTCTTGGGACTACTTCCTCTGCTGGATTCCCACGGGAAAAGTCTCGGATGGGTTATGTTTGGAGTTATCTTAATGTTATCGGTTAGCGCCCTGTTATCTCGCTCTAATAGCCGATGTTGTAGTGTGTCTCTACAAGTTAGCTAGTTGCAAGCTTTACCGTCGCTAAGTACACCATATATCCCTTGTAGGCGAGGACCGCTGGATTTTAGTCTCGTCGGGTGCTGGCCTTAGTACTGACGCTCTTGTTTTCTTTATGTTTTTTCGCTTTGGGTTCATTCCCGCCTTACAGGTACGTGTGATCTGGTGGATGAATCGGGTTCTTACTACATCGATTACGCAGATGAGGATTACTACGAGCAGTAGTCAGGATCCTACCAGGAAGTTCTGAGATGTGTGTGCATGGAGCTTACTTGCTTATTTCTTGGCATCTTATGCCCGTCTGGTTCTTATCCGTACTCGAATGTTATATCATGTTTTCGCTTGTTGTATGGTGTACTGTTGGGACATCTGTTCTCTGTGTGCTATCTATCTAAAACAAAAATAGGCGTGATTACCGAGCCGGCGCGTGCTCACTCTAGAAGCTATAACCTTGTAGTGGAGTTATACCGGTTAGGGGTTTAGACGCGTCGGATGGCCGAGCGCTACACCTCCTATGCCTCTTCTTATATAGGGGAAAAGTGGTCACAAGGCTTATTAGCTAAGCCATATGGGACTAAACAAGGAACAAAGAGGAGGGAGGGGAGGTGGCCGCCGGCCATGGCCCTCCTAGGCCCCGCCAAAGGGTGGCTAGGGCCCATGTGGCCCTCCTCCCTTTCTTCCCTTTGCTCTTTTCCCTCATGGGCCTTTTCCCCTATTGAAATTGGCCCAATAGGGATTTTAATCCTTTTATTTTATTAAATAAATATAATTAAATAATTAAATTAGTATTTAACATTTAATTACATATTATTCAATTTCTATGGCTATGGAACACCTTTCATCCCACTCCGGATATCCTCTGAACCTTCCTGGAATCCTTCCGATGATCCCGAAACGATCTCCGAGCTTCGTCAAACCCTTAAGCGTGCTACCCAACGGTTCGGGAACACTCCAAACATGATCGAGACCCCTCTCGGTGTAGGGTTCGTTGCATGGAAAACATGTGCACGAGTGATCATCGGAACGCGTGTGGCCTTCGGTGCGTCCATACAACTCCAGCAACGCGCGTGCCATGCGGTGCTGCTCAAAATCGTGGGGGCATCGGCGACAGCAGGCGGTGGCGGCTGCAAAGGTTGCGCATGCTCTGGTTGCGAGATATAGATGGCAATGATTTGGGGAAGGAGAGTGTCTGTTATGCCACTAGTGAGAGGACCCGGGCGAACTAGTGGGAGGACGCGCACGCTGTCCAGACCGACCCAACCGAGACCCAGATTTAATGCACGGATAGTTCAAACCGAACGCGTTTGTCCGAATGGAGGGAGCCGCTAAGCGCCACCCGCGCTCGAATGGGTTGGGTTGACCCGGTGAAGATGACCTTACAACAGGCCCGGATCATTTTCAGGTCGAGGACGTTGAAGACGCTGGTCAGTTGGTCTGACTCCTATCCCTGCTTCGATAGATGTTCCAGCTGGCTGGACTACAGCCAAGGCCAATTCTGTCAACACTGCATCTCCCGGTCCAGTTGACTACTCTACCAATCCAGGTCAGATTCTAGCCACACGTCTCTCCATGGGATTCACGTTGCAGCATTTTTTTTTGTGAGATGCTATGCCCGTCGCAACATTGACTTTGCAAAACAGAGATAAATTGAAAAGAAGCACATAACCAAAAATGTCACAAAACAATATATACTTATACAAAAGAAAAGAAAAGAAAAGAAAACAAGATTCAATCCTACTAACAACTAACGTGCTGTAGAAAAATAAACCCAAAGCATTCTTAATCTTCCAAAATTCCTACGTATCAAAATCATTCTAAACCAGAAGGTTTGGCAATCTGAGTTTCCAGTATCTCTGTCATGTTCCCAGCGTCCCATTTTTTACAAGCGTACAACAGAAATTTCAGCACGAGTGACAACATTTGCCAAGTTTTTTACACGCAAAGATGATTTACATGGCAATATCGTTAATCTACATGCAGTAGTGCCGACGGGAGAAAGCAATACCCATTCCTTCCCGTAATAAGCCAGGCAGGCAGCAAAACACATGACAAAACTATAACATGTCCGGGCATAAAACACCATCATGCTACTTATGCTAGTACAACATCGTCACCGTCGTCTACAGCCTGCGAGTGCGACGGCTGCTGCGCCCATTTCGCCTCGAACTCCTCCAGGTACTCTCTGCTGTTCAGCTCCGTCAGCCTGCAATGCAGCAGCACATAAAAAAAATCAGAACAAGAGCTCCTAAAACATAAGAGCCTGATGAAGCACACGCGCTATCAAGTTTCTCTGATTACCTGCTGATCGTGCGGTCTTTGGCGAACCCGAGCTCGTTGTCCACACACAGATCAGGGTCGTCGCTCTTCCGCGAGCGTGAAGACCTAGGAGAGCTCTTCCGTGCTTCGGCGACCGTCACTATGTTCTCAAACAGCTCTATCGGCGCGGCCTCGGCCGTGCATAACAGCCTCGCCTTGTTCTCGTACATGACCTGAAAAGATATCGGTGCCATCTGAGTCCGAGATTATCTGTGCTACCAGCAGTATAGCGCATAACTAACTACTATCGGTCTGTTCTAAATATAAGGTAAGCTGAACTATAAAGGTTCAGAGAGTGAGGTTAGATGAAACATACATCGACCAAGGTGACGAACCGATACGCCGCTGCTCTGTTGTGAAACCCAAACTTAGGGACACCGTCAACCGCGAGGGTGTGAAACCGTTCTGCGCATTAATATTTGCGTATTAGATCACGTCAAGACTAGCATTTCTGTAAGCCCCTAACTGTAGAAACTGCACTGAACCAATATATATACTTACTGAATAGCCCAAAGTAGTCTGCTGCGCCTATAGGTCTGTCACAGAGATCTTCAAACGTGAAATATGCACATCCATTCGCTCCTAGTGGAACCTGCATACCCCAAGGTTCAGTGGTTACATGGTGTTTGAATAGAGCAAAAGTAACACCTCTGAATGTATGTAACTTCCAGGACCTGCAGTTGTCGTCCCATAACGACTTCGACTGTCTGAGGAGTAGGTTCCTCATCTCCAATTAGAGATCGGAACTTCTCTTGAAGAACTGTACTGCATTGGTTTCCAACAAAATAGAAACCTTCTTCAGCCTGCTTATAAGTATCAGAGCGAAGATGTCATAAGACAGAAATCGGAGAAAAATAAACACCAGTAACTTGCAAAAGCAGGCAACATACCGAACCCAGCTGACGGTAGTCAACCGCAGAGCCAATGGCGTGCGCAATGCACCTGTCCTGCAGCAATCCACGATATTAACATGAGCATACTAGCATATTAACCTTCAGATAACAGATAAATTGGCGAATAAAACAATACGTACTTTCAAGGTTTCAATGAAAGGTAAGAAAAGGCTTCGCTGCAAGCCACCTTCATATAGCTGATCTGGGGCACGATTAGAAGTCGAAACTAGAATCTGAGCAACAAATGAACATGCAAATGAATCAGTGTGAGTTATTCTAGTGCGAATAACAAGGTCGTTTCAGAGCCATTAGGAAATGGAAATGCAGTGGTAACATACAACGCCTTTGCTGAACAAATGTCTGAACAGCCGGTTCAATATCATAGCATCAGCAACATCAGTTACCTGTATAGTATGTTTCAGATATGTTAGGAAACAAGTATAATAACACACCATGACACAAATACAATATTATCAGAATTAGGATAGGATAAACATACCATAAACTCATCAAGACATAATATTATGGCTTCATCTGAAACCTCAGCTGCTACCATCTCAAGGGGATCCGAAACACCTTTATGCATCTGCATGTAAATGGATGTTTATAAACAATCAACTGAACTATACTGAAGAAAAAACCGAATATCCTATAACCAAAAGTACCTGCAGACGACTATGTACATTCAACATGAAATCATGAAAGTGAATACGCTTCTTCCTCCAATTAGCTGGCCTGCCAAGAAGTAATACCGTTAGGATAACATTGGATTATTTACGTAAAAAAACTTATGCAAGTCACAACTGATTGCCTAATTACTACCACAAAGCCGAAGGACAAAAGGAAACCAGAATTAATTTTCCAGGCACCTTTGTATCAGAAAAAAATGATAGAGTTATGCTGATTATTAAAATGCCACTGTAGACTCCCAACTGTTGGAAGCTTGAACTCAAACAGTAAATGGAGCCAAAAGCTTGTCAACAGCTTTTACGCAAATCTCAAAATAACCAAAAATTAATAGGAACACTATTTGACGGTTGCAAATACTCCATCCAGGCCTTTCTTTAACCATATACACTGAATACTAAGTTCCTACGAAATTGTGGCATATAATCAATAAAGGTTTCTATGTTAATTCTACTAATGTCAAGCCTCACTGATTACCATTAACAATTCCCTCAAGCGCAACTCTCCGTGAATGATTTCAGGTCGGCTTATTTAGCTGAACTCCTCTCATAAGGTAAGGTCCTGACAAATCTTTTACTAAAAACCCAGTAGGTTCTGGTTTGGTGAACAAGAACCAATTTGGCCTCAATGAAACCAAAATAATTTAGCATTTTTTAACACAGCCTTCTATGAACATACACAAACATATTTTGCTTGATGTGTAATCATTTGATTCAGTTCTATAATGGTCAAGACCCGCTGATTCCCGTTAGTACTTCTCTCATTATTCAAGGACCCACAGACTGCAACATACAGCGAATGGTTTTCAACTAACTACATGTTTTTTTCCCAAGAATGGACCGACTACATGTTTGGAAGAGTTATTTTGACAATTCTCCCATGATTTTTTATATGGTCAAGGCCAAGGGCTACCTACAGTACACTAGCTGTCTATCATAGTAGAATACATGTGCAAGCTTTGCATATTAGAATCAAGGAACAAAATTTATGCATTTAAAGAGTAATCTCACTGCAAAATCTGAAGCATCTAAAGCTCTTGAGAACTTGAAACATTGACAGTAACATCAGTATGGAGAGTATGGACAGCTAATTCATGAAAAAAAAGGAATTCACTGCTGTTAATTGCGTGGATTCACATGCCATCCTCTTACAACATGTGGAAAACATAAAAAGAACAACAGAGATTAACAGTGCACTGTACTGTAGGAATATGATTATGATATGAACGCATTCATGTAAACCAATCTAACAAAATAACACTAAATATATTTCTGAACTGACAGACCTCCATGTCTGGTGACATGCTCAGTATATGTTCTTATGTGCACTATTTATTCATAGGAAGACCAAAAATGTTATAATTGGTTCACTTACAGTTGTTCATAGAATAGGTCCATGAGCATTGTCTTCCCTGTACCCACCCCTCCATATAGATACAACCCCTTTACTGGTGCATGGGTAGTAGGCGGAGTCATGAGGCGAGACCATAACCATCTACTCCTATTAAACAGAAAGCAGTAAGGTTAGTCTCTGAAATCCATATAGATACACCCCCTTTACTGTATCAGTCCCTTGCTTACTATGTGAAATCAGTGCTTTCAAACTGCGCTTACCTTCCAGATATCTCGGATGACTGATATCTATCCAGCTTGCAGGCTTCTTCATTTTCTACAAGATCCTCATAAAGCCTTTGTAATTGTTGAATCGTGTCAACCTGCATCAGTTGGTAAAATACAAGAAACAAAAAAATTTAAGAAAGTCATTCAAGGAAGTCATCCAATAGAAAAATATTGATCAGGGAAATTCAGCGACCTGAAAGCTATCACCATCTACAAGGTCTCCTGATGCGATCCTCTTCTCATATTCCACCATCGGACCACCTCCTGGAACATCTGCCACAGTTCGAGGAATTAATCAAGTCAATCAACTGCCCCAACAGAAAATAAGAAGGCTCCACAAATCGAAAACGTAAGAGCGGCAGTACCTTTGATCGAATCGGCCGCTATGGTGGAGAACATGTTCCTCAGTATCTCCACGCCCGGACTCATGAATCTGCTAACTTCATCGTTGAGACGCACTGCGCTGAGTGAACTCAGCGAGCGGGATGTCGAACTGCACAAGATCGCGGCATTCTGCTGCCTGATCACTCTGCTTACTGATGCGTGTCCTCCCTCTGCACGGTGCTGAGTGAGACGCCGAAGCTGGCGCAGCGTGCGAACTACGGCTCTCATCTCGTGCTATCTAGACAAACTCAGCAGGCAGAGTTGTGAAACCTACAATGGCAGCAGGACAGGGATTCATTAGGAAACTATATGTAGCTTCTCCTGAGATATAAAATACTAGTACTACTCGGTGACTATGTGCAGGAACACCTAAGCAAACACAAGTGGAACAAGCAGGGAAACCAACTGACAGGGAGGTATCATGTGCTTTGGAATCCGATAGTTGCATAAAAAAGCTACTAGGAAAATGACATGGAAAGGGTGGCCAATAATTAAGAGAAATGCAGCTACCGCAAGCCACTTTCTAACTCCAATGGATCCATTAGAGGACTGCAGGTAGCTCTCCTGAGATAAAATAACTACTACCTAGTGACTATGTTAGGAACACCCAGAGCACAAGTGGAACAAGCAAGAAAGTAAATACTGATAGGGAGGGACCGTTAATTAAGAGAAATGCAGCTACCACAAGCCGCTTTCTAACTCCAATGGATCCATTGGAGGACAGCAGGTAGCTTCTCCTGAGATAAAATAACTACTACCTAGTGACTATGTTAAGCACAAGTGGAACAAGCAAGAAAGTAAATACAGATAGGGAGGGACCGTCTGCTTTGGAATATGCTAAGCATTATTAGGAAAACGACTTGGAAAGGGTGGCCAAGGCGAATCAATAAATAAAGAGAGATGCAACTAGTACTACTGAAAAAGCCGCTTTCTAACTCCAATGGATAGAAAAAAAAGGGCTTGAATAAACTCTCTAGTGTCAATGTTTTTTTTTTTGAAGGGAGTGTCAATGGTTTCTTGGATGCAATGGATTTGGGAGAATCTTCCTACTACTTTCTTATCGCTGTTGCCTTTTAGGTTGAACGGATGCAAAATATATGCCTTAGGAGAGTACGCAGTTGAGCAACAAGGGATGAGGATCAATTTGATCAGGAAGACGACGGACATGGAAAGTTGGACACCGATCAATAGGAAGACGACACCGAGGCCAATCAGCTAGGTAGTAACTGAAGATAATAGCCTTATTAAGATGAAAAACAAATTTCGGAAAAAGGAGCTGGAGATAGGAAGCTCCAGGACGGTGGGAACAAATCTGGAGAAATCCAGGTTCCAAGCATTTGGGAGAAAAAAATCAATAATCGCCGTGACAACACGAAACAGAAAGGAAACAAGGAATTTGTCGCACCTAGTATAGCACGCGAGAAAGGAAGATCCAATCTTGGGTCCGTGCTCGCCGGACGCGGAGGGGAGGAGGGCCGGATACCTCTGCCTGCTGCGTCGTCGTCGGCGGCGGCGACCTTCCCAATGAACCCAATCGCGGAGAAAACGTGATAAGAACAAGAGGGTGCTCGGTGGCAGGCAGGCAGGGCAGTAAAGGAGCGCAATCAATGAGGCCGAGACGGCGACGAGTATGTATTTACCCAGCGACGGAAGAGAAGCCGGAGCCGAATCGAAGTCGGTGAGTGGACCCAAGAACCCGAATCGGACGTTGTGAGTGGAACCGACAGGAGCCGCGACGGGCCGCCGCCGCCAAACCTCGACGTCGCCTTGCCGCGTCCGTCCGTCCGGAGTTCGAGGAGGCACAGCGGGGAAGGGGAAACGCGCTTCCGAGTCTCCGGCGCCGAGGAGGAAAGAAAGAAAGAAAGAAAGGAGGGTGCGTGAGGGGATTGGGAACGGGAACACGGATGGGAGACGTGAGCTGGAACCAAGTTGTTCGTTGGGATAGAAACGAGTATAGTAATCCCGTGCCGGACTCGTCCTCGTCACTTGGTCGTCGCCGTCGGGGTTGGAAGGCGCGCCACACCACACTGCTTGCTTGGTGGAATTGCTGACCAACGGTGATAATTATACTACTGCTATAATTTAGTTTCAGGGATGTGGCTGCTCGGATGTCTGGCACAAAAAAATACAGTACTCCTACTACTGTACTAGGAGGGATCAGAAGGGATAACCCAAGATTGGATGCCCGTACCTTTCGTCGTCCTGCTCGAATGGCCGGCGGCCGAGCTCACGGCAGCTGAGCCGAGCGAGTTGGAGACGAAGAGACGGGTCCGCTCTCGTGTGGGGGGAGAAAGTATTTGTGCTAGAGCCAATCTAGCCACTGCGACAGCAAAATAGTACGCATGTACGTACGCATCATCAAGTTAGGCATACACACTACTGGTTGATTACAAAATCGTGAATCACATTTGTCAGCATGCACACGACATCGCCGACACCCACCACCATTATACTAGTAGGACTGCTACTACTAGCTAGTAGTGCATAGTATGTCATGTCAGCTTTGGCGTGTCACTCGTCGCACTAGCGCGCCAGCTCCATCTCATCCATCTACCCACCTAATCTAGAGAGAGATCATTTCGTCAAAGAAGAAATTCCAACTCTAACATAGGGGCAAAACAATTTCTAAAACTAACCCAAACTGGTAGGTCATCATAAATCCTACCATATGCATCTCTTTGGGCTTCCATCGAATCGAGAAATTTGATTGTACATCTTATTGATTTTGATCCAAAGGATAATGGAAATTGAAACTATTTGACGGCAAAAGGAAAAGAAATAAGAGATCTCGAAAAGAGAACGTAAATTAGTATTTCTTAACTAGTATCATATACTTATGTTTAACCTTGTATCAGGGGCGCTACCGTCTGTCTGGTAGCGCCCCAGTTCGAGACGCTACAACCCTCCCCGCCACCACGGAATGGCGGGGCCTAGTGCGGGTTAGGTAACGCGACGCCTGAGGGCGCTATCCCATGGACGGTAGCGCCTCAGTCGGAGGCGCTACCCTCTTGGACATCTAAACCGCGGAGCCGTTCGGCCTAGCCTGACCAAACCATTCCAACTCCACATGTTAGAGTAAAGAAAGCGGAGTACCATGGCGGCAACGCCTCACCTCTCAAGCCCTCCTCAAGAATACACTAAATCTAAAGCAAAACTCTCTGGATTCCGGCCCCAATATCTTCCCCGAGGGACTCTCCCTCTATCCCCTCAATTTATTTGTATCACATTTGCTTAACTTTTGGATCTTTGTCCCAAACCTTAGTTCTACATATCCTAGAGAAATTTATGTAACAATTGGTCCTTTAGCATTTATATAGCAATTGTATGATGTAGAGAAACCCTAGTTGCTCCATAGATTTGTTGATGTGACTTTAACTTTTGCTATGTTAAGAAAACCATAGTTAATTACTAAATTGTTGGCCTGAATGGAATTTAAGGTTATTTAGCACTTGTATAGCACTTCAACTTAGCCTTTGTAGAATCTAGGTTGTTTAGCACTTGATGATCATATAGAAATCTTGCTCACATGCTCGCATATATGGTCATATGTAGAAATTTTGCTCACATACGGTCGCATTACAATTGACATTGTGATCGCACTAGATGGAAACTATCAGTTGTTATATTTCTTATTATTTTTTCTATCTTAAATATTTACGATGATGTCGACTCTCCACCCACATTACGACAAGGAACATCGTGAGAAGCTTATGGCGGAACAAAATTTCGTAAGTTGAATTGACATGATTAGTTTCTACCTTTTTGTTGCGTGCACTTATGATTTTCTAACTTGTATATATTAACATATCACTAATCTAGCAACCTGAAGTGGGACGAGCGATATAGAGAATTCATAGAGCTGGC
The DNA here is from genome assembly GCA_916181665.1 of Avena sativa. Taxonomy (NCBI): domain Eukaryota; kingdom Viridiplantae; phylum Streptophyta; class Magnoliopsida; order Poales; family Poaceae; genus Avena; species Avena sativa. Next base: position 374,498,463 of record OV702293.1, on the reverse strand, counting down.
TGACCTCCTTCCATACATCCACTTCGTTACTAGGTCGACGCCAACCATGAAACCAATTGCCATCATCGCTCTTGTTACCGTTGGAGGCCGGAGACGCACATGTTTCACCTCTAGACCGAGGATATGACCGAGACTCTCCAGTATGTTTCAATGATCACTGCTCTCCCCATCAATAGATCTTCCTTGTGTCTTGACACGTCTTCGGCGCTATGGCGGGAGGAAGATGTTTGATCTCATCGGTAGGGTTCCTGATGACGACGATCCAAAAACAGAGCGAGTCCCTGCTAGAGCTACTTATACATGGATCCACGAAAGCTTTGAGGTGTGCCGCACAAAGGCTAATGAAGAGAATATTCAGTAGTATGCTTGGATGTACATGTGGTCATTATCTCTAGAACTCTGATCTCTTATGCCAGTGGCAGGAATGCTCAGTAGATGTGGCTGAAGGCGTTGACCACCTTCACAAAACGGAGCTGACGTTCCGTGACACTTGCCTACTTGTACCGCCAGGTAACAAAGTGTGCATACTTTTCTCTTTCCACATTATCTCTCTAAACACTGCATAATTGAACTGTGTGTGCCTCTATGTACAACTTGACAATACTTGTCGTTAGAGTGAGAATGAAAGGGGTATTGCCGATCATTTTATCATCCTTTCGGTATGGATGTAGGAACACTTACATATTGGACAGCTGGTAATCAAAAAATGGGAGGAGTGGGAAGATCATGGAGACCCGTTGCAGAGGCCAACATGGGCTTACAAGTGGGACATGGTTAAAAAGTTTGATGGTGAACAAAGTGTCACGTATATCAAGTGCAACGATGAGTTCAACGGGTTAGTTTCCCGTTAGGTAATAGTTGTCATGTCATCATGTTGCTTTCACTTTAGATCATCCTCCAATGTATCTAGAGATAAGCATACTCACTAATCATGTGGCATGTTGTAGATGACACGGGATCCATATGAGCAAGTTAGGAAAACACCGCTCGCTGGTAGCGATACAATAAACTTTTAGATCGTCAGACAACTCATTGCTTCCACATGCCTATAGAAGTTGGACACAAAATGACTCATGCACCATACGATGGTGCAAAGGAGCACACCCTGGAATGCCAAGCTCCGCCGCGTTGAGAACGCCTTGATGGGTGTCTGATATGACACAAACTTCCCTTTGAGGCGGAATAACCTTGTGTTGTCACCCATTTTGGGCCATCTTAGTAGCAAGATGATTAAAGCCTGTTTTCAAAGATGGGCTCGGTGGACGCGCTTCATCCTTAAAGCCGAATCAGGATGGAGTCAAGGAACAAGTTAACCAGAAGTTGTTTCAGGGAACCCACCAAGGTTTGACACTTACCGCCAATATGAAAGTCAGGTCGGCTTTCTTGCCGGTTCAAACAAAGAAATATCATATGACCTAGTTGGTGAGGTTTATGCGAGAAATCCCGAGGATCTGCATCTATGATGGCACGAAGAAAAAGGAAAGCTTCTTCTCACAGAAGGATCATTGGCAGCTCAAGGAGGGAGATGACAAACGAACGCTTGGGTCCGGATCCAGTACGAAACTGGGACAGAAGACACCTAGTTTAGGGATAAAATTAGGTGTTCAAATCATACTTGTAAACGTGTACGAGACACCCTACCTTGCACCTAAAGACAGCCGTCTGATATATATGTGAGAGGTGATGATCGATTGAATTTAAACGTAAACAATCGACAAATTAATATCTTTACTTTTATCTCTCAACCCTTGTCTTTGGTCTCCGTTATTTTGGCGTCTTCACAAACATCCGTTTGTACAAGAATTTTTTATACAGTATTGTGCAAAGGAAGCATGTTACTATTGCAAATGTGACATCGTCGATCCCTTAAACATTGGTTTCAATGGTTTCAAGCGGCAACTGCATGCAATAAATGGAGTTCTTGAATATAGTTGTGCCTACGTTTGACAAAGGTATCCTTGAGTAATAAGCCGAATACATCTCAAAATAAAAGTAATAAGCCGAATAAATTTATATGAAAATTGACAAGGTTCTCATCTTTAAAAGCTGAAAATCCTATTAGGGACTTGTTTGGTTAATAGGGAAATATTAACTTAGGCAGCAAACCCCTGTAAGCCTTGTTTGGTACTAGTGTTTTAGTGAAGCTTAGAAGGGATAATCCCTAAGAAATTGGGTGAAACCCCACCTACACTCAAACCCCTCTAATCCCCATAAAATCCCAATCCCCACCAATCCACTAGGTAGGGTAGTGTATTGGATATGTGAAAAGTACACTAAAATTTGAGGAAAAAAATGGGGATTAGTGGGAATTAAATCAGTCCAATACTCTAGAACCAAACATACTTTTATCAATAACTAAGGATAGGTTTGATGGTGATTATCCCCTCTAATCCCACAAATACTCTAGTACCAAACAAGACTATAGGGATTTTAGGGGCATATGGGATCTCCCCATACTTTATGTTGCCCAAATGGCAACAAACCGAGGGAAGGAAATGCAGTGCATACAAGTTTCAAGATCGTCCGGGAAAAATTCATAATATTGGGCAACTGACACAAAAGGATTCGATATATTTTTCATATTCAAAATCATTTTTTTAAATGAAGAGATTCAGGATTTACATAAATAATCGAAATAAATAAATTAATTCAGCAATTTTCAGAACAAAACAGGAATACACATAATTCTGAGAGCCAAAACAATCACCAATAATTTCCAGAAAGGTTAAATTACACAAATACTGTAGATTTTCGATTGGGTCAAATACACACATAAATTCTGATACAACATCATGCATACGAGATCGGTGCACCACTAGAGATGGACTTAGCAACGGGAACGACTTTGCAGCACTCCCTTGTGTGTGCTGTCTAGTAGCTTTGCCGCTGCCTCTGGATCCTTCATTGACATCACCGGACCATTGGGTTCTTGATTATTCCTCAAGCTTCATTTCATAAAGTTAAATAGCTTAGGAAATGATTAGCTTATTCTATTTCAATCAGCTAAATAGTACACGATGGTAAAAGATTTGTGAGCAAGGAGAACTTCACAAATCTCCCCCACCCTTCAGTAGAGTGCCCTTTCTCAGAATAATAATCTGTTTATTTATATGAGGCAAAACACAAGGACCAAGACGATATGCAGTATGGTGTAGTATAAAGTAGTACTATTAAAATGATTTGTGCTTGGGAATAACTGCAGCAGCATTACGTTTTGTTAAATGGTTACCAACAGACCTTTATTTGTCTATTCAGGCCTATAAGCTGGCTCTCACAACTGATTTGCAGTAGCTCGTTACCTGAAGATTTATCTGAATCATGGAATCATGACAAGTGATTCTACTGCTCGGGTAAAGCATAGTTCCTAGATATGCTCCCCGCCAGACTTTCCTACAAAGACCCAAAAGCATTAGAAGTATGAGCTCTGAACCAAATTCAGTTTAAACAAGAAACCTACTGTGCCCAAATCTAAAAATAACACATGGTATATAGCCGAGCCTTTTATTCATTCAAGTCTCAAATCATTCTCGGATAATGTAATTTTTAATCTGGAAAATCAATCCACATTTTGCAATTGGAGGAAATAAACCACAGTGAAAGGACACTCGTCAGCTTATACTAAGAATATAAGAATCTTTCACTAGATAACAGAGAGCAGAATTATAACAAATATTTACGATTATGTTTATAAGAATTTGTATTATATACTCTGCTAGCCAAATACAGATGCATGATCCGGTATTCTAGAATCAAGATTGTGACAATATGAAGCCAAGAAAAGAAAGAAAACAAAAGAAAAGGATATTACCCAAAGTTCAATATGAACTATTGCAATATGAAATAACTGAGTAAATGTAAGGAACAAAAGGCACTCTGTCATGATAACTGCAGTGTCCTCATGTCCCAGCATCAGATTGGGACATGTATCAATCAGGGACAATCAAGAGACTGGTTTGCACCTACGATCAATTAATGATTGCTTCAGAACAGCAAGGCATTTTCTCTTTCCCTGCACATAAACATGATATAGATCAGAGCTCTATTCAGCATCCTTGAATCTTACTAAAAAAAGAGAACTAGATATTGTTTGTCTCTGAACCAAAAATTCCATCTGTATATACCAAAACAAGAATCACCCAACAGGTTATTCCCATCCGGTCAGCAAGCATACAAATTTGGATAATGAAAGTGTAATAGCAAAATCAGAGATGGAAGATCTGGTATCCCAGGAAGGCATGAATTAAGAAGAGTGAAAAGAACCAAGGGCAACGAGAAGAGGGCAATAATACTATACCAACTTTGTTCATCTCCTGGACTCCAAACTGCACTTGCTGCAAACAACTCAAACCGCACAAGATTGGATCTAACTAAGCGGAGCAATAGCTGTCCAAGGCTCATGCAACCAAAGATGGACAAAACATGTACAGACTAGTGGTAAGCAAGGTATTGATATCAATCTTATCAGCATTAATGCAAACTTCTAGTCTAACTGTCTTTCCTTCTACTGGCAAAGAAAACAAATCTTCTCCAAAGGGCACTGATCACAATGAGCATGGGACATTTCCCATGAAGTTAAGAGGAGCTATTTCAAAAGGTAAGAACAAAAGGCAAGCAAGAGATCCAATATCGCAAGTAAAAATGGTAATTATTGTCTAAATAACAATTGATTATGACATTTACCATGGAAAAAACGAAGTGCAGATGCAAAGAATCATCCAAACTGTTATGGCAGAAATGAAACCGGAACTGAATTAATGTCCTTCAGAACAGCAAAAAGCCCATGGAGACTCACACGATCAAACATGCACAGCACATGTACAGATAATAACCAAGACAAGAAAAAATTATGAATAAATCTCAATTTATGGCAACACTTTATCCATCCATGCAAGTTTCCAGTCAGCAAGTTACCGATCTCAATTTTATCATCATTAACGCAAACTTCAACTCTATGTATCTTCTCTTGTGCCTGGCAAAGAAGAAATCTTACCAAAGGCACATATAAAGATGATATATAGAGGAGCACATCACAATATGATTTGGCTAACTTTCATCATTCCAGATGACAAAATGATTGGACCTTGCCCATTGCTTCAAAAAGTTCCCAAAACAGCAAATAAGAGAAATGATACATGCCTGTAACAATATCTCATAAAAATTGAGGCGGTCTTAGATGCAGAACAAACGAAATTTTGTGGCAGAAATGCACACATTTAACTGCCAGAGTGCGTCAAATGCCTTCTGATGCTTCATGCTTCTTTCAACCAAAAACATGTAACGGCACCAACATAAACAGCAACCATTCTTTTCACTTAATACGGCAAAAAAATATCTAGATGCCAAGAAACACTGGTCAGCAAGTAACCAAACTCGTTTTTTTTTCATCAATGGTGAAACTTCAACTCCATTCTTCAAATCATGTGACTGGTGCCTTTATAGAATGCAAGAATTTTACATGAACTCTCAACAAGAACACCAATGAAGAGAAGCCTAGAGGAGCACACCATACTATGATTTGGCTAACTTTCATCATACCAAATGGCAAAGTATTGAAGGTTGTCCCCCAAAAAATAATGTTTTGAAAATTGAAACAGCAATAAGGCAAATATTCTATTAGAGAGTCATACTAAAGCTTTTGCACTAAGTATGTTCCTATACCTAAGGTTTCTATGACGTTCCAAAACCAGTTAATGTAATAAGTTGGACGGTTAAAATCATTGGCTTATCATAATTATTTTGATAAGAGCAAGGATAATACCAGCAATACCTGTAGAGTAGCTTGGTTCCAACTTATACAATCCAGCATACTGAACCAGGCATTCTTTGTTCTTTTCTAGAGAACAACGCTCCAGTTGACAACCTTGAAGATACGAAGTAGCACTAGCAGTGCAGCAGATATGACAGGAATTTGGAGATTTAGAACCCTGCCAGAATCAAGGGGACTGCAGAAGAATGTCCACTCTCCAAACAATAAGATAGTAGCCATCAAAGCTTCCATATCAAGGCACCAAAAGGAACGAACTGTGCATCCATATTAACTCAGGCACAGCAGAGATGCAAATTCTGCAATCATCCAAGTTCGCAATACAAGATCCTGAATATTACAAGGATCTAGAAGCATGCTGGGACTTGGCAATCTCGCCCAGAACTGCTCCAACAATCGCAGCTTGCTCAAGACATTCAGACCTATTCAAAGCATCTAAAAGACTGATGCATGTCGTCACATTGACCCTACATCCCCTTAGACGAGCTTCTTCAAATACCTGATAAGCCTCTGTTGCTCTGTTTGCATTGCTCATACCCTCTATGAGAGCATTGAAACTTGCAGAGTCGGGGACTCCACCATTGGTTTTGAACCTCTCAAAGAGGCTGCAAGCATCTGATATGTTCCCTACCTTTGCAAGCCCAGAGATCATGGTTGTGTAAGTGACAATGTTTGGGGTCAAACCCTGTTTCAGCATGTCTTGCCAGAACACAAAAGCCTTATTGTACTTCTGTACCCGGCAAAGACCGTTTATAAGGATGCTGTATGTGTAAGTGTTTGGCGGACATTTCATTTCCCTCATTGACTGGAAGCAAATAAGGGCCTCGTTGATTTCTTCAGCCTTCACCAAAGCATCCATGAGACAATTCCATGTATAAACATTTGGAGTCAGACCCTTCTTCATCATCTCTTCTAAAATTAAATAAGCTTCATCTATCCTACCAACCTTCCCAAAGCCATCTATGAGAGAACTATACAAAATAACATTCAGTTCTATTCCTTTCGATTTTGCTTCCTCAAAAAGCATGTAAGCCTCATCTAACCTATCAATCTTGGCCAGACCATCAACAATCGATCCATACGTAGCAACTGTAGGAGATACATGTTTTATCTTCATCTCCTCAAGAATTTCATAGGCCTTGTCTACCTTTCCAGATTTGCATAACCCATCAACGACAGCATTGTAAGCTCGAGCATCAAGAGCAAAACCTTGTTGAGTCATCGCATGAAAAATATTAGATGTTTCTCTAGCAAGGCCAGCTTTCGTGAGACCATGAATCAAAATGGAATAACTTCGGACATCAGGAAGAAATCCATAACTCTTGATGTCCTCAAAAATTGCTCTTCCCCTTTCAACCTCACCAGCTTTGAAAACACAATCCATATATGTATTAATTAGGGTGAGATCAGGCTGGCATCTTCGCCGGATCATCTCTTTGAAGATTTTGTGTCCATCTTCTTTCCTTCCATGCATGAAAAAGTTCCTGATCAATGAGGTATACACGACAGGATTAGCATTATGGCCTGCATCCAACATTTTCTCAAACAGCCTATAGGCCTCATCAATCTTTCCCTTCTTTCCGAGGCCATCCATAAGGGAACAGTATGTCACAGAATCAGGATTGCAACCTCTCTGGCTCGCACTTTCAAATATCCTATGGGCCTCCTCAAGCTGCCTTGCCTTGCATAGCCTATCCACCATTATGTTAACTGTCAGCAAGTTTGGAAAGAGACCAGCAAGCTCCATCTCATCCCGTATCTTATATGCCTCGTTAACCCTCCCAGCCATACACAGCATATCAATAACAATGTTATACGTCGAGGAATTTGGCTTAGCATCCTTCTTCATGATGTCAAGCAAGACCAGTGCCTCATCAACCTTCCTCTTCTTGCCGAGGCAAGTGAGAATTGAATTATATGACACGACAGACGGGATACAACCCCTCTCCCTCAGGCGCTCAAGCAGCTTGTAAGCATCATCAAACCGGCCAGCTGACCCATATCCCATAATCATGGTATTATACGCGTAAGCACAAGGCACAGCCCTTTCCACCTCCATCTGCCCAAACAACTCCTCGGCCTCGCCTAGCCTCCCTGCCTTGCAAAGCACCCAAATCATGCTCGTGTATGACACATCATCGGGCTGGAGACCCTGCGCTCTCAGCTCGTGGAAGAACTTCCACGCCATGTCCACATTCCCCGCCTTGCCAAAACAATCGATGCACACATTGTACAACACAATATCTGGCTCGAGGCAGCTCCCCTTCACCTCATCCACCAGCGTCAACGCAACCTCCATCTGGCCCTCGCGTGCCAGCGCGCGCACCAGCGTCGTGAAAAGTGGCACGCCCACCTCGTACCCGACCTCCTGCATCTGCCGCAGAAGCTCCAGCGCCCGCTCGGGCTGCCGCGCCTCCGCCAACGCGCCAATCAGCACGGTGTACGCTGAGAAGGCCGGCCGGAACTTGAGCCGGCGCATGGCCGCTATGGCATGGAAAGCGTCCTCGAGGCGGCGGGAGCGGACGAGGGTCGCGACGAGGGCGGCACAGGCAGGGTTTGGGAGGCTATAACCTAGGAGGGACATCTCTTGGAGGACTTTCTCGAGAGCCTCCAGGTCGTAGGAGAGGAATGGGAGGACGGCGTTGTAGGCGTCGGGGGGAAGGGATTGGGGAGAGGAGGCGGAGGAGGCGAGGAGGAAAAAGGGACCGGCGAGGGAGGGGTTTTTGAGGGAGCGGAGTACGGAGACGACGACATCCGGAATGGGGGCGGTGGAGAGGGTGGATGAGACGGCCCGGGCGAGGTCGGGTGTCCAGGCGGGGGCGGCGGAGAGGAGGCGGAGGAGCTCGGCACTGATGGTGGTGGGTGTCTGCGGGGGCAGTAGGTTGGTGGAGAGGTCGCGGCGGGTCCGGAGGAAGGCGTAGACGGCGAGGAAAGGGCTGCGAGTAGCCGGCGTCCGCAGCAGCGCCGCCGCCGCCGCCATGAGGAGTGTCAGGTAGTAAAACCCTAGCAAAAATGCTCGCTTGCCGAAACAGCCTCTGTGGCGATCGTGGCGATTTGGCGAAGACTGGCGTTTAAACCTGGCCAACGGGCCGGCCCGGCAGTCCTGTGCATGGTAGGCACGCAGTGGCCAGCTTTCTAGTCCAGACACGACGCGGAAGCTTAACGGGCCGTCCGTTAGTTAAATGGGCTACAATTAAAGGAATGAAGAAAAATAGGTAAAATTAGATAAAAATAGAAATATTAAAAAAAATAAGGACCGTGCTAGATTCAGACCGGTCTGACACTTCCTACATGCAACGGGCAAACAAGAGAGTGGTGCGAAAGAAAGACGTGAACTTGGTCGTGGGCAAAGTGCAATTAGGATATGCTTGGTTGTTAGGTATAAAAGGACAAAAAAGCTGACATAAATTCGAAAATCCGAAAAATATTTTGTAGGTCAAATCATTAGACTAGTCGCGATGAGATCTTCGAAACTAGATCCCATGTTGATATGTTCCGACGATGTTTTTTTGGGACTAAAAGTTATTCACCCGTCACATGAGTTATCCAGGCCATAGTATATATGTTATCCGCCCTATAAAACATGTGGTGTGAAGACTTTTTTTGCATGGATGCAGTAAAAGTACCAGCTATCGTTCTGAAAATTACATAACTCGGCGGCGTTACGACAGTCTGCACGAGTGCCCCATGTGCATGCTTTGGCTAAATAACACGATATTTTTGGCCTAAAAGTTATCCACCAGTAACATTAGAGTTATCCAGGCTTCAGTATATAAGTTAGCCACTATAACATTTAAGATATCCACCACTACAAACATTTACCCGCAGATAGAATATAAAATTTATATGGTGGGTAACTTATATGTTACATAGTGGATACCTTATATATTATAACATGGATAACTCACATGTTAAGGGTGAGTAACACGACTTTTTGTAAACCAAAAATTACCCACTAGTAACACGAGAGTTATCCAGACTTTAGCATGTAAGTTATCCATCCAATAACATGTAAGCTATCTATCACTAAAAAAATTTACCCACAAATAAAATATAAAAGTTATTCTAGCGGCTCGGTTTTCGTCGTTCGTCGCCGCTCTCGCGACGTACGGGCTACTCAATCTTGAAAGGGTACCGCATCAAATATCAAGCATAATTTCTTCAAAGGAACTAAATGTAAGTTTTAATGCAAATCGTATAATAAATGGGGTTTTATGCTCCACCCATCCACAAACCTAAGTCATAGTGAATAAATCTAACACGCAACTAGTAGTCTAGAGGTTTGGCTTTATCGTCCAATGTCATTGCCGCGTCGTATGGATGACGAAGTCTTGAAGGATGTTAGGGTACCGAGCCTTCATCGCTCGTATATGCGACGAAGTATCGGTATTCTAACACCTAGGCTATCGCGTTCCAATAAAACTTGCTCAACACATATGTGAGACCCAACACGTTTATATGGTGGATAACTTATGTGTTACAAGGTGGATAATTTACATATTATGTCACGAGTAACTCACGTGTTAGTGATGGATAATCTTTTGGTCCAAAAAAAATTCATCTAAACATATCAACATGGGATCTACTCTTGAAGATCTCATCGCGACTAGTCCAACGATGAAAACGGATACTAAATCGGACAAACGGTTTGAACTACAAAACATTTTAAATCTTAGTTTAGGTCTAAGCTGACACGTTTTATCATTAAACGGACAACACCATCACACTTATCCGGAAATGGGTGATGTACATGTACGGTAGGGATGAATCCCCCAGAATTTAACATCCAGCAACCGATCTCAACATAGATTTCCTGAAAAATAAAAATAAATAAAAGGCCATGTCGAGCTGGCGCTCATGCTCCAGGCTGCTGCCAGGCATGGTTCTCGATATGCCACGGGACAACACAGGCCCATTAGGCTACTTGTCGTGGCATGCTCCTGACGGGCTAGGCCCACGTGTCACGGGCTGACATATGCCTAAAGCACGACCTGATGGCCACCTTTGTTAGCATATGATGTTGTTCTAATCACTTCCCTCTATTCCTTCTCAAAACCAGTTCTAATCTCCTCTAATCTGAGTGAGATATAAAATGCTCGTTAGGCGAAACAACTATAACGGACGAGTTCATACGTGATGCCATTTTGTAATCTCTCCCGTGATTCCTTCTCAAAATCAGTTCTAATCTCCTCTGATCTCCACCGGTTCTAGCTCAGATTCCTTGATCCGATTTCAAACCTATTATCCCATGTGTGAGAACAAGGTAGAAATCTACTCTCCGTTAACACCTATGTCGCCTCGGCCGCCACCACTACTATTGTAGTATTTGCCGACACTACCACTGCCGCCGCTTCTCCCACCACACACACTCCAAGAAATCACTAATCCTTTCTCTCCTTACTACTACTTCACCGGATCGGCTCCAGTTTGATCAGATTCGTTCGACCGGTTCCCTCTTCCATAGGCTAGATGCGGGTGATCTAAAAATCCCTAATCCCTGCAACCTTCCTCATGAGAGACACTGTGAAAACCAACTTTGGTGGAAATTCCATTAATTGCTTCTCTCCTGCAAGGTATTGTTGCCCAAGAGTAGGTTGGAAAAGATGCAGTCAACCTCCTATCTAGTTGTTTGAGCTTAAGGCTTGGAAATACCAAACTGTCCTGGAATCTACGGCTAATGCTAACGTTAAACATGACTGGGGAGCCACCTGATGTAGTAGTTGTTAGACGGGCGATCTCTGAATGTTGGTCTGGAGGCGTCCATGCGAGGCGCTTGCATTGTGACTACCCCCACTGTAGCTGGAGACGGGGGAGAGCAGGAACCACTTCTCACAGTTTAGGCATCCAACCTCTACTTCAATCCCAATTGATTGGTTGCACTGGAGCCATGACTACTCATCCAATTCAAGAAAGACCAACACGCAAGTGGAAGCAAGATCTCGATTGTTATATATCATGATTGGCCAAGAGGTAACATGATGCAAGACTGGGCAGTGTTGCCAACCCCTAAGGCACCTCAGGATATCATGAAGCTCCTCTACTAAAATTGCAGGTATGGGAAAAGAACCTTGGCAATTCAACTAAGATGGAGTCCACTAGTGCACAAATAAATTTTGTTTCAGAAATAAGAACATCAACATACAATTCTTCCCATCTTAATTCTCGTTTAACACTGATGATAGCTTTGTAGTTCCGTCCAATGGTCGTTTGGGAGAACTTTTGTTGCTTTGGTCCAATGAAGTTTGTGTATATGTCAAGTTCTTCTATCATCGTTGTGATTGCCTGTACACAAAGTGGGACATATGGAATAAAAAATAGCTAGCGATAAATAATTGAAAAAGTGACATAAAGTTTTGGAATTTGAACGAAAACATAAATCTTGGCGTCCGGTTTATAAATACCAAAGATGGTGCAGCTACCTCTCGCGGAGACGCATGCAACTTAAGCTTTGACTTTGACTTTGTCGAGGAGACGAGAGGTGTCTCGGCGCCCCGGTCCACTCGATCCGATTCAACCCCGAGCCACCGGACTGCGCTCTTCTCCCTCGTTGATCCATCCATCCAGGTCTCATCTTGTAGGTATGATCTGCTTTTTGTTTATTTCATTTCATGGATCATCAATTCATGGAGGATTTACATATGATATTATTTTCCCACGAGATGAATGAACCAACCAAGGAAAAAAATAGAGTGGATCGATAAAAGAAAAAATGAGGCAAGGCTTCACGTACGTCTCGCATGAGCCTCACTTTCCCCGGCGAACCGTCTCAACTACCTAACGACGACATGTTTCCGATTCTGACCCACTCATTTATTCGCGTCTCCCCTGGTGCACAGGTTTCATTTCTTTGATGGCTTTTTTACATGATTTTTCTTTGATGTTATGAGCACATGACACTAAATCGATAATTTTGTTATTTCTGATCAAAGAGGATTGCAACCTCATCGTATATTTGATCTTGTCGAGATGTCTTTGTAGGGTGGATAGATAATTTGAGCCCAGGCGGGCGGGTGAATTTCAAACTATGTTTGGCGTTCTGGTGGCATGTCGTCTTTTAGGCACCTAGTAAAGACTTATGCCATGTTTGGCATCTAAATTTTTCTAAAACCAAAGTATTGTAGTATTTTCTTGTCTGGCTAACAAAATACTTTAGTTTTGAAAAAAGAGGACTTAAAAATTACTGTTATTTTGAAAAAAAAACGAAGTATGAAAAAACACAGTTTTTGCTGAAACCAAACACCTCAAAGTATTTAAAACTATGGTATGTTTAGAAACCAGAGTATTCTTGGAATACTTCAAAAAAAAAAGTTGGTGCCAAACAGACCCTTATTCTTTCATTTTAGAGTTTCATTGCTCTCTTGGTCATCACTTCTTCCTTGAAGTATACGGCATCATAGTTTCAAATTTTATAATTTCCTCCTCTTAAGGAGTTTCAGAAGTTCCATGAACACCAAAAGATCCTACAAAGTTACATAACCCACAATCTCTCTGCAAACTGAACTTGATCTATTTGTTTTACTACATCATCTCCTTCCTTTACATGTATGTTCAGTAATAACCGAGCCAGATCAAGGTTGACAATAAAACATAAAATTAGTACATGCATGTAGAAATAAACCAAGAACACTCATAATAAAAACCATGCTACATTTCTTCATTCCATCTCGCAGCATTTCTATGCACACGTTGAGTTGAGTTGGCGTGCACCAAAAAATAGCAACATGGTACACTGCTGGACCAATGAACCCAACTAGATAGATAGACAACTAGAACTAGATAGATAGCGTAAGTCCGAGCACACAGAATAGAACTGAAACTAGATAGCTAGACAACTAGAACTAGATAGCCAGGGTATGCAAAGCTAGTTACTACTGAAGAGGACCTAATGCCCTCGACAATTTTGGCTGTATCCGCGATCAGCTGTGTAGCATGTGTGGGGCTTATTTGCTTCTGCACGTGCTTGTGAAGGAATGCTTTCCTAGTGTGGCAAAGCTCGTAGTGTTAGATGTATATATTTGTATTGTAGTTTCCCTTTTGTTAGGGGGCTTCCTGCATATTCACACATATACCTGTATTATATATTGTGGCCTTTGGTCCCCAGAGGAATAAAAGTTGCATATTCCTGACATCAGAGCTAGGTTAGCCTCCTCCTACTCGCAACTTCGTCGCTGCAGCCGCCACCGTCTCTGTCGCCGACGGCCTCGGCGTCGACGCCGCCGGTCGCCGCTGTTGCCCGTTCCGTCTCCCGATCCATATCCGTTCCTGATTCGCGGAATCTTCTCCATCAGATCGATTCTCCACCAGATCGATCTCTTCATCGTTGGCTTGCGCGGGCTATCGGTCGATTCGATCTCCTGCTTCTACTACCGGTCGATCTCTGCTTGGTATCGATCTCCTGCACGCGGGACTCCACGCGGGACTGCTCCACCCGATGCCCGAGGAGCTCCACGCGGGACTGCTCCACCTGACGCCCGAGGAGCACGCGGGACCGCATGCCCGCCTCCACTCGCCCGACGCGGGAGTGCTCTCCTCCCGACGCCCACCTCCACTCGCCCGACCGACGCTGCCCGACGCCCCGCCTACCTGACGCCCTGCCGCCGCCTGCTGGCCGGCGCTGCATCTCCTCCACGCGGGCCTGCACCCCCGCCCGACCACCTGACGCCCCGCTGCCGCCCTCCCCACCTGCTGGCCATCCCTGTTGGCCGGCGCTGCTCCTGATTGGATCTGAGCACAGATTCGTTTTCGTCAGATCTGAGAGTTGACCAAAAAAATTGAGCTATGTCTTCTGCATCGGGCTATGTTGCGATTCCTCGCTGCCCGGTGATCTTCGATGGTGCGAATTATCCTGATTTCGCTGCCTTTATGCGCGTTCACATGCGCGGTCTCCGTCTTTGGGGTGTGCTCTCCGGCGAGGTCTCCTGTCCGCCGTGCCCCTGCTCCTGTGGCTCCTCTTCTGCCGACGCTGATTGTTCTCGGCGTTGATGCTTCTCAGGAGGCCAAGGATGCTGCTCAGAGTGCCGATGATAGTGCTGTTGCTGCTTATGACCTGAAGTTCAAGCAGTACTCTGCTGATCTCGAGACCTATCGCCATGATCTGACTGCCTACACTCAGTGGGTCGATGAGGATGCTCGTGCTGCTGCTGTTCTCGCCTCCAGTGTTCTGCCTCGGTATGCTGCTGAGTTCATGAGTCTCCCTACTGTTGCCCAGTGGGCACATCTTCGTCAGCGCTATCAGCCGTTCGGAGATGCTCTTTACCTGTCTGTGGTTCGCCAGGAGCATGCTCTTCAGCAGGGTGATTCCACTATTGATGAGTTCTATACTCAGAGTGCTGCTATCTGGCGTCAGCTTGATTCTCTTCGTACTGCTGTTTGTGGTACATGCTCGTGCTGCCAGATTGTGCGCTCGGATTTGGAGTTTCACCGCATCTATGAGTTTCTGTCTCGGCTCCGCCAGGAGTTTGAGCCCTGGCGTGCTCAGCTGAATGCTCGTGGTCGTGTTCCGCTCTCTGAGGTGTTGTCTGAGCTTCGGGCTGAGGAGACCCGTCTCCGTGGTGCTGGTCTTCTTGCGGTTCCATCTGTGCTTGCTACTCATGGTCCTCCTATGTCGTCTGCTCCCTCGACTCAGCCGCGGTCCTCTATGCCGCCGCCGATACTACCCACTCCTCCAGGTCCGGGTCAGCTTCAGCACCAGCAGTCTCAGGGTCCGAGTCAGCACCAGCAGCCTCAGGGTCTGAGTCAGCACCAGCAGGCTCGTGGTCAGGGTCGTCGTGGTGGTTCTCTTTGTCACTGCTCTTATTGCAACATGGATGGCCACACTTGGGCCACCTGTTATACACGGGTTCCCAGTTTACGTCAGCAGCACCAGGATCGTGGGCAGTCGGCTCCTTCCGGGTCTTCAGCAGTTGCTCTCTCTGATCAGGACATTATCAGGAGTCTTCATAGTCTGCTTGCTGCTACAGGCTCTTCTTCGATGGGCACTGCTGGTTCTGTGGCTGATTCTTCCGGAACTGCGCGACCACCACCTTCTACACAGTCAGGTACGTATCCGTGGTATCTGGATTCTGGAGCTTCCTTTCATATGACCTATGAGTCTTCTTTTCTGTCCGCTCTTTGTTCTCTCCCTTCTCCTATCCGTATTTTCACGGCTGATGGTACCTCTCTTCCTGTTTCTAGTCGGGGCACCCTTTCTACTTCTTATTTTTCTGTTCCTGATATTTCTCATGTCCCTCTTCTTAAGATGAATCTGTTCTCTGCTAGCCAGCTTACTGACTCTGGTTGTCGCGTCATTCTTGATGCTGATTCTTGTGTTGTCCAGGATCGTCGCACATGGGCCCTGGTTGGAGCTGGCCCTCGCAGCCGTGACTCTTTAGGACTTTGGGAGTTAGACTGGCTTCGTGTTCCTTCCGCTGCCACTTCATCTGCCAGTTCTTCTCCGGTCATGGCCTCTGCTACCAGCTCCTTTCAACAGTGGCATCATCGTCTTGGTCACCTTTGTGACTCTCGTCTGTCTTCATTAGTTCATCGTGGTCATCTGGGGTCTATCTCAGGAGATGGGTCTTTACATTGTCAGGGCTGTAGGTTGGGCAAACAGATTCAGCTTCCCTACCCTACTAGCGCCTTTGTATCTCAGCGACCTTTTGATTTAGTTCATTCCGATGTGTGGGGTCCGGCTCCTTTCGCTTCGAAAGGGGGCCATCGCTACTATATTTTATTCATCGATGATTTTTCTCGGTACACTTGGTTGTATTTTATGCGCTCTCGTAGTGAAGTGCTCTCCATATATCAGCTTTTTGCGGCCATGGTACGCACTCAATATTCTTCCCCCATTCGTGTGTTTCGTGTTGATTCTGCTGGTGAGTATATCTCCTAGATATTGCGAGGTGTTCTTGCGGAACAGGGCACCCTTGCTCAGTTCTCCTGTCCTGGCGCACATGCCCAGAATGGCGTTGCTGAGCGTAAGCATTGCCATCTTCTTGAGACCACTCGTGCCATAATGATTGCTTCTTCTCTTCCGCCGCATTTCTGGGCTAAGGCTGTCGCTACATCGGCTTACCTCATCAATATTCAGCCTTTTGTTGCTCTACAGGGTGGCATCCCTCTTGAGCGCCTATCTGGACAGTCTCCAGACTACTCCATGCTTTGCTTGTTTGGTTGTGTTTGCTATGTTCTCCTTGCTCCTCGTGAACGTACCAAACTGACCGCTCAGTCTGTTGAGTGTGTCTTCCTTGGATACAGTGATGAGCATAAGGGCTATCGCTGTTGGGACCCCGTTGGTCGTCGGATGCGTATCTCTCGTGATGTTACTTTTGATGAGACGTGTTCTTTCTATCCTCGTCCCACCGCTGGTACCTACCCGGTGGAAGATATCTCTTTTCTTCTCTTTCCTGACACACCTCCTTCTACTCCTATTGTGTCTTCTTCAGGATCTCCTCCCCCTGATGTCTCTTCTTCTACACCGTCCTCCTCTGCTCCATCTGGTTCTCCTAGTTCTCCTTGTTATTCGGAGTCTTCCTCTGCTATTCCTTCTTCTTCATCGTCGTCTCCTGAGTCGTCTTCCTCTGACGAGCTTCCTTCTACTCGTCCTGTTCGTCAGCGTCGTGCCCCCAACCGTTACTCTCCTAGTCAGTATGGTCTTTCTGTTGCCTCCGAGCTGACTTCTTATCGGGATGCTGAGCATCATCCTGAATGGCAGCTGGCCATGGCTGAGGAGATTGCTGCGCTTGAGCGCACTGGCACCTAGGATCTTGTTTCTCCTCCTCCCGGTGTTCGTCCTATCACGTGTAAGTGGGTCTATAAGATTAAGACCCGCTCTGATGGATCTCTTGAGCGCTATAAAGCGCATCTTGTGGCTCGTGGTTTTCAGCAGGAGCATGGTCGTGACTATGATGAGATGTTTGCTCATGTGGCTCATATGACCACTGTGCGTACTCTTCTTGTTGTTGCTTCTGTTCGTCACTGGTCTGTGTCCCAGCTTGATGTTCAGAATGTCTTTCTCAATGGTGAGTTGAGTGAGGAGGTTTATATGCAGCCTCTGTAGGGGTTCGTAGCATGGAAAACAAAAATTTCCTACCGCATACAAACAAACAAGCCAAGATCTATCTACTAGATTGTAGCAACGAGTCGATGGAATAACTCACCCGCGAAGATTCCAAAGTGTTTAACGAGAGCGGATTCTCGTGGGTGATGTAGTCGTACTCTTGCCGATCTCAAGATCGCGTAGACGATCCTTCCGGCGCTGCGTTCCGGCAGCGCTCCCGCAGTCGGTCACACGTTCGGTACTCGATGAAGACCTTCCTCTCCCTTATTCCAGCAGGCAGCAGAGGTTGTAGCACTCTCCTTGTGATTCCGGCAGCACGACGGTGTGGTACCGGAAGTAGAGGGGAGATCTCGCAGGGCTTCGCCTTAAGTCGGAGCGAGTATGGTGGACTATGAGAGAGGCCTGAGTGATCTAGGGTTTAGACACACCAAGGAGAGAGGGCTAGGCCGACGGCTAGGGCTTGGGGAAGCCCAAACTCAGCGGCTAGGGCAAACCCTAGGGGCGGCGGCGACTTGGTGGAGGCTGGCGGCTAGGGCTAGGGTTTAGAGGAGAGAGGTGTGTGTGTCTTGGAGGGGCAGCCCTGCCCCTCCTTATATAGGTGGGAGGGCGCGGCCAAGGGGAGGGGAGTCCCTTGCCAACTCGGCTTCCAAGGCCGGCGGTGGAGGGAGAGGGACTTCCTCCCCAAGTAGGTTTCCTACTCTCCCTCCACCAAGCAAACTTGCCGTTTGACTTTTCAAATTGGCGTTTGACTTTTCAAACTAGGATTTGATTTATCCCTTTATTTTGCTCAGCGATGACACCTAGTACATGATGCAACCATTCCAACTTGTTATGACACATTCATGTACCCTTCCCCTCCGAAGTGCCAGACCTTCCGGAACCTTCTAGAACATTCCCGATGAAAACACCGGAACCATTCTCCAACCCCGAAACAGGACTTTCCTTATATGAATCTTATTCTCCGGACCATTCCGGATCTCCTCGTGATATCCGGATCCCATCCGAGACTTCAAACAACATTCGGTCTCTTACTCATCATTCCATAACTACTCAATAACATCGAATCCTTAAGTGTGTCTCCCTACGGTTCGTGAATTATGCGGACATGATCGAGACACTTCTCCGATCAATAACCAATAGAGGAATCTGGAAATTCATATGGCTCCCACATATTTCTACGATTACTTTGCGATCGAATGAACCACTTACATACTATACCAATTTCCCTTTGTCTCACGATAGTTTACTTATCCGAGGTTTTGATCGTCGGTATCTTTGCATACCTAGTTCAACCTCGTTACTGATAAGTACTCTTTTCTCGTTCCCGTGATATGTGATCCCTTGTGAGCCAGTTACATGCTTGCAAGCCAATTGGATGACATTCCACCGAGAGGGCCCAGAGTATATCTACCCGTCATATGGATGGACAAATCCCACTCTTGATCCATGTGTCTCAACCAATACTTTCCGAACACTCAATGCCACCTTTATAACCACCCAGTTACGGTGTGGTGTTTGATGTCATCAAAGCATCCTTCCGATGATGGTGATATGCATGATCTCATGGTCGAAGGAATTAGGTTACTATATATCAGAAAGCATATAGCAATTGAACTATTAAAATGACTTGATCTTTATGCTATGCTTATTTATAGGAGTATGTCCATCATACCATTCTCCTAACGATATGATCTTGTTGTTAATAACATCTCAATGTTCATGATAGGGAAACCACAATCATTTATTAACCAACAAGCTAGTATTATGAAGAGGCTTTACTAGGGACTCTAATTTAGTTTACAAATCACACAAGTATTAATGTTTCCTTGTTAATACTATTATAGCATGAATGCAAACATTTATCATAAACACAAAGATATAATAATAACTATATTTATTATTGCCTCTAGGGCATATCTCCAACAGTCTCCCACTTGCACTAGAGTCAACTAATCTAGATTACATGGTAATATACCGAACACCCATGGCAGTTTGGTGTTGGTCATGTTTTGCCCTCGGGAGAGGTTTAGTCAACGGATCCGCCACATTCAGATCTGTGTGTACTTTGCAAATCTTTATGTCACCATCTTGGACATGTTCTCGAATAGCGTGAAAACATAGCTTGATGTGCTTCAACTTCTTGTGTGACCTTGGTTCTTGCGCATTGGCTATGGCGCCCATGTTATCACAATAGATAGACATTGGGTCCAGCGCACTTGGAACCACACCGAGCTCTATAATGAACTCCTTCATCCATATCGCTTCTTGTGAAGCCTCCGAAGCAGCTATGTATTCTGATTCAGTTGAAGATCTCGCCACAACGCTTTGCTTTGCACTCCTCCAGCTAACTGCTGCACCATTCAAAGTAAATACGTATCCGGATTGAGATTTAGAATCATCCGGATCGGTGTTCCAACTAGCATCGGTGTAACCATTAACAACAAGCTGTTCATCACCTCCATAATAAAGAACCATATCCTTAGTTCTTCTCAAGTACTTAAGGATGTTTTTTACCGCTGTCCAATGATCCACTCCTGGATCACTTTGATATCTGCTAGTCAAACTAACAGCATATGCAATGTCGGGTCTAGTACATAGCATGGCATACATTAGAGATCCTATGGCTGAGGCATAGGGAGTCTTACTCATCCTTTCTCTATCTTCTGCCATCGCTGGACTTTGAGTTTTACTCAAGGTCGTATTGGGCAACATGGGCAAGAACCCTTTCTTGCTATCTTCCATTCCAAACCTCTTTAGAACTTTGTCCAAATATGTACTTTGTGACAATGATATTAGGCGTCTCGATCTATCTCTATAAATCTTTATGCCTAATATGTAAGCTGCTTCGCCAAGATTTTTCATTGAAAAACTATTATTCAAATATTCCTTGACACTATTAAGAAGGTCTACATCATTCTCAATCAACAATATGTCATCTACATATAGTATTAAGAATGCTACAGAGTTCCCACTCACTTTCTTGTAAATACAAGCTTCTCCATAAGCTTGTATAAAACCAAAACTTTTGATTACTTTATCAAAACGTTGATTCCAACTTCGGGATGCTTGCTTCAATCCATATATGGACCGTTCAAGTTTGCATACCTTGTTAGCATCTTTAGGATCGACAAAACCTTTGGGTTGCATCATATACAACTCTTCATCAATGTCTCCATTGAGGAACGTTGTTTTGACATCCATCTGCCATATCTCATAATCATAATATGCAGCGATTGCTAACATAATCCTCATAGACTTTAGCTTCGCTACTGGTGAGAAAGTCTCATCGTAGTCAACTCCTTGAATTTGTCGAAACCCTTTTGTGACAAGTCGAGCTTTATAGACAGTTACATTACCATCAGCTCTTCTTGAAAATCCATTTGTTCTCGACAGCCTTCCGGCCGTCCGGTAAGTCCACCAAAGTCCATACTTGGTTTTTCTACATGGATCCAATTTCGGATTTCATGGTTTCTTGCCGTTTATTGGAATCTGGGCTCATCATCGCTTCCTCATATGTCGCAGGGTCATCGGTGTTGTCCACCAACATGACACTCATAACGGGATCATACCAATCAGGAGTGGTACGAGTTCTCGTTGACCCGCGAGGCTCTGCAGCAACTTCAACCGAAGTTTCATGATCATCATCATTAGCTTCCTCTCTTATTTGTGCAGGCACCACAGGAACTTCTTCTGGTGCTGCGCTACTCGCAAGTTCGAGAGAAGTTTCGACCACCTCGTCGAGTTCTACTTTCCTTCCAGTCACTTCTTTCGAGAGAAATTCCTTCTCTAGAAAGGATCCATTCTTGGCAACGAAGATTTTGGCTTCGGATCTATGATAGAAGGTATACCCAATAGTTTCCTTTGGGTATCCTATGAAGACGCATTTTTCCCCTTTGGGTTTAAGCTTGTCCAGCTGTAACTTCTTTACATAGGCTTCGCAACCCCAAACTTTAAGAAACGACAATTTAGGTTTCTTCTCAAACCATAATTCATACGATGTCGTTTCAACGGATTTAGATGGTGCCCTATTTAAAGTGAATGCGGATGTTTCTAATGCATAACCCCAAAATGATAGCGGTAAATCTGTAAGTGACATCATAGAACGAACCATATCTAAGAGAGTTCGATTACGACATTCAGACACACCATTACGCTGTGGTGTTCCCGGCGGTTTCAATTGTGAAAGTATTCCGCATTTCTTCAAATGCTCGCCAAACTCGTAACTTAGATATTCACCTCCACGATCAGAACGTAGAAATTTAATCTTCTTGTTACGTTGATTCTCCACCTCACTTTGAAATTCCTTAAACTTCTCGAAAGTTTCGGACTTATGTTTCATGAAATAGATATACCCATATCTACTCAAGTCATCCGTGAAGGTAAGAACATGACGATAACCACCGCGCGATGCTACACTCATTGGACCACACACATCGGTATGTATGATTTCCAATAAGTCCGTAGCTCGCTCCACCATACCAGAAAATGGAGTCTTAGTCATTTTACCCATCAGACATGCTTCGCATCTTTCAAGTGATTCGAAATCAAGTGATTCAAGAAGTCCATCAGAATGGATTTTCTTCATACGCTTCACTCCAATGTGACCAAGACGACAGTGCCACATATAGGTCGAGTTATCGCTCGATTTCAAACGTTTAGCTTCAATGTTATTAATATGTGTATTTCCACTATCGAGATTCAATAAGAATAGACCATCTATCAAAGGTGCATGTGCATAAAACATATTACTCATATAAATCAAACAACCATTATTCTCGGACTTAAACAAGTAACCGTCTCGCAATAAACAAGATCCCGATATAATGTTCATGCTTAACGCAGGCACCAAATAACAATTATTTAAGTATAAAACTAATCCCGATGGTAGATGAAGAGGTAGCGTGCCGACCGCGATCACATCAACCTTTGATCCATTTCCTACGCGCATCGTCACCTCGTTCTTCGCTAGCTTCCGTTTATTCTGCAATACCTGTTTCGAGTTACAAATATGAACAACCGAACCAGTATCAAATACCCAGGCACTACTACGAGTACTAGTGAGATACACATCAATAACATGTATATCGGATATACCCTTCTTCTTGATGTTGCCGTTCTTCAAATCTGCCAAGTACTTTGGGCAATTCCGCTTCCAATGACCTTCTCCCTTGCAGTAAAAGCACTCAGTATCAGGCTTAGGTCCAGCCTTGGTCTTCTTCGTCGGTGCGGTAACTTTCTTACCACCCTTCTTGAAGTGTCCCTTTTGCTTAGACTTGCCTTTCTTGAATTTGGTGGTTTATTGACCATCAACACTTGGTGCTCTTTCTTGATCTCCACTTCTGCAGATTTTAACATGGAGAAGAGTTCTAGCAACTGCTGTTCATGCTTTGCATATTGTAGTTCGTCACAAAGTTCTTGTAACTTGGTGGTAGTGATTGGAGGACACGGTAAATCCCCAAAGCATTAGGAATCACTATACCCAAGCTTTGGAGTTTGTTTGCGTGCCCAGACATCTTAAGCACATGCTCACTGACGAAGCTGCCCTCTTCCATCTTGCAGTTAAAGAACTTTTCAGAAGCCTCATAGCTCTCAACTGCCGCGTGAGTCTCAAAAATCAATTTGAGTTCACGGACAATATCATGTGGGTCAAAATTCTCAAACCTTTTTTGAAGCTCCGATTCTAAACCATACAAGATAGCACACTGAACTGTGGAGTACTGATTCTTTTGAGCGAGGAAAACATTCTTTACTTCATCGGTAGTAGTAGCTGCAGGCGGGTCACCCAGCGGTGCATCCAGCACATAGGTCAAATTACCAACATTGAGGACAATCCTCAAATTGCGGAACCAAGCCGCGAAGTTGCTTCCATTGTTTTTCAACTTTTCTTTCTCTAGGAATGCATTAAAATTGATGGTAGGGGCCGCCATTGATCTACAACATATTTGCAATAGTTTAGACTAAGTTTATGACAAATTGAGTTATAATTAATAGTTAAATTAATCTAGGTGAACTCCCACTCAAAACAATATCCCTCACATTGTTTTAGTGATCACATGAACCAAATCCACCACATCAAAACCGATCATCACGAGAGTTGATATAGCTTCAATGGCGAACAATCGACATGTTCATCATATCTACTATATGATTCATGCTTTAACTTTCGGTGATCCGTGTTCCGAGACCATGTCTGTACATGCTAGGCTCGTCAAGATCAAACCTTAGCTTCCGCATGAGCAAATCTGGCCTGCTCACGTTGTATACACTTGCAGAATCTAACACACCCGATCATCACGTGGTGCTTCGAAACAACAAGCTTTAGCAACGGTGCTTACTAAGGATGAACACTTTAGAACTTGAAATTCGTGTGCATGAGGGATCATCTTATAATGTTACCGTCGTTAACTAAGCAATACAAGATGCATAAAGGATTAACATCACATGCAATTCATAATATGTGATATGATATGGCCTTCCTTCTTTGTGCTTCCGATCTCCATCTTCAAGCACGAACATGATATCCATCATCACCGGCATTGCATCAAGGTCAATGACGCTGCTCCATGGTTGTCGTCCACCGGCTTCAACTATTACAACTACTTCGAATAGACATGCGGGTCTTAACATAAATTAAAGACAACCATATGGCTCCTGCCGGTTGCCAACTTACAATAAGGAACATTGCATACATCAAATATAATCACAATCATGGCCATATCACATCACAGCACACCCCTGCAAAACAAAGTTAGACGCCTCTAATTTCTTTGCATATTTTACGTGGTTTGGGGCTTTCAATAAGTGTCGATCTAACTTACGAACAAGAACCACAACGTTGATGTTTGAACTATCAAGTGCCTGTTATAAATTGGATCTATACTATAATGGGAGAGACAGACACCCGCAAAGTCACTTATGCAATACAAGTTGCATGTTGAGCGTGGAGCAAGTCTCATGAACGATGTCATGTAAGGTTAGCCCAGGCCGCTTCATCCCATCATACCGCAAGATGCAAAGTACACAAGAAGCAATTGATAATAAAAGCACCACCACCCATAATGACCATTGTGTTCTACTCGTGCAACAGATCTACATATAGACACGACTCTGATACCACTGTAGGGGTTCGTAGCATGGAAAACAAAAAATTTCTACCGCATACAAACAAACAAGCCAAGATATATCTACTAGATTGTAGCAACGAGTCGATGGAATAACTCACCCTCGAAGATTCCAAAGTGTTTAACGAGAGCGGATTCTCGTGGGTGATGTAGTCGTACTCTTGCCGATCTCAAGATCACGTAGACGATCCTTCCGGCGCTGCGTTCCGGCAGCGCTCCCGTAGTCGGTCACACATTCGGTACTCGATGAAGACCTTCCTCTTCCTTGTTCCAGCAGGCAGCGGAGGTTGTAGCACTCTCCTCGCGATTCCGGCAACACGACGGCGTGGTACCGGAAGTAGAGGGGAGATCTCGCAGGGCTTCGCCTTAAGCCGGAGCGAGTATGGTGGACTATGAGAGAGGCCTCGGTGATCTAGGGTTTAGACACACCAAGGAGAGAGGGCTAGGCCGACGGCTAGGGCTTGGGGAAGCCCAAACTCGGCGGCTAGGGCACACCCTAGGGGCGGCGGCGACTTGGTGGAGGCCGGCGGCTAGGGCTAGGGTTTAGAGGAGAGAGGTGTGTGTCTTGGAGGGGCAGCCCTGCCCCTCCTTATATAGGTGGGAGGGCGCGGCCAAGGGGAGGGGAGTCCTTCCCCAAATCGGCTTCCAAGGCCGGCGGTGGAGGGAGAGGGACTTCCTCCCCGAGTAGGTTTCCTACTCTCCCTCCACCAAGCAAACTTGTCGTTTGACTTTTCAAATTGGCGTTTGACTTTTCAAACTAGGATTTGATTTATCCCTTTATTTTGCTCAGCGATGACACCTAGTACATGATGCAACCATTCCAACTTGTTATGACACATTCATGTACCCTTCCCCTCCGGAGTGCCGGACCTTCCGGAACCTTCTAGAACATTCCCGAGGAAAACACCGGAACCATTCTCCAACCCCGAAACAAGACTTTCCTTATATGAATCTTATTCTCCGTACCATTCCGGATCTCCTCGTGATATCTCGGATCCCATCCGAGACTTCGAACAACATTCGGTCTCTTACTCATCATTCCATAACTACTCAATAACATCGAACCCTTAAGTGTGTCTCCCTACGGTTCGTGAATTATGCGGACATGATCGAGACACTTCTCCGATCAATAACCAATAGAGGAATCTAGAAATTCATATGGCTCCCACATATTTCTACGATTACTTTGCAATCGAATGAACCACTTACATACGATACCAATTTCCCTTTGTCTCACGATAGTTTACTTATCCGAGGTTTTGATCGTCGGTATCTCTGCATACCTAGTTCAACCTCGTTACTGATAAGTACTATTTTCTCGTTCCCGTGATATGTGATCCCTTGTGAGCCAGTCACATGCTTGCAAGCCAATTGGATGACATTCCACCGAGAGGGCCCAGAGTATATCTATCCGTCATATGGATGGACAAATCCCACTCTTGATCCATGTGTCTCAACCAATACTTTCCGAACACTCAATGCCACCTTTATAACCACCCAGTTACGGTGTGGTGTTTGATATCATCAAAGCATCCTTCCGGTGATGGTGATATGCATGATCTCATGGTCGAAGGAATTAGGTTACTATGTATCAAAAATCATATAGCAATCGAACTATTAAAACGACTTGATCTTTATGCTACGCTTATCTATAGGAGTATGTCCATCATACCATTCTCCTAACGATATGATCTTGTTGTTAATAACATCTCAATGTTCATGATAGGGAAACCACAATCATTTATTAACCAACAAGCTAGTATTATGAAGAGGCTTTACTAGGGACTCTAATTTAGTTTACAAATCACACAAGTATTAATGTTTCCTTGTTAATACTATTATAGCATGAATGCAAACATTTATCATAAACACAAAGATATAATAATAACTATATTTATTATTGCCTCTAGGGCATATCTCCAACAGCCTCCTCCTGGCTATTCTGTTCTCGAGGGGATGGTTTGTCGTCTTCGACGTTCTCTTTATGGCCTCAAACAGGCCCCTCGTGCCTGGTTTGAGCGCTTTGCTTCTGTCGTGACTGCTGCTGGTTTCTCCCCTAGTGCTCATGATCCAGCGCTGTTTGTTCACACTTCTTCTCGTGGACGCACTCTTCTTCTTCTCTATGTTGATGATATGATCATTACTGGTGATGATCCTGAGTATATCACCTTTGTTAAGGCTCGTCTTCGTGATCAGTTTCTTATGACTAATCTTGGTCCTCTTTGATACTTTCTTAGAATTGAGGTTTCCTCCACTTCTGATGGCTTTTACATCTCTCAGGAAAAGTATATTCAGGATCTTCTTGCTCGTGCTACTCTTGGGGATGAGCGCACTGTTGAGACCCCTATGGAGCTTAATGTTAAGCTTCAACCTACTGATGGTGATCCTCTTTCTGATCCGACGCGTTATCGTCATCTTGTTGGGAGTCTTGTTTATCTTGCTGTCACTCGTCCTGACATCTCTTATCCTGTTCATATTCTGAGTCGGTTTGTTTCTGCTCCTACCACTGTTCACTATAGTCATCTTCTCCGTGTTCTTTGTTATCTTCGTGGTACGATCACTCATCGCCTCTTCTTTCCTCGTTCCAGCTCCCTCTAGCTCCAGTGCTATTCGAACACTACGTGGGCGAGTGATCCTTCAGATCGTCGTTCACTTTCTGCTTACTGTGTGTTTCTTGGTGGTTCGCTCATTGCTTGGAAGACGAAGAAACAGAAAACGATTTCCCGTTCGAGTGTTGAGGCTGAGTTGCGTGCTATGGCCTTATTGACTGCTGAGGTGACCTGGTTACGGTGGTTACTTGCGGATTTTGGGGTCTCTATTACCACACTCACTCTGGTTTTGTCTGACAGTACATGTGCTATTAGTGTTGCACGTGATCCGGTCAAGCATGAGCTTACCAAGCATATTGGTGTTGATGCTTTCTATACACGTGCTCAGGTGCAGGCTCAGGTTATTGCGCTTCAGTATGTGCCTTCAGATTTACAGTTGGCAGATTTCTTCACGAAGGCACATACCAGAGCGCAGCATGATTTCTTACTCTCCAAACTCAGTGTTGTGGATCCACCATGAGTTTGAGGGGGGTGTTAGATGTATATATATTTGTATTGTAGTTTCCCCATTTGTTAGGGGCTTCCTGCATATTCACACCTGTACATGTATTATATATTGTGGCCTTTGGCCCCCAAAGGAATACAAGTTGCATATTCCTGACACGTAGTACGTCTTGTGCAGCTAATCTAGGAGTGCTCTGCAGCCGACAACCAAACCATTGTCGACAAAGATCTTGAAGATCACGAGTCTTTTTATAGCGAGTTTTGACCTAGAGATCTGATACCGCCACCTGCTGCATCTTTGTTGGCTTGGTTGTCGTTGTCATCACAAAATGCTTTACTATTGGTAACCACCTCCATATCCTATTCCTTAGACTTGGTATTTTCGTGGGAACTTTTCTCTTCTTACTTCTCTACGTTGCAAAACATGACACACGATTCAAAATATTTGATAACAAACAAAATAAACGAACATGATAGTACTTTCAACTCACTTGATCCAATGATGTGCATCCCTTAGTATAGAGGTGATGGAGATTTGTCATATACTTCATATCATCGACAAAGTTCCGTGTAATTAGGAAGGTAAGAGTCTGTATATTGTACAATAGAAATACGATCCAATATAGAAAATGCGGTCCAATATATAGACCGATATGCCTACTTAATGTGAGTTTTAAGGTTTTCACAAAGGTAGCCACAAATCGCATCACGGAGATTGCGAAAAAGTTAGACCCACAAAGATTACTTTCATGCATGGACGTCATATCCTAGAGGGGGTTGTTGTGTTGCATGAAACCATCTATGATTTTCATAGGAAGGAAATGGATTGTGTTCTTTTTAAAATTGATTTCAAGAAGTCGTATGATAAAGTAAAATGGTTCTTCTTGCAATAGGCGCTGCACATGAAAGGATTTGCGCCACAATGGTGTAAATTAATTGAACTTCTCATTCAAGGAGGAAGTTTGGTCACAAAGGTTAATGATGATATTGGTCATTATTTCCAAAATAGAAAGAGCTTGAGATAGGGTGACCCGTTTTCCCCGATGCTCTTTAACATTATTGTAGATATGTTGGCCATTTAATAGCTAGAGATAAAGAAGATTTCCAAGCTAGAGGGCTTATCCATCATCTTATTGAAGGAGGTGTTTCAATTCTGCAATATGATGACGATACAATTTTGTTCATGGAATATGATTCTTTCAAAAAGTTATTAATATGAAGCTAATATTATGCATTTTCGAACAACTACCTGGTCTAAAGATTATTTTTTACAAAAGTGAGATCTTTAATTTCAGAAAGGCTAAAGAGGAGGAGGAACAATACACACAATTGTTTGGTTGTGTATCTGGATCTCTTCCCTTTAGATACTTGGGTGTAGCTATTCGCTATAGGAAACTTAAGAATTATGATTGGTATCCAGTTAAAATCCACTTTGAAAGTAAGCTTGGCTGATGGCGAGCAAGATGCTATCATATAGAAGTACCTAAAGGGGTACGAACGTGTCTTGACTTTTACAGATCATGATTTTTTTTGACAAAGTGAAGATAGTAAATAGAAATATCAGTTAACTAAATGGAATATTATATGTAGACCAAAATATCAGGGTGGACTAACTGTTGAAGTATTTGACGTTAAGAACAAATGTTTACTCGGCAACTCGCTGTTTAAGTTGCTTATGATGAGAAGTTGTGGCAGGAGTTGCTACATAACAAATATATGTCCCAAAGTCCTTGGCTCATGTGCAAAGTAAACCTACCGACTCACCATTCTGAAAAGGACTTATGAGAGTTAAGGATAATTTCTTTAGCACATGACATTTCAAAATTAGTGATGGGACTATGGTTAGATTTTGGGAAGACACTTGGTTATGCTTAACACCACCATTAGCACAAGAGTACCCTTCTTTATATAACATTGTGCAAAGAAAGCATGTTACTGTTGCAAATGTGATGTCGTCGGTTCCCTTAAATATTAATTCCAGGTGGCAACTGGCAGGTAATAAGTGGAATTCATGGATACTCTTATGCCGACATTTGATGGGGGTTATCCTTAAGTAATGAGATGGATAAATTTATATGGAAATTGACATCTTCGTGAGAATTTTCTGTTAAATCCATGTATGATGATTTTAATGGACCCGTAGTTTTCCTTTAAATCCATGTATGCTGATTTTAATGGACCCGTAGATGGGGGTTTCACTCCCCCTTCTAAAAAAAATACTTTGGGAACCCGTAGTTTTTCCTTTTAATCCAATTTAGAAAAGTAGGAGAAGCAAACCTTAGCTTGGAACCTATAATTATTTTATTAAAAAATAAAACTTTTCACCTAAAAGTGCTCAAATAAATAATATGCAAGACAAAAACTTAAATTCAATTGCCAACGGAAAGTAGTCCTCCTCGTTGCACTAAACTAGGGGGACATTAGCCCCCTCCCCGGCGCTCGTTCTACGCAACTAAATGCATGGTGTGTGGTAGAAGCATATATAAAGCCAGAGCTTCAGTTTACACTTAAACTACAACTTCATAGTATCATAGTATGTACAATTCTCCAGCAGGTCTTTAACAGTTTGGGGTAGTGACGTACCTGATATGATCATTGATCAATGAGGCACGCGCCTTCTTATTTGTAACCTTGCTAGTAATCCACTACAACGCAAGGTAGATCCAAAAAGACTTTGATTATTAAAATTACAGTAGGAGGAGGCACTCACCTTGTTTTATGTTTGGTAATATGCAACAAAAGCTGCAATAGAGTCCTCAGACAACTCTAGAAAATATATTTAGGTATTGGAGGTAACGATGATCCACATGCTTCCTCTAATGGATAACAAGCCCTTGTGTCAAACTCAACCACATCATCACAATCTGACCAACCCTCGGAGCTCGGATCTAAGAAACGTTGGAAGGCATTGGACACCTAGCCGACGGTGAAAAAGAGTGAATAGTACATTGATTTTACATCGGAATTGAGAGGAACATAGATGGCCTGATATTCATATCGCTCCGTAAACATAATGGTAGTGCTAGTCGAGGGGATGCGTGAACGGCGGCTATGCCATGGCAGGAGGTCATAGGCCCACGAAGCTAACATACTGTTTAAAATTGCAAGATCATGAGAAAGAATGACTATTGACCGTGGTGAACGGAAGGTGCATAAGAGGTGGAGACAGAGAAAAATAAGATGAAGTTGAAGTGGCCACGGGGACTAGAAACCGCAGCAATAACGATGACTTCTAGACTGATACAAGAACGGTGGCCTCTCGGCGCAAATTCCATCACTGAATAGTATTTGATACGATCTCTAAAAAATCTAATGACGACGAGATTCACCAATGAACATGAAAAATCAGTAGTGTGGGCCACTATTTATTAATAGACTATTCGAAGTTAAACAAATTTATTTTTTCTTTTCACCTTTTTAAGGTAATGTATTCATATGTTCATATATGAATGTGATCCTAGCATTCATGAACATAATTTTTAAAATATATAAAAATTCTTAGGACACGTTTGATCATTTCTTTAATCAAAATATTTATAGTTTTAATTTGTTTAACTATTATTGGTACTTCAATATTTCCTTATTTTAGCAAATATATAAATATTTTCCTTGATGCATGAACATTAATTTTGCAACACGTGATAATTTATTTCCAATTCGAGAACACTTATTTGATACACTTTAAATTTTATTTTAGGTTTGTATTCTTATTAAACGCTTTCTATTTTTTTCCAAGATAACTATTTTCTAGAGAAAATATGCGCAATACATAAAAAATGTATGTATTAACGGGCCACGGGCTGCAAATAGAAGCCCCGCTTTAGTTGGGTGAGCTATATATAGTTTTAGTCCCACGTCTTGCACCGCATGAGCATTTTAGTCCCACATTTTGTAAAATAAGCGGTATTAGTCCTACAACTTGCAAACCGAGAGCATTTTAGTCCAAGAGGTGCGGGACAAGGCTGGGCGTGCACGGCGCGGTGGTCCTTGCTCCCAGTGCTCCTCCTCACCGCCACGGCCAGCGTGTCGAATGTTGTGTCGACATGCACGCCGCCTTGACCGACAAGATCGGGCTTGCTCCCGAGCACGGTTGTTTTCTTCTTTGTCTTACAAGTCCGCGTTTCCTCGCCTCCAGCATCTCGGCCAAGATCTTGCCAAGTGCAAGTCCGCCGGCCGTCTCGGTATTTTTCGGCCTCGCGTTCATCCCATCCTCAAGTCTGGTTCAATTGGGTACGCCTCTGTACGTTGATAAGATACGCACCATAGCTCCACTGGTTCGTTCCCTCCTTCCTCCAGTCGAGACATCCGGTGCTTGATTCCCCTTGGCAAATAAAGCCAGTTTTTCTTGTTCCTCGGCCGTGGTAATCAGCACATAAGAAAGCACAGTCCTAATTAATAACATGCAACTCTGTGTGATTGGACGGCAGGCACGTTTGTTCGGACGTTCTGATCATGAGTTCGATTCACCAATATGTTGGTGTAGTTTTTTTCGGGCCTGACAGGTCGGAGCCGCATTTTACACATCGAAAACAAGTCGTGGGACTAAAATGCAAAAAGCGTGGTTAAGATAGCTCCAACGTTGAGGAATCGGTCAAACTTTATGAAATTTGATTAAATTGGACTAAAATGCTTTTGGATTGCAAGTTGTGGGACTATAATAGTTGCTCATTTTACAAGATGTGGGACTAAAAGTGTATATACCTCTAGTTAGGTCCCATCTGTTCCTGAAAAAATTATAAGTTGGGCCTGATCTATGCTCCCTGTCCACCCCCTCGTCCCCGTCCAACCGCCCATCTTTCTTAGACTAACAACCCCAGACCAATTCTCTTCTGCATTGCACTCAGCTGGTGTTTCCCTTTGTCTGTGAGTGTGTTCTTGTGAGCTGGGAGCTGTGAGAGCAACAATGGCTGAGTTTGTAATCAGGCCGCTGGTCTCCATGTTGATGGGGAAGGGATCCAACTACCTTCTGAAGCAGTACAAGGTGATGGATGGCATGGAGAAGGAGCGTGAGATCCTGGAGCGCAAGCTTCTGGCCATCTTGGACATCATCGAAGATGCGGAAGAGAAAGGAGCTCACCGACCTGGAGTGAATGCTTGGCTCACAGCGCTCAAGAAGGTGGCCTATGAGGCGAATGATTTGTTTGACGAGTTCAAGTACGAGGCGCTCCGCGTGACGCCAAGGCGAAGGGACACTACAGGAAGCTTGGCTTTGACATCGTAAGCCTCTTCCCTGCTCACAACCCCATTATATTTCGTTACAGAATGGGCAAGAAGCTGTGCAGGATTGTGCACATCATTGATGTCCTTGTCACAGAGATGAATGCCTTTGGATTCAGAAACCAGCAGCAAACACCACCTTTGAAGCAGTGGCGCATTACAGATTCCATAATAATTGACTCAGAGAAGGATATTGTCAGCAGGTCCAGACACGCAGAGAAGAAGAAGATAGTGGATATATTGATTGATCAAGCTAGCGACAGGGATCTCACTGTCCTTCCCATTGTTGGAATGGGTGGGCTGGGCAAGACCACCTTTGCTCAGCTTGTCTACAATGACCCTGAAATCAAGGAGTATTTCCAGCTCCAGAGGTGGTGTTTTGTGTCAGATGATTTTGATGTTGCTAAGATTGCAAATAGCATCTGTCAGACCAGTGAGAATGATCGTGAAAGTGTGTTGCAGAACCTTCAAAAGGAAGTAAGTGGGAAGAGATGCCTTATTGTGTTGGATGATGTATGGAATGAAGATGCTGATAAGTGGGAAAAACTCAAGACCTGCCTGAAGCACGGTGGCAAGGGGAGTGCAATACTGACAACCACTCGTAAAGCAAAAGTAGCTCAAATTATGAAGATGTCTAGTGATGATAGCCATAATCTTGAAGATCTGCATAAAGTGTTTCTAAAGGAAATATTTGAGAATAGAGCGTTCTGTTTGCAAAAACCAAACACTGCTGAGCTAAGTGACATGGTTGAAAAGATTGTGGACAGATGCTGGGGCTCGCCTTTAGCTGCCAAAGCCTTCGGATCTATGTTGAGTAACAAGACTAGCATGAAAGAATGGATGGATGTACTGAACAGAAGCAACACTTGCAATGAGAAGACAGGAATTTTACCCATACTCAGGCTCAGCTATGATGACTTGCCGTCACACATGAAACAGTGCTTTGCTTTTTGTGCTGTATTTCCTAAAGATTACGAGATTGATGTGGAAACTTTAATCCAGCTATGGATGGCACATGATTTCGTACCACTGAAGGAAGGTGACCATCTTGAAAAGGTGGGCAAAGAAATTTTTGATGAGCTAACTTGGAGGTCATTCTTTCAAGATGTCAAGCAAACCCCTACAAAAGGCAGGAATGAGCTCCGTTTTAGAACAGTATGCAACATACATGATCTTATGCATGACATTGCCTTGTCTGTTATGGGAAACGATCGCGTTACCATAATTGGTAAGCCTAATCAAAAGGAGATGTTGGCAGCAGGCCCTACTCGCCACCTGTTCACATCATATCATTATATTGGAACTCTTTTGGATGATTATCTGAAGGAGCCGCTCTATCTGAAGAAACATTATCCAGCCCTCCAGACACTGTTGTATCCAGACATGGGCACAAGTGTGTCTCATGGATCAGCACCACACTGGACCAAGTACAGTCATCTGCGAGCACTAAAATTCACTCGAGTGACAAATCTTCCTCTCCGACCAAGGTACTTACATCACCTGAGGTATCTCGATCTCTCAAACAACTGGAAAATCAAAGAGCTTTCCAAGGAAATAAGCATACTGTATAATCTACAGACTCTTAACATTTCCAATTGTGGGAATCTTGTTCGACTTCCAAACACTATGAAGTATATGACAAATCTCTGTCACCTCTACACTAATGGATCCAGATCATTGGAGTGCATGCCTCCAGACCTCGGGCAACTCACTTCTCTATGCAGTCTAACATATTTTGTGGTGGGTTCTAGTCCTGGCTGTAGCACTATTGGAGAACTACGGGACTTAGATATTGGCGGTGAATTAGTGCTATCTCATCTTGATTATGTAACTCAAGAGCATGCAAAAGCATCCAGCTGCCTTGGAAATAAAGACAAACTCACACATTTATCTCTCGAATGGAACGATGACAGCACGGAGGAACTGGACCGGCACAGGAATGTGCTTGATGCTCTTAAACCTCATGCTTCCCTGGAGTTTCTAGGTATACACTGCTACAGGGGTACTGGCTTCCCGACATGGGTGACAAGTCTTGCTTTTCTGCAGAATTTGACCGAGCTCCACCTAGATGGTTGTATAAAGTGTGAGGAATTTCCGCAGTTTGGTCAATTTAAGGCACTTGAGGTTCTTGTTTTGAAAAGGTTGAACAAATTGCAAAGTCTATGCAGTCACAGTTCATCTGCAGCATTTCCAGCACTAAAAAACCTCACATTAGAAAACTTGGAGATTTTTGAGAGATGGGCGGCGACAGAAGGAGAAGAATTAACATTTCCTGTACTCGAGAATGTTGAAATTAAGAACTGCCCAAAGCTAACAACTCTGCCTGAAGCACCAAAACTCAAAGTCATAAGGCTAGAAGAAGACAAGGTTCAACTATCGTTATCAATACTTAGATCTAGGTACATGTCATGCTTGTCTAAGGTATTCCTGTCTGCCACTAATACAGAAGTAACACCAGCACCGAAGCTTGACCAAGATCGTGAAGTGTCTATTACAGAAATGGCTTTGTGTGGTTGCAACTTTTTGTTCCCCTCGAGTCCAATGCAGCCAATCGTTGTGGTCTGGAAATGGTTTGGTCAGCTTATGGATTCGGTAATCGAATCTTGTGATATACTTATCTACTGGCCTGAAGAAGAGTTCCGATGTTTGGTAACATTGAAGAGATTTCGCATTGAGAATTGCAGCAAGCTAATAGGCCCCACCAAGGTGAAGGTATATTGTACTAGAGGAAGCGATCAACTCCTGCCAAATCTTAAAAAACTACAGATAGTAGGTTGTGAAAGCTTGACAGAGCTTTTCGTTCTTCCCCCATCTCTCACGAGTATTTTCATATGGAAATGCGGCAGTCTTGAGTTCATACCGGGGCAGGATGATAGAGAGTTGGAGAGTCGACAATACTTTGATACAGCAGCATCGTCGAGACACTGCAATGACGTCCCGTCCGCAAGTATGCCAGAGCAGTTACTTTCACCCAGAATAAATGCTTTGCCATGTCTGGAGTCTTTACAAATAAGTTACTGTAAGAAGCTTCGTTTCGTTTCAGTGCAGTTGAATGCACTCCGATATCTGTGTATTGATGCTTGCTGTGGGCTGGAGTCACTTGACTGTTTGGGAGACCTACCATTGCTGGAAACACTAATTCTTCGGCACTGCAAACATCTTGTATCTATACCAGGTAGTCATGGGAATTATTCAGCTCTTCAGGATCTCAGGATTAAATACTGCCCAGCTATAAATATGAAGCCACTTTATGGACACCTCCAACAACGGGTCGATAGCCTTGAATTCATGGATATATCTCGTGCTGGTTCAAGCGATCCTTATGAAGGTACCTTCTCAATTTCATTCGATAATAGTGTTTTCTCATGTCTGGAGTAAGAAGGGAAGTTTTCTTTCAAAACAAAGCTTAAGATTATTATCTTTAATTCGATAAACTTGCATCACACCTAAATTATCATTTACTTCTGCTACTTCCCGTTCGCAGTGGTTATTCTATTTCTGCACAACAAATAAGCATATAATTAGGCGGTACTATTGACGACAAATACGTCGAGAGGCTTGTCAATGGAGTTTTATTATGTCGAGTAAGGAAAGGGGTGGTTTGCTTTCACTATGAAGGCTATTAACTTTGATCCAATAAACTTGGCTCTCACCTAAATCATTATACACACTTGCTATGTCCTCTTTCAAGTGGTTATTGTATTTCTACACAACAGACGTGCACATAATTAGACAATACTTTTGACCACATGTGCGACTGCATCTATATTTCTGTTGATTTGGTAGAAGTTAACTCACTATGGAAGTATTTTCTCTTGTGTAGTGACTGCGTACAAATTTTGTTTTAATATGTCTATTCCAACATCATTTATTTGTATAGTTCTATACTTTTTGACTTGGATGCAATTAATTTGCATAGAGATATCATGACACCGTTTTCTATGTACAGGGCCTAAACTATGGGAACCAAAATCTTGCAAATACGCAATTCCTGGATGTCAGTGAGCCGGCTACTTCACTTGAGTAACGATTGAGATACATATACCATGTACGTTTGTGGAATTAATTATTGCATCTTGAAAATTTTACAAGTTTGATACACTAAAACATTTGATTTTGACACGTTTGTCTTTCTTGGGCTGATTGGATGAATTCCTTGCAGGATTGCTCCTGGACATACAGGTGGTCAACATAATCTTCTTCTTTCGTAATTCTTATGAAGAAAAGCTGCTCCATCACCTGAACTTCCGACAGACTGGAGATGGTGGTGCTGAAACCTGTCACATTGTGCAGAGCAAGCATGAAGACCTCGAATAAATCATGTCTGACCAAGTACACTTGCAGTTATGTGCTAGTGAGCCTTTTTTTCATATACTCCCTCCGTCCTAAAATAAATGTCTTAGATTTGTTAAAATTTGGATGAACCTATATACTAAATAGTGTCTAGATTCATCCAAATTTTGACAAATCTGAGACATCTATTTTGGGACGGAGTATATGTTTTCTGGCAGCACCTAGAATTCGGATCATGTTGAATAGAACATGATTGGGTGATAACTGATGGAACATCGCGTGTGGTATCTGGTTAATTCTGGCTGCCGCTACGTTGCCGGCCCTATGGTAAATTTTCAAACTCAAGTTGCAGTTGTGTCCTCGAAGTTGATATACGAGACTGTAAAAATCAAATAAGATGCAAATAAGGTTGGAATATAGTATGCTCTTAGCAATATGATGTGCCGGTGCCCAGGACTCGATCCATCTTTCATACAGTATGTATTGTGAAGAGTATGTGGGATCTAAGAATGACCCAAGTGTAATTCCTTCTTAGATCTAAATTCATCCTTGCATCGAATGTCATGATGATTAAGTGTGTGTATCAAGGACCTTAACAAATTGGGCAAGAGTTGAGAGAAATTGGGTGAGGAGCAGACGAACTAGAGGGGGAGATGAGAGCAATGGTCCATGTGGGAGGTTCCAGGTTTCACTTCAATGGCAGTTCTGATGTTCAGCTTACAGATGTCGTTTAACTCGTTCCCCTACACACACTGTGGGTCCCATGATGAACAATTCGAAGTTATAAATTTTATTTTTTGTTTTCACCTTTTTATGGTAATGTATTCATATGTTTAAAAAATAGATGAACATGTATCCTAACATTCATGAACATCATTTTTATATGTTTGATTACTTCTTTAATGAAATATGTATAGATTGGTACTTCAATATTTCCCTATTTTAGCAAATATATAAATATTTTCCTTGATGCATGAACATTTTATTTTGCAACATGTGAAAATTTATTTTCAATTCGAGAACACTTATTTGATACAATTTAAAATTTATTTTAAGTTCGTATTCTTATGAAACTTTTTTTTCTATTTTTTCCAAGATAACTATTTTTTAGAGAAAATATAGGCAATACATAAAAAAATGTATATATTAACGGACCACGTCAAAGACAGTCCATATAGCAAACCTGCAGGCGAGGAACTTTTATCGCCTATGGGCTGCAAATAGGATCCCCAGCTTTAGTGCATCTGTTCCTAAAAAAAAAATACAAGTTGGGGCTCATCTATGCTCCCTGTCCACCCGCCAAATCGCTGCCGCCGCCGGCGGCCACGCCTCCGGCTCGCCCCCACGGTCCGTCCCCTGCACGCATCTGTGGGATGGCCGTCGACGTCGCCGGCTGGACCTCCGGCGAGCTTCACCGGCCACCTCTGCCGGCTCCTCCCTTGGTTCGCGCCGCCGACCATGCGTGGATTGGACCCAGGATTTTCCGCCGAGCCGGATGTTTAGCCTCAAGTCGAGATGTTTGAAACGCAAATGGATGCATTTCTCTAGTACTCCGTATGAGCAAGCACACACACTATCGCATAACATGGTTAGTCGCTAAGCCATTTTCTTTTGTGTCAGTGTTACTTCAGTTTCTTTCAAGAAAACCAATAATTTTCACAAATCTCATTCAGTTCTTCTGTTTATTAGGTATAGATGACACAGACAAGCCCTCCCTCCCCCCCTCCCCCTCCCTCTCCCTCTCCCTCTCTCTCTCTCAAGTGACCAATATTCTTTTCACTAATCACATTCGGTTTCTTCTGTTTGCTAGATGTAACAGTAATATCTTAAAGAATATGTATGCCCTCTTGGTGTCGATATGCACACAAAGTTACTTGAAAACTTCAAGTGGAGACATTGGAAGTGCAAGTCTGCATTTTTCTATGGGCATACACGTCACATGGTTTGTCCCTGAAGGCTACTCCTTAGCTTGGTTTCACATGATGAAGATTTATGAATACAAGAAATAACCAAAAAAGAGCATAGTGGAGTAAGATTAATTTAGAATCTGCGTCGAGAATAGTGGGAAGTCAACACGCTCTCGTCCAACTGCCCTGGATCTAAATTGGAACAACCCAAGACCATTCCTCTTTTGCATTCCGCTAGCTTGCATTCCTTGTGTCTCTCTGTCTGTTGTGAGCTGCGGGAGCAACAATGGCCGAGTTTGTAATTGGGCCGCTGGTCTCCATGAGGGAAAAGCGTCCAGCTACCTTCTGAAGCAGTACAAGGTGATGGATGACATGGAGAAGAAGCGTGATACCCTGGAGCGTGATACAGGAAGCTTGGATTTGATACTGTAAGCCTCTTTCCTGCTCATCACCCCATTGTATTTCGGTACAGAATGGGCAAGAAGTTCTGCAGGATTGTTTACATCATCGAGGTCCTTGCCGTAGAGATGAACGCCTTTGGATTCAGAAACCTGCAGCAAGCACCACCATCCAAGCAGTGGCGAATCACAGATTCCATAATCATCGACTCGGAGAAGGATATTGTCAGCAGATCCAGATATGAAGAGAAAAGGAAGATCGTGAATATATTGATTGATCGAGCTAGTGACAGGGACCTTGTCGTCCTTCCCATTGTTGGAATGGGTGGGCTTGGAAAGACCACCTTTGCTCAGCTTGTCTTCAATGACCCTGAAATCAAGGAGTATTTCCAGCTCCAGAGGTGTTGTTGTGTGTCAGATGATTTTGATGTTGCTAAGATTGCAAGCAGCATCTGTCAGACCAATGAGACCAATCGTGAAAAGGCACTGCAGAACCTTCAAAAGGAAGTAAGTGGGAAGAGATTCCTTATTGTGTTGGATGATGTATGGAATGAAGATGCTGATAAGTGGGAAAAACTCAAGACCTGCCTGAAGCATGGCAGCAAGGGGAGTGCAATATTGACGACCACTCGTAAAATACAAGTAGCTGACATTATGAAGATGTGTATTGATGATAGCCATGTTCTCGGAAAGCTACATACAGTATTCCTCAAGGAAATATTTGAGAATCGAGCATTCTGTTTGCAAAAGCCAAATGCTGCTAAGCTAAGTGACATGGTTGAAAAGATTCTGGACAGAAGTGGGGGCTCTCCTTTAGCTGCCAAAGCCTTCGGATCTATGTTGAGCAACAAGACTAGCATGAAAGAATGGATGGATGTACTGACCAGAAGCAACACTTGCAATGAGAAGAGAGGAATTTTACCTACACTCAAGCTCAGCTATGATGACATGCCATCACACATGAAACGATGCTTTGCTTTTTGTGCTGTATTTCCCAAAGACTATGCTATAGATGTGGAAATTTTAATCCAGTTATGGATGGCACATGATTTCATACCACTGGAGGAAGGTGACCATCTTGAAAAGGTAGGCAGGGAAATATTTGACGAGCTAACTTGGAGGTCATTCTTCCAAGATGTCAAGCGAGACCCTCAAAGAGGATGGCGGAACCTCCGTTCAAGAACAGTCTGTAACATACATGATCTTATGCATGACATTGCCTTGTTTGTCATGGGAAAAGATTGTATTACTACTATAGTTGATAGGCCTAATGAAAAGGTGTTATTGTCAGCAGGACCTACTCGACACCTGTTCTCGACATATTATCTCATGGGAACTCTTCTGGATGATTATCTGAAGAAACATTCTCCAGCTCTCCAGACACTGCTGTATCCAGATTTCCTATACGATGGTAGCTCAGCACCACACTTGTCGAAGTACAATCATCTGCGAGCACTAAAAATCTTTCCATTGACAAAACTTCTACTCCGACCAAGGCACTTACAGCACCTGATGTATCTTGATCTCTCCAGCAACAGGTATATCGAAGAGCTTCCCAAGGAAATAAGCAAACTGTATAATCTGCAGACTCTTAATCTTTCTTATTGCGTGTGTCTTGGTCGACTTCCAAAAGATATTAAGTATATGATAAATCTCCGCCACCTCTATACTAATGGATGCACATTATTGGAGTGCATGCCTCCGGACCTTGGGAAACTCACTTCTCTTCAGACTCTAACATATTTTGTGGCGGGTTCTAGTCCTGGTTGCAGTACTCTCAGAGAACTACGGGACCTAAATCTTGGTGGTGAATTAGAGCTATCTCGTCTTCAATTCGTAACGGAAGAGCATGCTAAATCATCCCATCTTGGATTTAAAGAGAAACTCACACATTTATCTCTTGAATGGAGCGGTCACAGTCCTGACGAGCTCGACCAGCCTAGGAATGTGCTTGATGCTCTTAAACCTCATGCTGCGCTGGAGTTTCTAAAGATAAACTCCTACATAAGTACTGGTTTCCCAACATGGGTTACAAGTCTTACTTGTCTGCAGCATTTGACAGAGCTCCACCTAGATGGTTGTACAATGTGCGAGGAATTTCCGCAATTTGGTCAACTAAAGGCCCTTGAAATTCTTGATTTGAAAAGGTTGAGCAAATTGCAAAGCCTATGCAGTCACAACTCACCTGCAGCATTTCTGGCATTAAAAGACCTCACATTAGAAAATTTGGAGATTTTTGAGAGATGGGTGGCAACGGATGGAGAAGAGTTAACAATTCCTCTACTTGAGAATGTTAAAATTGAGAACTGCCCAAAGCTAACAACTCTGCCTGCAGTACCAAAACTCAAAGTTATGCTGCTAAAAGAAGACAAGGCTCACCTATCCTTATCAGTATTTAAATCAAGGTACATGTCTTACTTGTCTGAGATATTCCTGTCTGTCAGTGATACAGAAGCAACACCAACACCGGAGCTTGATCAGGATTGTGAATTATCTGTTTCTGAACTATTGTTGCATGGTTGCAACTTCTTATTCCCCTCAAGTCCATCGCAACCAGCAATTGGGGTATGGAAATGGTTTGGTCAGCTTGTGAATTTGCGAATCGAATCTTGTGATATACTCATCTACTGGCCCGAAGAAGAGCTCCGAAGCTTGATATCATTGAAGAACTTTTTCATTGAAAACTGCAGCAAGCTAATAGGCCGCACCAAGATGAAAGGATATTGTACTCGAGGAAGGGACCAACTCCTGCCAAATCTAAAAGTACTAGGGATAAGAGGTTGTGGGAGCTTGAAAGAGCTTTTCGTTCTCCCCCCATCTCTGATGAGTATATCCATATGGCATTGCGATAGTCTGGAGTTCATAACGGGGCACAATGATAGAGAGTTAGAGAGTCTACAAGATTTTGATACAGCAGCATCGCCAGAACACTGGAATGACCCTGTATTAACAAGTATGTCAGAGCAGTCACCTTCGAGCAGAATTTGCCATGTCTCGAGTTGCTGCGAATATATAACTGTGAGAAGCTTCGTTTTGTGTCAGCGCAGTTGGATACACTCCAATATTTGGATACTACTGGCTGCAGTGGGCTGGAGTCAGTAGACTGTTTGGGAAACCTACCATTGCTGGAAACACTAAGTCTCTGGAGATGCAAACATCTCACATCTGTACCAGGTAGGCATGGGAATTACTCAGCCCTTCGGCAGCTCAGCATTGAGTACTGCCCAGCTATAATATGAAGCCACTTTATGGACACCTCCAACAACGGCTCGATAGCCTCGAATTAAAGGATATATCTCATGCTCTTTCAAGCGATCCTAATGAAGGTACATTTTCAATTTCCTGTAGTTCATTTAGTTTATCTTTTCCCCCTTCTATTGCATCTCAAATGTACATCTGGCAGCCTGCAGTTTGAAGTTAGGCAACTCTTGTATTCTCGCTTTTGGAAACACACTGGTATATTTCACTCAATGTCAATAGTGTTTTCTCATGTCTTGAATAAGGAGAGGGGCGGTTTGCTTTCAGTGTGAAGGCTCTTAAGTTTGATCCAGTAAACTTGGATTATACCTAAATCATGATTTACACTGACTATGTCCTGTTTTCAGTGCTCATTGTGTTGCTGCACAACAAATATGCGTATATTTATGTTGTACTATTGACCACATACGCCACTGCATATATATCTTCTAAAATTTCGTAAAAAGTCGTACACTATGGAAGTATCCTCTCTCTGTAGTGTGTACACAATTTCTTCTCTTGAATCAGGCTCGCGCCCCGCTTTATAAATAAAGCACAATCCCAAGTACAAAGACGGACATACAACCACACCATGGCCGAGGCCAAAAGGACAGAAAAAAAAGAAGTCACACACCGCTGGGGCCACAGCACATCACAGCCCAAGGGGAAAAAGCAAAAGAAGGGGACACCGGAAGTTCCCTCTGGACGACGCGGGAGGCGGCAACCGGGGGGTCGTCGGCGCCGAGAAGGGGGACGCCGCCGACCTCAGAGCCTGAAGGGAGGCCCCGAAAGCCGGCCGGTCACGCTGCCGCACCAAGGGGGACCACTGCTGTAAGAAAGCAAGCAAAGCGAAAATAGAGTCAGTTGCCCGGGTGGGAAACACACATTCAATCACCATCTTATTGCGCACATTTCAAAGGGTCCACGACAGAGCCGCAAAGAGGAGCCAAAAGAGCCGTCGGCCTCCGCCGGTCCTGGTGGCCTGGGACTGTAGGAACTCCCCCAGTTCCTGCGCCTGCCACGCCGGACCCAGAGCTTCACGAATAAAGCTTCACAAAAACTGCGCCGCCGAGCAAGAGAACATAATATGGGCGCACGTCTCCGGGGTCCATAGGGGACACCGACCATTACCAGGCCCATTACGTTTGGCGACCTCCGTTCCCGAGGGAAGGCGGTCACGGAGGAGCTGCCAAACAAAGATCTGAATACTAAGGGGGAGGGGGGCCTTCCATAGGGGTGCCGCCCACCGAAGCTCAGGGCCCTGGAACAGGGCCCTATATGCCGAGCCCACTGAGAACTCCCCGGAGGGTAAAATCTGCCAGGAAGCCACGTCCTGCGCCTCGGAGAGAGATGCCGGAAGGGAATCCAACAGGTCTTGATATTTCCCCGCCTCCACCTCATTAAAGGTGCGGCGGAAGATCAAGTCCCACTGATCCCCTTGGAAATTCTCAGCCACAAGCGAAGAAGGGGACGTGGCGATGGCCAACAAGGCGGGG
Organism: Avena sativa; assembly: GCA_916181665.1. Taxonomy (NCBI): domain Eukaryota; kingdom Viridiplantae; phylum Streptophyta; class Magnoliopsida; order Poales; family Poaceae; genus Avena; species Avena sativa. The sequence goes on along the minus strand of OV702293.1, from coordinate 374,453,940 downwards.
AACCGCACACCCAGGGGAACAGGGGAAAGCCAGGCATCGAGCCAGAAACGGGAGCCCCTGCCATTGCCAGCCACGAAAGCAATGCCCCGGCCAATGTAGTGCTTAATGTCCTGGATCGACCTCCAGAACCGCGACCCCTCCCGACGCTCGCAAGCCAAGAGGGGGCGACCCCGGAGGTATTTAGCCTTGATAAGCTGCAGCCAAAGACCCCCGTCCTCCCGCAGAATGCGCCAAACCCATTTCAACATCAGGGCCACATTGAAGCGACGTGAGTCAAGGATACCTATGCCCCCAATATCTTTGGGGGCGCAAACGTCCGCCCACTTCACCATATGGTATTTTTGGTGGCCATCCCTAGCCGCCCAAAAGAATCAAGACAACTCCTTGGCAAAGTCGGCATGGACTCCTTCAGGGAGCAGGTACAACCCCATCTGATACATGGGAAGGCTCGAGAGACAGGAGTTGATCAGTACCGATTTGCTCCCCTTTGTCGCGAGTCTCGCACGCCAAGGTTCGGCTCTAGCGCGCACTCTCGTGACTAGGGGCGCAAGATCCCTGATCAAAACTCTCGTTTCCCGAATGGGCATCCCCAAATAAGTAATGGGAAACTCCGCCAACCTGCAGTTGAGGTTGTCAGCGATACGCTGCCGATCGACCTCGTCGAAGCCAAGCACCATGACTTCACTCTTGTCGAAGTTGATCTTGAGCCCAGACATCTCCTCGAAGCAAAGCAGGAGGAATTTCAGATTGCTAATGTCGGCCTCCGAGTCCTGCACCATGATCATGGTATCATCTGCGTACTAGAGATGGAAAACGCCCCCTCCCGGAATGAGATGCCCTACCACACCAGAAATGTGGCCAGCGAGTTTGGCTCTATCCAAAATCTCTGCAAGGGCATCCACCGCGGCATTAAAGAGGAGGGGGGAGATCAGGTCGCCTTGCCTAACCCCACAAGATGGGGAGAAGTAGGGGCCAATCACCCCATTGATGTTGATCGCCGTCCTACCACTCATCACGAACTGCATGATCCAGCAAATCACGCGGTCATCGAAGCCCCTCCTTTCCAGGACTAGTCTCAAGAAAGCCCAGTCTAGATGGTCATAGGCTTTCTGAAAATCCAGTTTTAGGAACACCCCTTTCTGATGACGTGAGTTGACCTCATGAATAATTTCATGGAGGGCAAGGACATCATCATGAATGAGGCGTCCCTTCAGGAAAGCAAACTGAAGGGGGTGAGTGAGCCTCTCAAGCACCGGGGCCAGACGGAGAGCACAGACCTTTGCAAAGAGCCGTTGGACGACATTAATAACTGTGATGGGACGGAACTGGCGGATATCAGTGGCCCCAACTACTTTGGGGATCAGAGTTATCACACCAAAGTTCAGACGAGCCATCACCAGGGTCCCAGTGCAGAATTCCTGGAACATCAGCAGGATCACCGGCCTCAACTGATCCCAGAAGGACTGCAGGAAAATCACCGGCAGCCCGTCAGGTCCCGGGGCCGACCCCGTCTTCATGGACTTCAAGGCCGCAAAAATCTCCTCCGCGAGAAACGGGCGGGTGAGGTCCGCGTTCTCAGCAGGGGTGACTCGCGCCCCTGACGGCCAAAAGTCCGGGGCGAGGGAGATGCCCGAGGGATCCGCCGCCGAGAAGAGGGACTTGTAAAAGCTATAAATGTGGGCAGAGAGAGCCTGAGGAGATTCCAGCAGGGACTCACCCTCCCAGAGGCAGGGGATCGAACACTTCCTCCTTCGTCCATTCGCAATGGCGTGGAAGTAGGCCGTGTTCGACTCCCCCTGAACCGTCCAGTTCTGGCGACTCCGCTGACGCTAGAAAGCCTCCTCGCCCCTGAAAATCTCCATAATGGAGGTCTCAAGGGAATATCTATGAGACCAGGCATCCGCCGAGAGACCATGAGCGTCAGCCTCTCGATCTAGCGCCTGAATCTCCTGCAGGATGGACCCCTTCCGGGCCCGGAGGTCCGCCCCCAGGTTGGCGCCCCAACCTCGCATAAATTGACGGGATACCTTGGCACAGTGGTGCCAGATATCAACTGCCGAGTATACACGGGGAAGGGAGGAGGCGGCCTCGAGCCACGAATGCTTGTTTCTGAAGCCAGAAGGATTCAAAGTGGAATCGATTCAGTCTAGGCGGAGGGCCCCCACCCGAGGAGAGGAGGAGTTGAGTGTGGTCCGAGCCAATCCGGGTGACTGCCCGTAGAGAGCAAAGGGGGAACATCACCTCCCAGTCAACCGACACGAAAGCCCAATCGAGGACGCTGCGGATCGGGGCCAGCTGCTTATTGGTCCAAGTATATCTAGCCCCCACATGAGCAATCTCGCGAAGAGCGAGGTCCGCAATGCAGTCATTAAACATACGCATCCTAGGGAGGTCCACGCTTGCCGAGCTCTTGTCCTCAGCCGAGCGGATTAGGTTAAAGTCCCTGGCCACCACCACCGGGATCTCCGACCGTTCCACTTTCAGCTTAAGCTCGAGCAGGAACTCGGGGGACCTCCTATGGTCCGCGGGGCCATAGACAATGATCATCTCCCATTTGAAGCGCGATTGTCTATGGGTGAGTGCCATGCTCACGAAGAAATCCCCGCGGTCTATATCATCCACCTCAAAGGTATCCTCCTTGACACCAAGGAGAATGCCCCCAGAGTGGCCAACAGCCGGGAGCCAGGACCAACAGAATTTGCATCGATAAAAGGCCCTCAAGCTCAGAGATGGAAAAATCTTGGCGAATCGTTTCCTGAAGGCCGACAATATCCGGCGCTTCCAAGCGAAGGTACTCCTTGATCTGGCGGCGGCGACCCTCGTGCCCGAACCCCGGATGTTCCAGATGAACACCCGAAAGGCCCGGATGAGATACATAGGAGAACTCAATCCTCTGGGGTCCCCTTAGCAGGGACCGAGAGGGCACGACCGGTACGAGGGCGGGCGGCAGCAGCCTTGGGAGGTCTTCCCCGCGGCCTACCCCGAGGGGCGGGCTCTAGGGCTACCTCCCTCCCATCAGGCGCGGGAGGGGATCCTCACTGAGACCAGGTCCTGACAACCTAGCCTTGGTGAGGATCTGGGCGCGTTCCCGCTCTCGGGCATCCCGTGCCTGAGCAACCGTGATCGTGCCCGCATACCCCTCGCGCGCCTTAATGGCGGCAATCTGCTCAAGCCGCGGACCCTTCTCGCCACGGAAGACAATGCCACAATCATCGGCCACCTCGCCTAGGTGGGCAAGCGATACTTCGAACAAGACATAGAACGGCGAGCCAGAAATGCCAGAGGGGACAGGGTCAGAAGGAGAGGAACTAGATGAGGCGGAAGTACCTGGGAGCTCGTCACGAGCCGCGACACGGAGAGAAGCCCGCTCCGCCACCGTCGGCTCCGGGCCGGAGAGACCCACCTTCTGATATGTCTATTCCACTACGGTGTATCATTTATTTGTGTAGCTCCCTAATTTTGAATTGTAGGCAGTTAATTTTCTATATATATCCTGACATCATTGTCCATGTACAGCAGGGCCTAAACCTAAACTATGGCAACCAAAATCTTGGAAATATGCTATTCCTGGACGTCAGTGAGCCATCTGCTTCACTTTTGTACGGTTCGAGATACACGTACCATGTATGTTTGTGGAATTAATTATTCTATCTTGAATTCTACAAGTTTGATACGCTAAAAGATTTTTGTATGTTCGTCTTTCTTAGGCTGAACGTGTGCATTCCTTGCAGTGTGAAGTTTTCTTTTTCTCCTGTGTCATAATTCTTATTAAGATAAGCTGCTCGATGACCTGAAGTTCCGACAAAATGGATTCCAGTTCGCGCACTGCAGAAGGTCATGCAGAATCCTGTTCGCTTTGTGCAGAACAATCATGTCCTTGAATAAGTCATGCCGACCAAGACCAAGTACACTTGTAGTTGTCTGACACTGACCCACTGGCAGCACACTCTTTTTTCAGATCTTGTAAAATAGAACGTGAATGGGTGATAAATATTGGAACATTGCGTGTGGTATATGGTTAATTCTGGCTGCTGTTATGTTGCCGCTCTGATGGTAAATTATGTACTAGCTCAAATTAAAGTTTTGTTCTCGAAGCTGATATGTGAGCCAGTAAAACTAAGTATGATGCAAATAGGAGCCAGTTTTGTGCTCAGATCATTGTGTGAATCACTTCTGACGAACGTTAATTTGTTCTATGCATTAAGTCTAGAAGGAATTGTGCTCTCAGTTTGTATGATGTTTATATGATAGTACCCATCTAAGATCTAAATGTTATTTTGTTAGTTTATTGTTTTTTTTGCTCTGGATCTGTAAGTTGATTTTCGTGGCTTTCAAATTGATTTTTAGGCAAGGGCTTATATGATTGTGTTTTTGAATCAGCTTGGGATGTGTGTTTGATTCTGATCTAAATGTCCGAAAAATGTGACTGACATTACAAAACGAGTCTCCATGTACTGTATATAGCAATTTGAATTACCTAGCATCTACCACTGGGACAGACAAACCTACATCTAAGTAAACTTATGCAGAGTGGCCAGATACTACCTAACCACGATCACATGTCATGGAAGAACTTGTAGGTCTTGACGTCGAGCACAATTGCTCTGATGGCGCCAATGCACGCGAGAGCTCCAACAACAGAGAACAAGACGGCGACGGTCGATCCAAGGGCCTTGACAGCACGCCGTAACCCTGGGTTTTTGGGCAGCTTTCCAGCCTTCAGAAATGCCAATGCTGGCAGCACAAAGTCCAGAGGGGTAAAGCCGACTGCTCCACAAACGGAAACAAAGTCCCCAAAGAAAGGCATTGCCGCGGCAACGAGCGTGATTACCGCCGTGTATAGAGAGGTATACATCAGCCGCCACATCCATGCTTTGTACTTCGTGTTCTTCTTCGTCTGGATGTGTTCTTCAATGTACGTATATGTCGGCCTGCAATATATCTTTGGAAGAAGCACAGTTAGTTACAGTTACCTGAAATTTCTGATGGAACTTAGAGATTTGCCATTAGTTTCAGTTACCTGAAAGCAACCTGTGATCTGAATCACCGCAAATAAGTTCGCCATTACAATTGCCCATGCCGGAGAAGTCATGGAGGACAGGATGTATGGCTGCACTCCAGATCCAAAAGCCCAGTAGCCACTGAATGCCAGTGTCCAGTAGGACACGATGATCAACGAGTACGCTGTCGAGACGCCCCTGTGCATGTTCTTCCTGACCGGTTCTCGTATAGTGCTCTATGATTTCAGCCAATTTTTTGCATAAGAATTTGTCTGTGTACTAACAGATCAATATGAAGAACTGAACGTGCGACAGGCACCTGAATTTCTGGCAGCATTGCGTCGCCAAATGAGAACGCTATTGTGCCCAGCGCATTGAAACCTCCGAAGATCTTAGTTGCAGTGGTTCCTCGCAGACTGTAACCAACTTCCCTCCTGTCAATCCGATGTCCTGCAGAAGAACATGCTGTCGGTTCTTTCCATATCTTCCAGGAATTTTTACTTCAAAAAAAAAAATCTTCCAGGAATTTCAGTACTTAATGCAGAGTTAATTTTTCTTGCTGAATTTACCATCATATAGTGTGACACTAATGGCTGTCACGGCAAATCCAATGGTGCTAGCAGTGCAGATAGCATTCACCCACCGGAGCGAATGTATGTCGGGAAGCTGGGAGAGGAACATCTCGAACACGCCAAACAGAAGGATGAAGTGCTGGAGCGTCAACGCGCCGTCGTCGGCAGCGTAGTAGTGCCTGTAGACTGCCTTGAGGCTGCTACCAGCCGCGATCTGGATTGCGATGTTGTTGCCAACCGATGCCACTTGCTGGAAGAACGACACGTACCAGTATCCCCAGGGACCTTCAGCAAAGTACAACTTCAATACTGAAGGTAAATTGTTCTCAAAGAACTTCTATTCACTGTTAAGAAACACTTGTCGATGCATAAGGTTATCATATGTGATAAATTACTAATTTCAGATCCATGCCATATTACCCTTACATAGAAAAGATAACTGAATGGATAATTTCTAAAGAACCCTGCTAATAAACGGCCAGGTTTGATTCAACACTACTCCCTTGGACAGTAGTAAATTGTGTCATAACAAATCCTCTTTCTTTTAGGCAATGGAAGAAGAGCGGAGAATTATTTGATGAAAAAAAAACTGTACCCACCAAAGATGCTCTGTGCAAGCAGCCGGTAGCTGGTGTGCTTCTCTCCATTCCACCGCCACAGCGAGGCAACGACCAAGCTAGAACACCAGGTAACCAGTGTTCCTATGACCAAGCTGCAAACGCCTGTGGTAGAAAAAACAACTGCCCATCACAGGATCACACTAACAGGAATCAGAGAATTTACGATATAATTGTAGACAGTATTATGACCCTGCTAACCGAGAGGCCAGCCGAGGGATGCGAGGGCAAAGGGCAACGGAGCGTAGGCCGCCGGCGTGGCGATCGTCGTGGCCACGTCCACGTGGAACGCCGCGTGCCTCCAGGTTCCTTTCCCTCCCTCGGTGGCGCCGGAGATCGCTTCCCTGTCCACGCTGGCGGCTTCTCCGGCGTGGTCCTCCTGGTCCTGGGCACCACCTCTCGTCGGTGTCATGTCTAGTGCCACCCCTTTTCACAGAAATTGGGTAAGAAATATGAGAGCAAGAGATTCAGTACCTTATGTCATAGGTCTTATCGTGCGTGTTGACCAAGACCCTCTCTGATGAGCAAAGCCGAGAGAGATGGGCTCTGGTAGGAAAGCCGTGGAATTGGAATACATTCTTTGGTAGTATGAAATAGTCAAAAGCCAACCGTTTTTTTCCACCAAAAGTCTTGTTTTCTGAGGAAAGTAATATGACTAAGGACTAGACTAAGAGAATTATTACTCCCTCATTTTCATGCCCCTGACTTTCCAGGATTCAGATCCTGACCCACCACATTATTAGAAGCAGCAGCGCTTCCTTCCTCGTTCAGTAGTCGACCGCCACCACTCGAACAAGGCGTTGATATCACTAGCTCGCTCTACCGGCGCTGGCCTGGCGCTGTCAACCAACCACATAGACAAACGACAGCTTTTCGTGGCACTGCTTTCGTAGTGGGGCCGATGAACCACATCCTCTCTCTTTTTTTTGTTGCTTTGAATATCTTGACAACCTCTTTCACTGCGTTTTCAGTGAATCTTTTGCGGGAGACTGAAGAATGCATAAGACATCTTGAAGTAGACAGTGGACACTATACAGCTTGCTTATTTGGAACCTCAAGATGTGCCCATTTTAAACACTGCTGTGATTAATTAACAAAGCTTCCCACTTTCTGAAATAATCAATAAAGCCAACCATGATGGCCTTCCCTAAAAAAAGATACTAGTAAATGTTATTTACTAACTTTTTGATGATAGATTTTGGTCAGCGCTTCCTTATTAGTGTTTTCACTGACATGACCATGCTTGTTAGGAACAGACAAGTCCCCACTAGCCCAGTTTCAGGCCTTAATGGTGAGTGGTGGCCCATATATAATTTGCTAGGTCAAGTTGTAGGAGAATTTTCCAATGCGGCGTACAAAGTCCAACAGCGTGAAGAAGCTAATTAACCTGGCAACTTGGCACTAATTACCCTCGGCAACTAGGCACAGTTAAACTTAGCAATGATAATAAACTAATTAAATTGGAAACTAGGACCCCTAGTTAATCTGGCAACTAGGCACAGTTGATCCTTGCACCTAGACACTATAGACTGTTTGTGATCTGGATGGTATATAGGTTGCATCCTTTCTATGTTGTCCTTAGGTCACCAGCTTCTTTTTTAAGTTGCCACAAGTGATGCGGTGTTGTCCCAACGAGGAGGAAGAGGGAGCAGACAATGGGAGTTTTTTTTTTTGAGGGTGAGATAATGGGAGCTGATATTTAGAGCGCAAGCAAGGCCCATCGGCGTGCTTGCTTACACAGGCCGAGCCAGAGGAGGGATGGCCTTTCGCATCGCCGCACTGGAACACCTAGTCCAATCTTACAATAACATTCATCGGACACGGTTGTTGACTCTTGACTATTTCTGATTAGGTTGTGAATCTGCAATAGTATTAGCATTGTTTTTTTGCATGCATGTTTTCTCTGGGGGAAAATTAGCATGACGCAAAAGATATAAATCTGTCTTATTTATTTTTGGGGGTGGAGAGCGTATCCATCTCAGGAAAAGCATGTAGTGATATCCATTTGATTCGTCATTAGCGTTACTAGTTAACTTCTTCTGCAAACATCCAAGAACCGAAAGCATTTCAAGCTTACATGCTGCAGCCGGTAACTGGGGTGAAGCTAAGATAGCCAGAGAAGCAATACAAGAAAAAATGAGTGACGAAATCTCCGGTATCTAGTTGGATCACGGTAGGAAGCAAGACAACAAACACCTGACTCTCTCAGCATCTTCTGAAAGCTTGGTGATCTTACTGGAATGATGAAAATATGCATCTTCTAGTTGGGTCACGGCAGGAAGTAAGACAAGCTTATTTCTTGTTCAATACTTCTACTTGTTTTACGAGTAGTACTTTTTTTTTCCACTTCACCTGAAAAAGTTTACGCTAAACTGGGCTGGTGAAGTTCATTGTGTAAGCCTGTAAGGTAATGCTTGAATCTAACATTGAGATGATTCTTTCAGAAGCAGTATTTTTTCTTGCATATATTGCTGATTTTGATCTCTATACTACTGAACTTCCCATAGAGACCCTATCATGGCTTTAACTGCAGCAGCATCTGGAGCTGTCCTTGCGGCACTAAAGCACTCCCCTCCTGTTACCACACTACGCTTGGATCGGAGCAACACTTGCTAACTGTGATTCTTCAATGCAGTCTGTAGGAATTACTCAGTTCCTTTTGGATGCCAATGCATGCCCTTCCTCTGACGAGGAAGGCCCAATGGCAGAGTTTGGCGAGAAATTACTCAGTTCCTTTAAGTGCACTGATCATTGAATCTTACTCAGTTCCTTTACCAGGTTAAAGGTGCGACGAATGCCACTGACGCGATGAAATTAGGAAATGTTTTGCATGTACCGGCACTAGGAAACAAGAGGAACAGAGGTAGTTTTGTTAGCACCGTCCACACGCACTTACTGATTATAAGAAACCAACTAATGTACTACATAGGGCCGTCTAACCAATAACCATCGGTCATGGTTGTCTCGAGCAAGCAAGCTTAATTTGTTCTCTTCTTTCTGCCGCGTTTACTTAATGCACCGATGACCCTTACAGGACATCGCAATCACAAAAGTTGATCAACATGTGAACCTGGTCACCAGTTGATTAACTAAAGGCATTGCATCACAATCAATGATCAGTGCACATCAGCTGGTTTCTTGGAAGCTAACCACCGTGCACCGACCTCCCAAAAGCTTGGACTGTCCCTAGTATTTCAGCCATATAATTTATGAAAATGAATTTACAGGAAGGCATCCGAGCTACTATGGTCTGACAATCTTATTTAGAAGAGTATATGTCCTGTGTCCATACTGTTTTCCTTAGAAGTTTTTCGTTAAGTTGTTGAAAACAATACGATTCCTGTTACCCGTGCAAGTGATTCTGCTAGAATAGATGATGTTTTTCATGAAGTTCACCCCAAGTGCTGAAAAGCTGATCTTACACTAGAGGTCAAATATTGTTTATTCAAATATTTTCGTATCTCACATCAGTTTCCCATTATAATCGTGGAGTCGCAGTGGTGGTAGCTATGTATGTTCTCCACTTAATCGTGCGCATTATTCGCGCATGCATCTATGCATTAAGCTGCTGAGTGGTTCTTATACTCAACACATTTACAAGTAAATATATACTCTAACATAACTAGTAAGCTTTCGCTGGAAAGTTGATCTCTTCTTTTCTCTCCACTTCAGATGTCACTTCAGATGATCATTCGGACAAGGAACTCATCGGCAACATAACAAAAAGAAAAGACATGATGCAAGGTGGGTTTAGATGCATCACTAGTTTGCCTTTCTGTGCCATCAGTTGACAACTAATCACTCATGTGAAAAGGCAGCAATTTGCATCCACAAACATCATCTGCAGATTTGTGGCACAAAGGCATTGCAGCATTCAGAGTGACAGGTGCGCATATGTCTTGCCCACATTAATCCACTCATTAGCTTGGGTACATATAATGATTGAAAATAGTTATCATCACAAAAGAAGTAATACTATAGTAGCTCTCAAACTAACAAGAGCCTACTGATTAAAAGTCGTAATTAGCATGTGTCTATGTGCATGACCCCTCACCAGCAAATAGCTTACTCCCTAGAAGCTAGCTAAGTGATTTTGTTAGTGCTTCATTAGCTCATTCATTTAGTCACCTAATCTGTCCGATTAGCGTGGTGTTTGGCACGTGTTACAGGTATATACTTTTCCTTGATCTGCAGCGAATCGTCAAGCAGATTAAAGGGGATCGGTCATCATGGGTTGATTGTCTATTTGCCTTGCCTGATGTTTACGTTCATGTGCCGGTTTGATCTGTTTGTTATTTTCTATCTCATCTTTTCGGTGATCATGTGGATTAATTAAGGAAAATAGTAAGATTGATACTTGGTCGGCCTACTGACAGCGAAACAGCACGCCATGAAGGGTACATTGTACTGCGCTTCAAATGAGTTGTTAATTAAGCAATGTGGAGTGGGAAGTGTACGTTCAGAACTTGCTTGGAACAATGGAACCATATTTTTTTGCAATTTTTAGTGGGTATTGACACAAACTTTTTGTGCATTTGAGACTGACAGGTGCACATTAATCTCAACCATTCATGACACAGATTAGCTTATGGATGCCTCCATGAGGTCCTCAAACTATAATTTTGACAACTAATATCTATTACTCCATCTGGTCCTGTAAGAGTTGTCGTTTTGGATTACAATATATTTATAAAATCAACAAACCTTTATATTATGGTAGCACTTTGCGCGAAAAAATTATTTTGAGTATCAAATCAAATATTTGTAAATGCATTAGTAGTCAAAAGTTTAGAAGTTTGTTCTGGCTAAAATCAAGTGATCTACAGTTTTCATTCTGGCTAAAAAAAAGTGGCATTTGTTCATTGCATGTCCACCCTTTACGAATTAGGTTATTCTTATTAGTTAGGATGTTCTTGTTGAGCATGAGCCAATGAAAAATTATTTTTCAGGAGAATTTTATTTTCCACGGGAACTTTGTAAGCCAAGCCACCCGATTGAAGCTGGAAATATACATTCATGAATTCTAAATTTCTTTGATTGCTAGTTTTCTATTTGATTCCATCAAGAGTGTTCACTAGATCCATTACATCAACCAATCTTTTATTTCAGTCCACTATTCTGCAGTCTCATCCACAATACTTTTCTAAATCTGATGCACCCACATACCCACTCTTTAACTTTCTTCATATATATTAATCAATTTTGGGGAGGTGATATCATACAATCTGGAAAATTTAACTATCAATGGTGAACCATTCACCTATGAGTCTTTCCAAAACGAGGTTTAACGTCCATTACCTTGAAAGAAAATTGTTGGAAGATAGCCTTGCCAAAAGTGGGAGACACCGGAATCTGATCTCATCTAAGATATAATCTGGTTTCTCAAGTGTTTCCACAACCATTGGCAAAACAGATTATATATGGTCCATACTCTCGGCCACCACAATTCTTAAAACAGTAAATACATTAACATGCATGATCTATATTTTATCAATTTTTGTAGAAGGGAGGTATGTCAGACAGGGCGACATTTCTTATAACCTCGTCAATTTGAGACACTGCCATAGCGCGTGAGTGTAGACTGCAGTAGTCTATATACGCACCGCATGTAAGAAAGCAAAATCACTACAGGAAGCGATCGGTAGCCGGGAAAATCCTCGGCGTACGCTACGCCGATGGCTGCGCTCGGCGGACCTCTCCCTCGGCTGAGCAGCCGCGGCCGTCGGCGTAGTGGTTCACCGTAGGCGTAAGACAATGCCGACGACCAGATGGCGCGCCCGTCGGCATAGCGAACGTCGACACCGTCGTCATACGGTCGGCTAACGGCGCAGCTGCTACGCCGACGGCCTCACCTCGGCGTATCCTGGCACCTACGTCGACGGCTTCCCCCTTGGCGTATGTTCGCCACGTGGAGAGAGCGGAGCAGCCTGGCTCTCATCTATGTCGACGGCTTCCCCCTTGGTGTGTCCCCCTATGCCGACGACTTCCCCCTCGGTGTGTCCCCCTCGCAGCAGCCTGGCTCGGTGTATGGATGGCGCCGTTAGGGATCCATCCTGGCCAGGCCGGCAGGTGCCACGCGGACACCCCATACGCCGACGGCTTGGATACACCGAGGGTTGCCGTCGGTGTATCGGTGGCTACGCCGACGGTGAGGCTACGCCGAGGGCGCGGAAGCGGGGCTGGCCTGGCCCGGTGCTACGCCGACGGCCCCGACCTTTGGTCGTCGGCGTAGCGGCCGGCCGGCGGCGCACGGCGCCATTCCTGTAGTGAATGGAAAATTACTATTGTAGTTGATGTTGTTATTGTTGACCCTAGCTAGCTAGCAAGCAGCCATTCACGCACGAAGAGTGTACACACCGATTAACTAATATAGAGGTGCCGGAAAAGCGATTGGGACGAAAGCGTCCCAAACGATTAGGAAAAGAGATCCAATTTCTTTTACTTGACGGAGACATGGAAGTTTAGTATGCTCTAACCATGGCTTGATTATAGTAACACGGACACTATGATCCGTTACTTTTGTTCGATCGAACCATATCGGCATATCCTTCGCCATATTACCGAAAGGGGCAGCAGGGTAATGTATACATTTGTGTTAGATTTTATTTAAGAAAATGACAACAGCGTGTCTATTTGTATTGTATCGCCTGGTTAGCATTTAGGAAAGTGTTGCTACTCGCAATCAGTGACCTCACTCAGGCATTCTGATGTTTATCTATGCAGCCCCAAGGGGATTAGTGTGACCTCACTCAGGCATTCTGATGTTTATCTATGCAGCCCCAAGGGGATTAGTTGTCGCCAAACGATTGCTAGAAAGCTAAACTCCCAAGAACTTTTGATCAAGTTTGTCGGTTTGTTTAGCTCAACTCCCTGGTACTTTCCTTTTTCTCCCCTTTATGTGATGCCGGATCATGTTTCTTACTTGGCTCCCGGCTCCTAGGTTGTAGTTGGTGTTTCTATGGGGCACATTCCTACGTGTCCATGCCTAATCATCGTGGTCTATGGTCGTTGCCACGTATTACACCAATTTTCATGAAAGTTATCGGCTTCTCTTCTAGATAATACTCCATCCCTTCCAAATTAATTGAAGCTCTACTTGTCTCAAGTAAAAAATAGTATGACCAAATCTACGAAAAAATATGCTAATATATAGGACATCAAATAATGTATATAAAGTATACAAAATATATCTTGTGATGACTCTAATATATGAAATAAAATTGGTATTATAGGTGTTAATATTTTTTTATAGATTCAGCCAAACTTAATTCTCTTGACATAGAACGAAGTTAGACATTCAATTTCTTTTACCAGTTGTCGTGGATGCTCTTTCTTCTGTGTACTTGAAGAAACGACAACTCCAATCTCCGCGGTACGTGTGGGAGGCTGGTCTTTTTTTTTGTTTGTTACAACATTTCCATGCTCTTGAGATCGCCTCGTTGAAGCAATGTTGCTGGAAATTGATCGAACTCTTGCTAACGCACAACGTTTTTTGGGGGTATTTGTTCAACCCATTTTGCTTCCCTTCTGTTTTCCCTTGAATGAAACTCCTTGATGTGCTTTGCTTGGTGTGGTTTGAATCGACTTCGTTACAACGCCATCATGTTCAAAATTTTCCGCCGTTGTCTGGTACAAATCGTTGCATCAGCTAGTTGACCGGTCAACGCCGCATGTGTAGCAAGTGCTGTACTACGTACGTAAAAGCATTGAGATAATATAAATAAAGCAATGTGTTTTTTGGTTCGGTGTCAGAAGCTTAGTGGCTCCAAGTTGTCCGCTTTGGCCATGTTCATAAGAAATATCTTGCGGTGACACTGCACTTTCTGCATGGCACTTTATTTATGTTGATGACGGTAAGCATTTTAGATATTTCCATGTAGATTTGAGAGAACACATCACATGCATGTGGCTCTCGAATCGGTCTTTTGTCCCGCTTTATAAATAAAACATAGGTAATATCGTTGTTGGATCAGACAGCAAAACATCTAAAAAAAGAGACACAACACGATACAAGTGAAGGGAATATGCCCGATAGGCAATAATAAAGTGGTTATTATATTATTCCTTGTTTATGATAAATGTTTATTTTGTATGCTATAATTGTATTGATACGAAAACGTTAATACATGTATGTTTAATAAACAAATAAAAAGTTTCTAGTTATGCATCTCTTATAAACTAGCTCGTTGATTAACAAGATGATCAAGATTTTCTGATCATGGACATTGGATGTTGTTAATAACGAGGTCACAACATTATTTTAATGATGTAATGAACATGCATCCGAATTATAGCATTACGATCAAAGTCATTGTGTTTATATTGCTATAACATCATACGAAGTAATCCTAATCCTTAGACCATGAAATCATGTCAATCACTAAGACTAGAACATTATCTTAATAACATCAAATGTCACACCGTAACAACGTGACTATAAAGATGGGTTCAGTACTATGAAGATGTTATATAGAGGCTCATGGATCAAGAGTGGAATTTGTCCATCCCGATGACGGAGAGATATACTCTGGAACCTCTCGGTAATATCACATTAGTTAGCTTGCAAGCAAGTGATTTAATCACTAGAATGTTATATCACAGGAACGAGAAAAGAGTACATGTCAGTAACAAGATCAAACTAGGTATGAAGATACCTATGATCGAATCTCGGACATGTAATATATTGTGAGACAAAGAGATTAAGTTACTAGCGTAAAAGGTTCTCACGATCACAAGAATTCATTGTTGAATGTGTGGAAGTCAGTATGGATCTTCAGGTCTCGCTTCTGATTATTGATCCGAGAGGGGTCTCGATCATGTCCGTATTATTCGCGAACCGTAGGGTGACACACTTAAGATACACCGACACCATTTGAAACAAATAGTTTCTAGACGAAAAGATTTACAAAGCGCAGAAATTTATTTCACTAGACACCGGAATTGTTTCGGGTGAAATTGCTAAAATTGTTTCTGCATATGAAATAGAATACTAGCAAGGGGTTTTATGTGAATATTTGTTGATTAATGTAATTGACAAAATTCTGAATAAATAAATAAAAAGAGTTTTATTTAAAGAGAGATTATATTAAATTGGTGAAAATTTAATGGGAATTTGAGAGGGTTTTTGAGTGGAGAAATGAAGGGGAAAATTGTGAGTGGGAGCTCCACGCACATAATGGAGGACGGGGTGGGGGCAGCCTCCTTAGCTAACGGCCACACCCCTTGGGGTGCCCCCTCCTCCTATATAAAGCCCCCCTCTCCCGCTCCCATACTTACACCTTGTGAAGGATCTCTCCTCCTCTAGTTTATCCCTCATGGTCTCGGACTAGCGAGATACATGTTCCCGGTGGCTTTTCATTTGAAAAGAGTTGTTTCTTTTGCTGCATCGCTGGAGCGAGGAGGCGGAGGTTGCTCGGTGGCTTGAACGTGTGTGCACCGGCCACACCCCTTGGGGTGCCCTCCTCCTCCTATATAAAGCCCACCTCTCCCGCTCTCATACTTACAGCTCCTCATGAAGGATCTCTCTCCCCCTCTAGTTTACCCCCCATGGTCTCGAATTAGCGAGATACATGTTTCCGATGGCTTTTCATTTGAAAATAGTTTTTGCTTCCGCTGCATCGCTGGAGCGAGGAGGCGAGGTTGCTCGGTGGCTTGAACGTGTGTGCGAGCATGAATACGCCACTATTTTGTGGTGCTGGGACTTCTTCTCGATCTTGAGATCGGCAAGCGTTCGTCTATATCATCCACGAGTACAACCTCGTTAAACTTTATCGGTCTACAAGGGTATGTTCTGTATGGATGTATATCCACCCGTTGCTTGTATCTAGTAGATAGATCTTGGTACTTAGTTGTTCCCATCGTAGGAATTTTTTGTTTTCTATGTTGCGAATCCTACAACAAGATGCTAGGACAGCAACACACACACGCCCAAACTCAAACAAGAAAAAACAAAAGGAATGGAGACGGATGAACTAGACGATGAAGACTGCAACCGCTGCGCCCTCCGAAGAATGACCACCCCGCTCCTATCCCCGACTCGTCAAGCACCAAGCAACACCCTCAAGAGGGAAGCGACCGCTGCTGCCCAGACCAACTGGCCCTAGGAAGGAAGATGCCACCCGCGGGCGGAACCACGTCGGTGTCAATTGAGCCAACAAGGATTTCTCCCGAAGAACCGATCCACAACCCCCGGACTAGCCGTTGCACAGGAGACCCGCGAGGGCGAGGCATCACTACCGCCAAACTTACCGCCCACGAGCATGCGCCACTCTGGTCCTGAATTTGCCAACGTAGTCTCACCGAGCAAGCCGTCGGGAGGTCTGCAACATCGCGACACAGGTAGAACTGAAACAGAGCCCACAGTACCGCGCGGGAGGGAACTTCCTCCACCGTCGAAGGCGGTAGTCGACCAAACGCAGCCGCAGACAAACCAGTCCTCCATAGGTCTGGCCGGGCCCAGCGGACCCGTAAAGCCTCCGCGGAGGCAAACCAGTCCCATGGCGGTCCAGCCGGGCCCCGACGGGCCCTGAAAATCTGCAACCACGCTGTAACAGGCCGGCCGAGGACACCGTGAATCCCATCCCCCTACCCGCAAAGATCTGCAGAGTAGCCAAATCCGGCCCGCCCGGCCCGCTTATTCGGGCCCAAAGGGGCCCGATTTGAGCCGCCATGGCACTGCTAGCTCGAAGCTACGCCTGCCGCCGCTGCCCGTGCTGTCCCGCCGCCCATAGCAGCGCCGTCGCACCATCACGCCCCCAACACGCTGGACCTCTGTCGTCCCAAGTGCACCGCCGCCAAGTGGAGGGGCCTCGACCCTGCCCTCCCGACGCGGGGAGAAGAAACCTGTCGCCGCTGGCGCCATGCGGGCCATGCCCGGTGACCCTGGCTGGTAGCAGCGATGGGGGGAAGGAGGGGGAGGGGCCGGAGGGCCGGGAAGGCTGCCGGTGCTCCCGTCGCCCTCGGGGGGGGGGGAGGAGGAGCGACTCGGGGAGGACGGGATATTTTCGCTTTCTCCTTTTCATGCATGTGGCTCTGACATGTTGATTGGACACTTTGTTCCTATGGTAATGTTAGCTTAGCAGTGTGGTTTGGTTTTTCCTGTTTGCAAGAATGCAAAAAGACATAGTGTCATTCTGTTCTTAGTCGATTAAAAAGAGTTATTCACTTGTTATATAGTATAAAAAAACAGACATTTCAAAAAAAAAAGTGGCCTGACCATTTTATCGGGAAAAATATTTATAGTGGCCTGACCATTTTAGAGTGTCATGCTGTGTTTAGTCAACTATTGTTTACTCAAATATTTTCCATATTGAGTCGCAGTGTTGGTAGGTATCTTATGCACTCGTGTATGCATTAGTAAGAAGCATATTGGTTCCTATGCTCAACATAATTAAATAGCTTTTCTTAAAAAGTTGATCTCTTCTCTCCACTTCAGATGTCACCTCAGATGATCATTGGAACCAAGGAACTCATCACATCGCACCAAAATAAAAAGACATGATGCGTTCTGTTTTGATGCATCACTGGTTGCCTTTCTATGCCACCAGTTGACAACAACTTGCATGCATGATGCCTGTATCCCCAAACATCATTTTCTCTGCTGATTGGCGTTGCAACATTCGGACTGGCAGATGCACATTTGCCTTGCCTACATGAATCTTGTCATTAGCTATGGCAGAAATAGTGATATAAATATTTATCATCAGAGCAAAGTAGTATAGTAGTAGTACACAAAATAACAAGAACCTACTGATTGGAAGTAATTAGCATGTGTATTTATATGCATAACCCCTTACCAGCAAATAGCTTACTCCCTATAGGAGCTAGCTAAGTGATTTAGTTAGTGCTTCATTAGCTCATTCATTTAGTCACCTAATCTGTCCGATTAGCGTGGTGTTTGGCACGTGTTACAGGTATATACTTTTCCTTGATCTGCAGCGAATCGTCAAGCTGATTAAAGGGGATCTGTCATCACGGGTTGATTGTCTATTCGCCTGGCCTGATGTTTACGTTCATGTGCCGGTTTGATCTGCTTGTTATTTTCTATCTCATATTCTTGGTGATCATGTGGATTAATTAAGGAAGATAGTAAGATGGATGTGTGGTCGGCCTATTGACAGCAAGACAACACTCCATCAAGGGTACAATGTACTGCGCTTCAACCGAGTTGTTAATTAAGCAATATGGAGTGGGAAGTGTATGTTCAGAAGTTGCTTGGAACAATGGAACCATATTTTTGTAAATTTCAGTGGGTATTGACACAAGCTTTTTGTGCATTTTGAGACTGACAGGTGCGCATTAATCTCAATCATTCAAGGCACAAATTAGGTTATGGGTGCGCATGGTCCTCATATATATGACAAGGCAGTGCAGGCATCCCATTCTCATCACAAGCTATAATTGATGGGATACCGGATAAAAATCCATGAAGTTACTCCATATGGTCTTCAAAATATAATTTTGATAACTAATATCTACTACTCCATTTGGTCCTGTAAATGTTGTTGTTTTGGACAACACTATATTTATCAAAACAACAACCCTTTATGATGCAGACATCCCATTCTCATCACAGGCAAGAATTGATGAGACAGGATAAAAATCAATGAAGTTACTCCCTGTGGTCTTCAAAATATAATTCTAAAATCTAATACTACTACTACATTTGGTCCTGTAAATGTTGTCGCTTTAGAGAACACTATGCTTACTAGACCTCACTCACGCACTCTGATGTTTACTTATGCAACCCCAAGGGGATTAGCCATCGCCAACTAAGAACTTTTGATTAAGTGTTAGTCTGTTTAGCTCAACTCCCAAGACCATGGATCATGTCTCTTACTTGCCCCCTCTTAAGTTGTAGTTGGTGTTTCTATGGGGCCTATTCCTACATATCCATGCATAACAATCGTCACCCATGGTCGTTGCCACGTATTTCACCCATTGTCATGCAAGGTACCGGTGCCTCTTCTAGATAATATATATCCCGTCCATTCCAAATTAATTGAAGCTCTAAATAAAAGATACGGTGACCAAATCTATGAAAAATATGTTAATATATAGAACATCAAATGTATATAAAGTATACAAAATATATCTTATGATGACTCTAATATATGAAACAAAATTGGCAATATAGGTGTTAATATATTTTATAGCCATTCATCCAAACCCAATTCTCTTCACATCGAACGAAGTTAGCCCTTCAATTTATTGCACCAGTCGACCTGGATGCTCTTTCTCCCGTGTAAGATATGAAAAGGCAACTCCAATTTCCGCGGTACGCATATATAGGAGGATGGGAGTTTTGGTTCGTTACAACGTTTACATTGCTGGAAATTGATCGAACTCTTGCTAATGTGCGCAACGGTTTTTGCTGGTATTTATTCAATCTATTTTGCTTCCCTTTTGTTTTCCCATGGATGAAACTCCTTGATGTGATTGCTTGCGGTTTTAATCGACTTGGTTAATGGTTACAACGCCATCACCTTAAAAAAAAATCCTACGTCTACAACACGCGTGTGCATGTAGGTGTGCTTCCTAGCAGAGCAACTGATGTAGTACCAGGGGCGGAGCTCCTAGTAGGGCAAGGTAGGGAAGCCGCCCTACCTTGATTTTTGGCGAATACCTTCACATGCATATGTTTTTTCTGAACAATTTGAGTGGTCATACGTTTAAAACGGACATCGTATGTGAAAGTTATGCTTATTTTAGTGAACACTGCGCAAAACTGATTCCAAACCAAAACAGAGACCATGTGTTGTCTAGTTTGAAACCAACTCTTTATGTTTGCGATATATAATTCTCAATCTAACAAAACCTGACTCTAAGAAATGTCATAGGTTAGGTATTTAAGGATAACATAGATGATGTTTTGACCACCGTATGTGGTGTGGCCAAAACTAATTCTAATTATGCGATAAATTATTCTTTATGATTCTAGTTTGCCTTTGTATATAATATTGATCTAAAATATTAACTATATTAGTTTAGTCGGTATCTTTCATTAAGAATGTGAGGTATGCTTTCCCAATTGGAGAAATGATGATTTAGAGCCCCCATTGGAAGATGTGAATTTTTGAAGAAAATCGTATCACAATTCTATGTATGGATGAAATGGTAACAAAATTAGGAAAAATCGGCAAAAGGGAGAAGACACCAAGACACTATTTATATTTTAAAAGTGTGGGCACCTTCTATGTTGCTATAGATATATGTTGTCCATACGATGTGGATTAAAGACTTCAAAGATTGTCTTGATATTTGAATGGCACATTCCTTTATCTTTGATTTGTGAAATCCTTGGGTTTAGACATTACTTCGGGAATTCCTATTCTTTTTTCTTTCAAAAGAGTAGCAACATACCCTTTTTTCTTATTTCCTTCGATAAAGCATCTCCCTCTTCTATAGAAATCAAATAAGGAGGATTTATTCTGATATACTTTTAATTGAAAGAGTTTTCCCTATCTTCCAAAATGGGGCTTTTTTCTTACATCATTATCTTCCCAAGTAGCCATTGATGATGGAAGTGAAGACCATTTCACCAAGACCTGAACGTGTGCAGCATTTCCTCGTTTCATATAGAATAGAAGGGGGCCATAAACAGGAGAGTCTTGACCAATTCGAAAGATCATTTGGTGTAGTTGAAATAACGGAATTGGAAGTAGTTCGGTCAAGTATAGGAAATTAATATAAGAATGAATAACTTTATCAATGGTTTATTTTATTTCTTTTATTTATCTTAATATTCATTCCAGTGAAGAGCATATCTACCAAAACAAATACGATTGCCTCGGCAGGATTTTCCTTTCATTCTTCCTCTATGTTGTTTGCGAAATCTGGTTCTTTTGGGGTTATAGTCGATGGTTCTTTCTTAGTTCCATCTCTACTGCAAAACTGGACATGAGAGTTTCTTCTCATCCAGCTCCTCGCGAATGAAATGAGAAAAGTTCAAGTGGGGGATGGGATTGCTCGTATTATAGGTCTTGGTGAAATAATGTCAGGTGAATTAGTCGAATTTGCAGAAGGCACTAGGGGTATTGCTCTGAATTTGGAATCCAAAAATGTTGGGATTGTATTAATGGGCGATGGGTTGATGATACAAGAGGGAAGTTTTGAATAATTCATACGGTTTATCGCTTCGTTAAGATGATATTGCTTTTACTAGTGGCAATGAGAGTTGAAAGAGATTTCTCAATGACATAGGTCATCAAGATCGAATTATGAAACAATATGTCAACAAGGGCTTCTTCATAACTTGATGATGTGCTACATAGAGCATGACATATATGTCTTCATCGATAAAATTATGGAAGATTTTGAGAAGTGGTAGAGCTTTTTCTATTAACTAGAACTTCAATAATTCATTAAAGCTTCATCATTAGGTATCTTTTTAGGCTCTAGTTATATTCAAATATTTTTATTTTCCAATTTTATTAATTGACTCAAATTTGTCTAGATTTAAATGAATCTAGACACTATTTAGTATATAGGTTCATCCAAACTTTAACAAATCAAAATTAATTAATATGGATCGGAGGGAGTAAGTGATTATGATAGGACCATATGTAGTAGTATCTCGATTGCTATCATATGTTTAGAATTCGCCCTACCTCAAATTTTCTCCATCCTTCGCCACTGCTACTGTAGTACGACGTACGTAGGGCCCCCTCTCTGCTGGTGCTACAAACCCAAAAACATTGAGATAATATAAATAAAGCAATGAGTTCTTTTTGGTTCGGTGTCAGAAGCTTAGTGGCTCCAAGTTGTCCACTCTGGCCATGTTGCTCACAAATATCTCGTTGTGACACTGCACTTTCTGACGTGTTGCACTTTATTTATGTTGGTGAGGGTGATCTTTTTAGATATTTCCAGGTAGATTTGAGAAAACAGATGCATGTGGCTCTGACATGCCGATTGGACAATCTGTTCCTATGGGAATGTTGGCTTAGTAGTGTGATTTGGTTTTTCTTGTTTGCCTGATGTGTTTAGTCGATTAAAAAGAATTATTTGCTTGTTATATAGTATACAGAAGACACGCACATTTCAAAAAAAAGGCGGCCTTACCATTTTATCGGGAAAATATTTATAATTGCCTACTTTGTGTAGTCAACCATTGTTTATTCGAATATTTGTCATATTGCGCGTCCATTTCACATTATTATTGTGGAGTCGCGGTGGTGGTACGTATGTATGTTTTCACTTAATATGCGAACCATTTATTCGCTCGTGTATGCATTAAGAAGCGGAGTGGTTCCTATGTTCAGCATAATTAATTAGCTTTCCCTGGAAAGTTGATCTCTTCTCTCCACTTCAGATGTCACCTCAGATGATCATTGGAACCAAGGAACTCATCACACCACACCAAAAGAAAAAGCCATGGTACGTTCTGTTTTGATGCATCACTGGTTGCCTTTCTGTGCCATCAGTTGACAACTAATCGCTCATGTGAAAAGACAACAACTTGGAGGCATGATGCTGTAGGGGTTCGTAGCATGGAAAACAAAATTTTTCTATCGCATACAAACAAACAAGCCAAGATCTATCTACTAGATTTGTAGCAACGAGTTGATGGAATAACTTACCCTCGAAGATTCCAAAGCGGTTAACGAGAGCAGATTCTCGTGGGTGATGTAGTCGTACTCTTTCCGATCTCAAGATCGCATAGACGATCCTTCCAGCGCCGCGTTCCCGCAGCGCTCCCGCAGTCGGTCACACGTTCGGTACTCGACGAAGACCTTCCTCTCCCTTGTTCCAGCAGGCAGCGGAGGTTGTAGCACTCTCCTCGCGATTCCGGCAGCACAACGGCGTGGTACCGGAGGTAGAGGGGAAATCCCGCAGGGCTTCGCCTTAAGCCGGTGCGAGTATGGTGGAGCTTATGAGAGAGGTTATTAGTGGTCTAGTAATTAGACACACCTAATTAGAGGGCTCTAAACCAATTAGAAGGCTCTAAACCGAATAGCTCTAAACCGGGGTCTAGATCTAGGGTTTAGTTTAGAGGATAGGAAACTTGTGTGTCTAGGAGGGGAGCCCTGCCCCTCCTTATATAGATGGGAGGGAGCTGGCGCGCCAGGGGAGGGAGGGAGTCCCTCCCCAACTCGGCCTTGGGCTGGGCGCCAGCCTGGAGGAGTCCAACTCCTCCTCCAAGTTGATTCCAACTCCTCTTGCTTGTTTCCCACAGTTTCTTGTTTTAGCCGTTTGACTTTCAAACTGGACATTTGACTTTTCTGTTTTAGGATTCAATTTAATCCTTTATTTGGGACAGCAAGAACACTTAGTACATGATGCAATCACTCCAATATGTAATGACACATTCATGTACCCCTTCCCCTCCGGAGTGCCGGACAATCCGGAACCTTCTAGAACATTCCCGATGAAAACACCGGAATCATTCCCGAACTCCGAAACGGGACTTTCCTTATATGAATCTTATTCTTCGGACCATTCCGGATCACCTCGTGATATCCCGGATCCCATCCGAGACTCCGAACAACATTCGGTCTCTTTCTCATAATACCATAACTACTCAAACAACGTCGAATCCTTAAGTGTGTCTCCCTACGGTTCGTGAATTATGCGGACATGATCGAGACACTTCTCCGAACAATAACCAATAGAGGAATCTGGAAATTCATATGGCTCCCACATATTTCTATGATTACTTTGCGATCGAATGAACCACTTACATACGATACCAATTTCCCTTTGTCTCACGATAGTTTACTTATCCGAGGTTATGATCGTCGGTATCTCTGCATACCTAGTTCAACCTCGTTACTGATAAGTACTCTTTTCTCGTTCCCGTGATATGTGATCCCTTGTGACCCAGTCACATGCTTGCAAGCTAATTGGATGACATTCCACCGAGAGGGCCCAGAGTATATCTATCCGTCATGTGGATGGACAAATCCCACTCTTGATCCATGTGTTTCAACCAATACTTTCCGAACACTCAATGCCACTTTTATAGCCACCCTGTTACGGTGTGGTGTTTGATGACATCAAAGCATCCATCCGGTAAAGGTGATATGCATGATCTCATGGTCGAAGGAATTAGGTTACTATGTATCAGAAAGCATATAGCAATTTGAACTATTGAAATGACTTGATCTTTATGCTACGCTTATCTATAGGAGTATGTCCATCACATCATTCTCCTAATGATATGATCCTGTTGTTAATAACATCTCTATGTTCATGATCAGGAAACAATGATCATATATTAACCAACAAGCTAGTTTAACAAGAGGCTTTACTAGGGACTCTTATTTTAGTTTACAAATCACACAAGTATTAATGTTTCCGGTTAATACAATTATAGCATGGTATGTAAACATTTATCATAAGTATGAAGATATGATAATAACCTATTTTATTATTGCCTCTTGGGCATATCTCCAACAGTCTTCCACTTGCACTAGAGTCAATAATCTAGTTTCAAACCTTTGTGTTTTCAACACCTATGGCTTTCCGGTGTTGTATGTACACGATTGCTAGTGGTCAACTGATCTCCGGATCTGACACTTCCAGGTCCGTGTGTAATTTGCATGTCTTTGCGTCTCTACGCATCACTCATTCTCTAATGAGATGGCTTTGTATAAATTTGGTCTTTCGGTGTGACCTTTAGTTCTTTGGGGTTAAAACATGTTGATAATATTGTCGCACAATATATCTTCATAGTATTATCCCACTGTGAACTACACCTAGTTTGATAACAAACTTCTTGACACAAATGCCCTCTTTTGCTGCTATAATAGCAGTCATATACTTAGCCTTTTGTTGTAGTATCTGTCACAATGTCTTAACTTTGGAAATCATCCAAATCCATTATGGAACTCACTTTCCATTATATTGTGCCACCCTTAGTTTAGATTGAGATAAACTTAATTTGTACTTTGTGACAAAACTAGTATCAATGTAGTACTTTTACAATGAACTAATCATCTATTTGTCACTTCTACAAATATTATACTCTTAGTTCTTCCAAAAGATCATAAGAATATCCTTTACTATTGTCCAATGATCATCTTACGAATCATTCTGGTATATGCTCTCAACATTTAGAGCATAGGACATATCTGGATTTGTACATATCACAGTATGATTGATATAAATACTCTTTGTGATTTCATACATCAAGTATCAATCTATACTTGATTATTTGTTTCACTTTACCAAATGTCAATACACTTGAATATATCATCAACATTGAACTCATTCAATCCTTTCTGTGCGACAAGAACCTCTCTTGTAGTTTCTATATTGAACTCATTCAATATCTTGTCAATGTACTTCTGGCACAACCATATTAGCGTCTATCGATGCCAAATATTTGGGTTTTGCCTAAGTCTTTCATCGGGATGAAATTCTTAATATGTGTTAATAAAAGATACATTATTTCCAATCAACAATATGTCTTTCACATAACATATTAGAAACATGTCTTAGCGCTCCCACTTAATTTCTTGCAAATGCAAGCATCTTCATTGTCTCTGATGAAATTAAACCCTTTTAACAGTTTCATCATAGTGAAGATTCCAACTCCGCTATGCTCACTCTAACCATTGAAGTTTGCATATGCTTTTAGCATCCTTTGAATTAACAAAACCCTATGGACCGTGTTATGCACATGTCCTAGGTAACGATTCTATTAGAAGAACTTGTTTTGTTTATTCAACTACCATATAACAAATTATATGTAGTGGTTGCTACATTAATCCGTCTAGACTAAATATCACTATGAAAGATCAAATCTTGTCATAGTCAACCTTTGAACATTGTTGTGAACTCTTTCTCAACATGTCGACTATTTCATAGATGTAAAACATCCATGTCTATTTCTTTATAGATCCAGACACAACTGTAAGGTCTTACACCTTTCTCGAGGGTCCTTCAAGTTCAAAACTTGATTTCTCGTGTATGGAACTATCACGGATTTTATGGCTTCAAGCCATTTGACGGAGTCAGGGCCCATCATCGCTTCTTTGCATGTAGTCGGTTCATTATTCTCAAATAATGATTCAACCCTCAAATCTTGGTATTTGATTGTTTACCTGATCTACTTGTTTCAATAGGAACTTAGATCTCCGTGACCACAACCTTTGAGGCACGTGAGCCATGAGCATTGTTGCCGCCTCCGGAACACTTTTCGGCGCTGCGCAACTCTGCACATACAGCTAAGGTTCTTTTAACCTTATCAAAGTTCTAATGTCCTCCCACTTAACTTTTCACGAAAAATTTCTTCTCAAAGAAACTTGACGTTCTAAGCAACAAACACTTTTGTCTCCGGTGTTTTATGGAGAAACAATTTATACAAAGACAGGTTCATCCGACTTTGGTTGCACACATCTTTCTTATGCATAGCATACCAATGTTTAAGAAAGGACAACTTAGGTTTTATCCCAAACCATAACTTTATATGGTGTCATTTCAACGGATTATGATGGAGCTCTTTTCAGTGGAAAAACGGTAATCTCTAAAGCTTTTAATCTTTAAAATATAATAGCAGTTTTATGAATTATACCTTTGATCTAACCATGTCAAACAAGGTTTAATTACATATCTCGAACGCTCCATATTCTTATGGTGTTTCGGGAAAATGCAAATCCATGGAACGATTCCTTAAATCTTAGGTATTATGCTAAACTTGTAACTCAAATATCTTCCTTTATGATCTTTATCATAAACTGTTTATATTCTTGTTACAATGATTTTGCACTTCATCTTGAAAGTCTTTGAACTTTTCAAATGTTTCATACTTCATCCTTATTAAGTAAATATTCATATATTCACTCAAATTTTCGGAGAAAGCATATGAAGTTGAAATCCATCGCTCTTGACTACACATAATGGATTTCATACAACAATATGTACAAGTTCCAATAAGCTAGTCATTCGTTCCCTTTTGGCCTATGAACGAAGTTTTAATTATCTCTAGGAAAGTTTTACAAGCGTCATTTGATCAAAAAATCAGAAGACTCCAAAATTCCATCCACATGGAATTTCTTCATGTTTTCTTTCCAATATAATTTAAACGGCGATGTCACTTCCTAAGTGATCTTTCAATCATTTTGTCTTTCGACATTTTTAGCACTAGTTTTATGGATGTGATTTCTCCAACGAGATTTGTGAATCATCCATCTTTTATGGATTACGGCAATTATTTGAACAACCCTTTTGTTCTCATAATACCTGATAAAACAAATCTTTGAAGGCAAGCTTTGATGTTTAACGAGCAACACAATAACCCTTTATTTGTTCTCGATGAACATCATCACATATTCTTTTGCTAGTTACTTAGGCCATTGTAGTTCATGAATTGTGTTGTTTCGTATGACGATTCACACCAACAAATTCAGTATCAAATACTTGAGAACCACATTGTTTAATAAGCAAAGAATATAGCCATAACATGTATATCATTTATATACTTAAACTGAACAATTCTAGTCTTTTCTTTTCTGCCATATATTTATGAGATTCTCTTTCAATATTTCCTTTTCTATTTGAAAGAATCTATCAATATCAATAGTGGAGTCATACATATGACATATAGTCCAAAGCGTGTATAATTAAATACCAATGTCTTTGGACTTGCACTTTGAAGTAGATCACCATCATCAAATATTTGGTGTTCTTTCAAATTCCTTACTTTAGTAATCTCTTGGTGTAGTAAACATTTTACCTACATCAAATATTCACCCTTATCATGGAATCGTCCATGATCAAGCTACTTTTAGCTTATAACGATGAATTATGAGTATAATGTTGCTATCCAAAACCTTTTGGAGGATTAGGACAACAAGTGTCTCCAACCTTTTTGCAAATTCTCATCAAATATGAGAACATGACTATTGCCATATTATACTCTATCATGTTGCAACCAAAACTTCGTTTCAGATATCACAATATCTTCCACACATCATGGTTTCTGAAACAACTCTTTCAGATCCTAGATAACCTTGATATTAAGGGAATCCTTTGAATATCAAGAATCATGGATACAAACATGATACTTATATACTAACACTTGGAATTGTTACTCTTGATTTAATACTAATTATTAAACTTCATGGAGTAACCGGAACTTACTGAAAGTTTGCAATAGGACTTTTAAACTTTAGATTAACACTTAAAACAATACGATACCAGTTCGTAAAGTATCTAACCAGAATTCTATAGTTCTATCATCTCAATTATAACTAAGCGCAAGGTGGTAAACGGATGCCAATGACTACAACAACTATGCAAATTTACTTTGATTTAGTTTATGATAAATTGAGTTCTAATTAATAATTAAATTAATCTAGGTGAACTCCCACTCAAAACAATATCCCTCACATTGTTTTAGTGATCACACGAACCAAATCCACCACATCAAAATCGATCATCACGAGAGTTGATATAGCTTCAATGGCGAACAATCAACATGTTCATCATATCTACTATATGACTCATGCTCTACCTTTCGGTGATCCGTGTTCCTGAGGCCATGTCTGTACATGCTAGGCTCGTCAAGATCAAACCTTAGCTACCGCATAAGCAAATCTGGCTTGCTTACGTTGTATTCACCCGCGGAATCAAAGACACCCGATCATCACGTGGTGCTTCGAAGCAGCAAGCTTTGGCAACGGTGCATACTAAGGGTGAACACTTTAGAACTTGAAATTTATGTGCATGAGGGATCATCTTATAATGCTACCGTCGTCTACTAAGCAATACAAGATGCATAAAGGATTAACATCACATGCAATTCATAATATGTGATATGATATGGCCTTTCTTCTTTGTGCTTCCGATCTCCATCTTTAAACACGAACATGATCTCCATCATCACCGGCATTGCATCAAGGTCAATGACGCTTCACCATGGTTGTCGTCCACCGGCTTCAACTATTACAACTACTTTGAATAGACACGCGGGTCTTAACATAAATTAAAGACAACCATATGGCTCCTGCCGGTTGCCAACTTACAATAAGGAACATTGCATACATCAAATATAATCACAATCATGGCCATATCACATCACTGCACACCCCTGCAAAACAAAGTTAGACGCCTCTACTTTCTTTGCATATTTTACGTGGTTTGGGGCTTTCAATAAGTGTCGTTCTAACTTACGAACAAGAACCACAACATTGATACTAGCATTGTTGATTACCCGTTGTAAATTGGATCTTAACTATGCTAGGAGAAACAGGCACCCGCAAAGCCACTTATGCAATACAAGTTGCATGTCAAGCGTGGAGCAAGTCTCATGAACGATGTCATGTAAGGTTAGCCCGGGCCGCTTCATCCCAACATACCGCAAGATGCAAAGTACACAAAAAGCAATCTACAATAAAAGCATCAACGCCCACAATGACCATTGTGTTCTACTCGTGCAACAGATCTACATATAGACCTGGCTCTGATACCACTGTAGGGGTTCGTAGCATGGAAAACAAAATTTTTCTATCGCATACAAACAAACAAGCCAAGATCTATCTACTAGATTTGTAGCAACGAGTTGATGGAATAACTTACCCTCGAAGATTCCAAAGCGGTTAACGAGAGCAGATTCTCGTGGGTGATGTAGTCGTACTCTTTCCGATCTCAAGATCGCATAGACGATCCTTCCAGCGCCGCGTTCCCGCAGCGCTCCCGCAGTCGGTCACACGTTCGGTATTCGACGAAGACCTTCCTCTCCCTTGTTCCAGCAGGCAGCGGAGGTTGTAGCACTCTCCTCGCGATTCCGGCAGCACAACGGCGTGGTACCGGAGGTAGAGGGGAAATCCCGCAGGGCTTCGCCTTAAGCCGGTGCGAGTATGGTGGAGCTTATGAGAGAGGTTATTAGTGGTCTAGTAATTAGACACACCTAATTAGAGGGCTCTAAACCAATTAGAAGGCTCTAAACCGAATAGCTCTAAACCGGGGTCTAGATCTAGGGTTTAGTTTAGAGGATAGGAAACTTGTGTGTCTAGGAGGGGAGCCCTGCCCCTCCTTATATAGATGGGAGGGAGATGGCGCGCCAGGGGAGGGAGGGAGTCCCTCCCCAACTCGGCCTTGGGCTAGGCGCCAGCCTGGAGGAGTCCAACTCCTCCTCCAAGTTGATTCCAACTCCTCTTGCTTGTTTCCCACAGTTTCTTGTTTTAGCCGTTTGACTTTCAAACTGGACATTTGACTTTTCTGTTTTAGGATTCAATTTAATCCTTTATTTGGGACAGCAAGAACACTTAGTACATGATGCAATCACTCCAATATGTAATGACACATTCATGTACCCCTTCCCCTCCGGAGTGCCGGACAATCCGGAACCTTCTAGAACATTCCCGATGAAAACACCGGAATCATTCCCGAACTCCGAAACGGGACTTTCCTTATATGAATCTTATTCTCCGGACCATTCCGGATCACCTCGTGATATCCCGGATCCCATCCGAGACTCCGAACAACATTCGGTCTCTTTCTCATAATACCATAACTACTCAAACAACGTCGAATCCTTAAGTGTGTCTCCCTACGGTTCGTGAATTATGCGGACATGATCGAGACACTTCTCCGAACAATAACCAATAGAGGAATCTGGAAATTCATATGGCTCCCACATATTTCTACGATTACTTTGCGATCGAATGAACCACTTACATACGATACCAATTTCCCTTTGTCTCACGATAGTTTACTTATCCGAGGTTATGATCGTCGGTATCTCTGCATACCTAGTTCAACCTCGTTACTGATAAGTACTCTTTTCTCGTTCCCGTGATATGTGATCCCTTGTGACCCAGTCACATGCTTGCAAGCTAATTGGATGACATTCCACCGAGAGGGCCCAGAGTATATCTATCCGTCATGTGGATGGACAAATCCCACTCTTGATCCATGTGTTTCAACCAATACTTTCCGAACACTCAATGCCACTTTTATAGCCACCC
Source organism: Avena sativa (assembly GCA_916181665.1). NCBI lineage: Eukaryota > Viridiplantae > Streptophyta > Magnoliopsida > Poales > Poaceae > Avena > Avena sativa. The sequence goes on along the minus strand of OV702293.1, from coordinate 374,422,837 downwards.
TGTTACGGTGTGGTGTTTGATGACATCAAAGCATCCATCCGGTAAAGGTGATATGCATGATCTCATGGTCGAAGGAATTAGGTTACTATGTATCAGAAAGCATATAGCAATTTGAACTATTGAAATGACTTGATCTTTATGCTACGCTTATCTATAGGAGTATGTCCATCACATCATTCTCCTAATGATATGATCCTGTTGTTAATAACATCTCTATGTTCATGATCAGGAAACAATGATCATATATTAACCAACAAGCTAGTTTAACAAGAGGCTTTACTAGGGACTCTTATTTTAGTTTACAAATCACACAAGTATTAATGTTTCCGGTTAATACAATTATAGCATGGTATGTAAACATTTATCATAAGTATGAAGATATGATAATAACCTATTTTATTATTGCCTCTTGGGCATATCTCCAACAGATGCCTGCATCCGCAAACATCCCTTTCTCTACTGATTGGTGGCACAACGCGTTGCAACATTCAGACTGGCAGGTGCACATTTGCCTTGCCTACATGAATCATGTCATTAGCTAGGGCACAAACAATGATATAAATAGTTATCATCAAAACAGTAAATATAGTACTACCCTACACAAAATAACAAGAACCTACTGATTGGAGGTAATTAGTATGCATGACCCCTCACCATAAAATAGCTAGCGAAGTGATTTAGTTAGTGCTTCATTATCTCATTCAATTAGTCACCTAATCCTTTGGATTAGCACGGTGTTTGGCACGTGTTATAAGGAAATCTTTTTTGCTTGATCTGCAACGAATCCTCGACCAGATAAAGGGGATCAGTCATCATAGGTTGATTGTCTATTTGCTTGGCCTAGCGTTCATGTCCATGTGCCGGTTTGATCTTTTCAGTGACCATGTGGTTTAGTTAATGAGGTTCATCCGCCAGTTTGATCTCCTTGTTATGGTTTTATCATCTTTTAAGTGATCATGTAGATTAATTAAGGATGATAAGTAAGATCGACTCGTGGTCGGCCTACTAGCAGCGAAGCAACACAACCAGGAAGGGTACGTTGTACGGCCCATTAGATCAGTTGTTAATTAAGCGACGTGGAGTCGAAAAGTGTACTTTCAACAATGGGACACCCTTCTATTTGCAAATTTTAGAGGGAACTAATACAATGTTAATTTGTGCATTTGAGGCTGACATGTGCACATTAACCCTTATTATTTGGGCCAGGATTGACTAAGAGAAGAAGGTGCTAATTAAGTGGCAGTTGCACATTATTTGATCCAAATATTTGTAGAATCAACAAAAAATATTTATTATGAAAAAACTTTTTGGAGACAGTATGTATGAAGTACGAAATCCAAATACTTGTAGTCATACATATAAGCAGTAAAAGTTAGAAGTTTGTTCGCAACGAAAATTGATTTGACTATCTCTCTCTTGCTCATCAAATCTGCAACTTTTACATGACCAGACGGAATTCTAATTGAACTACCCTGCACGTGCCACGTCGGCTCTAGTAGTGACATTTGAAGAGGCCGGCATTATTTTATTTTTACGGTGCGCCCGGCATTAGTAGGTTGTTAGTGTTTGAATAATTGATTAGCTGTTCTGTGCACGAACTCATGGAGAGTGCACGTGATCACAATTATACGTACAACCTCAGGAGTGTATATGATCAATGATGTTCCTCGATCCTAAAGAGGGGATGTCGACGTTTGTGGTGGCTAGCATAATTAGTAGACGTTGTGAGTGTGCGTCAGGACACGGCATGGTGTAAGAAGAGGTAATTACACTATTGTGGTTGATGTTGTTATCGTTGACCCTTCCTAGATGGTAGGTGCCGTGCATGAACGATATGATGAGTGTACACACCGTTAACTAATGTAAAAGTGCTTGTAAAAGTGACTCGGACGAAAGCGTCCGAAATCATTAGCAAAGGATATCGAGTTTTTTTTACTTGCAACTTGTAAAGAGATGTCAAAGTTTGGTGTCTAACCCTGCTTCGATTAGTCTATAATGCTATCCAGATTTCTGGATATTTCGTGAGTGTTCGTTAGGATGACGCGTAGTCAACGCCCATAGCTTGGATATGTGATCTTTTATAGAAATTAAAGAAACAATATTACTGTTAGCGCTATAATCCTGTAAGAGCATCTCTAGCAGATCACCTATATAGTTAAATCTTAAAACCGACGACTTACATATATAAATTGTTTTACGGCCGGGCAATATACGGAATCTGATAGAGATGCTCTAATCGTTGACCAAGCTAGCAAGCTCCTAGGTGTACTCCCGCACCTCAACTACTCCAGAAGTGCTGCAAAAGTGACTAGGATGAAAGTGTCCCAAATGATTACCAAAATATACTGTCATTTTCTTACTTGGCAGAGACATGGAAGTTTAGCTAGTCTACTCTAACCTTGCTGGGTTTATAGTAACTTCTACTCTCTCTGTTTAGAAATATAAGATGTTTTAGGTTTGTGAAAGAGATGTATCTAAACACCTTTTAGTGTATAGGTTTAAATAAATCTAGACACCGTACCTTTTAGTGTCTAGATACATCTCCTTCACGAATTTAAAACATCTTATATTTCCAAACAAAGGGAGTACATATGATCAGTCACTTTTTAGTCGATCGTGACATCCTACGCCGTATTACTGAAAGGAGCAGCAGGGTAATGTATACTACATTTGTGTAAGATTATAGCAGGGTAATGTATACTATATTTGTGTAAGATTATAGTTAAGAAAATGACAGTGTGTGTATTGTATTGTATCACGGGACGGCCATGTGAGTGGTACGGTTAATATTTTCGACGAGGCACGTCACTGCTGCTAGTGACCTCACACGCGTACTCTGATGTTTACTTATGCAGCCAAGGCCATTAGCTGTCGGCAAATGATTGGTAGCAACCCAAGTTGATCGAGGCTGGTCTCTTTCCTTGACCCACATGGTCATTGTCATGTAGAGTATCAATTGTCGTGGAGGTTCTCGGTGCTTCTCCTGGATAATAGTAGAAAGTGGAGTCTCCTTGTTTCTACGTAGAGGCTCTCTCATGTATTGCATCAATTGTCATGCAAGTTTTTTTTTCCGAAAAGGTCCGAATCTATTTCATGAGTTCACAAGAAGTATAAAGCATTCCAAACATAATAAAAATTACATCGAAGTCTTTGGACTGTTAGGTTAATAGAATTGTTGTATTACCAGAGGGCCAAATGCCACAATATATAGTACATGTACATGCGCAAATATACATGAAACCCCCTAACACACGGGGAAACTACAATATATAAATATATACTCTAACACCCCCCCCTTAAACTCATGGTGGATCCACAACACTGAGTTTGGAGAGTAAGAAGTCATGCTGCGCTCGAGTTTGTGCCTTTGTAAAGAAATCCGCCAACTGCAAATCTGAAGGCACATAATGAAGCGCAACAACCTGATCCTGTACCTGAGCACGTGTATAAAAAGCATCAACATCAATATGCTTGGTCAGCTCATGCTTGATCGGATCACGTGCAATACTGATAGCACTTGTACTGTCAGACAAAAGTAGAGTGGGTGTCATAACAGAGACCCCAAAATCTGCAAGCAACCACCGTAACCAGGTCACCTCAGCAATCAACAAAGCCATAGCCCGCAGCTCAGCCTCAACACTCGAACGGGAAACCGCTACCTGTTTCTTCGTCTTCCAAGCAACAAGCGAACCACCAAGAAACACACAGTAAGCAGAAAGTGAACGACGATCCGTAGGATCACTCGCCCACGTAGCATCCGAGTAGCACTGGAGCTGGAACTAGGAAAGAAAAGGCGACGAGTGATCGTGCCACGAAGATAACGAAGGACACGGAGGAGATGACTGTAGTGAACGGTGGTAGGAGCTGAGACAAACTGACTCAGAATATGAACAGGATAAGAGATATCAGGACGAGTGACAGCAAGATAAACAAGACTCCCAACAAGATGGCGATAACGCGTGGGATCAGGAAGAGAATCACCATCAGTAGGACGAAGCTTAACATGAAGCTCCATAGGAGTCTCAACAGTGCGCTCATCCCCAAGAGCAGCACGAGCAAGAAGATCCTGAATATACTTTTCCTGAGAGATAGAAAAGCCATCAGAGGTGAAGGAGACCTCAATCCCAAGAAAATAGCGAAGAGGACCAAGATCAGTCATAAGAAACTGATCACGAAAACGAGCCTTGACAAAGGCAATATACTCAGGATCATCACCAGTAATGATCATATCATCAACATAGAGAAGAAGAAGAGTGCGTCCACGAGGAGAAGTGTGAACAAATAGCGCTTGATCATGAAAACTAGGAGAGAAACCAGCAGCAGTCACCACAGAGGCAAAACGCTCAAACCAGGCACGAGGGGCAAAAGTCTCATCATAGTCATGGCCGTGCTCTTGCTGAAAGCCACGAGACACAAGACACGCTTTATAGCGCTCAAGAGATCCATCAGAGCGGGTCTTAATTTTATAGACCCACTTACATGTGATAGGACGAACACCAGGAGGGAGAGAAACAAGATTCCAGGTGCCAGTGCGCTCAAGCGCAGCGATCTCCTCAGCCATGGCAAGCTGCCATTCAGGATGACGCTCGGCATCCCGATAAGAAGTCGGCTCGGAGACGACAGAGAGACCATACGGACTAGGAGAGTAACGGTCTGGAGCACGACACTGACGAACAGGCCGTGAAGAGGGAAGCTCATCGGCGGAGGACGACTCATCAGAAGAAGAGGAAGAAGGAACAACAGAGGAAGGGTTCGAAGCCGGAGAACGAGTTGGAGAAGAAACTAGGGGAGAACGAGGAGAACTAGGGGAACTAGATGGAGGAGAGGATGGCGCCGAAATCGAAGGGGGCGTATCAGAAGTAAGAGGTGGAGAAGAAGGGACAGCAGGAGGTGCATCAGGAAAAAGAAGAAAAGAGATATCATCCACCGGGTAAGTACCAAAGGTGGGGCGAGGATAGAAGGGACGCGTCTCATCAAACGTGACATCACGAGAGATGCACATCCGACGACCAACGGGGTCCCAACAGCGATAGCCCTTATGCTCATCACTGTATCCGAGAAAAACACACTCAACAGACTAAGCGGTCAGTTTGGTGCGTTTGCGAGAAGGTAGAAGGACATAGCAAACGCAACCAAATAAACGAAGAGTCGAATAGTCTGGAGAGCTACCAGAGAGACGCTCGAGAGGAATACCACCTTGAAGGGAAGCAGAAGGCTGAATTTTAATGAGGTAAGTCGACGTAGCGACAGCCTCAGCCCAGAAATGCGGCGGAAGAGAGGAAGCAATCATCATAGCACGGGTAGTTTCAAGAATATGATGATGCTTACGCTCGGCGACACCATTTTGAGCATGGGCGCCGGGACACGAGAACTGAGCGAGGGTGCCCTGCTCAGCAAGGACACCACGCAGGTGCTGGGAGATATACTCTCCTGCGGAATCAGCACGAAACACACGAATAGGCGTGGAATACTGAGTATGAACCATGTCCGCAAAACGCTGATAAATAGAGAGCACCTCACTGCGAGAGCGCATAAAAACAACCAGGTGTACCGTGAAAAATCATCAATGAATAAAATATAGTATCGATGGCCCCCTTTGGAAGCAAAGGGAGCCAGACCCCAAACATCTAAATGAACTAAATCAAAAGGTCGCTGAGATACAGACACACTAGTAGGATAGGGAAGCTGAATCTGTTTGCCTAACCTACAACCCTGACACGAATGTAAAGACACATCTCCTGAGACAGACCCCAGAAGACCACGACGAACTAAGGACAATAAACGGGAGCCACAAAGGTGACCCAGCCGATGATGCCACTGCTGAAAAGAGCTAGTGACAGAAGCAGCAACCGCAGAAGAACTAGTAGATGAAGTGTCAGTGGATGGAACGCGAAGCCAGTCTAACTCCCATAGCCCCGGAGACTCAAGGCTGCGAGGACCAGCTCCAACCAGGGCCTGGGTATGGCGGTCCCGAACCGTACAAGAATCAGCGTCAAGAATGACACGACAACCAGAATCAATAAGCTGACTAGCAGAGAAAAGGTTCATCTTAAAACTAGGAACATGAGAAACGTCAGGAACAGAGAAAGATGAAGTAGAAAGGGTGCCTCGACTGGAAACAGGAAGAGAGGTACCATCAGCCGTGATAACACGGACATGAGAAATAAGAGAGCGAAGAGCAGAAAGAATAGAGGACGCATAAGTCATATGAAAAGAAACTCCAGAATCCAGATACCACGGGGATGACGTACCTGACTGTGTAGAAGGTGGTGGTCGCGCGGTGCCAGAAGAGCTAGGCACAGAACCAGCAGTACCCGACGAGGAAGAGCCTGTAGCAGCGAGTAGACCACAAAGAATGTCCTGATCAGACAATGCAACAGCAGAAGATCCTGAAGAACCAGCCTGCCTACAAGCATGGTACTGCTGACGTAAGCTAGGATCCCTCCTCCAGTAGCTAGAGACATCGTGGCCAGGCTTGCCACAGTAGGCACAGGGAGGACGAGGAGGTGCTGTCATACCACGAGGCTGCTGAGGCTGACTCTGGCCCTGGACTGGAGGAGTAGAGAGTATCGGCGATACTAGAGACCGCAACGAAGCCGACGGCATAGGAGAACCATGAGCAGCAAGTACGGAGGGAACCTCAAGAAGACCAGCACCACGAAGACGAGTCTCCTTAGCACGAAGCTCAAAAAGTACCTCAGAGAGCGGAACACGACCACGAGCAAGCAGCTGGGCACGGCGCGGCTCAAACTCCTTACAGAGCCGCGACAAGAACTCAAAAACGCGCTGAAACTCCAGATCCGCACGCATAGTCAGACAACAGGGACAAGTGGCACACACAGCTGTACGAAGAGAATCAAGCTGACGCCAAATAGCAACACTCTGAGTATAGAACTCATCAACAGTAGAGTCATCCTGCTGAAGAGCATGCTCCTGGCGAACCACAGACAGGTAAAGAGCATCCCCAGACGGCTGATAGCGCTGACGAAGAAAAGCCCACTGAGCAGCAGCAGTGGGAAGACCCATGAACTCAGAAGCATATTGAGACAGAACACTGGAAGTGAGAACATCAGCAACACGAGCATCCTCATCTATCCACTGAGTGTAGTTAGTCAGATCCTGAGGAGCATCGGGGGCAAGGGCAATAGGCGATGTAGGAGCAGCGGGGCGTGGCGGACAGGAGACCTCGCCAGAAAGCACACCCCAAAGACGAAGACCGCGCATGTGGACGCGCATAAAGGCAGCAAAATCAGGATAATTCGCGCCATCAAAAATCACCGGGCAGCTAGGAATCGCAAGATAGCCCGACGAGGAAGACATTTTTTTTGCTTTTTTTTTGACGAAAATCAGATCAGATCAGATCTGATCAGATCCGCAACACGCAGCAACAGCCGCGACGGATGGGGTAGACAGGCCGGGCGGCGACCAGGTGGCGGCGACGGCCTGGCGATGGCTGGGAAGCGACCGGGCGGCGGACGGTGACCGGCCGACGGGCGGGCAGGGCGGTCGGGGCAAGCTCGCAGGAGGCGAGGGAGAGGCAGCGGCGGTGGCCGGGCGCGGCGGCACGAAGCCGGGGCGGACGGCGGCGGCTGCGAGGAGAGGAGCTACCTTACAACTCTCATACCATGTTAGGATAATAGACTTGTTGTATTACCAGAGGGCCAAATACCACAATATATAGTACATGTATAGGCGCAAATATACAGGAAACCCCCTAACACACGGGGAAACTACAATATACAAATATATACTCTAACATAGACCACCTAATGACCACTACTGCCGCCGGAGCAAGCCGCCGATGCGCCGCTGTCGCCGCTCCCTTACCGGAGCCGGCCTGACGTTGTTGATGACAGTCGGGAAGTCTTCGTGCAAGTGGACCATTAGATGAAACAGTCGCCATTGAACCCTTAAATTGATCTAAAACTTGTAACACCAAACCTAGAACACACATAGACTGGACGAGATCCACCACTCCATGGAAGCAGTGATCAGACGAATTCCCGCCTTCCTCAACGCCATCGGCAAGATCGTCGCAGACGAGATGAAGAGCAGACGGGTATACCTTATTTGGTTCAAACCCTGTAATATATTGGGATGCCGGTGTGGACAGCCCAAATATTAATATTTATAGGGTTACAAACACAATCACGTTCAAAATTTGCCACACTATGAGAGTTGAGTCAGCGCCACCAGCCTCCATATGCCAAGTCGTCCTTTCTGTAACGCGCCTCCATGCATGTACTACTTCATATCGTTGCAGCTGCTGACCGGCCTACGTGTCGTGTGCATGTAATAAGTGGGGAGTGGCATGCGTAACTAGCGGAGCAACTGCTGTACTTGGCCCTCCCTCTGCTGCTAGTGCCAGAAACGCAAAAGGCATCGGGACGTCGATCGTCAATGTAGGCAAAAGCGAGTCAACAAGATAGGCGCACCGCCGACCCTCACCAGCTCAGTCGCAAACAGTAGCAAATAAACTGGAGTTTCTTCTGGTTCCGTGTCAAGAGCTCAGTGGTTCTCACTCGTCAACTTTGCTCATGCTTGTGACAAATACTCATCTTACAACACTACACTTCTGTATGTATTACGGGCGAAAATTTCAGATATTTTATGTAAATTTGAGGAGGTGACATGTGGGCCACTCAGTTTCCCTAAAATTATTTACTCAAAAGTAAAAGAAGCATGATATTTTTCACAAAATAATGGCCTCGATTTACCATTTTACGGAAAAAGAGCCATGAAATGAAAGTTGTTGTTTTGCAAGTGCGTCGTCGACCGAGAACCGCCTGAGGTCATAACAATCGTAGTGCATTTTTATCTAGGAAATGCTTGAATGTGTGTAATACTTATTTGAAAATAAAATATGTTTCATCTGTTTGGAATTTGAGTTTTCGGTGCTTTTAGGTCTTTATTTAGTCATCTAAGGACAAATATGTTTTGGGAATGACTCAATGACAAAGGCACGGAGATCAACAAATAACCCGTACACTAATGAAAAAGAGTGAAGCGCTCGCGACTAATATCGATGGACAAAGGAGGGAAGGGCGGTCGAGGAGGAATAGTGATCACGGATATCATCGAGAGTGTTTTGACCAAAAATCCAATAGGCTGAAATTCATTCCAATTTGAAATTTATAGTATATGTGGGGTCCATATCCAGAAAGACGGGAACTGCCCGAGAATGTGATCAACGTCTGAACCGGGCCCCACGCGGCAGTGCACTCCCCCCTTAGTATAAAGACAGCAAGCAGCAGTCCCCACTCCCACGCTTCCCTTCCCAGTTCCCACACCACCTCCTCTCTCCTTCTTCTTCCTCCCGGCCGTTCCGTTATTAAAATCCAGCGAACCGCCCACACACCTCTCTTCTCCTGAAAAACTCCATTCCCTTCCCTGATCGATCGCTGCAGACTGCTAATCGAAGGTAACCAATCGCACCTCAAGAACTTATCAGTGTTATATCCTCCTCTATTTCTTGTCTAGCTTGCTCTCTGCTTCCACGAGCAATTTGCATTTGGTGCCACGGCATCGATGCGAAGCTCTTCTCTTCTCTTCTTCCGCCACATCGCCCAGTCTTTTCTGTGTTCTTCTTCCGCCATCAGATATTGGTAGTAACAGGAATTTAGGATCCATTTTCTTGCTTCCACCCGATTGGATTCTGGGATGAGCACCGATGGATGGATTCATCATGGACTTGCTGCCGTGTTTAATTAAGATATCCTTGGTACATTCAAGCAGGATTGAGGTCTGAATAGACCATAGTTAGTTAATTACTATTACTGTACCACCACCAGATTGGCACGTACCGTCCCTCCTCCACTTGGTAATTTGCTTTATTCTTCTTCTTCCCTGTCTATGCTCTCTGCTTAAGTCTAGTCTACTTTACTCTTCCTGTCCTCCGGCTCCAGCTGAGCAGCTGTTAAGCTGTAGCAGTGCTAGTTTATTAGTAGTAATAGTTTATTAGCACCTCCCTCCCTCCCTCTCCCCCTACATGGCCTACATTTGGTAGATTAAATAGTACTCGAGATTTAGCACTTTGGCGACATTCTTTAATTACACCTCAATGCCCAACCATTGGGGCTGTTCCCACACCTCCTCTCACCATCTTTTGTATCTGACGACGTACGCAGAGGGAGCATCAAGGATTCAAGGGAGACAGGGAGAACATGAGGACAGACAATGCAAGAATCCCAAAGGTAATTTGGTTCCAATCTGGATTCTCTAGCATCAGCTCACTTTCAAAGTTCTTCCTTTTTACTACTATGTTATTACAAAAAAGAATAGTTTCTTGGCAAATTTACTGACAGTTTTCGTGGTTTTTTGGTGCGCAGTCGTCGTGGTGGCCGAGGAGGACGAAGACGGCGGTGCAGAGATGGCTGAACCTCAAGAGCAGCGCATCAGAGTCGTTCCATTCAGACTGCACGACCAGTAAGTCTCACACCATGATCAATAAAACGACAGTACCTCTTCTCATCCGAGAAGGAGAAATCCTCCATTCTGGTTAATTAGCAAAGGCTAATCACAGTAACCGATCTTCCATCCAGATGACAACTTGGGCCAAGAAGAGCGGCAGCAGAGCATGAGGAGGAGGAGCTGCTCGGACAGAGACGGCAGCCGTGTCACCAGCAGAGATCTGTCAGGTACGTACGCCACGTGCCCAATGTTGCAGAGCTTGGTTTTATTACAGCGGCTGCTCGCTGAAACAAGAACAACAGACAGCTCTGAACCTTTCTGTCGCTACTGTTTTCACCATACAGTCTACTAGTACACGAGATGGAACAGTTGACAGTCTTTCAATTTTGTCATCGAGTCGAAGAACTGGATCTGATTATTTTGCTGTTGTTGCTGCCTGGTTTTTCTGCAGGCCGGGCGGGGTGGTTGGTGGAGAGCAGCAGCAGCGAGAATGTGAGGCCGCTCCCACGGCATGGACCCAGCTCCTCGTGGCAGCCTCCCAAGGAACTCAGGTCAGTGACTCACACGCAGAGCACCTTGATGCATCATCCCATATTATAATTTCTCTTTGTCAAATTGTCTTCGCATCATGTAATGCTAGACAGTACTCATGGAGGCATGGAACTAGCTAGCTAGCTGAGTAGTGAAAGAAACCAACAAAAATAACAGGCTGTACCTGAAGAGCTGAGCAGGACGATATCATTAATCTTTGTAAAAGAACTGTACACTACTAGCATGTTAACAGAGACAAAATTAACACATATTCAGACGATATGTGGTAACTGTATTTTATGTGTGTGGTGGCTAATCCTGTATTGTCTACAGGGTACTGGTCGGGACGTGGAACGTGGGCGGCAGAGCGCCGCACCAAGGATTAGACCTCTCCGACTGGCTCCTCAACCAAAATATTAGCCCTGCTTCCTCTTCCTCTCCTCACATCTACGTTCTTGGGTACGTATGTACTACTACCTGCTTCTTCTTCTCCTAGCATACCCAACACCTTTCCTGCTAGTATCGCTTTTGCTGTAAAATGTGAACTTTCACACGCAGACTGCCATTTTTTTTTTACTTTCTGAATTACTTGGATAGTGTAGCTGAAACTCATACGACTGGTTGCACTCATACGATTGTTGGGTGAATACATTCATCTTTGTATCCACTGGTTGCACTCATACGACTTGGTAGAAGCAGTGAACTTTGTGTGGATTTCAGTGCAGAGAGAGTGCAAGCCCATATGCCGGAGAATTATGACACGACGTAGTACTACCTTGCATTGGATTGAGTACTTATACCCTATGGCTATATATTGGCCATGGGTTTCAGTGTTTGACTTGTGCAACTAATCATGATTGTTAGTTGTAGTCATAGCAGAATACCTAATGCTACTACTAGTACTCCCTCTGTTTCAAATTACTCCGCCGGCGCGCTTATATAGGTGAACTAGTACTCTCTCATTTTTCATTTAAAAAAATCCTCGAATTTTTGAAATAGATAGTATGAAATATGTACTACGTATACCAAAAATTCTAAGAATTTTTTGATAAAAAATGAGAGAATACTAGGCACCTAGGTAAACGTGCGCGCGGAGTAATTTGAAACAGAGGGAGTACTAGTTTAGTTTACTGCATAGATCAGCATAAACAAAGTCCATATGTCGTGTGAAATCGTGACATAATGATGTGTACATAAGGGTAATTCTCAAGTTTAACCGGTCAATTTGCCATTGTCACAGCTTCCAGGAAATAGTGCCACTGAACGCCGGGAATGTTCTCGGGGCCGAGGACAAGGGGCCCGCGTCCAAGTGGCTCGATCTTATTGGCGGAGCTCTAAACCCTTCCTCCGTGGAAAGAATCCATAGTTTACACCACAAATACCGGTGCGCCACCACCGCTGAGGACGTGAAACCCCCGGGCGTCCAGAATGCCAAGGCCGGTTTGTCGGACGTGTTGGCAGTGGACGACATGGTATCGGAGATTGAAGAGGAGGATAGCAAGGCTTCCACCTCGAATCCGGAGTCGAGCAGTGAAGAGGAGACAAGCGAGTTCGATGCAATGTTGCGGGAGAGGGCGAATCGTGGCTACCGCCTTGTTGCCAGCAAGCAAATGGTGGGGATCTTCCTCTGCGTGTGGGTCCGGGCCGACCTCGTCCCACGTGTCACCAGCCTCAGGGTCTCCTGTGTTGGGAGGGGCATCATGGGGTACATGGGAAACAAGGTGAATCACCTGCCACCTTTAGTACTAATTAGTTATCTAACAGATAATTCATTTAATTTTATTGAACTGATAACCGAGGTGCTTTTCCGAATGTAGGGTTCCATCTCGATCAGCCTGTCACTGCAAGGGAGCACTGTATCGACGTCGACGAGCCTGTGCTTCGTGTGTACGCACCTGGCCTCTGGCGAGAAGGACGGCGACGAGGTGCGGCGGAACTGCGACGTCGCCGAGATCCTCAAGCGGACGAGGTTCCACCGGTTTTCCAGGCAACCGCCGCCGCTGTCACCGGAGACAATCTTGGAGCACGAGTACGTAACAAGACCTGAACTCTGTTTCCAAGATATCTTAACTGAACTCTGTTTCTGATGTCTGAAACGACGTGAACAACTATTGCAGCAAGGTGATATGGCTGGGCGACCTGAACTACCGTCTGACGTCGTCGTCCACCGGCGGCGACGGTGGCAGCGAGACGCGTGGGCTGCTGGAGCGGAACGAGTGGCGGGCGCTGCTGGAGAGGGACCAGCTGCGGGCGGAACAGAGAGCCGGGCGCGTGTTCGGCGGCGGAAGGTGGGAGGAGGGGGAGATCCGGTTCCCGCCGACGTACAAGTACCTGGCCGAGTCCGACACCTACGCCATGGCCGCCCTGAGCTCCTCCGGCAAGCCGTCGCGGGACAAGAAGCGCACACCGGCATGGTAAATACTGATTCATTAACGCAAGCATCATCCATGGCCTTGATTCTCTTCATCTTGCAGTCTCTAATTATTGGATTGCAACAACATAATACTGCAGGTGCGACCGCATCCTGTGGCGCGGCGAGGGGATGGAGCAGGTGTGGTACGATCGCGGCGAGTCCCGCTTCTCCGACCACCGCCCCGTCAACTCCCTCTTCTCCGTCCGCCTCCACCACGACGCTGGCGGGCCGCAAGGCAGGCCGCCGCCGAAGAGCGCCGCCACCTCCACGGCGATGCGTGGCGACGCGGTGATCGAGGCCGAGGAGATGCTCGTCGTCGACATGCCTCCGCGGCTGCAACGGCTGGACTGCCGGTGCCTTCACTCATCGAGATTCTGACACGCGGGCTGTACAGGTGACCATGTACCGATAGGGTCAGGTCAGCAACATTGACACTATCTAGTGCCAGTGCCTTCACTCATCGAGAGCTCTGCCTTCGGCGCGACCTGGGAGCGGCCGGTGAGGGAACTCCGGCGGCGGCCCGCCTCTCCACCCACCCGCACAGCGTCGGGATCCTCCTCCTCCGGCTCGGCCCGGCCCGCTCGGACTAGCTGTGAGCCTGCGACGGCGACGGGCTCCTCCGCCTCCGCCTCGTCTCGCTCGGGCTCCGCTCTGCTGCGAGCCTACGACGGGATCCTCTACCTCCGCCCCGCCCCGCTCGGCCTGGCTCCTCCGTCCTGCTGCCACCGACGGCGCCGTCCGGTATGTTGTCTGCCTTCTCGTTGTATGTATCTGCATGCTCTGAAAATCTGTAACGAGTTTCTGTTCAGTTTTGTGCTAGTACTAAAAGTGAGTAACGTTAACTTTGTTTGACAGGATTTAATTATCGTGAGTGTTGTGCATTCGCAAGTGTTGTACAACCGGAAAAATTGACAAGGGGATGGCCTCAACTTGGTACGAGGTTTAGAAAATCCAGATGAAGCTCAGGTGTTTTGGGTTGCTTATGAGGCTCAGGTGAGGAAGAGAAACAAACATGTAAGCAAGATGGATGGTCAAGTGACTTCATGCACGTATATTTGTTCCAATGAGGGTATACGAAAAAAATGGATAACCATATGGATCATGTGCCAAATCCTACGTAATAGAGCTGAAACAAGAACAAATTGCAAAGCTCGCATGACTATATCACTGGACGATCGAGAGCCAAGAAATTATGAAGTCATGGATATTATGTTGGGACATAATTATTGCCTTCAATTGCCACAAACCTTTCACTTGATGGCACCGCAAATGAAGATTAACGAACTACAAGCTTTTGAAATAGAAGTCGCCGCTTCTGGAATCATGCCCAAAGCTGAACATGCCTTTGCTTGCCGTCAAGTTGGTGGACAATTAAACCTCATCTATACCGATCGTGATCAAAGGAATCATTTGCGAACCAAGCGGCAAAGAGAGTGACTGGTGATCCTTTGACCAAACCAGCTTCATGTAGTTGTGGGATCGGATTATTGTGCGGACTGGGTCTCAAAGTTCTTGATTTGATGAATATTAATACATTGCCAACACAATATATCTTGAAGAGATGGACTAGACGGGCACGCAATGGAAGCATACAAGATAGACACGGAAGGAAGGAACGTGGTGAAGAATCCAAAGTTGGAAGCCCAACTTCGACACAAGAATTTGTCTCACAATTTTCACACTTTGGCATACCAAATAGCCAACTCTGTGTTGTTTGATGTTAAAAAATTCACTTGACTGTGTTTGTCCAAAACTAGAGGACAAACTCAATGAAACTACCAATACTATGAGTAAGTCATGTAATGATCAAGAAAATGTTGACCCAAATGTGTAACAAACAAGTGAGTTTCTTAGTGCCGCAAAGCTCAAGAAAAAAGAGGTTGCATCAAAAAAATTGAGGAGAAGGAGATCCAATGGCGCCGACGGCCATGGGGGCCATAGATTTATCGTGAATCATCTTTTGTAATTTAAAAGGTTTTAACTTGCAATGCAGATTGTGTGATCAAATTGTGCTTGGACGATTCACATGACTATTCTTTATGCATATATGAAAAGTGGAGTTAATAGCATAAAACTACCACATTTCGGCCGAATATTCGAATAACCACCACCTTACAAAAAAATCGCAAAAAACCACCACTTTTCGGCAGATTTTTTGTAATTCATGCTAAAACCCGATTTGCGGTCGATTGACAACGTTTCTGACGGGGGGGGGGGGCACCAGGATGATGACGTGGCAAGTGGTAGACGGCTCCTGGCGATGGCCGTTGCGCGCCGTTAACGACTGCATGGGGCCCACACCGGCGCCGTGTCTGAAAGAGGGGAAACGGTCAGTTAGGTTACAGTTTCTCCCCTTCCACACGCGCTCCCGCTCCCGGTGGAAGATGGCGGCGGCTACTTCCGGCGGCGACCTGGCCGGTGGCGCCGGTTTCAGCACAGGCGGCGGTGGATCAAGCGGCAGCGACATTGATTCGCCCGCAGGCAGGGACGGTGCCCCTCTATCCTTGCTGTCGTCGTTCACTCGAGGTGCAGCACGGTCGCCGGAGTGTTCCACTAGACCCGCCGCCGCTCTTGCTCGGGCGGTTCTGGCTTCACCTGCGAAGAGTAGCTACTGTTGGGGATCCTGCTTGGGCGGCATCGAGTAAGCTCTCACCTCACAATCTTGCTCTGTCTAGTTTGAATCTTGGATTAGTTAAGGATTGCATTGGCTAGTTAGGGTTTGAATCTTGGATTAGTTAACTGAATCTTATGTTGCTGAATCTTGGATAGTGGATAGTATGTTACTCCTGAATCTTGTGTTAACTGAATCTTATGTTAACTGAAGCTTAACTAAATCTTAACTGAATCACATTGCTTAGCTTGTGTTAACTGAATCTTAACTGAACCTTAACTGTATAATTTGTATGTATCATCTTGGACAGTATGAACTGATGAAGTGACAGTAGATATAATTAGTTGGTATTGTTCCCTATCAATTAAATAGGGGTATGGACTGATGGATTTACAGTACATATAATCATTACTTGTTGTACTATGCAGTTTGGATGATGATATTTGGTATATTAGATTTAATTTCCCTGGTGAAGACAATCTAGAGAGAACCTTGTGTAGTGCAGACATCACATATATGAATTTGTTGGCCCTTATTGAAGAGTTTGGTTATAATGTTAATGACACCATGTACTACATCAAAGAAAGGGGGAAAGAGTTGGAGGGATTGGAGGCTGTTACCAGCATGACAAAGGTTATTAAGATGAAAGAACTTTTTGAGAATGAGAAGGTTCTTAACTTAATAGTGATCAAACACAATTCAGATATGCCACCTGGACTGAATAAAGAAGAAACTGAGGCTGACATCCCATCACAAGACCCATTGATACTAAGGGTGGACAGAGATGGAGTGTCATATATTAGTGAGGAGGAGAATGTATATCCAGTTGCTATGGATATGTCAGAATGCCTCTATATAGGAACACAACAGAGCTGCAATTTTGGTCTGGGCAAACCAGCTGATTATGACAAGGTTGTTGATGAAGTGGATTCTGATGATGAATGGATGCATGAGCTGCATCATGATTACAAAGCT
Source organism: Avena sativa (assembly GCA_916181665.1). Lineage (NCBI taxonomy): Eukaryota > Viridiplantae > Streptophyta > Magnoliopsida > Poales > Poaceae > Avena > Avena sativa. The sequence goes on along the minus strand of OV702293.1, from coordinate 374,405,897 downwards.
GATCATGACAAGGCTGTTGCATCAAAGCTAGAGTACATAAAGGAATTGAAGAGCATGATTACTGGGCAACTCTTCTTTATCAATCCTGGAGTGGAATCCATAGTTCATGACTTGCTACAATGCACAATCCAATAAAAATATTAGCATGTCTGGATAAAAAACTCACTGTCTTGTTCTTGCTAATGTAAGCTACTGCTAAAGCACTGTCAAAACAAGACAAATCACTGCAATTATGCTAAACCATTGCTAAAGTATAACTTTTGTTGTTGAAAACCATTGCTAATAAGATAATGTGCTTCTAATACATCACTAAAGCTTTTTATCACAGTTGGTAAAAACCACTGGCTAAACCACTAGAGTAATGTGCTTCTAATACATCACTATATTTCAATAAGATAGTAATGTGCTTCTAATACATCACTGCAGCTTTCAATAAGATAAACAATAAAGGAAATAATCACAGTTAATAAGTATAACTTAAAACAATGCACAAAATAAGGTAGGCAATGCTAATAAACTTACATTTCCAACTTGGCACATGTAAAATCTACGGCCGGTGTTACTGCCCTCAAAGGCGACGCATTTCTGCGGCGCCAGCCCATGCAAACGGCATACTTCTGGAGAATCCAATGCCGCACCATGGAATTCGGGATCCTCACAGGTATCTAGGGCATAGTCCATGTCCACAAATTCCTAAATTATAGATATAACTGGTTTAATCGATTTAAATCGACGAGGAACCCTAAAATCCCAAATCACTGGATCTAGCATGAACCCTAGAAATTTGGGAACTTACCCCAAGGAGGGAGTGGCTCGACGAGTCACTGTCGTCCCAGCTGGGCATGGCGACGACGAACGGTGGGCTGCTTCCGTGGACGCCCCGACGACGGTGGCGGCGGCGGAGGGCGGGGGCGCAAGAGAGAGCTAGGGCGGGCGGGGCGAACTGGCGAACTAGTCCACCCGTCCCCTCTTTCAGACACGGCGACGGTGTGGGCCCCTTGCAACCGTTAACGGCGCGCAACGGCCGTCGCCAGGAGCCGTCTACCACTTGCCACGTCATCATCTTGGTGGGCCCCCTTGTCAGAAACGCTGTCAATCGACCGCAAATCGGGTTTTAGCGTGAATTGCAAAAAATCTGCTGAAAAGTGGTGGTTTTTTGCGATTTTTTTGTAAGGTGGTGGTTATTCGAACATTCGGCCGAAATGTGGTAGTTTTATGCTATTAACTCATGAAAAGTGTGATCGAATTTTGTGTGATAGTTGTCCGGGTTAGAGATGTGGATGAATAAGTATTATGAGAATGCAATTCTCGATTTTTTTTCTGAGTTGGTACTTTTATACAAATCCAATTCATTAATTTGACCGTCCAAACTGGACTTGGTATTCAACCTAATATCAAGTTTGGGTACCAAATACATAAACATCCAAACAGGAATATTGACATTCAACTTAAATATCAGTATCCCGTGATATTGACATTCAAGACAATATAATGCCAAGCCCTTGAATGTCTACATCCAAACGAAGCATTAAGGTTATCCAACAATCCCAGGATAAATTTATACTTGACCTCCCATGCATATAGAAAATCTGAAGAGAATTTGGCTGCGTTTTCCATTCCAAACGAGATCTTGTGGAGTTTGCGCTTTATCTACAGTACTACTACTAGTAGTACGTATCACCTGGCTAAAAAAACGAGAAAAAAATAAGAAAACATTTTTCTGTAATTCTGTCCTATACTCTGAAAAGCCTGCGTGGTCCCAAGAAGAATGTCTCGCCGTTCAGTGTCGGAGCAAAATTTGCTGCTAGCACCTCTATGCATGCAGGCAATCACGAGCACGTACGTACGGCACCTTCCCGCCGGTGCACGCGCGCACGGTCAGGCTTGCCTCTGCTTCAGCGCCCAAAAGCCGGCGACCACGCGTGCGCCGCCCGCGCCGGCCGCCCTTTCGAGGCTGCTGCTGCCGCCGATGTTGCATTGTTGTCCCTGTCAGCGTGTCGGCAGGTACGGGTGGTCACCTGTGCAGCTAGCTTGTCAGAATCTCGAGGAGTGAAGAAGGCACTGGCAGTCCCGCCGTTGCAGCCGCGGACGGACGCCGACGAGCATCTCCTCGGCTTGGATCACAGCGCTGCCGCGCATCGCTGCGGCGGTGGAGTTCTTCGGCGGCGGCGGCCTGCCTTGCGGCCCGCCAACGTCGTGGTGGAGGCGGACGGAGAAGAGGGAGTTGACGGGGCGGTGGTCGGAGAATCGGGACTCGCCGCGGTCGTACCACACCTGCTCCATCCCCTCGCCGCGCCACAGGATGCGGTCGCACCTGCAGTATTTTGTTGTTGCAATCCAATAATTAGAGACCGCAAGATGAAGAGAATCAAGGCCGTGGAATAGCTAGCTAGGCTAGTAGGATCTCCTACGCGACAAGGACTTGTTACCATGGAGTTTACACTGCTCTAGCCAACTTAGTTAACCCTGACCTTAATTAATTAGCTAAATGCAGAGCATGTGGTCTTTCCAGAGCACCCTCAGATGCTCTGAGTCCAACCATCTTGACAAGATTATTGTTAGAAGAAATTTAACAAGATTATTGCTCAGAGCATGTGGTCGGCGCATGTAGCAGCTACTCCAATAGTTAGAAGAAATTTAACAAGATTATTGTTTTTCTTGGCTTGTGATCCATGGGATTATGGATGCATGATACTATAAGATGGCCATGAAGTCCAAACACCAGCTAGCTACCTAGAGCAGGGTTTTATCTCCCTAGGATTATGCAACTGAAGCCATGTGCCTAGCTAAGCACATTATGCAGACGAGTGCTCCTAATGCAGTGTATTCTCGTGTCGCATGATCCTCTGAACAGTTACTCCCTTCCCTCCGTTTGGAAATATAAGATGTTTTAGATTTGTAAAGGAGATGTGACACTAAAAGATGTCTATATATATCTTCTTCATAAATTTAAAACATCTTATATTTCTAAACAGAGTAGTTCCTAACTAAAATCTGAATAATCAGTTCACATGCATGCATGCACACATGGTCCTTGCGTTAATGAATCGGTATTTACCATGCCGGTGTGCGCTTCTTGTCCCGCGACGGCTTGCCGGAGGAGCTCGGGGCGGCCATGGCGTAGGTGTCGGACTCGGACAGGTACTTGTACGTCGGCGGGAACCGGATCTCCCCTTCCTCCCACCCTCCGCCGCCGAACACCCTCCCGGCTCTCTGCTCCGCCCGCAGCTGGTCCCTCTCCAGCAGCGCCCGCCACTCGTTCCGCTCCAGCAGCCCTCGCGTCTCGCCGCCGCCGCCCGTGGACGAAGACGTCAGCCGGTAGTTCAGGTCGCCCAGCCATATCACCTTGCTGCAATAGTTGTTGGCACCGTTTCAGAATTCAGAAACAGAGAGTTCAGTTAGAATATGTGAGAAACAGAGTTCAGGGTCTTATTGCGTACTCGTGCTCCAAGATTGTCTCCGGCGACGGCGACGGCACCGGCCCGGAAAACCGGTGGGTGCGCGGGAACCTAGTGCGCTTGAGGATCTCGGACACGTCGGAGTTCCGCCGCAGTTCGTCGCCGTCCTTCTCGCCGGACGCCAGGTGCGTGCAAACGAAGCACAGGCTCGTCGACGCTGACGACGCCGTCGCGCTCCCTTGCAGCGTCAAGCTGATCGAGATAGAACCCTTCATTCAGAAACAACTTTCTGTTATCAGATTTATTTTTCGATAAATTAAAGCATTATCTCTGTCAGAGTAATAACTAATTAGTATTCCAGGTGGCAGGTAATTCACCTTGTTTCCCATGTACCCCATGATGCCCCTCCCAACACAGGAGACCCTGAGACTGGTGACACATGGCACGAGGTCAGCCCGGACCCACACACAGAGGAAGATGCCCACCATCTGCTTGCTGGCAGCGAGGCGGTATCCGTGCCTCGCCCTACCCCGCGACGTCGCCCCAAACTCGCTCGTCTCCTCCTCGCTGCTGCTCGACTCCGGGTTCGAGGTGGAAGGCTCGCTATCCTCCTCTTCAAGCTCCGATACCATGTCGTCCAGCGCCAACACGTCGGAGAGATCTGTCTTGGCCTTCTGGACGCTCCATGGTTTCATGTCTTCCTCCATGGTTGCGCGCCGGTAATTGCGGTGTAAACTATGGATTCTTTCCGCGGAGGAAGGGTTTAGGGCTCCGCCAATAAGATCGAGCCATTTGGACGCGGGCCCCTTGTCCTCGACCCCGAGAACATTCCCGGCGTTTAGTGGCACTATTTCCTGGAAGCTGTGACAATGGCAAATTGACCGGTTAAACGTGAGACTTACCTTTATGTACACATCATTATGTCACGATTTCACACGACATATGTACTTTGTTTATGCTGATCTATGCAGTAAACTAAACAACTAGTACTAGTATTCTCCTCCGACTACAACTAACAATCATGATTAGATGCACAAGTCAAACACTGAAATCCATGGCCAATAGGCATAGTAGGGTATAACAAGTACTCAATCCTATGCAAGGTAGTACACGCCGTGTCATAATCCCGGCATATGGGCTTGCAAACTCTCTGCACTGAAATCCACACAAAGTTCACTTGTACTCCTACCAATTCGTATGAGCTGAGCGAAACTAGCATGATATGCATGAGTGCAAACCACTGGATACGAAGATGTACTATAAATGTATTCACCCAACAATGGGAATTTCAGCTACACACTATCCAAGTAATTCAGAAAGTAAAAAATATTTGTTGGCAGTGTGTGCCGTGTGAAAGACAACATTTTACAGCAAGAGCGACAGCATGCTAGGAGAAGAAGCAACATATGAGTAGGAGGTAGTAGTACATACGTACCCAAGAACGTAGATGTGAGGAGAGGAAGAGGAAGCAGAGCTACTAATGTTTTGGTTTAGGAGCCAGTCCGAGAGGTCTAATCCTCGGTGCGGCGCTCTGCCACCCACGTTCCACGTCCCGACCAGTACCCTGTACACAATACAGGATTAGCCAACACACATTATAAATTACAGTTACCGCATGCGATCTGTTTGTCTGAAACATCAACGGTATCATGCTCAGCTCTTCAGGTACAGCCTGTTATTTTTGTTGGTTTCTTTCACTACTCAGCTAGCTAGCTAGCTAGTTCCATGCCTCCATGAGTCTAGCATTACATGATGTGAAGACAATTTGACAAAAATAGTCTATAATGTGCATGCGTATATGCAATTATTATTAAGTAAAGAGAAATTATAATATGGGATGATGCATCAAGGTGCGTTTGTGTGAGTCACTGACCTAAGTTCCTTGGGAGGCTGCCACGAGGAGCTGGGTCCATGCCGTGGGAGCGGCCTCACGTTCTCGCTGCTGCTGCTGCTCTCCACCAACCACCCCGCGCCTACAGAAAAACTAGAAAAATCAGATCCAATTCTTCAACTCGATGACAAACTGGAACGACTGTCAATTGTTTCATCTAGTGTAGTATGGTGAAAACAGTTGTTGCTGTTCTACTCTGTCTCTTTTGATGTCCATTGGGGACAGAAAGGTTCAGAGCTGTCTGTTGTTCTTGTTTCAGCGAGCAGCCGCTGTAATAAAAAGCTTTGCAACATTGGGGGGCGTACCTGACAGATCCCTCCTCGTGACACGGCTGCCGTCTCTGTCGGAGCAGCTCCTCCTCCGCCTCGTGCTCTGCTGCCGCGGTTCTTGCCCAAAACCGTCGTCTGAATATAAGAGACCAGTTTTTGTGATTAGCCGCTGCTAATTAACCGGAGCGGAGACAACGAGAGGGTTTTATTGATCATGCATGGCGTGACTTACTGGTCGTGCGGTCAGAATGGAACGACTCCGACGCGCTGCTCTTGAGGTTGAGCCATCTCTGCACCGCCGTCTTCGTCCTCCTCGGCCACGACGTCGACTGCGCGAACAAACGCAGATCGAAGTAAGTTCCTTAATTTTGTAACAGAAAAGGAATTGATGCTGCGGAATCCAGATTCAGACCAAATTCTCGTTTCAAAAAAAAAAAAAAAGATTCAGACCAAATTACCTTTGGGACTCTTGCATTGTGTGTCCTCATGTTCTCCCTGTCTCCCTTGGTGCTCCCTCTGCGTCGCCAGATACAAAAGATGGTGAGGAGGTGTGGGAACCATTACCATAGGTCCAATGGTTGGGCCTTGAGGTGTAAAGAATGTCGCCAAAGTGCTAATTCTGGCGTACAGTACTATTTAATCTACCAAATGTAGGGCATGTAGGGTAGATGGAGGGAGGGAGGTGCTAATAAACTAGTATTACAGGGTAACAGCTGCTCAGCTGGAGCCGGAGGACAGGAAGAGTAAAGTAGACTAGACTTAAGCAGAGAGCATAGACAGGGAAGAAGAAGAATAAAGCAAATTACCAAGTGGAGGAGGGACGGTACGTGCCAATCTGGTGGTGGTACAGTAATAGTAATTAACTAACTATGGTCTATTCAGACCTCAATCCTGCTTGAATGTACCAAGGATATCTTAATTAAACACGGCAGCAAGTCCATGATGAATCCATCCATCGGTGCTCATCCCAGAATCCAATCGGGTGGAAGCAAGAAAATGGATCCTAAATTCCTGTTACTACCAATATCTGATGGCGGAAGAAGAACACAGAAAAGACTGGGCGATGTGGCGGAAGAAGAGAAGAGAAGAGCTTCGCATCGATGCCGTGGCACCAAATGCAAATTGCTCGTGGAAGCAGAGAGCAAGCTAGACAAGAAATAGAGGAGGATATAACACTGATAAGTTCTTGAGGTGCGATTGGTTACCTTCGATTAGCAGTCTGCAGCGATCGATCAGGGAAGGGAATGGAGTTTTTCAGGAGAAGAGAGGTGTGTGGGCGGTTCGCTGGATTTTAATAACGGAACGGCCGGGAGGAAGAAGAAGGAGAGAGGAGGTGGTGTGGGAACTGGGAAGGGAAGCGTGGGAGTGGGGACTGCTGCTTGCTGTCTTTATACTAAGGGGGGAGTGCACTGCCGCGTGGGGCCCGGTTCAGACGTTGATCACATTCTCGGGCAGTTCCCGTCTTTCTGGATATGGACCCCACATATACTATAAATTTCAAATTGGAATGAATTTCAGCCTATTGGATTTTTGGTCAAACCACTCTCGATGATATCCGTGATCACTATTCCTCCTCGACCGCCCTTCCCTCCTTTGTCCATCGATATTAGTCGCGAGCGCTTCACTCTTTTTCATTAGTGTACGGGTTATTTGTTGATCTCCGTGCCTTTGTCATTGAGTCATTCCCAAAACATATTTGTCCTTAGATGACTAAATAAAGACCTAAAAGCACCGAAAACTCAAATTCCAAACAGATGAAACATATTTTATTTTCAAATAAGTATTACACACATTCAAGCATTTCCTAGATAAAAATGCACTACGATTGTTATGACCTCAGGCGGTTCTCGGTCGACGACGCACTTGCAAAACAACAACTTTCATTTCATGGCTCTTTTTCCGTAAAATGGTAAATCGAGGCCATTATTTTGTGAAAAATATCATGCTTCTTTTACTTTTGAGTAAATAATTTTAGGGAAACTGAGTGGCCCACATGTCACCTTCTTTTACGAGGACGAAGGTCCGTCCTACCAGCCCTGGAGGTGCGGCGACCCTGGCCAGGGGAGCTCCCGCCAGAACCAGCCGCCGAGCGACGACGACGACGACGGCGGCGAGGATGACGGTCGTGCCGACCCCGGTTACACGGAGTTCTACAACAACTTCGGCATGTAGGACGGCGAAGACACCGGCGGCGGTCTCTTTTTAAGTTTACTATGTATTAGTTTAGTTTAACATTGATATAATTCACCTATATTCGCCCAACTTAATGAAATTCATCCATCTTTAATAAATTTTAGCCGAACCTAAGAACTCGATCTAGGTACGCGAGTGAAAAAATAGGCGTACCCAGCCCGAAAACTAGTTCCATCCGGGCAAAGAATCGATTTTCGGCCTGGGTTCGGCCAACGAGTGGAGATGCTCTTACATACACACGTCGGCCGGTCAGCAGCTGCAACGAAGCAGTACATGCATGGAGCGCGTTACATAGAGGACTTAGGCAGTGGAGGCTGGTGGCGCTGACTCAACTCTCAAAATGTGGCTAATTTTGAACGTGGTTGTGTTTCTAACGTTAAGCTGTGACCAGCAGAGTTTCGATCAATACAAGTACTACTACTATACTACTCACTCCATCCCAAGGCTTAAGGCACATCACTTTTTTTAAAAGTCAAGTCATGTAAAGTTTGACCAAACTTTTAGAAAAAACTATCAAGAACTATTATATTATATAGATATCATGTGAAAATATGTTTCATGATGTATGAAAGGATATGGATTATGTTTTTTTTTTGGAAATGAGCGCATTTATTAATAATTCTGTTTAAAGCTTACACCCGGCCTCTGCATAACCAAGATGCACACAGCCACACGAATGACAGAACTGATGAAAAAGTATACAAGCATTACAAAAAGGCACAAACTAAATAAATGTCTAGAATCTAAGATAGATCAATCCTCAGATCACGCGGCCATCTATGTCGGGAGAAAATATACCTCGCCGTGTCCTCCAATCGCGTACATCCCATCATAAATAAGTCGCGAAACTCCATGCGTTGGAGAATATTCCATGATCGGAGGATAGCCGTGGCTCGATAGATAACCTGCATAGGGGAAGACACAATGTTATTAAAAATCTTGTCATTTCTACAAAGCCATAGCGACCATGTAATGGCAAGCGCTCCCACCCTAAACAAAGTTCTGTATTTATCAACAATTCCATGCAACCAATTACCAAAAACATTGGTTACAGAACATGGCGGAGATAAACCAGAAGCTATTTGGATGAATGACCATATAGAGCGAGCAAATTTGCAATGGAAGAACAAATGGCGAATTGTCTCATCTTGATGACAAAAAACACATTGTGTACTTCCAAGCCAATTCCTCTTTGCAAGATTATCTTTTGTTAGAATTACCCCTTTCCGTAGATACCATGCAAATATCTTCGTCTTAAGGGGTATTTTTATTTTCCAAATTTTACTATTATCATCGACCGGGATATCAGGTTGGACCAAGGCTTTATATAGTGATCCAACAGAAAATTTACCACTTTCTAGTAATTTCCATTTGAACACATCAACACCATCCGACAATTGTATCATGGACAAACGTAATAATAGATTGTTCCAAGATACCAGTCTAGGACCGATGAGACTTCTTCTGAAAGACACATTAGGAGGATAGTCTTTCATCACTGTGGAAATTGTGTCCCCTTTGTGTCTAACAATCGAATATAAAGCTGGATATTGTTCGCGAAGAGTAGTTTGGCCAAGCCACTTATCTTTCCAAAGCCTAATCTGTGATCCATCCTTAATCTCGAAAGCACCAAAACGAAAGAAATGTTTCTTGCTGGCCATAAGACCCGCCCAAAAATGTGAATCTCCGGGTTTCCAAACCACTTGAGAAACAACCTTGGACCCCACATATTTCCTCCATAACATGGTTTGCCAAACACCATTTTCTGTAAGTAGTTTAAAAAGCCATTTGCCCAGAAGTGCGGTGTTTTTGACTTGCAAATCGTGTATGCCCAGTCCACCAAACTCCTTCGGGCGGCAAACCACATTCCATCTGGCCAGTCGATATTTCTTTTTCTCACTATCCCCTTGCCAAAAGAATCTTGAACGGAAATAATCCACTTTGTTCAAGACCCCTTTTGGTAATTGGAAAAACGAGATCATATACAGTACCATATTAGTGAGTACTAAATTTATGAGTACAAGTCTTCCACCAAGGGATAACAATTTACCTTTCCAACTATTAAGACGTTTTTGTAGCCTTTCCTCAATAAGTTTCCATTCAGCAATTGTGAGACGCCGATAATGAATCGGTATTCCCAAATAATTGATTGGAAAATGACCCTGACCACAGCCGAAAAGTTCAGCATATAGGTGGGTCTCGTTTTGGGCCTCGCCAAAACAATACAGATCACTCTTATGGAAGTTTATTTTAAGCCCAGATAGTTGCTCGAATGCTGATAATATTAATTTCAGATTCTTAGCCTTCTCCAGATCATGTTCCATAAAAAGAATTGTATCATCGGCATATTGAAGAATAGAAAGTCCACCATCAATAAGATGTGGAACCACACCTTCAATTTGACCATCAGCCTTTGCTCTCTCAATAAGGATAGCCAACATATCAGCCACTATATTAAATAGTAAAGGCGATAATGGATCCCTTTGTCTCAGTTCTTTCTTGGTTTGGAAGTATTTGCCAGTATCTTCATTTACTTTAATGATAACACTACCTCCAGACACAAACGACTGGATAAGAGCGCGCCACTCCTCAGAAAAACCTTTCATGCGAAGTGTTTGCTGGAGGAAAGACCAATTAACTTTGTCGTATGCCTTCTCAAAGTCAATCTTGAACAATACACCATTTAGTTTTTTTGAGTGTAGTTCATGGATTGTTTCATGCAGAATTACAACACCATCTAGGATATTTCTTCCTTGCATGAACGCAGTTTGAGACGGGCTAACAACATTGTCAGCAACTGAGTTTAGTCTAATCGTGACAACTTTAGTAAAAATCTTAAAGCTAACGTTAAGCAAGCAGATTGGACGATACTGTTGTATACGTTCTGCATTGTTAACCTTAGGCAGTAAAATTATATTGCCAAAGTTAAGTCTAAAGAGATCCAATTGTCCGACTTGTAAAAACCCAAACAAATTCATCAGGTCCTCCTTGATAACGTCCCAGAATTTTTGGTAAAATTCCGCTGGGAAGCCATCAGGTCCTGGTGCTTTGTTATGTTCCATTTGAAAAACGGCTTTCTTGACCTCTTCCTCGGTATATGAGGCAGTTAGAAAACTATTTTGTTCATCAGAAACCTGGGAGATATCGGACGTTTGGGACTCATCCATAGAGACAGAATTTTCCTCAGGGGCCCCAAACAAGGATTTATAGTATGTTGTGATATATGACTTCAGATGCTCCTGTCCCTCAATCATACCTTCATCCTGAATCAGAGAGTGAATAAGTTTCTTCTTATGCTTGCCATTGGCCACAGCATGGAAGTACCTAGTATTCGCATCTCCTTCCAGAATGAATTTTGCTTTAGAGCGTTGGTACCATTTGAGTTCCTCCTCACGCAGAAGCCAGGCTATCTCCGCATTTGATTGGCTTTTAAGCTCAATTTCTTGTGCAGTTAATGGCCTGACTTCCGTGGAAGCCTCTAAGTCATCAATTATAGATGTTAGGCGTAATTTTTCGATTTTAAGGATACCAGCTGTGTTCCTAGCCCAGCCCCGAAGAAACTTGCGTAAAGTACGCATTTTGTTATTCCATCGTAGGATAGGCGTTCGGCCACCGACCGTTTTCTCCCAAACAGCCTTAACCATCTCGTAAAAAACATCAGGGATCATCCAACCGAGTTCAAATTTAAACTCATTCGTAGACTTCCGTGGCGGTGATCCAAAAGATAAAAGTAAAGAAGCATGATCCGACAAAGCCTCAATACGCTCTAGAGCGTGAACAGTTACCATAGGGAACTTTTCTTTCCAGTCGGTATCCATAAGCACTCTATCTAGTTTTTCGTATGTTGGCTCCGGAAGACTATTAGCCCATGTAAATTGCCTTCCTAACATTGTAACCTCTCTCAAGTCCAGACTGTCTATAACAGCATTGAACAAAAAAGGCCAATGTTCATCGAACCGTCCCCGACTTTTCTCATGAGGAAATCTGAGCAAATTAAAATCCCCTCCTATAAGAATAGGGTATGGATTGTCCTTTGCCAAATTCACAAGCTCACGCAAAAAGTCAACCTTATAAACATTCTGAGCGGCCCCATATACGGCGACTAAAGACCATGTGAAATTGTCAGCCTTGTTACGGATATGGAGTTTTATAAAAAAATCTCCCACCGAGCTGGCTAAAACTTCCATAGTCTCATCTGTGACGCCTAACAGGATCCCCCAGATCGACCGCGCGGCGGACGTGATATCCACGTAAAGTCCACTCCACCAGAAAGGCGATTGAGTAGAGCTTGTGAAAAATCCCGTCTACCAGTCTCAGAAATACCCAGAAAATCCAAATTATGATCTCTCACACAATCAACAAAGAATAAATGTTTAGCCAAGTCTCGAAGACCTCTGCTGTTTGAAAACATTCCATTCATTGAGAAACTATAGGAGATTTGGATACACGGGATCTCTTTCGCAACCGCTGGCTCTTTGATTTTCGACCAGAAGCTTTCAGCTCATACATAGAGGCAAGCCCGGTCTCATCAAAGTCCACCTCCGACACTTCACCAACTAAGTGAGAGAGGAGTTGACCATCTACTGTGGCATGCAACTCCTCCTCCTCCTCAGTTAGTGAAGCATCAGGAAACACACCGACCTTAGGAGTAACCGTTAAACGGTCAACCTCCATGTGTCGCAAAACATTAGAAGAAAAAGATACTTCCTGTACAGAGCTACCCAAACTAATGCCAACATTGGCTAGTTTAGAAGAAATAACAGGAGTAGAAAACGACAAAAAGGACTTCGAAGAACTCATTATACCTGGCGAATCTAAGTTCATCTCCGCCTTACGCCGCATGGCCTTGAGCATGGAGTCCTCATCAGTCGCAGACGCCCCAGAGGCATCGACTCCATGGCGCGCGCTCCGCCTGAAGGGAATACCACTCCCCTTTGCAGCAACTGGCGAAGTATCACCAGGAGAAGAAACCCGTGCTAGAGTCCGAGGCAACCCAAACTCCTCCTGAGTCCGGTCGCCCCCCTCGACCAACATGCTCTCATGACCCACCAATGGAAGCCATCCGCTCCGATGCGTCTCCAGGTCCTCCCTGACCCGGGAGACGCGGCCATCCACCACGTCGCGTTCGGCCAACCCCTCCTCGGTCGGACCAAGCACAACATCATCCTCAAGCTGATCACGAACATCGCGGTCAGCCAACCCCTCCTGTGTCAGCTTCCACGAACTCTCCGCAGGAACAACCTCCTCAAGTACTGGTCGAGAACCATCAACAGGAATGGATCTACCCATAATATGCGTTCTGGACCTCGCAGGCGAAGTAGAGCAAGACCGCTGCACAGGGGCAGAAGCAGAACGAAGAGCCTCATGTAGCTGAGCCGGAGAAACACGAGTCGTCGAAGAAGAACCCTTACCGCGAAGATGGGAATCTAAAGGAAGTGCGTCCAGAAGTTGTCGTCCCCTCGGAGTAACCGGATTAGCATTAAAAGGAGTGACAGCAAACACCCTCTGCACCCCCTGGCTGGAAGAAGTAGTCGCGGAAGTACCCTGCACCGCCGAGGATCCGACCCCCTGAGTGGCCGTAGCAGAATCAGAAGTATCCATAGCATCCTCCAAAGGCTTCCCACTGGCATCATCATCCGCGTCATCATCCCCTTTTCTCCACAAGAAAGGAACAAACTCTGGTTCCGGAATATAACCCTCAGGTTCAATCCGGAAACGAAACTCAAAAACCTTATGCTTGACCACGGCATCAGATACAATATAGTGGCCAATAGAATCCTTCAGTTTAAGAAAAACCTTCGTATCAAACATCTCCACAAGAATACGAACCACCCCCCGCTTCCGCAGACTGAATAAATCCACATCAAGGGTGTTCCCCATGAGACCACCAACAGCCCACAAACCCTGGAAAGAGCGTAAAATGTGGGGTACCCCCTCGACATGTAGCCAAACCTGCTGCATCTCAAGCTTATGCGGCACCTCCTCAATCCTGTAAACCGAGAAAGTAAGCTGAGCGGTACTAAGCGGTACAGTCATCAGGATTCCATCAACCCTGTCCAGATCCTCAAACGACGGGAAGCTCACTAAGAAAGCAGACTCTCCATAAGGCAATGCCTCCCACTTCCACTGAGCCTGCACCTGACACCTCCTGGCAATCTGCCGCTGAACGACATCCGCTGACACCATCGGGCCAGACACGCGCACTAGAGCAATAGGTGTCTGACTATGCGCCAAGTGATCGCGGGTCACCGCATCTGGGATCTGAGTAAACAAAGTCTGCTCACTGCCAATCCCAGCCATATACGGAGTCATACGCGGCTGTTTCAGCACCGGACATCTCAAGGTAGGGTGTGCTACGCAATCACAAATGTAGCAATAGTGGACCTCCTTGCAATCCTTGGTAGCATGTGTATTAACCGCACACTTCCAGCACCGGACAAATTTTTTATTCTTCTTACCAGCATCAGCCACAGTTGGAACCTCTGAAATCTGTGAAGCGACTATTGGCGGTTGATTCAGCTGCTGATCCCGTGGTGCGTACTGCTAAGAGAAAGGAGCGGCATAAGATCCGGGTACCTGCAACTGCGGGACCCCAAACTGCTGGAACCCCTGCTGCTGAGGATGTAGCTGTTGCTCAGATTGGGCCTGAATGACTGGTTGTGCCCCTCGAGTATGTGGCTACTTCTTATTTTTCTTCCTCTTCGGAACAGCAGGCGCCACAACGCCTACTCCCACTGCAAACGACGGCGCAGGCTGTGACGGAGCCACACCCGACAGATTTCCGGTGTACATGCCACCTTGGAACATAGGGCCAGATGCTGCCCCCGGCATGAACTGGTGACCGGCGAACGAAGGTGGTTGCCCACGATACGGCGGTTGCAGAGGCTGAGATGGTGCAGCATGGACCGCGTTGTAATACGCCGCGGGTGGCCGAAACTGAACCCCCGGCGGAAACACTGGAGGGCCCGACGCCTGCTGATATACGCCCGAAGTCGCCACAGCAAGCCCAGCCCCAGGCACCGCAATCGACGCCGAAGGAGCCGAGGCCGGCACAGCAGCCGCCGCTGCAGCAGGAGGCCCTGCGGACGGTGCAGCAGAAGCAGGTCCGGTAGGTGGCGCAGGTGTCCCTCGCGGCACAGATGCAGGAGGCGGCCCTCTAGGGTGCGTTCCTTGGCCCCTTCCCGCCATAGCAACCGGCGAGACGACCTCGGCGAAGGATCTGGCCGGAGAGAATGGAGTATTACGGACCGGCGAGAGACAGGAGTTGGAGGCGCGGGTCGTCGCATGCGGCGGCTTTGCAGGAGGCAGAAGAACCTGAAGATCGCGAGTCCAGGCCAAACGAAACCGTCGCGCGATACCAAACCAGGAGCACGTAACCGAGTCTGACCCTTCCCTACGTAGCACCGAACTGTTGGGTCCACCAGGTGGACCCTCACCCGCCCTGTCCTGCAGATTACCCGCACCATCCGCAACCACCTCGACCCGCGCAGAAAACGGATCCCTCCGCCCCGTACACGTACGATCCACAGCAGCCGCCACGAACTCCCCAAGCACCGGCGGCGCCGAGCCTCTCCGCTGCGGCAGTGGTCCCCTCCAGGGCCGAATCACAGGACCACGACGCAGCATGAGCCCCCCGGGCGACACGATCGAAGCTCTGTGCGGCGGAGAGGATGAACGGCAGGGAATAGCAGAGCTCCTTGGCGGCGACGAAGATGAGCCTCTCTCCCAGAACCTAGAGGCTGGCGTCAGAAAACCTATGTCCTCCCAGAACGCCTGCCTGAGTTCTTCGTCGGACTTCCTCTGCCGGCAGCAGACCGAGGTCCAGCCCAGCTCACTAGAAGAATCATCTAGAGCATGCAGCGCCTTCCGAGCAGCCATGGAATCCTCGCCGTCGGAGCCGGACTCCGAGCCCAGACACTGAAACCGCGAGCCCGAACGCGCCTCCAGAGACGCAGCCGCCGCCGGTGACCCCAACGCACCAGGCGCGAGGGTGAACCGCCGCCCCTTGCGTCCCATGCCGCCGCCGCTTTTTTCTCCCGTCGTTAGCCTAGCTAGCCATGACTTCAAAAAATTGCAAGAGTTAAATCATATGGATTATGTATTGTAAATATTAATATTTTTCTTTAAAAACTTAGTCAAACTTTAGGTAGTTTGACTTTTGAAAAAAGTTATATGCGTTGAACCTTGGGACGGAGGTAGTAGTATTTTATTTCTTATACTCACCTTGCCAGTTGCCAGCAACATTGCTTGGACAAGGGTGACCATACGAGCATCTCCAAAGATAGCCCCTATCGTGGTCGGCAACCGGCACACGAAGCCGTCGTATTGGGAGAAACCGCCCACACCGGCGCTCCCCCAATATATTTTAGGGTTTGAACCAAATTCAAAACAATTAAACATAGACGGCGAATTTTATTCAAACTTTAGGTCCATATTACAAATTTGAATGAAATTCGATAAAAAACTAATCTGGAAACTAGAATAAAACCTAAATCAACTAGTCTAAGCTGCCGAAGTTGAAGTCGTCGTCCGCGAGGATGATGACTCGATCTTCAATGCTGACCAGGCCTCTCCAAAACCCCAGTCGCCGTCGGTGGGATAACGAAGGATTGGTGGATGGCCAGGTTTAGGCCGAGGAACTCGACATGATCCTTGGAGTTGCAGAGTGCCACCTGCGCCAGTCGATACTGGTCCCCCGACGCCTCCGACTCCTTGACCTTCTTCGCAGGCGACAACTATTTCTTGGAGGAGCGGCGGACGGACAGGCAGCTGTGTCGGGATGACACCAACGAGCACATGACCAGTGGCAACGGAAGCGTGTGTGACAAGGACGAACGCGAGGACGACATCGTTGTAGACAAGAGGCGTGATAAACCCCAAGATCAGGGGATCACTGTAACACGTTTTAGTGTGAAAGTATGAGTATCGATCCGCATGAGAAGAAGAAAAAACTATTTACTCTCTCCAACTAGAGTGCATAATTCTAGTTGTCTATGCACTAACAAATTAAAAAACAAGGAGGTTGATTTAATGCTTGGAAGTAAAATACAATATAATAATAAATGTAAGTGTCACAATCCTCTAATATGCAAGAGGACTAGGCAGAGGTCTACTCTTTTAGAAACAATGGAACTGAGTTCATGGTTTCACTTGATATCTCTCCCCACCAATGATGGCGATCATGTTACAGAAGATAAAAGTTACACACAATTGCCATGCTTGAAAGAAGACTACATGGTCTAAAACACATAGTTCAAAAGAAAGTACCCATATATGTATGTTGTGTCACGTAGTGTGCATATTTTCACTTGTACACATCCGGGTTCATCATCCAGCACGACGACTGTTGTAGGTGGCGTACTATCGGTGTCACCCCCTTCTTCAACCTCTGTGCTGAATCCTACAGATGTAAGATACCTCTAACCTTTGTTGTAGTAGCTTAGATATGTAAGCATGTTTAGCCATGTAGGATTTCAGTAAAATGTGTATGGTGTTAGCTTAGATATTTAGCATTTTAGGTTCAATCGATGCTTAGCCATGCAGGATATCACTACAATGTGTATGTTGTTAGCTTACATATGTAGGAACTCAGGTTCAGATTGATGCTTAGCCATGTAGGATTTCAGTACAAATCCGTATGCTGGTAGCTTAGATTCGTAGGATTTCAGGTTCAGATTTTTTTAGAGCAATCGGCAGGAGTACTGCCTTTTCTATTAGAAGAAGGAATAACCGGTCACAGTACAAAATGACATATTTAGATTAAGGTGAAAACATGCCAAAACCACCACAAAGAGGCACCCCCCCCCAAAAAAAACTAGTCTGGCTGGGCTGGGATAGCCGGCCCGTGCAAAGCAAAAGCGCTCATCCGTTGAAGGATGTCGTCTCTGGCAATGAAAGCGACCTCTATGTAGGTTTGCCGTCGACCCATGAAGATTTTTCGGTTACATTCCTTCTAGGCATTCCATAGAACGTAAAGCATGCAGCCACTGAGGCGGTTCTGTTCCTTTGTTGATCTCCCGATGATCAAATTGTCCCACCATTCCGAGATGGAGGGGAAGGACTGGCTGGGGCTGCTGATTATATTGTTGTCCCAAGATTGCGTTGTGTTCCAGACAGCAGTCGTGAAAGGATAATCTTTGCATAGATGGTTGGCAATTTCTGGGGCCGATGCACAAAGCGGGCAAGTGGGCTCGTGAGGTCATCCCTTGATGGCCAGCATGTCAGCGGTCAGTAGTTTGCCGTGGAGGGCCAGCCAAGAGAAGAGCTTGCACTTTGGCTCAGCATGGGCGGCCCAAATCTTCTGCACCATGAATTTGGAAAAAACTATCGTTGAATTGTGTGTGGTAGGCCGAGTCAGGTTCAGATTGATGCTTAGCCATGTAGGATTTAAGTACATTGTGCATATGTTATTATCTTTACTCTAGGTGTACCATGCTTAGCGGTGTGCAATTTTAGTTTCATTCTTATGGTCTTAATGTACTATAGGAAATCATGTTTTTCGGCTCCCCCAACTTGTATGCTCCATCAACGAAGAAAATTGACTTAAGCCAGATGCATCCTAATAATATTATTAACGATCCAACTATGTATGCCCGCAAATCTTCAATGGTATGGGAACCTGCTCTGGCAGAGTTCGTCCTGAATAGGATTGTTGAGCTCATGATAAGCGGGATAAGGTGTAACAGTGGGTTCAGAGAAGCCGACATGAAGAAATTTGTTCATGATGTTATTGAATTCACTAGGATCACAATGACCAGTAATCTAGTGTACAACCACATCACGAAGTGAAGAATGAAGTGGGACCAAATAGTTTACCTTGGAACATGACCGTGTTTTCCACGGGGCATGCCCCGAGGGACATGTTCCAGGAAGCTTCAAAAGAGCTGCAGGCTACCAAACACGCCCTTAAGCTCTGACGTGACGCATCTGATGTATTTCGGTTGATACGCAGAATGCATTTGAGACATTGACATGGTTATACCCTACGGGTACGTAACTTCAGCATACCTAGTCTAGCCCAAGGAAGGCCCACGGCAGACATACGCTGGCCCATGAAGATTTTCGGGTGGCCAAGGCCCATGACGTCTTCGGATCCTTAGAGAGCAAGACTAGAGTTTGAATACAACTTGTAACCTACTCGTATCGGCACCCGAGACCTAGCCTCCCCATATATAAAGGCTAGGAGGGGCCAACGAGGAGGAGACGACGTACACGATAGACCTTTCGCACACGCATCCACGCCAGATCGAATCTGCGCACCCTGTAACCTTCGGTTCCGCCGTAATCAAAGAGCAGACAAGCAGGAGTAGGGTTTTCCCTCCAGGGGCCTGAACCTGGGTAAATCTCGTGTCTCCTGGTTGCTTGTCTGTTAACCGTGCCACGATCTCCAGCATCCCCATCTTCTCCAAAACCCAAGTCCATAACAATGGGCATTGACGAGATCAAACCTCGTCAATTGGCGCCGTCTGTGGGAACTGGGGCTGCTGATTGTGCGGTCGTGATGGTTCCGACCCGATCGATCTACAACTTCGCGGCGACGGAGAATCACCTCCTCTTCGGCGCTTTCGACTTCACCGCCCACTCGCCGGGTACCATGAAGGATTTCGATCCCGTAGGCGACGGACTCGAAATCTTGTTCGGGAGTTTCTGCTTCCAGGTGGGACAAACTGGCACCCTCCGCCTCCCTGAGCGGGTGCCCGTGCCATCAATCAGGCCCGCTTCGTGGGCTCCACACCCCGTGCTACGCACGTCACCATCAACAGATGAGTTCTACAGCATCAGCAGCTGCAACTCCGACCTGTGCGATCCACTTTCGGATGAAGGGACCTACGGTTCCGGATCCGAAAGATGCGGCAGCAGCCAACCAATCTGCAGGCGCTATCTGTGCGCCGCAGTCATCCAAACCGACGAGGAAACGCCTAACCCGCCGCCCAACCCCAACCCGCAGGACAGAAACGGCGAAAACGGTGGAAACGGCGAAAACGGGGACAACAGGGGCCACCTCATCCAACTTAGCAAAGAAGGATGGGTCGAAGCACGCCGCGCCGTCGCAGGCGAAATAGTCCTACCTCTAGACTCCCCACGTGATCTGCTCATGGCATACCACTACCTCCTCATCGAGGAGCACAAGAAGCAAGTCAAGATGCAGGAGACGCTCGACAAACACAAGCAAGCAGCCTCTGAGTCCAGTGCGCGACGAGCTGCGCTCTCCGCCAAAGGACCCGGCTCTAGCACAAACGGAAACCAGGGAAACAAGCACCACTCTCGGGTGGAAAACATGGACCCGAAGGAGCGGCGTGACGTGACCCGAACTCTCCACACATCGTTCATGGATATGGACGCTGACGGCAACATCACCCCGAAGACGCCACAAGCTGCGATCATGGCAGCCACTACGTATCTCGCGGCTCACCCACCTCCGGAGGGGGATCCGAAAAGGGCCATGCACAGGTCCGCACTCACCGGACTAGGACTAATCGGAGCTGCGCTCCACGAAGACGCTCCTACGGAGCCGAAGAAGAAAGCTCCGGCCAGGCGCGACCGGAGCCTAACTCCCTCATCCGAAGATGAAGAAGAACACGATCTTCCTCGAAGGAAGAAGAGCTCGCACCGCCATAAACACGACTACGACGCCAGAGACAAGCTTACACAGCGCAAGATCGACAAAGCACACGCCAAACGCGCATGCTCGTCTGAATCTGAGATGGATGAAGACGAAGGAGAACTCTGCGGGGCTCGATGCTTCAGCAGACCCGTCCGGCGAACACAGATGCCACGCAACTTCAAGCTTCCTTCGGATACTCCGAAGTTCAACGGCACGCAAGATCCAAAGTCCTGGCTCAGTGACCATCTGTCATCCGTTAAGCTTCACGGAGGCAACAAAGAAACCGCCATGCAATGCCTTCAGCTGTAGCTGACAGGCGCGGCGCGGGTCTGGCTTAGCAGCCTATCATCAGGATACATCCGAAGCTGGGAGGAGCTCGCCTATAGCTTCATCCGAAATTTCAAAGGCACCAGCAAGAGGCCCGCCTCAATTGAAGAATTGCGAGCCTGCACTCAAAGAAAGGGTGAATCTATTCGCTCGTACATACTACGCTGGTCTACAACCAAGAACTCCGCAGCACACATCTCCGAAGAGCGGGCCATCGACGCCTTCAGGGACGGCGTCAAACGCCCAGACTTCAAGGAGAAACTTGGACGTGTAAAGCCCAAGACACTCGACCAACTCATGGAAATCGCCAACAGCTGGGCAGACGGCGAAGATTGCATCCAGCGGGCGCAATCAGATGAAGAGGACGACTACGGCCGAAGACGCGAACGCCGCAACAAGAGGATATCGCGCGTCTACGAGGACCGCGACGGACCCGACATGGTCGCAGCCGGCTACGCCGACCGCCGTAACGACAACAGCCGCAACAACGGAGGATACCGCAGCGGAAACTTCCGCGACAACGGACGACCAACGCAGTCGTGGCAACGTCGCGACCGCGACAACAGACCCTCAGCATTCGACAAACTTTCGGGTCCATGCACCATCCACTTCTACATCGACAAACAAGATGGCAAAAAGAAAGCTAGCCACATGCTCAAGGACTGCCGCGAGTTCCAGAAACTCAGCGAAAGCATGGTGCAGATGAGGCAACAAGCTCCAATTCCTGCGTTCGGAAACGCACCTGCGCCAGGTGAAATAGCACACGGAGCTCCTCCACCGCCGCCTATTGGAGGCCCAAATCAACCAGTCGCACCAGCGCACAACAACGCCGGAATCGCATACCCCCCACCAAAGGGAGCACTAAATATGATCCAGAAGGGACGCCCAACCAACAGGGTGCAGAAGAAAATCACCCGACAAATCAACTTGGCCGTGGCATCTCCGCCTGCAATCCCTGAGTACCTCAGCGGATCGGAGTCCGGCATCACATTCACTCGCGCGGATCACCCTTGCCAGATCCCTCGCCCAGGTCATGCCGCCCTGGTGCTGGAGGCACAGATCGGAGGCTTCGAGATGAGTCGCGTCTTCATGGACGGCGGCAGCAGCATCAACCTAATGTTCGCAAGCACTCTAGCAGCTATGCGGATCCCGCAATGCAGCCTGGAACAATCAGACACAACGTTCCACGGCATTGTCCCAGGGAAGGGCATCTCCCCCTGGGCAAGATAGGGCTTGACGTCATCTTCGGGAAGCCGGACAACTTTCGGCAGGAGCGCCTAGAATTCGAAGTGGTGGACTGGCCGTCGCAATACCACGCCATCCTGGGACGTGTAGCATTCGCAAGGTTCCTGACCGTCCCACACTACGCATACCTACTACTCAAGATGCCAGGACCAAGGGGCGTCATCACAGTCCACGGGAGCTTCACCCGATCGGACCAATGCGACAGGGACTTCAACAAAATCTCCCAGTCTTTCGGCATGCAAGACGAGCTCGTAAGGCTCCATGAGGTGACGGACAATGGGCTACCCCCAGTCACAAAGCAGAACGCACCTGACATGTCTTTCGACTCCACCATCAACACCAAAAAAGTGCGGGTCCATCCAACGGATGCCTCCAAGACGGCACTGATCACCAACGACCTCAGCACCACATAGGAAGGCGCGCTCGTCGAATTCCTCCGTGAGCCCTGGGAAATCTTCGCCTGGTGTCCTGCGGACATGCCAGGAGTTCCCAGGGAATTCACCGAGCACGCACTCAATGTCTTCCCAGACACCAAGCCAGTCAAGCAGTCCATCCGAAGACTGTCGGAGCCACGAGCCGAAGCTATCGGCAAGGAGATCAACAGATTACTCACAGCAGACTTCATCCGGGAAATCAAGGAAAGCGAGTGGCTGGCAAACACGGTGATGGTCCCGAAGAAGGACACGGACATCCTGCGGATGTGCGTAGACTTCACGTCACTAAATAAACACTGCCCTAAGGACCACTTCCCTCTTCCTCGGATCGACCAGATCATCGATTCGACTGCAGGTTGTGAGAAACTCTCCTTCCTCGACGCCTACTCAGGCTATAACCAGATTCGACTCAAGGTCGAAGATCAAGAGAAAACGGCGTTCATCACACCGTTCGGAGTATATTGCTACAACACAATGCCCTTCGGGCTAAAGAACGCGGGTGCCACGTACCAGCGATGCATGCAGGCCTGCCTCAAGGAGCAGATCGGTCGCAACGTCCAAGTCTATGTCGACGACATAGTCATAAAAACCAAGGAGGCAAGAACACTTATCGACGATCTCCGCGAGACGTTCGACAACCTTGATCGCTACAGGATCAAGCTCAATCTAGACAAGTGCGCCTTCGGCATCCCCTCGGGTCAGCTGCTCGGGTACTTCATCTCTCAACGAGGGATCGAAGCGAACCCGAAGAAAATCAAAGCTATCATGACAATGGAGAAGCCGAAAAACCTCAAGGGCGTTCAGCAGCTCGCAGGGCGAGTAGCGGCATTAAGCAGGTTCATCAGCCGCATGGGTGAGAAGGCCCTACCATTTTACCAGCTGCTACGCAAGGCAGACAAGTTCGAGTGGACACCAGAAGCCAACGACGCATTCGAAAGCCTCAAGCGGCTCCTCTCCACCTCGCCAGTTTTGGTCACGCCAAAACAGCGCGAGCCCCTGTTGCTGTACATAGCAGCCACACACCAGGTGGTCAGCACAGTACTCGTGGTCAAACGACCCCAAGAAGGCAAGACCCACGGGGTACAACACCCAATTTACTACCTCAGCGAGGTTCTCACTCCAACAAAACAGCGGTACCCGCACTACCAGAAGCTGGCCTACGGCGTGTTCATGATGGCTCGACGACTGAGCCACTACTTCCAGGAGCATCAGGTGATGGTCGTCAACGAGGCACCCCTAAACAGCATCCTGAATAACCCAGAGGCCACAGGACGCGTGGCCCTGTGGGGCATTGAACTATCACCCCTGGACATCATCTATGAGAAGCGACACGCAATCAAATCTCAAGTCCTTCCGGACTTCCTGGTGCACTGGATGGAGCTGCAGCTGCCAGACACCCCAGACATGTCGCAGTCCTAGACAATGCATTTTGACAGCTCCAAACGCGAAGCCGGAGCAGGGGCAGGAGTCATACTGACCTCCCCGCAAGGTGACAAGATGAAGCACGTCCTTCGGATGAAATTCAGAGCCTCCAACAACGAGGCCGAATACGAAGCCCTCATCCATGGCATGAAGATGGCAAAAATATGCGGCGCAACGCGCCTGGTCATCTACGGTGACTCCAACCTTGTCGTACAGCAGACGATGAATGAGTGCGACGCACACGCCGAAAACATGATCGCGTACCGCGCGCTATACAACGCACTGGAAGGAGAATTCGACGGCTGCGAACTTTGACACGTTGGAAGAGAGAGCAATGAGGAGGCCGATAGACTCGCCAACATCGGCTCCACTTGTGCAAAGGTACCACCAGGCGTGTTCCTCGAACAGATCTGCGTGCCATCCATCAAGCGGAAATTCCCCAAGGGATCACCCGAAGAAGCAGAACACTCGGGGGCTACGCTACCCGAAAGTCATGAAGGACCCGAAAAGTTGGATACCGAAGTTGCCATGGTCAACCTGATGCAGGTCATGGCAGTCGAGGAAACTTGGACGCGTCCATACCTCCAGTTCCTGATAAACGGAGAATTGCCAGACAGCCCGACAGATGCCCGACGCGTATCTCGTCGGTCAAAAGCCTTCACCATCATCAACGGCGAGCTGTACAAACGCAGCATTACGGGCGTACTACAACGGTGCGTCACCATCAACGACGGCAAAGCCATACTCCAAGATATCCACGAGGGCATCTGCAGCCACCACGCAGGTAGCCGCTCCCTCGTCGCCAAAGCTCTGCGAGCAGGATTCTACTGGCCAACGGCCATGAGCGACGCGAAGGACATCGTCCGAAGATGCAACGGGTGCCAACGGTTCACCGACAAACCGCACGCACCTGGGTCCGAACTTCGACCCATACCCATAGCCTGGCCTTTTGCCCAATGGGGCCTCGACATGATCGGCAAACTGCCAAAATCTTCGAAAGGAGGACACGTCTTCCTCCTGGTCGCAGTCGACAAATTCACCAAGTGGATCGAAGCCATGCCAGTCACCAACCAGAAGGGCAAAACCGCCGTCAAGTTCTTCGAATCCATTGTCTACAGGTTTGGCGTACCGCACAGCATCATCACCGACAACGGATCGAACTTCATCTCCGAAGAATTCCAGGACTTCTGCGAAGGCCTCGGAATCAATATCACGTATGCCTCAGTGGCACACCCGCAAAAAAACGGGCAAGTGGAAAAGGCCAACGGCCTAATCGGCGCCGGCATCAAGAAGCGCCTCATGAGCTCACTCGAGCACAAAGCTGGAAACTGGACGAAAGAGCTACCGTCTGTCCTGTGGAGCTTACGGACTACGCCAAACAGCTCCACCGGCTACACACCGTTCTTCATGGTGCACGGAGCTGAGGCCGTGCTACCAGCCGAAGTACGCCACGAGGCTCCACGAGTTGTCGCTTACAGCGAAGCCGAATCCACGGCTGCACTCGAAGATGCCGTCGACACACTCGACGAAGCACGGGATATAGCAGCAGCTAGATCAGCGGTGTACCAGCAAAGTCTCCGCAACTACCACAGCCGTCGGCTGCGCCCAAGGTCCTTCGTCGAAGGAGACCTCGTCTTGCGACTTAAGCAAAAGCGACCGAATAAACTCGAGTCACCATGGGAAGGACCCTATGCCATCACCGAGGTCATCCCAGGTGGCGCCTATCGCCCCAAGCACGTGGAGTCTGGAGTCGCATACTCCAACCCATGGAACATCTCGCACCTGCGACGATTCTACCCATAGCAATGTACCCCCTTTTTACTTCCGATAAGGCTTACAGCCAAGGCTACTCAGCCGAACCATGTACCTCGTCCATTACGCTACAAATAAAGCTAAGTGTCTCGCCCCCAACCTTCGGTTGTCTATTTCTCTGCAACTTTATTACATGCTACAAACGCACTCGGGGGCTCCCCCCACCTCACGATTCCATCGACTGAGGACAAAACGTGTACACCTGAGTAGCTGACCACGTCAGGCAAACGAAAAGGACACGTACTAAATCAAAGCACTGCGTGCTCGCAAACAAGCGAACCTTTACAACAAAGGGCACATACACGCCCAACTGCAATATACAAATTTTACATCTATCTGTTTATTTTCAGGTCCTACCTATTCTGAAGAATAACCTGAGCACGCTGCTCAAACAAATCTACAATCTGTTCGGCATACTGCCTTACAGCCGCGTAATGCGGACGCATATTCCACTCGCCGCCATCTGTTCGAGGAGGTGGCCCAGTCGCCACAGCAGCCAAATCTACATCAGGGCGATGCACCCTCACAAGAGACAAGGCAGCCTTCACCCCTGCGACGAGTTGCTGCCGCACCAGCTCCTTGACATTGCTGGCACTCCGAAACTTCGTCAAAAGACCTGCAAGGGTCGTTGGCACGACATCCAACGGAAACATGACGTGCAGCACCGAGGAAAGCGATGTCTGCACCTGGCGGAGCACCCACGAAACCTGGTAGACACGATCCTGCACCGTCACCAGAACTATGGCGCGATCACGATCAATCCAGAAGAAGCCGCCGGCCTCCATGTCCTGTTGAGTCAAGCAATTGACTCTAACAGCAATACGCTCCTTTTCTTCCCTCGGAGCAAGATTGGCACCTGCGACAACCGCACAAAACAAGAGTAAGGCTAGCAGGCTCACCTGAAGAACTGAGCTACAACCCGAAGGAAGGATCAACTTACATTGCAGCTGCTCGGACAGCCGACCCAGCTCCGCCATCAAATACTCCTCTCTGGCTGCGCCACGGTCTGCTTTGGACTTCCAAACGTCAGCGCGACCGCGTAACCCAAGCAAATCTCTCTCCAAGCTACGCACGCGATCTCGAAGAAAAGCGAGCTGCGAGGAGTCATCCAATGATGCTCGCAAGGGCCTTTCGGATGAAGTGTCAACCGGGTCAGCACCCGAAGGAACCTATAGCAGAAGAAAAAAGAAGGCACACAGACATTCAGCCAAGGATAGAGCACAACTCGGAGAAATTCATTAAAGTATATAAGGCCACTACGTGGCACAAGGATGGTACTACAAAAGATATTTACAACAAAATAGACTACAAGCTACCCTACGTCTACTACGCCTAAGGCGGAGGGCACTGAGTCGCCTCAGAACCAGACTGCCTAGCTTTGGCCTCGCCCTGCTGCCGCAAGGCATACTCAGACAGCAAGTCAATGAGCTTGGGCCCATATCGTCTGCAGCGAGCGGAGTAGGCGGCGAAGGCTACCTCGGATCCATCTACAGCCGTCGGCATCCGAGAAGTAATCTGGGGAAGGTCCAGCTCCGCCCCAGCCGCCATGGCCATCGCCAGCCCGACGGACGCGCCGATGCCCTTCTGCTTGCGCTTGTACGCTGCAGGCGCTTCGGATGACAGAGCCTCTGCCAGGGCACCCACGTCTTCAAGGGATGCGCCCTTCGGGAAGAGCTCCTGGTAGAAGCGACCAAGGACCTCTTTTGCCTTGGCAAGGGAGTTGACGACGGTGCTGCAGCGGTCTTCGACCGCTACAGTGGCATCATCTAGAGCACTCCCGTGCTCCAGAGCACCACGGTCAAACTCGATGCCTGCGGCATCTGAGACAAAAAAGAAGAAAACATGAAGAAAGGCAACATAGAAGAAGATACGTAGAAAAAGGAGCAAGTACAAAAGCTAAACGCTCACCCGAAATAGCCTTGGCAGCAGCCATGAGCTTCTCCGCCACCCCTTTTTCACGAGCAGCCGCAACGGTGGCCAGCTGTTCCTCACGATCTGCGGCTTCCTGCTGCAGACGCTCTTTCGCTTCGGCTGCCTTCGTCAGCTCCAGCTCAAGGCGCTCTCTCGCCCCAGCGGCAGCTTCGGCCTTCCGCTCCGATTGGCCAAGGCTCTTCTTCAGAGCATCGACCTCACGGAGAGAGTCGTTATGCTCCTCTACATTTACAACAAGCAAGTGTCAAAGAACAGGACCAGGATAAGCAAGAGAAGTACTACAAGGTAGACGAATACCTTGAAGCTGCCGCAGTTTCGCCTCCAGCGTCAGGCGTTCCTCCACCAGCCGCTTGGCCTCTTGGACAAAAGCCTGCAGCAACAGGCAATAGTAGTAAAGAGCAGGACTTGGGGGCTACGCCCAACACAAAGAAGCATAAACAACATCAGCATACGAAGACACTCGGGGGCTCCCCCCGTAACATCAAGCAGGAAAACTTACGTGCTCCGAAGGCGAACCTGCAGGCCCGCCTGCGAAATTCTGAGGCGCAACCACCAGCCTCTCCTACACAGGAGGAACTGGCGCAGCATCACCTGAAGTCGCCGCCGTCTGAGGAGGAGGCGACGCAATGTTCGACTCCCCCATCATCTCCCCCGCACCATCACTGGAGCCGTCGGAGGATTGCCTGCATACGAAGCCAATCAGCACAGGTGCAAACATCATAAAAAGAAAAGGACAACAGTACAGCAAGAACAACTTACGAGCCCAACGCGCTCAGGTCGAAGATAGGAGAAGCCCTTCGGGCCCTCTTCTCCTCCTTCTTTTCTTCCTTCTTCCGCTTTGCTGGCGGGTGCGGTGCAACAGCCCGCACAGGAATGGCAGGAAGGGGAGAGGAAGAACCTCCATGAACATCATCATGACGCTCAAGGCCCAGAGGATTTCTGGGAGTCGGAGGAGTTGAAGCATCCGAAGACTCGCTCGAGCTCCGTGATCGCTTGCGCGAATGGTCCTCACTCGATTCGTCGGCATCCTCCGCTGGGGATCGCGCTGACGGTAGCTCAGACACGGAATCCACCACTTCATTATCCGGGGAATTCGGATACCTCTCGGGCAACGGTGGTGCCATGCCCGGCACTTTGAAGCTCTACAAGATGAGAAGAAACTTTGTTAGCAAACAAAGGACACAAATAAACACCCAACAAAAAAGGGGAGCACCACGTGCATAAATCTACACCTTTGGCACGGCCAACGTCGAAGAAAAGGGAGGAGTCAGCGACTTCTCCGGGAGCCCCTCGTCGGCCTTGAACTTCAACAGCACGCGAAGAGCCTTGTCAAGTTCCACCTCGGAAATTTTCTCACTCGAAACCCTCGTCGGATCACGGCGCCCAGAGTAAAGAAACATCGGATGTGCCCTCGCTTGGAGAGGCTGCACCCGACGTTCAAGAAACGTCCGGATGATGTCGACACCGTTCACCTCCTTCTCAGGAATCAGTTGGAGCTCCTCCACCCGACGGTACAGGGCCTCTATCTCCGCCACCTCACCATCCAAGATTTGGTTTTTCCAGGATCTTTTCTTTTCAATCAACTGGGAGGGGTCAAAAGGAACGAGACCAAAATCTTGCCCAGGCAGTACGGAGTCACGGATGTAAAACCATTTCCTCCGCCAGTACTGGACAGATTCAGACATGGAAAAGGAAAAGAATTGCACATTGGGACTGAGGGAGATGATGAAACCCCCAATAGGATACACACCATCCGAACCAGACTGCCTCTTCACGGAATAAAGCTTCCGGAAGAGGCCGAAGTGTGGCTCAATGCCAAGCCAACACTCGCAAAGCGTGATAAAACACGCAATGTGGAGAAGAGAATTGGGAGACAGATGATGCAGCTGAATACCATAGAAGAAGAGCAGTCCACGAAGGAAGTCATGGACTGGATACGAAAACCCACGCAAAACGAAGGCGAGGAACATAACCCGGTACCCAGATGGGGGACGGGGGATTACCTCATTGCCGGGGAGTCTCACGGCCGTCGTGTCTTGCGGAATCAGGCTCCGCTCGCGCAGCTTGCGGAGATCGCTCTCCCGCGTCTCTGATCGCCGCCAGCCACCATTGGTGACACGAGCAGCGGCGGCGCCCTTCTTTCCTCCGGCGGCGCTGGTCCCAACCGCAGATGAAGACTTCTTTGGTTTCCCCATCATGCTACGGCGGCACCGGCGGTGAAAACGTACCAAGGACGACGGAAATATGGAAGGAAATCTCAGCGCGAAGCAAGAATCGCTCGAGCGCAAGGAGGCAGTGAAACACAAGAACTGATGCGGTGAAAACAAGCCACGATTTCACCACGGATTATAACAAGCGAAGACGACGCACGCTGGCCGTCCATCGAGAAGACCTAACGCCAACGGTAGATCTGGCCGTACACATGTCAGCACCAAAACGAACCGTCGTTACCACGCCGTCCACTACGTGCGGAAATCGAGGAGACGCCGTAATCATCTCCATGCCGCGCGTGACCGGTCAATTCAAAGTTAGCAAGTGGGACCCACGCTTCGTCTAGTCAAGTCATCTCTGGCGTAGCAGACGCTTGAGGTCATCGATCGTCAGCACTGACGTCATCTAAAGCTACACTAGCACCAACTTCAGCTCCACAGCTAAGAGTACTCACTCGAATCTACGATTCGACTAAATACTCGGGGGCTACTCCTATCAGGAGCGCTGGCCGCGCACCCGAAAGACAAATGAAGACAAAGCACTTCTCTGAGTCCTACGTCGAGTCTGCGACTCCACTACGGACTCGGGGGCTACTCCCATAGGGAGGATGGATTTAAGCATCCGAAAATTTTCGAGTCCTACGGACTAAACAACTGAGCAATGCTTGCACTAAAGTCTCCGCTCGAGTCTACGACTCGAACAGACACTCGGGGGCTACTCCCATAGGGAGCGCTGGTCGCGCACCCTATGAAATCTTCGACTGCGATCTTCCGGATCAGCACGCAAAAACTTTTTGGCAACTCTGCCCCAACAAAAACGCTAAGTGAGCAACAAATCTCCTTGGCCACCCGAAGCACCTCCGCGGTGACAAACATTCGGATGCTGTGTCTGCGACACAAAGATAAGACCTACAGATATCATCTGATGGCCTGGCAACGCACCTGACTGCGCTCTGCTAGTATAAATCCATGCCAACAGGCGTGATGAAAAACCCCGACGGACGCGGTGGGTACATCATTTAAAATCACTGGAATTCCACTCCTGTAAGTCCTCCGTGGCCTGAGTCGAATTACGCCAGCATATGTTCCAGGTTTGAGTCGAGGGACTCGAACCTGAAGAAGATCGTGTTGTTTTGTCCTAAGACAGTTAACTGACCCTGATCCGTCGGGAGAGTCAGGCACACGTATCAACAATCCCTACACATTCTCTTGAAAGACAGAGTTGCACCCGAAGGATTGAAGAGTCCTCAGCGAATCTACGATTCGACTGATCACTCGGGGGCTACTGACATGGTTATACCCTACGGGTACGTAACTTCAGCATACCTAGTCCAGCCCAAGGAAGGCCCACGGCAGACATACGCTGGCCCATGAAGATTTTCGGGTGGCCAAGGCTCATGACGTCTTCGGATCCTTGGAGAGCAAGACTAGAGTTTGAATACAACTTGTAACCTACTCGTATCGGCACCCGAGACCTAGCCTCCCCATATATAAAGGCTAGGAGGGGCCAATGAGGAGGAGACGACGTACACGATAGACCTTTCGCACACGCATCCACGCCAGATCGAATCTGCGCACCCTGTAACCTTCGTTTCCGCCGTAATCAAAGAGCAGACAAGCAGGAGTAGGGTTTTCCCTCCGGGGGCCTGAACCTGGGTAAATCTCGTGTCCCCTGGTTGCTTGTCTGTTAACCGTGCCACGATCTCCAGCATCCCCATCTTCTCCAAAACCCAAATCCATAACAATGGGCATTGACGAGATCAAACCTCGTCAGACATACTATGCATTTGAAATTTGTTCTCAACTGTAACATTGCCAACTGCAATATGCTAAGCTTGTTGAAGGAAACACACTTGTTGGTTGATTGTTGCAACTGAAAAAACCAGCTACGAGATTCTTTTAGGATAGTACGGACTAGTTTGCAAAGCACCAGAAAAGAATTTGCATGAGATTGATGCAATTCATGAGAGATCCTCCGTGTGTAGAAACAATTATTATCCAGAAGAAGCACCGAGAAACTCCACGACAATTGATATCGATACTCTACATGACAATGACCATGGGTCACGAAACAAACCAGGTCGATCAACTTGGGTTGCTACCAATCGTTTGCCGACAGATAATGGCCTTTTTTTGGAAGTAGACAGATAATGGCCTTTGGCTGCATAAGTAAACATCAGAGTACTCATGTGAGGTCACTGGGTGCGGCACTAGCAGCAGCGACGTGCCTCGTTGAAAATGTTAACCGTACAACTCACATGGCCGGCCGTCCCGTGATACAATGCCAATACACACGCTGTCATTAATTTCCTTAACTATATAATCTTACACCAACATATACATTAACCTACTGCTCCTTTACGGTAATACAGCGAAGGATGTCACGATCGTCGACTAAAAAGTGACGGATCATATATAGAAGTTACTGTAAACCAAGCAGGGTTAGAGTACACTAGCTAAACTTTCATTTGGGACGCTTTCATCCTAGTCACTTTTGCAGCACTTCTGGAGTACTTGAGGTACTGGCGTACACAGTACAACCAGGAACTAGCTTGGTCAACAATTAGAGCATCTCTATCAGATTTCATATATTGCCCGGCTTGTCAAACAGTTTCCATTTACCGATTTTAAGGTCTAACTATATAGGAGATCTGCTAGAGATGCTCTTACAATGTTAGCTCTAACAGTAATTGTTTCTTTCTAAAAAAAAAGATCACCTATCCAAGCTACAGATATTGACTATGCCGTGATCCAAACGAACACTCACGCAACGTCTAGACTACATTAGGATAGCATTATGGACTAATCGAAGCAGCGTTAGACACCAAACTTTGACATCTCTTGCAAGTTGCAAGTAAAAAACTCGATATCTTTTGCTAATGATTTCGGACGACGTTTTCATCCGACTCACTTTTACAAGCACTTTTACATTAGTTAACGGCGCACATACTCATCGTTCATGCATGGCACAGTTACCAGCTAGGTAAGGTCCACTATAACAACGTCAACCACAATAAACCACAATAGTAATTTACTTTTCTTACACCATGCCAAGTCCTGCCACACACTCACTACGTCTACTAAATTTCCAAAACAAAACGTTTAATTCCTTCTCTCAAAATAGATGGCATGGATTGCCAATATTTAATGAATCTAGACATTATTTAGTATATAGATTCATCTAAATTTTAACAAACCCGCAACATCTATTTTAAAACTAAGGGAGTACTAAATATGCTAGCCACCACAAACATCGACATCCCCTCTTCCGAATCAAGGAACATCATTGATCGTATAGTCCTGAGTCGTACATATAATTGTGATCACGTGCACTCTCCTCTTCAAAATAGGCTTTCACCCTATTAATATAGCAATCACACCATACAACCACGATAACCTCGAAAAGAAAGACAATGTTGGGGCAGCAGCAAACACACACCCACAAAAACAAAAAAGATGAAATAAAATGGAGATAGAGGCGGATCAACTAAACAAAGATGGCCCGCAACCGTGGGCCCTCCGGAGAATTACCACCATGCTCCTAGCACCGAGTCGTCAAGCACCAGGCGACACCTTCAAGAAGGAAAGCGACGGTGTTGCTGCCCGAACCAGAGCACTAGTCCTAGGGTTTCCCCCGACACACAGAGGGAAGTAGACAGGATAGCCACGACGCCCTCCAGGAAGGAATGGTGCCACCCGAGGGAGGAACCGCATCGGTGTCGGTCAAGCCGACAAGGATTTATCCCGAAACCCTATCCACAACCCCCGGATAATTCATTGCTCAGGAGCCCCGCGAGCTCGAGGTCTCGACACCACCAAAATCGCCGCCCACGAACATGCACCACCATGGTCACGACGCCACCATCACCGTCTCGCCGAGGTTACCGTCACGAGGCCTACAAGGTAGGGGGTAAATACTAGCTTGACACGGGGTCAGCAGTACCGTGACTGGGCGAGAGAGAACTGCCTCCACCACCAAAGGTGGTAGTCGACCGGACGCAGCTATCGGGCACACCAGTCCCAGGTGGGTCCGGCCGGGCCTAGCGGGCCCGTAAAGCCACCGCAGGAACACACCAATCCCAAGAGGGTCCGGCCAAGCCCAGATCGGCCCGTGAAGCCGGCCCGATGCCCCACTACAACATGACGTTCACTGTTGGTGCTAACCCTACACGAGCTAGATCACCGCCGCCTGCAGAACAAACAATGGCCAAAGCCATGCCCACCTACCCCAACCCAGATTGGGCCCAAAGGGCCTAGATCTGGGCCGTATGGGCCTGGCCAGTGCATCCCCACCAACGCTTGCTGCCCTACCCAGTCGGGCTGCCCCACAGCCCTATAGCCGCGCCACCGCTTCGTCACCACCTGGCCGTAGCCGGACCTCAACCACCCTGAAGACACCGCCGCCTGGAGGAAGGAGCCCCGAAACCCGTCTCCGTGCGCGCGGGAGAAGGCTGACCGCCGACGCCATTCGGGCTGCTCCCGGCGGCCCCTGCCGGCGGCGGCGGCCGAGGAAAGGAGTAGGAGGGGTGGACCTAGACGGGGAAGGCCGGCGGCGCTCCGTCGCCTCGGGGAGGGCAAGAGGAGCGCGAGGGTCGTGGGGGTTTCGATCACGTGCACTCTCCATGAGGTCATGCACAAAACATCTACTTCCTCAGTTTCAAAATATAAGATGTTTTAGCTTTGTAAAACAAATGTATCTAGACTCCTTTTAGTACGTAGGAGAACCAACTAAAACATCTTATATTTTGAAAGGAAACACTAACTAATTATTCAACACTAACAACCTACTAATGCAGGGCATCGTCAAAGAAACCTAGTAATGCCGGCCTCTTTATAATGTCACTACGAGAGCCGTGCTGCACGTGCATGGTAGTGTAATTAGTATTCCGTCTGGTCCTGTAAAAGTTGTAGATTTGAGCAAGAGATAATCAAATCAATTTTCGCCGTGAGCAAATTTCTAACTTTTTAATGATTATATGTCTACGATTATTCGGATTTCATACTTCATACATAATGTCTCCAAAAAAATTGTTTTCATAATATTTTTTTGTTGATTCTATAGATATTTGGATCAAATAATGTGCAACTGCACTTAATTAGTACCTTTTTCTTAGTCAATCCTTCCCAAAATGATAGGAATTATTGTGCACATGACAGTCTCAAATGCACAAACTAACATTGTACTAGTTCCCACTAAAAATTGCAAAACGAAGGAAGTTCCACTGTTTCAAGCAAGTCCTGAACGTACACTTTCTGACTTCACAACTGTTCTAATTAATGGGCAGTACACAATAATGTACCCTTCCTGATTGTTTCGCTAACAATAGTCCGACCACGTGTCGATCTTACTTAGCATCCTTAGTTAATCTACATGATCACTTAAAAGATGGCAAAAGCATAACAAGAAGATCAATTGGCGCATGAACCTCCTTAATTAAACCACACGGTCACCGAAAAGATTAAACCGGCACATGGACGTGAACGTCGGGCCAAGCAAATAGACAATCAACCTATGATGACCGATCCCCTTTAATCTGCTGGATGATTCATTGCAGATCAAGCAAAATGATTTGCTCTTAACACGTGCCAAACACCGTGCTAATCGGACGGATTAGGTGACTAATGAATGATATAATGAATCACTAACTAAATCACTTGCTAGATCCTAGGGAGAAAGCTATTTGCTGGTGAGGAGTCATGCATATAGATGCACATGCATGCTCATTACTTCAGTCATCAGTAGGTTCTTGTTATTTTGTGTAGTAGTACTATACTACTTTGCTCTGATGATAACTATTTATATCATTGTTTGTGCCCTAGCTAATGACACGGTTCATGGATGTAGGCAAGGCAAATGTGCATCTTCCAGAATGAACGTTGTGACGCTCGTTGTGCCACCAATCAGCAGAGAAAATGATGTTTGGGGATGCAGGCATCATGTGTGTAAGTTGTTGTCTTTTCACATGAGCAGCACAGAAAGGAAAGCAGTGATGCATCAAAACAGAACACACAATGTCCTCTTCTTTTGGTGTGGGGTTGATGAGTTCCTTGTTTTCCAATGATCATCTGAGGTGACATCTGAAGTGGAGAGAAGAGATCAGCTTTCCAAGGAAATCTAATTAATTTTGTTGAACATAGGAACCACTTTGCTTCTTAATGCATACACGAGTGCATAAATGTTGCACATATTAAGTGAAAAATATGCATACCTACCACCACTGCGACTCCACAATTATAATGGGAAACTGATGTGCGGCAAATATTCGAATAAACAATAGTTGACTTCACGGCGAGACCAGGTTTTGAACATTGTAGATACATTTGTATCTAGACCAAGCTGAGTCAGTTAATTTGAAAAAAAGACATCCGTATCATATTTTCTCCCCATAAAAAACGAAATACATACCTGCCACCATAGTGACTCCATTTTTTTTGAAATGTCTGTGTCCTCTGTATACCATATAACAAGCAAATAACTCTTTTTAATCAACTAAACACAGCAGGACACTCTGTCTTTTCATAAACAAGAAAAACCAAATCACACTACTAAGCCAACATTCCCAAATGAATAGAGTGTCCAATCGACATGTCAGAGTCACATGCATGTGTTTTCTCAAATCTACCTGGAAATATCTAAAATGCTCACCGTCATCAGCATAAATAAAGTGCCACGCAGAAAGCGCAGTGTCACAACAAGATATTTTTGACCAACATGGCCAGAGTGGACAACTTGGAGCCACTAAGCTTCTGACACCGAATCAAAAAAAACTCATTGCTTTATTTTATATTATCTCAATGATTTTGGGTCCGTGGCAGTAGCAGAGAGGGGTGTACTGTCACCCGCGGCTTTTGGATGCGGGTGGAACTTAACCAAATCCACACTCGCAATGTTAATTTTTTTCAGCACCCACATCCGCACATGGGTATAGATTTTGTCTTATACCCGCACCCGTCAAGGGTAAAAAAAAACACTGATAATACCCACCCATCTGTCCAAACAACTTAACAAGGCATTATAATAACACAATATATAAAAAAATGATAACATATATTTTCATTCACTCACGGTTTCAACAAGCAAGCAAACATATATTAAATGATGGAAATACATAGCCAAACACATGATATTTGTGAAAAAAACAAGTTACGACCAAACATAAATTACGTAGGAAGTATATAGTTCAAACTTTGAAGTCTCAAAAGAATTACAAAACAGCCACACGGCATACCACAATCAGCTACATAGCGACACTCGTCAATTCAAGAAGTTCACAATTTAAATACTAAAATAAAGGTTAAAATGATGGCAACATAAATCTGATCATCATATCGATGCCCCACTGTCATCCACTAAGATGCCGGGTAGGTGGGTATGCGGGTGCGGGTTTTATAAAACCCGCACCCGCAATACGCAACGAGTAGAATGCCCAATTACTTACCTGCAGGTATAACTTTACTACCATACCTTATCCTAATGGGTAAAAACTTAGAGGGTAAGCGGGTAGCAGGTACCCATTACCATCCGTAGGTGTACATCAGTTGCTCCGCTAGTGAGCTATGCATGCACACCCCTTGCCCCACTTAGTATATGCACACGTCGAATTTTTAACTTGATGGCGTTGTAACGAAGTCGATGCAAACCACAATAAGCAAGACGAGTTTCATTCCAAGGAAAACAGAAGGGAAGAAAAAATGGATTGAATAAATACCGCAAAAATCGTTGCGCGTTAGCAAGAGTTCGATCCATTTACAACATCGAATGAACCAGCGAGGCGATCTCAAGAGCATGGATATGTTGTAGCAAACCAAAACCCCAGCCTTCCATGTGTACCACAGAGATTGAAGTTGTCTTTTCTTCGATTACACGGAAGAAAGAACATCCACATGATGAAGGTCTACCTTCGTTCTATGTCCAGAGAATTAAGTTTGGCTGAATCTATAAAAATATATTAACACCTATAATACCAATGTTGTTTCATATATTAGAGTCATCATGAGATATATTTTGTATACTTTATATACATTTGATGCCCTATATGCTAGCATATTTTTTTGTAGATTTGGTCATACTATTTTTTAATTGAGACATGTAGAGCTTCAATTAATTAGCAACAGATGGAGTATTATCTAGAAGAGATGCCGATAACTTCCATGAAAACGGGTGCAATACGTGGCAACGACCATGGACCACGATGATTAGGCATGGACACCAACTACAACATTTTACACCCGGCCTCTACATAGCTAGGATGGACAAAGCCGATCAACCATACAGTCTCGGACCAAGGCAACAAAAACAGGATTATAAAATAATGTAAATGAAAACACAGTTCTCCAAACTAGCTAAGGAAGATCTATCCGCAGCGCTTGCTGCCATCCATGTCGGGAGAAGATATTTCACGCCGTATCCTCCAGCCGCCTACAGCCCTCCGCAAACAAGTCGCTGAACTTCATTCGTTATAGAGAAGTCCATGATCGGAGGACAGCCGTAGCTCGATAGTTAACCTATAAGGGAGAAGATACAACATTATTAAAAATCTTGTCATTTCTACATAGCCAAAGCGATCAAATAATGGCAAGCGCTCCCACCCTAAATAAAGCCCCATATTTATCCTCAATCCCATTTATCCAGTTGCCAAATACATTGACTACCGATCGAGGAGGAGATAAACTAGAGGCTATTTGGATGATTGACCATATAGCACGAGCAAATTTATAATGGAAGAATAAATGGCGTATTGTCTCATATGGTGATAAAATACTAAATACTCATTCAGTGCTACCATGCCAATTCCTCCTAACAAGATTATCTTTTGTGAGAATCACCCCTTTACGGAGATAACAAGCGAATATCTTCATTTTAAGGGGTATCCTCATCTTCCAAATTTTACCATTGTCATCGACTAGAATATTAGGTTGGATCAAAGCTCTATAAAATGAATCAACAGAAAATTTACCACTATGTAGTAATTTCCATTTGAATTCATTCATTCCCTCAGATAGCTGTATCCTAAATAATCTCACTAAAAGATTATTCCAAGACACCAGTCTAGGACCTAAGAGACTTCTTCTAAAAGACACATTAGGAGGACTGGTTTCCATTATCTCAGCGAGAGTATCCCCTTTGTGCCTAACAATCGAGTATAGAGCTGGATATTGTTCACGAAGAGAATTTTGGCCAAGTCATTTATCTTTCCAGAACCTAATCTGTGAACCATCCTTAATATTAAAATTGCCAAAATGAAAGAAATGTTTTTCTGAAAGCCATTAGCCCAGCCCAAAAGTGTGAGTCACCTGGTTTCCAAACCAGTTTAGACACCGCTTTTGAGCCAACATATTTCCTCCATAGAATGGTTTGCCATACCTCTTCTTCAACATGATCCGGGAGCCAAGTAAGAAACATAGGAGCCGGGAGCCAAGTAAGAAACATGATCCGGCGTGGCATAAAGGGGAGATAAAAGAAAGTACCAGGGAGTTAAGCTAAACAAACTGACAAGCTTAATCAAAAGTTCTTGGGAGTTTAGCTTGCTAGCAATCAGTTTGGCGACAGCTAATCCCCTTGGGGCTGCATAAGTAAACATCAGAATGCGTGAGTGAGGTCACTGGCTGCGACACTTTCCTAAATGCTAACCGTACCACTCACATGGCCGTCCGTGATACAATACCAATACACACGCTACTGTCATTTTCTTAACTAAAATCTCACACAAATATATACATTACCCTGCTGGCCCTTTCGGTAATGTGGCGCAAGATATGTTGATATGGTTCGATCGAACAAAAGTAACGGCTCATAGTGTCTGTGTTACTATACTTTCTCTGTTTAAAAATAAAAGATGTTTTATCTTTATGAAACAAATATATCTAGACTTATTTTTTTATATAAGTTTACTCATGTTCAGAGTGAATCTACACAGTAAAATAAGTCTACATATATT
Source organism: Avena sativa (assembly GCA_916181665.1). NCBI lineage: Eukaryota > Viridiplantae > Streptophyta > Magnoliopsida > Poales > Poaceae > Avena > Avena sativa. Next base: position 374,366,222 of record OV702293.1, on the reverse strand, counting down.
TTCTTCACAAACCTAAAACATCTTATATTTTAAAATGGAGGGAGTATAATCAAGCCATGGTTAGAACAGACTAATCTTCCATGCCTCCGTCAAGTAAAACAAAACTGGATCTCTTTTCCTAATCGTTTGGGATGCTTTCGTCCGATTCACTTTTACGGCACTTTTACATTAGTTAACGGTGCGTACATTCATCATGCATGCATGGCCGCTTGATAGCTAGCTAGGGTTAACGATAACAACATCGACTACAATAGTAATTGCTCATTTTCTTTCTTACATGCTTCCCTTCTACAAAATTTGCTAAAATATAGATCATGTATGTTCATGTATTTATTTCTCTAAGATTATGGTCTATTTTGCCAATGGTTGCGGAAACACTTGAGAAACAAGATTATATCTTAGATGAGATTAGATGTTGGTGGCTCCCACTTTTGGCAAGGCTTGATGCGGATTAATCATATCTTCCAGCTATTTTCTTTCAAGGTGATGGATGATGGACTTATAAAACCTTGTTCTGGAAAGACTCACAAGTGAATCGTTCACCGCTGGCAGTTAAAGGGGGGGGGGGGGGGGGGGGGGTGCGTCATATTTAGAAGAATATTGTGGGTGAGACCGGGGAATAGTGGATTGAAATAAAATATTGGTAGATATTGTGGATCTAGTGAACACTCTCGATAGAATCAAATATAAAACTGGCAATCAAAGAAAATTTATAATTCTGGTATATATATTTGCAGCTTCAATCTGTTGGCTTCTTTGCTTACAAAATTCCCATGGAAAATCAAATTGTCCCGAGAATTAATTTTTTCATTTGGCTCATGCTCAAGAAGAACATCCTAAATAAGGACAACCTAATTCGTAAACGGTGGACATTCAATGATCAATGCCACTATTTTAGCCAGAACAAAAACTATAGATCACGATGAACCAACTTGCGTAATTTTTGGTTTATGTAGTTATCTTGATTTTTGGGCCATTTTGAAGACGGTGATGTAGGGATTCACATAGGGAAAACAATAAAAAATGGCCTAAACAAGAACAACAAGATCGATCTACGAAGAAACACGAGAGAGATTAGATCTAGATCTTAACAAAGTTGCATCGGAGAGTAGATCATTGGTGAAGATGTTGGCACAAATCTCGTTTGAGGACCAAAGGATGTTGGTACAGATATCCATGCGTGTATTCATCGTCGATTCAGCATGGGTTAACCGTCCAAGAAGGCCTGCCGAAGGTACGTGTAGCATGGCAGCGTATGTGGGATCACGTGAAAGAGGTCGAGGTGGATCCACCAATGAAATAGTATATGGGGTTGTGCCCCTCTCCTCTTTATATATAGGAGGAGGGGAGGGGTAAGGCCTAGGGCTTCCCCTAGGGCCTGCGGCCATGAGGGGGATGGGCCGGTAGCCAAAAACCCTAGCCACCCCATTGCCTTTCCCCAAGGAAGGTGGGCATCCCCACCTTGGGTTGCCCCCTCTTGGGTCAGTTGCATGGCCCATGTGGGCTCCTCCTTATTTCTTTAAATAATAATTTACATAAATTTATTAATTTAATATAATTAATAACATATTTCGTAAAACCCATTGAACATTTTTGGCTCTCCTTTCAAAACTATTTATGACTCCGAATCGACTTTCGATTTCTCCCCGAAACTTATTTTGATTGTCCGAAACTATTTCGGTATTAATATCACACATATATGCAATGAAGACTTGACAAGTCAGTGACTCCTTCACCGTTTGACCTTGTAGATTTGGTTATATGCGAAAGAACCTGAAACCTTTTTGGTCAATAATCAACAACGCGATCTAGAAACAACATGATGTTTATATCTCTACGAGTTCTTATGAGTTCTCCTTCGAATCTCACATTCAAGAAAAATAGTGGTTATAGCATAAAGGAATATACATTAATAATGAACTTTGAAAAAACAATAAAATTTGTAATTTCCTCTAGCACATATTCACTTTGGGTGCTTGCAAAGCATACTCACATCGACATGGCTGGGCTCATGTAGTTGGAAAACTGACGAACTGAATATTGTTTTTTTGAGCTGCTCGTTATCATGTTTGATTTTATTCGCTGGTTTGATCTCCAGTAAGATTGGTGGTGTTTTCCATACACCTGAGGCTGTAATAAGTAGTGATATAACCGTTATGTGATGTTCCATTTTCTTTATTTTATTTTCATATTATGGTTCTTTGTGAAGTGCTAGCGGCATCCTCATTGGAAATCGCTCGTTGTTTCATCATAAGAAAACTATTGCTCTAGTATAGTACGTATTTTTTATTGTTATCAAGTGCGCGCTCCATTACTTAAACATAACCCTCTTTTGTTCGTGCACATAACTGCGCCTAATTAACTAACCAACACTAATGTCGGCCACTTCTATTGTTACTCTGGCACATGTGCAGCAGGTTGATGCCTACTACTCTTAGTTTACCAAATTTATAAAAATATATCAAAATTTAAAACACCAATTTAGTTTTAGCCATACACAATATTTTCATACTATATAGATTCCATGTTATGGATGTTGGCATCTTTTCTTTATATCCGGTCAAACTTAGACAAGTTTAATTAGCTTATGGCAAACCTTGAACTTCAAATATTTTGGAATATAGTGAGTACCTACATTGCTTTATTTGATTATCGACGAATGGGTTTTTACCGGTGGTACAGAGCTGTGGGTCAACAACACGCGCTACTCATACGAGAACAACCTCTTGATTGGGTAATTTACCGAGCTGTGTGAGCACGGTCTCACTCGCAACATTTTAAATCTTTTTCAGATACACGGATGTGATTCCGTATGATCATATTAGAGCTCCATCTGGTTCTGCAAAAAAGAATGTTGATTTGAGAAAGGACCGAGGATAGAATATAATCAACTTTCATGGCAAAAAAACTTCTAAATTTTTGACTACTAATACATTTACAAATATTTGATTTGATAGTCAAAATACAAATATGTAATTTACCGAGTTGTGTGAGCATTAACACAAAGTGCTTTCATAATATAAAGGGTTGTTAATTTTATAAATATATTGTAATCCAAAACGACAACTTTTACAGGACCAGATGGAGTAATAGATATTAGCTGTCAAAATTATAGTTTGAGGACCGTAGGGAGTAACTTCATGGACGCATCCATACCATAAGCTAATCTGTGCCATGAATGGTTGAGATTAATGTGCACCTGTCAGTCTCAAATGCACAAAAAGTGTGTCAATGCCCACTAAAAATTGCAAAAAAAAAATATGGTTCCATTGTTCCAAGCAAGTTCTGAACGTACCCTTCCCACTCCACATTGCTTAATTAACAACTCATTTGAAGCGCAGTACAATGTACCCTTCATGGCGTGCTGTTTCGCTGTCAGTAAGCCGACCAAGCATCTATCTTACTATTTTCCTTAATTAATCCACATGATCACCGAAAAGATGAGATAGAAAATAACAAGCAGATCAAACCGGCACATGAACGTAAACATCAGGCCAGGCAAATAGACAATCAACCCATGATGACCGATCCCCTTTAATCTGCTTGACGATTCTCTGCAGATCAAGGAAAAAGATTTGCCTGTAACACGTGCCAAACACCACGCTAATCGGACGGATTAGGTGACTAAATGAATGAGCTAATGAAGCACTAACTAAATCACTTAGCTAGCTTCTATGGAGTAAGCTATTTGCTGGTGAGGGGTCATGCACATAGACACATGCTAATTACGACTTCCAATCAGTAGGTTCTTGTTAGTTTGAGAACTACTATAGTATTACTTTTTTTATGATAACTATTCTAGTATATCACTATATGTACCCTAGCTAATGAGAGAATTAATGTGGGCAAGGCATATGTGCACCTGTCACTCTGAATGTTGCAATGCCTTTGTGGCACAAATCTGCAGAGAAAAGGATGTTCGAGGATGCAGTGATTAGTTGTCAACTGATGGCACAGAAAGGCAAACTAGTGATGCATCTAAACCCACCTTGCATCATGTCTTCTCTTTTTTTGTTCTGTCGCCGATGAGTTCCTTGTCGCAATTATCATCTGAAGTGACATCTGAAGTGGAGAGAAAAGAAGAGATCAACTTTCCACGGAAAGCTTACTAGTTATGTAAGAGTACATATTAAGTGGAGAACCACTCAGCAGCTTAATGCATAGATGCATGCACGATTAATGCGCATGATTAAGTGGAGAACATACATAGCTACCACCACTGTGACTCCACGATTATGATGGGAAACTGGTGCGAGATATGAAAATATATGAATAAACAATATTTGACCTTCAGTGTAAGATCAGCTTTTCGGCACTTGGGGTGAACATCATGAACAAGATTATCTCTGCTAGCAGAATCACTTGGATGGGGAACAGGAATCGTGTGGTCTTCAACAACGGAAAATGCAACTTGAAGACATGGAGCATTATCCCTGTTCCAACAATGGGCTTGGATTAGTAGATATTATTCGTCAACAAGCATTATATGCTAGTGTTTCTCAAGTTAAACTAACATTGCTAGTACTAAATTAACGAGCTGTTCCAAAAAAACGCTTCATGTATTCCCCTAACTTCTAAGGAAAACAGTAAGATTCTCATACCGCAGTAACTGGGATGTCTTCATGTAAATTCATTTTCATGAGTTATATGGCAGAAATACAAGGGAGAGTCCAAGCTTTCAGGAGGTCCATTCGCGGTGGTTGGCTTCCAAGAAAGCAGCAACAAAGCACTGATCATTGATTGTGATGCAATGCCTTCAGTTGATTGTGATGGCGATGTCCTGTAGGGGTCATCAGTGCTTTATGTAAACAAGGCAGAAAGAAGAGAACAAATTAATCTTGCTTGCTTGAGACAACCATGACCGATGGTTATTGGTTCGACGGCCCTATGTAGTACATTAGTTGGTTTCTTATAATCAGTAAGTGTGCGTGGACGGTGCTAACAAAACTATATATGTTCTTTGTGCCGGTACGTGCAAAACATTTGCTAATTAATCTGGACACGAGGCGAGTCTTGCAGTAGAAGATGTTAAATGTTGAGTTTGTGAGAATAAAGGCAAATATTCAGAGTTTTACGGTTGTTGTAGAAAATATAGTAGTTCTATGGAAGTTACTCTGTATTTTTGACAGAACAAGTCGGAGCACGCAGATCTGTTCAACGTAAAATCCATCTTCTAACCTGCAGAATGTGATGAAACAGGTGAGCTGAACATGTAAGATGGAGTTCCATCCAATCGCACAAACCCATATAACACCATAAAACAAACATCTGAAACCATGTATAGCAATTTTTTTATATGTAATCCTATTGTATAGATAATGAATAGAAGTTCACCTAGATTGCTGCATGGGTCAAAGTCTCAAGCAAACAGATTGGCGAAAATAAATTATGTCACCAAGCTGGACAGTAAATAACAGTGTTTCTTATTTAAGCTGGACTTTAAAGTGCCATTAAAACCTTGTCGTAGTGATGCAAAATGCAAGTAGCATGCTGGAGGCTGTATTATTATGATGTACTTCTTTGACGTTTAACAGATAGCGTGGCGATCAAGTACAACTGAATACAACACTTTCTTTGAAAGTAGCAATTTTGCGAGACCTGCGGGTAACTATAAGATAAATTCTGATCAATGCACCTGTTAAAGTTTTTTTTACATATATTTATTCCTTAAGAAATGCAACACGATGCATACAATAGTCTTCTTTTCATCTGATATAGTACCACATAATACCCTTGAGATCATCCCTTCAGCAGCCCTGGAATCCTGGTAGTAGTTTTCTATCGACCTCGACAGGATGTTGTGGATGCTAGGCACAACCAATTAAGGGCAGATCTTAGGTTTTTACCCTGAAAGATAGAACCGTGAACCTCTACTATGCAGCCGCCTCCACTTGCATGCCACTTCTCCAAGCCACGAATCACCAAGACAATTCCTCATCACCACCCAGACTCGAACCACCATTGTCAGCCCATAGATCTTGGTCTCCATGACATTCTTCGTCAGCACCATGGAACGAGAACATGCCCCATGATCTTAACAACAAACAAAGCTTCGAAGCGCACCTTCTAAAACCAAACGGTCAGAGTAAAACATGGATGCACACGACCGAATCCCATCCGATCCAGCAATCTCTCGGCATGATCGCACTTATGGAGTACGCCGACGGAACCTTCAGGAACACGACACAGTAACCAGATCAATGTAGAGAAACATCAGGCGGATCTTCGTCTTGGCTTGAGAGGGATCAAGGACCTCCACCTTTATTAGGAAGATCGTCGGCCCCTGCGCCTCCGCCCGCCGGCTCCCCATGGGACCGGCCGTCCAAATCCCCACCAGCTAGGCCGGCAGAGAAGTAGGCAGTCCGGGCCGCCACGACCACAACCTCGCGCCAAGAGACCTACGGGGATCCTCCAAAATCTGAAGATCGGATGCGGGGGCGGGTGCATCTGGGCCAAGGGCCAGGCGACCACACCCACCAGAGCTCCACCGGTCATCCCATCTCCGCCGTCCGCCATGGCGCCAACCACCAGCCTCCACAAAATGTTGAGTTTGTGAGAATAAAGGAAAATATTCAGAGTTTTACGGTTGTTGTAGAAAAATATAGTAGTTCTATGGAAGTTACTCTTTATTTTTTACGGTTATTTTATTCGCCGTTTGTATTTTTTTTGTTCTTTGCTAAGTACTTTTCTTTTTTGTGTGCAAGTGCAGATTTTTCGAGTATTTTTATTTTGATGTGTGCTTGGCAAACTTTCCCGTGTTGGGCATTTTTGCCGAGTGCAATACACGGAAAAGTTTGTCTTTGCCGTGTCTTGGGAAAAATACACTCGGCAAAGATGTATTTACTCAACCAAATTTTTTTTTCCGGCAGTGCTTATTTGGGTTGCTCTTGTATAAAGGCTATATTTGAGCACCATGTAAGCATTTAATTATGTACATCAAGTACTACTAGTAAAAGAAAGGAAATGTTTGGAAAGAGTTTGTTCTCTGTTTTAATTATCAGATAATATTGATCATTATAACACATTTTGTCTTTATTGTCAAACTAGCATGGTGGCCCTCGCATTTGCGAGGGCATCATATTTACGGTTTTAAATTGTCAAGGTTTAATATTTGTTTTTTAAATTTAATATTTAATATTTGTTATGGTTTGTCCCTCATATTTACACTATTCATGGTGAAATACAAAATATTTTATAATGGTAATATTAGTTGTGAAACATGTTTAAAAAAATCAAATGATATTTTTTCTCATATACTGTATATATACTCAAGCATGGAGTTTCAAAGACACAAATTAATTATCTGCAATTTGCATGTCCTCTAGGTTAATTATGATGTGCTCTCTATAATAGATCTGTAGCTATAACTCACGGTCATTGTACATGGTTGCACATAGCAACATGGCCTATGTGTTCATACTTTTCTCTTCATACGCTCCTCGTAGAGATATTTCATGTATGCACAATTGTATACATTATTAATGATGTAACCTAAACTTTATTTGACTTTTTATAAAAATAATTATGAAATATCTTGTACAAAATATCTAGTGACAAAATTGTTCTATATATAGAGTTTGTAAAGGAAGGCATGGAGTTGCATACACAGAAAGAACTATCTCGCAATCTGCATGTGCGCTAGGTTAATTGTTGTGTGATAAAATAGTTCCACGTCTCTGACTCTTTGTCATTTTGTGCATGGCTGTACACAAAAATTTTGTATTTCTGTTCATATCCTCCTCATATAGATAATTTCTTGTAGGATGATAGGCCTATCTTCTAACACCACCAAAAAATTAGAAAGAAAAACAAAAAAAAATCCTATTTTTTCTTAAAATCACATCAAAATCTATCTGGAGAAGCTAAGACTTTTTTGTTGAAGAAAATATGTATCCATAAATTAGCAGAAACAAATAAAAAATAAAAATTAACCTTACAAAGTTATTTAATCCGCATTCTACGTTGTTGTACAAAGCTGATATGTGTATATATATATATATATATATATATATATATATATATATATATATATATATATATATCGTCCAAAACAGGTCTTGAACATGACACTCTTTCCAATCTTCGGGATGACCTATGTGAAACCTGTAACACAAGTGATTTACATACTTAAAGTGCATGTGTTGGGAAGCTCGTATAAACAATCTAATAGCCACCAAACAATATTTGAATTTATTCTTTATTTCTTGAACCCTAATTAAAATCCACAAACTGTTTTTACAGCAAAGTCCACACAATCTTTTATATATACCGATCCTGGTAAAAAAGGAATTTTTTTATCTTCCAGTATATCACACCGTGATGATTTGTTTGTTGTACGTGCCTATGAGATTTCAGCAGGAAGAGAGATTGAGCAGATGACAGGCCCATCAACATGCTTTTTATTTTTATTTTTTGTGAACCATCGAGGCTTCATGCAGTTTCTATTCTTTTTTCACGCAGCCAAGGAGATACACGTTTATGTGCAAGGAAAATAAAAAAGAAACACACCACGTGCGGCCATACGCAACATGAAACGTGTTGTGTGTAAGTTTTTTTTGGGATCAAAACGTGTTGTATTTGAACATGATTTACGTACATTTTTTTGAGCGTTACGTATCTGTTATATGAGACTATGGTACGTACGTTAACCTATCTCGTGTTGGACCTGATGTGTTGTACCAATTAGTCGGAACACGTGACATATTTGTTACGTAATCTGGTTGTGATTTAAAATCCTAACCACAAATTTTAGATCCAACTATCCAAAATAATTCAGGTGATGTGGATCAACATGATGTCTCGAAAAACACCCTTATATTGCTTTTAGTATATAACTAGCATGGTGGCCCTCGCATTTAATATTTATGGTTTTAAATTGTCAAGGTTTAATATTTGTTTTGAAATTTAAGGTTTAATATTTGTTATGGTTTGTCCCTCATATTTACACTTTCATTGTGAAATGCAAAATATTTTATAATGGTAATATTAATTGTGAAACATGTTTAAAAAATCAAATGCTATTTTTTCTCATATACTGTTTATATACTCAAGCATGGAGTTGCAAAGACACAAATTAATTATCTACAATTTGCATGTCCTCTAGTTTAGTTCTGATGTGCTCTCTAAAATAGATCTGTATCTCTAACTCACGGTCATTGTACATGGTTGCACACAGCAACCTGGCCCATATGTTCATACTTTTCTATTCATACACTCCTTGTAGAGATATTTCATGTATGCACAACTGGATACACAATATTTTAACTATGTATACATTATTAATGATGTAACCTAACCTTTATTTGACTTTTTATAAAAATAATTATGAAATATATTCTACAAAATATCTGGTGAAAAAATTGTTCTATATATAGAGTTTGTATAGGAAGGCATGGAGTTGCATACACACAAAGAACTATCCCGCAATTTGCATGTCCGCTAGGTTAATTGTTGTGTGATCCGATAAAATAGTTCCACGTCTCTAACTCTTTGTCATATTTTGCATGGTTGTACACAACAATCTTGTATTTCTGTTCATATCCTTCTCGTATAGATATTTGCTTGTATGTACAACTGGATTTTGACAAACCGATAGTTGACATGCCCATGGGCTTCGATTCTAGCAATCAACAACCATGCATTTACTCCTCCACCATCGCTTCTGGTCATGCCTAATCACTTATTGACCAATTGTTTATGGATCAGGATATGGTAATAAGAAATTTTAGATTGTCTAAGGTTTTTTTTGGTTTCAATCATTTATCTACCGGTATTTGGATTATCTCCTTACTGTTTCTGAAAACTATGTAACGAAAGCAATATAATGATTAGGAATAAAGAGGTATAACTTTCCTAATGTAAAATAAAATGAGAAGTAATCATAGAATATATGTTTACAAACAGATATATATTTTGTTGATACCAATTTTGAAGATACTACCAAGATCTGCCAGGACATCTCATTAAGTGAGAAATGTATAAACATACTCTAATAAATACTACTACATCATTCTGAAAGAGAACCCAACATTTTTTGGTAATGTCAACTAAATTACATTGTGAATGTTTCTCCCTTGATTTCTTCTATCTCCAATAGAGTGTCGTTAACTTTAGTTACCTTTTGCAATATACTTATACGAAGGATGCAATATGACTTCTTGCTTCACATCAAAAGTTTGAAGATGTCAACAATATTCATAGTTTCGGATTATTTTTGTGCATATATTGGTAGTATCTCATAAATCAGAAGATTTGTAACAATAAGCATGAAAAATGCAACCATGACAGGGAAGATAAGACCAACCGTCTTTGCAAACTTTACTCACCTTGGCATCTTCCTACATGATACCAAAAGCATGTTTTATTTAACACCAATATTTCACAAGAAAATAGCTTGTGTAACCTTTGTGTAGTTTCATTGATGGTTTTAGTGTCACTTACTCCTACTGATTTTTATGTTGAACCAAGAAACCAACTCTACCATTATATTGTTGTACACAATATAAAAAGAAATTAAAATTTAAAAGTGGACTAAGTATACATTCAATTACTTTTTATCAAGAACTTCAATACAAAAACTTTTCTTACCTTACTAAAAAAGCGCAACTTTATAGTATGCAATATAGCGCACTCGATGGATTCAAAAAGTATACATAGCATGTTAATCTAGGGCAAAGTGTACGATTCCTACCAAAAGAACTTACACTACCTCTAACTAATATCATATGACATCATATTTACATGAAAGTAATTAAGAAATGTAATGCCATAAGACCTATTGTATAGTAGATATGTCTATCACAAATATGAAGAATGCAGGAACCTTTTCTTGACTTAGAGGAGCCCCTGATCTGCAACACGATGATAGGCCTATCTTTTGACACCACCCGAAAATTAGAAAGAAAAAAATGAAAAAAATAATAATACTGCTTAAAATCACATCAAAATCTAGGTGGAGAAGCTAATACTTTTTTGTTGGAGAAAATATGTACCCATAAATTAGCATAAACAAATAAAAAATAAATATATATCCATACAAAGTTCTTTAATACGACATTCTATGTTGTTACACAAAGCTGATATGTGTATATATATCGTCCAAAACAGGTTTACATACTCAAAGTGCATGTGCTGGGGAGCTCGTATAAACAATCTAATAGCCACCGAACAATGTTTGAATTTATTCTTTATTTCTTAAACCCTAATTAAAATCCACAAACGTTTTTTTACAGCAAAGTACGTCCACACACTCTTTTATATATATTGATCCTGGTAAAAAAAGGAAAACATTTTATCTTCCCGCATATCGCACCGTGATGATTTGTTTGTTGTACATGCCTATAAGCTTTCAGCAGAAGAGAGATTGACCAGATGACCAAACCCATCAACATGCTTTTTATTTTTATTTTTTGAGAACCATCGAGGCTTCATGGCTTCATGCAGTTTCTATTCTTTTTATCAATACGGAACATCAGACGTATACACGTATGCACTTTCGAAAGTTTTCATGGCTTCATGCAGTTTGATCTTATACACGTATATATGCAAGGAAAATAAAAATAGACACACCACGTGTGGACATACGGAACATCAGACGTGTTATGTGTTTTTTAGGATCAAAACGTGTTGTATTTGAACATGATGACGTACCTTTTTTTTTTTAGGGTTACGTATCTGTTATATGAGACTATGGTACTTTTTTTTAGCGGGAGACTATGGTACGTACGTTAACCTATCTCGTGTTCGACCTGATGTGTTGTACCAATTAAATGGAACACGTGACATATTTGTTACGTAAATTTGGTTGTGATTGAAAATCCTAACCACAAATTCTAGATCCAATTGTCCAAAATAATCCTGGTGATGTGGATAAACCTGATGCCTCGAAAAACATCCTTATATTACTTTTAGTATATAATAGATAGATAGATGATTTTTTAACGTACTCTAAAGGAATACTGTTTATTATTGGTTTATTCCATGCCATAACGTAGAAAAACCATTTAAGAGATCGGTAAAAAATTGTAGGGAGTCAAGAGATGAAAAATGCATTATTATTGGTTTATTTCTTGCCATAATGAAAGATGACCTTCTCCTCCTCGACATACAGTACTAAAGAAAGTGAGGAATAATTGGCGTCGGGACGCCGGTCTGCGGCTGCCAGCCATGGCGCCCAGCTGCCGTGGCAGGTGGTGGGTTGTCAGTGTTGTTACAACAGTAGCAGAGGTTAGCACGGATGAAGTTACATACACCGTCTACGTAGCCGTGGCCCTGGCAGCACCGCAAGCACTTGCCTGACCCTGTGTAGCACTTGAACATGCACTCAAGCGTCGCTGTCTCGCACACCAGATCGCCCCGTACCACACTTGTTGTCGCCTCCACTGCACCGACAAAGATTTCAACAAAACCCGGCGATATTAATTTTGCACACAAACTTTGAACAAAATAAGAACGCTTACGGGAGGCGATGAGGATGATGGCCAAGAACAACAGTTGCTTGTCCATGTCGTAAATCGGGGGCGGTGAATGATCGATGGTAGCACGAGCTATATATTGATGTACAATGTGATTTGAACTACGGTTTGGGATGCTTGGGCCAGGTTGTGTAGATTTATTTATAGTGTAGGACGACATGAACAAAAGATTGCATTCTTAATGGTGCATTTAACGCGTGCCAAATTGTGTCCAGACATAATTTGTGTGCATTAAGCATGTACCAAACTGAGAGCAAGATATATCTCACCGTGTAAAACATTTTACTTATGTACATCCAATACGACTAGTAAATGAAGGAAATGCTTTTGGAAAGGATTTGTTCGTTCTCGCTTTTCAATTATTAGATAATATTGACTACCATTATCATACATTTCCTTTTTTATTTTCAACATGTCTTTTAAAGTACCCTAAAAGTGTACCATGTATTTGTACAAGGTATAGTACTAAGGAGCTTACGTTGCGGACATGTCTCAAGCTACACACCCTCCATAAAGGAAACTAACTCCCCGCTCCTCATAAAACTATCAAAATCATAGCATGATTCAAATCTTGTAAGCAAACATAGCATGAGTATATGATCCACCATATCCTCACCGTGTAGGCAAACATAGCATGATTCAACTTGTGCATTAATTTTGATGTAATTTTCGTTTTTGTTGAGGTGTTTTGTATTGTTCGCTGTTTCTTTTAATGCCAAAGTTCTTATTCTCAAAAAAAAAATTGTGCCTTAATTCCATGCCTGGCTCCTCTGAGTCAAATGAATATCTTGTAGCTCACACATGTCAATGTATCTAAGGTTGTAATATCATTGACAACGGAAAGTGCAAAATTTGTCGATTTAGTAGTGCGTCGATGAGATGTGAGGCAATACAAACTAAAATTAGCACCAATTCAAGTCCACACATAGCTCGGGTTGTTTGGGCTTTGAACTAGATTCGATGGCCCTCCATACTCCGACTGCAGAAGTCCATCCCATTTTAGCACTTAGGATCATGCACTGCGTGAGGGATATTGACTACCATTAAAAGTGTACAATATATTTATAGAAGATTAGAAGGTATCAACAAGGATCTTACCTTGCGGACAACCTGTCTCAAGCAAGACACCCTCCATAAGGAAAACTATCAAACCCTATCATACCTGCAAGTCTCCACTATTGCATCTCTTAGAAGAGATAACCAACAAGGACTTACAGTGAACCTTTTTTTAGGAATACTTACACTAAACGTTATTTGGGAATACTTACTCATGTTGTTGGCTCATATAGTCATATTGCCAGAACTCCTCCATTCCGTTGTTTTCCAAGATTCCAGCTATTTGACATTGTTGCATATTCTCTTTTTTTTCAGTAGTGAACGACTCTTAAATAGGTATTCTCTCTGGAACCAGATTTGGATACGCCGCCGCGAGCCTGTCCCGCAACTTGAAAATTTTGGAGAATTTTGAGCTCACGCTTGGAGGTTGGAGCTCCGCCGTGCGCTGCGCTGGCATTTTGAGCCCACACCATGATCGTTACCTCTCACTTTGAGTGAACATATTAGCTAGTCCGCTAGCTATAGGATTTTTTTTTGGGGGGGGGGGGGGGGCATTTGCCCTCCTATGACTTCCATACTTTTTGTTTCATCCCAAGAGTAGCTTCAAACTACATAATGTTACATAGTAGATAGGCCCACCCACAAAACGTAGGACCGTCCCTATGTAAAGCTCCCTATGGAGTAAGTACATGTTGTATTGCTTGAGACTGAAGATGTCCCTGCGGGCACTATCATGATTGAAAGTGCACTTCTTCGCGAGGTGGAGCTTGAGAAAGTACATACACGTGTTCTTCGACTTGTTGTGTAGCACAACGAAGATGACCTGGAGCACGCCGGCTGAAGCTCCTGTTGCCTGTGATGGCCGACACAGCGACAACCTCCAGCGCCGCCATGGTCCTGGATCGATGCTACTGTTGGTCAATGTATGCCTCGATCCGCCCGCTTGCTAATCCGCGTGTTGTTCTGACTGATTCACGTTGTTTGTTGTGTGATGGGAGGAAGAAAAGTTGGGCACTGTCCCTCCGACGTGAGAGATGATGAGAGAGAAGCCTGGCTTGTTCACATGCCGGAGGAATATAATGGTGGAGCCCTTCCAAAAATTGAAAAAAGAGTGTACCGTAGTAGTGAGCTAGCGACCACCGCGAGTCTACGACCCGAAAATGGAAAAGAACGACATCTTGGACTCGTATGTATCTCGACGTGTTTTAGTGTATAGATAGTTGCGATTCTAGAAAAATGTGTGACATCCTTTTCTGGACCGAGGGAGTATTAGTACTTGACATTCGCATTTAATTACGAGTATAGACAATATTGTTTCTGAGCTCTTTTCCTTTAAACCTTGCCCACATGCGCCTCTATTTTTTGTTATCTATTGCTTCCACTGTTTCAAAATATAAGATGTTTTAGCAGGGCCGTTGATGGGCCTGAGCGAGGTGCACGACCGCTCAGGGCCCCCATTTTCTTGGGGGCCCCAAATTTTTAGGCCTAGTATACATCGTGTAGTCAATCTCCAATCGGGCCACTACCTGTGGTGTTGCTGTGGCACAACTGCAGTCCTCCTAACGTCACACAACAAATTCCACTGGCCACTTCGTGGTCGACCAACCTGTCAAAAAAATCTTGATCATGATCGTCCTGCTCCCAGCCTATTCTCTGTCCGACCAATCGTTTTCCTACCGCTCCCTCTTTGCCTTCATTGCGCACTGATGGAGGAAAAATGAAAAGGGCCCCTCTACCCTTCATCATTCTCTTCATACGCTGATTTGTTGGTCGCATGATTGCATTGACACGGCGGCCGGAGATTAGATTTAGGGCGCAGCAATTTGGGAATAGTGGACTGCGTCGTCGGACGTAGTACATAAGGGCCTTTGTGAGTCTTCGTCTCTTCAAAACATAATCTAGATCGATCGGAAAATTTGAGTTGTGTACTTGTGTGTTCTGCTATTCGTCCGAATATTTGTGGCATTGTATGGACTACTTTAGCATTTTTCTATGATTTATCTGCAGTTAAATTATTTAGACTCACTCAATTATATTATTTTCTTGATTTATTTATAACATTGTATATAATAGCACATTTTGAAGTCGCATAATTTAGTAAACATATAATTTTATTTTACTATTTATTGAATTTGAACAAAAATTAGGGTCTCATTTTGTAAGCCGCGCCGGGGCCCCCAAATCCTGGAGACGGGCCTGATAGCCTTTGTGAAACGAATGTATCGAACCTGGTTAATACATGGATGCCACCTTTTTGATGGACCTTCCAAAAAAAAGTATGAGTAGAATGTAGTGCAACATGTCTCGAACCACAGATCGAGTTACACACGTCGAGGTCTTTCTCGAGCCTACTCACGGACAGGGCATGTGGGGCTATGGGCGTATATTCACACACGAGTTCGACTTGTAGTCGCGTGCACGCGCAGGGCTTGATTCAAATCCGGCCATGCAGCTGGTTTGAGTCCAACTCCGAGTCGGTTAGAACCGGTGAAACTTCAGAGCAAAGATTGTCGGAGAAAAAAGGATCGGCGAAACTTTTGATGTTTTCTTATCTCATTTACTCCCTCCGTTTGGAAATATAAGATGTTTTAGGTTTATGAATAAGATATATCTAGACATTTTTTAGTGTCTAGATTCATTTGAACCTATACACTAAAAGGTGTCTAGATACATCTCCTTCACAAATCTAAAACATCTTATATTTCTAAACGGAGGGAGTATTATATACTATACTAGCACAAATGCCCGTGCGTTGCACCGGGATAAAAACTTCTTTGCATGGTGTATACATGAGATCCTGGCGTTGCTACGGGACGACTCTCATTCGTCTAACTTTTGAGCGTCTGAACATTGTTCGATAGGTTCGGCTGTTGGTTTTTATCAACACCATAGGAAACGTACTTTATGAAAAATGTTTTTCTTAGATGTGGAAAAAAGAATACTCATGTAACCCGACGTTGTTAAAGGATCAATTTTCTGATTAACTTCCGAACCGAATTTAAAAAAAAACACAAAATGGAATAGACGGGAGAGAATAAATTAGTCTTGGTACATGGAACCCCATTCATGTAAAAAAAAAGAACCCCGTTCATGTCATAGCAGAGGTAGCTTTCCATAGATATGTGCAAACATTTGCCTCCCGAGGAATGAAAGAAAGTAAAAGAAAGAAATCCTTGACTAAGATTTTGTAAACAACGAACATGCCATCTGAATCACCTCATGCACCCAATTTTACATTAGCTGTTTTCATGCTCGCACAAATCGGAAGGTGAGACGGAGAGGATTTTCCTACGGGCGCAGATTCACTTAGGGCAGGATTCACTACCCAAGTGAAGCCACGTAATGAAAACATGATGGAGCATTAGTTTAGTATAGAAACCACCGTTGTACTGGGACTCTTTCTTCTTCCATCCATTCCTTGGCTGCTTCCTCCCCAAATCATTCCCGGCTAATCTTCTTCCCTCAAAATCGCTAGCAGGCCTGCAATTCCAAAGCCCACCGGCTGTAGTCTCTCTCTATGAAAATCTGCAATTGCTTCTAAAGCCCTGCAGCCGCCGGTCCTGCATGCTCTACAGCTTCGTGCAGAGGCAGAACCTGGCTGAGAGACAGCAGAGAAAGAAGAGACGTCGTGGCCTCACCTATTCTGGACTCCCCCAAATGTGTCGCCGCCCTCAGCCTTGAAGTTCCCGCCGACCGAGAGAACGAGAAGGAGAAGAGACGCCATGGGCGCATCTACTCCTGCCACCAGATGTGCCGCCGCCGTCAACATTGAAGCTCCCGCCCTCAACATTGTTCGCGGACCCGCGTGGCTGCGCATCGATGCATGAACGAAAAGGCGCATCGGAGCCGCTGCGACCACGCCGGAGCCGAGCCCTCTGCACCTGGCCTCGACTTGGAGGACGCACGCCCGTCCGCGATCTGGCCACCGGAGCCGCTGCGGCCTGCCTGAACGAAGAGGCGGAGGGCTGGTAGATGCGCAGCGCAGGGCGTGGCGGATGTAGAAGCACAGGGCCGCACGGCGCGGGGCGCTCGGGCGGATCCGTCAGGGATGAGGGATGGCCGAAGAAGCCGCAGATGCGGCAGTGAGCGGAGGGAGAAGGGCCGCATGACGCGAGGCGGTCGGCTCGGGACGGAGAAGGATCCGGTCCAGGGATGATTTCGTTTTTATTCCGTTGACTTACCAGATCAACTTGGCGGTGGCATGTCAAGTAAATACCCACAATTGCCAGGGGCAAATCCGTCCAATAAAAAATCGGAACCAAAAACTACGTGGACGAACCTACCTCAACGTAAATTAGTAGATAGAAAAGCAATATAAGTTTGTTTTTCGAGGCACCACATTAATCCATATCATCAGAATAATTTATGATAGTTAGATCTGAAAACTATGGTTAGGATTTAACTAAATAACGTAACGGAATTTTATTTCCATATACACACATCCAACCTCCTGCCCCTTCTGGGGCTCTCCTGTTCGAAAAACCTCTGTCACATCTTTAATCTCTAGCACGGTTGAGTAAAAAACATAACATGGTCATGTTCCGATCGGTCATATGTGGATTCGTCAAGAAAGAGTCTGTATAAGTTGGTTGTTTTAAAAAAAAAGTCCATATACAATAGAAAACGTGCAAGACAAACTACCTAACGAACCCATGTGTGGTGAGATTTGCCAAAAAAAAAAGTCCGGATGAGTTACAATAGAATCGTTTAAACCTAAAGCACCTAACAAGCCAGATCTTATTTCTGGTCACGGTACGTAACACATTTATTTACCAATGTATGTAGAAGATAGCTAGCAATATATCACACAGATTAATACGCGTTTTTTTCACTTTGTTGAAATTATGTAACATAACGTGTTTTTGCAAACATTTATGTACTATACTGGTAAAAACAGATCATTAATCAAGCTAACAGTTTGAGAGTTAATTTTTAAAAAAAAATTATAGCCAAAAGAATCTAGATGACGTAAAATTCATGCATGCAAGAAAGAGTTGGAGACTGCAGCCCCACGGATCTAGCAAAATGCGCCACCGGGTAGCACTACTTCTAAAATAATATAGGTGATATCCAACTGTTCAGGCGAATGTTCAAACGGTACAACGATGAGCTTCCAAAAATTCAAGGTCTAGCTTAAAAATTATTCAACCAAAGTTCCAGAAAGAAAAATACAAATTAAAATGCACAATGATGGCTTGTAAAGTTTTACGATCACAGTTTAGAGCATAATAGAGAAAACTAAGAAAGGCTTCCAGATGTTTACATAAAACTTTATTGTTTTCAAAAAAAATCCAAACAAAATGACATGTTTCCAAAGAAATGCTAACAAACTCAAAATTCGTTTAACCATGCCTTTTAAAAACATTTCTTTTGCACCAAGCAGTGGCAACAACTAATGTTGTTGCACTATCTAAAACTAGGAGTGTGGCCATGTGGCAGAAACTCGAATAGGTTAATCGTCCATGTACCGGTAGGGATTGACAAGTCGTGCATCACAAGACGTGTGAATCATCGACATAGGGTATTTGCCTCGAAGAGTATCGATGAAGTGTGTATATAGTGGATGTGCCTTGAGAGATAAAGAGGAGGAGAGATAGAGCACAATGGATATGGTGGATAGCGAACCGCGGGAACTAACCGCTGAGAGAATGGTGTACACCGCGCATGTTTTAGTGGATTCTTTGAAGCATGCGAATCTTGTAGTAACAATAATGATATAGTACCTTGCCAAGGATAAAAATCAACAGATGATATATGCAATATGATCATAAAGAAAACACACTTACCAATGTATGATACATAGATTAGATTAACCACATTAAATGTTTATGTGACTATTTCTATTTGGCACAAAGCTTAACACGAAGTGTGGGAAAAGACAAAATCGAAAATCATCCACAATGTGATACATGTACATGAAGCCTTCGCAGATCACGAGTTGATGAATAGTATATTATCCTAACTAATATCGTTGATCACAACTTTTTTAGGGACACAATTCTCAAAATACAAGCTTCCACATTGTTTCTTAATCCCTTAGTCTGCAAGGAGTGAATCGAAATTTATAAAGGACATGTATAATGTAATTGGTTCCATGAAGTAAACCATTATGGTCACACCATAATGATGATCGAGCCAACCTTATTAGTAAGACTATATCTCAACTATCATGACTAACGTGACAGGTTGATCTATGGTTGCTTTGCCTCTTGATGTTCTATGTTAGATGAGTTGGTGGGGATGGTGGACTATTGACCCGGTGCCCATACAAGCTAAAGACTTTGATTGTTCCACAAAGAAGTGAGAAAGTTAAATACTTCGCTATTTCGACCTTGCTAAATCATCTCTTTAACATAGATTTGGAATCCGGTCAAAATGTGGACATGCTCATCATCTTGGAAAATTACAAGAAAAAGTATTAATAAATTACAACACACACAAATAAATCAAGAAATTCACACATATATCTCTCTTTGTCTATGTGGACTAAAGAACTCTACGGTTTTACTTTAGATGCATTAAAAATAATGCCCTCGCAATTGCGAGGGCCACCCTGCTAGTTGGATGAAAATTAGAGTTCCATGGAGGCCAATATTTTCTTATTGTGCTTCACGACTCTCCTACTATCCTTGGACGAAGGCCTTTAGGGAGTTTCCGTCACCTCCAAGATCCTCCAACGACCGATGAGATCGCTCTCAGCAGATGACACCGACGAGGGTGGCATCGCAGATCATCCTACGACGAGAGCATCTCTCAGAACTTGTCGTGTCCTAGATTTCGACACCGGGGATTAGCACTCCCCATTTTAGTTCATCCAGGGGCGCAACACATAGCAAGGTCGATCGGTGAGCGCAATGAACACACAATCACATGGATACATAGGTTTTTTATCCAGATTCAGTCCGCATTGTGTGAAACCCTAGTCTTGCAACTATGGTGTATATGTAGACGATGAGCTGATTACAAATGGTGTTCCCCGGGAAGGATCTGTTGATTCCTTCCCTTCTAAGCTATCGTGATTTTCTTCCAGTTGATCTCCCCCTTTTCTCCGCAGTGTGGTCCTCCTTTTATAATGGCATGGGGACATCACATCTGGCTGCTTGGGACATGTTTCTCTGTGTGTGATACATGAAAGCAACTTGGCCTACAAGTTTTGCTGCCCCGGGCGTGTGGCCGGAGGTTTTGCTTCGTCGTGGCTGCTTCTGTCCGAGCCCACTTGACATGTCATGCAAGCGACATCGCCAAGTGGTGTTGAGGTGCGCAGGGTGAAGTTAGCAAGAGGCCCCTGAGTTGTTTCTTGGTGGGATCGTACTTGGGTGGAACCCTGCGCGCTGGCTCCGAGGGGTGCGCGGGCGGACTTGCTTAAGCGGTCACATGGACACCCGCTTCTCCACGGGGCCGACAGAACTTGCCCCCGGTGGCGGTGGCGGCGGCGGCGGTGACCGTGTCATTCTTTGGGTCACTTCTCATCTTTTTTGTGTACTTTAGATGTATCTCTAACTTTGAGTTTATTATCAAAATCAAGTAGGCTTGAGGGAATCGGAAATGTTTCACCAAAAGAAGACGGTCAAACAACTAACATCCTCAATTGTTATTTTAATGTTGTTTTAGGGGCTTAATATTTTTACAATATAATTGTGACTTTTGGAGTCAGTCCAAAGAAGAAAAGACATTGTCATGTTCGGCAGATTTGAGGAAGAATATATCCCCTTACGATGGAAAGCAAGAGAGATGGTAGTTCCCGAGCATCCACTGTGCAGGGATGAGGCTAGGGGCAAAGCCCTTGCTCGATTTTCCAACTATTGGTGAAGCCCACGAGCATAGTTCTACTCCACGCGGAAAATCGATTTGGAGGACGGGTTTCATGGAGGACTTTTTTTAATTTTTCAAAAAGCGTTAATTATTTTTGTGAAAAATATATTCGTGTAGCCCACAATGTAAAATACATGTATGCACAATATCAAAGTAAAATACATTGTTATTTTGTGCGCAGTAAAAAAGACAAATAAGAAAAATCCGAAAAAAAGAAGGCCCATTCAAAAATTGCACTGTTTAGACACAAACCCGAATTGTTTTTCTTTTTTAGTGAGGCAAGAATGCAAAGTATTTTCACATAATCTTTTTCAAACGCGTATCATAAATCATTATCTATCACCCTATATTTTATTTCAGAATTTTCAAATCTTTAAATTTTGAATTTTTCAAAATAAATAAATAAATAAAGTCCTAGTTGAAGCACGAGCGGCGCCAGCATAGAGTCGGTCGAGGTCGAAAGCCCAGCCTGTGGGGCGAATGCGGCCCAATGGCTCAGAGTAGAAGCTGTGCATGGCGAGGAAACGGACGGAGTTTCGCCGGAGACGCTGCGAGGCCCGCACATGGAAGAACTTGGTGTTCTCATCCTCCTCCTTCGCCGCCCTGAACTTCCCCCGCTGCTTTTTGTTTGATGGCAAGGGCCAGCGCTTCACGAGCGCAAAGACCTCGCTTTAGCGATCCTACCGACGGCTTGGATGATATGGAAGCAACGCAGCCATGGGCGGCGCTTGGGATATTCCCCTGTATGCATGTAAATACCAAAAATTTTGAGCCAAAAAAAAAGTACTAATAGGAAATACGGCCCAGCCCATGACGCACACCCCAGGTCGACTCGCAGCAGTTCTCGCACGGCGATGCAAAAAAAAAGCAGTTCTCGCACGGTCGCCCGCTCCTCGCTCGGTCGCTCCCGCACAGCAGCGCTCAGCGCACAGGCGAACTGGCGAAGGCGACCTAGGAGAGACGGCGCCGCCCCCGCCTCCCCTCCCTCCCGGCCTCCCCGACGCGGCGGTACGAGCAACGGCAAGCGGCGGCGGAAATCCGATCAGGCTAGGTTTGTTTTCCTATTGTTGAAGGGTAAAGAGAGAGATTGCGGAATATGATGGGTGTAATATTGAGTCTCTCGGGCGAGTATATATAGACGTACAGGGACCGACTTGGAGTATAAGACAAGTAACCTAGTCTATCCCTAACAGATACGTATACTCTAACATCCCCTCGCAGTCGTAGCGGTAGTATCATGAACAACTAGAACGTTGCGAACGGTCAGACTGGAGAGCCGAAGTAGACCAGTGCGCGGACATCCCCCGCAGTAGTAGCGGGAACATCATGGATGGTGTCACGTCGCAGAAGCTTGGACCATAGAGGATGCTCGTGAGGAGCTCAGGCGAGGTGGTAGCCCTTGTGCCGGTGTCGAGTGAGCCGAGAGCGGTGGGTGCTGAGGTCGAAGTAGCCGTGCGAAGGGTCGCCGTGGTCGATATCGTGGTCGGGGTTGCCGGTGTCGATGTAGCCGCACATGAAGCCGCAAGCGCATAGTACGCGAAGAGGATGACGGAGACGCGTCAAGGCAGGTCGAAGGTGTCGATCAATGCCGGAGTCGATGCAGTCCGAGCCGTCGAGGACGAGGTGCGGCCATGGCTTTGCCAGAACCAGGCGCACGTCGGGAACGAAGGCATACTCTGGTTGTGCCAAAACCGAGTATGCGAAGACGAAGTCGGTGTGACGCAGTCGAGGCAGACGCAGAGGAGGTAGTCGATGCCGATGAAGACCTTGTCGAAGCCGATGAAGACGAGGCGCTACAACCGAGCTTGCCAGACTCAGGAACGCGTCGGGGACAAAGGCACGCACCGGTGTTGCCAGTATCGGGCATGCGAAGAACGGGACCAGTAGAAACAGCTTCACGCCATGTCAGAGAGGAGACTAGTAGAGGAGGACTCTACGACGGTTGCGTTCCGCAGATCGGCGAAGTGCCGATGCAGGCCGCGGTTGTCGGAGTAGACAAGTAGGTGTGGTCGAGGATGAGGCGAGGACGATGGCGACGAAGTCGTGCTGGACGAAGAAGTAGAATGCGGCGAACCAGCGACGACTAAGAGTGGTCATACTGGATGCCTAGACGGAGGGGCAGTCGGCGGGACCTACGACAGCCAGGAGTGGCCATGCAGGCTACCTGTGGAGATGCGGCGGCGGTGCTTGAAGTAGGCGAGGAAGAACCCGGCGACGTGACGAAGACCATGCGCGGATGGCGGCGACCCGTGCCGAGGGAGGTGGCGCGGTGGAAGCCTGCGCCGTCCTTGCGGGGGTGACGGCGATGACCGCGTGCAGCGACGCTACTGCCCGATGGGGCGGCATAGCTGCAGGGCGCGAGTCGGTGCAGCGGTGTGAGAACCACCAGCGACGGTCACGCCTGAGAAGGCGCGTTGGTAGCCGGTGGCGGGGACCAAAGGCGGCGACGCTATGGCCCGAAGGGGCGACGCAGCGGCAGCCCGATGCTCGATCGGTGGTAGGCGCGTGCTCGAGGACGTACTCAGCGGAGACGAGCGCCAGATCGGTTGATCAGACCGACGGCGGTGCTGTACGCGCCAAGTCCGTGACGACGGCAGATCGGAATCTGCGGCGTCGTTGTCGGTGCAATCCCGGACGATGACGGCAAAGACAATCCGAGGGAGGGTCGGCCGCGACAGCCTCCCGAGGAAGCCGCAGCAGCCGGCCGCGGTGCGCGGCAGCCTGTCATGAGGCCGCGATGGCCTACCGAGGAAGGCACAGCGGCGCAGGTGACAGGCGCACGGGCGCGGTGTAGATTGTCGATGCCGATGGTCGGAGTAGAGGCGCGACGATGACGACGGCGATGGGCGACTCAATCCGATCTAACATCGGTAAACCAAAAAAGAAAACCGATCAAGAGATCGAAAAAAAAGACTTACAGGGCAGCCGATCACGGATCGGCGAACGAACCCTGCGTACGGGTCGCGCAACCCTCGGCGGAGATCATGCAGATTGACCTCCCCAGAGGCGGCGCGGTGCGGAAGCGGAGGCGGCGGCTAGGTCAAGGACCATGCCGCTCTGATACCATGTTGAAGGGTAAAGAGAGATAGAGATTGCGAAATATGATGGTTGTATTATTGAGCCTCTCGGGCGAGTATATATAGACGTACAGGGACCGACTTGGAGTACAAGACAAGTAACCTAGTCTATCCCTAACAGATACGTATACTCTAACACCTATTTCCCAGATTTTTTCAGATTTTCTAGATTGCTATGTCTTATTCCCAATTTTCCATGGATCTAGAGAGTAGAGATGCATCTTATTGCTGAGAAGGTATTGTAGAGGTGCTTCTATTTACTGATTTGTATCCATTACTAACTAGGGCATATTAGGGTTTGTGTATATCAATTAGCAGCAACATATTGACTATTGCTCTCTCTATTTCTTGTGAATCTAGATGAAGAATAAGAGTGTTGCTGGCAGTAGCATATTTGCATAGTGGGATAAAGCTTTAAAAGCAAAAAAAAAAAACAACCACACTAGATCAGACAGTTATTGAATCAAGTAGTTCTGCTGATCAGGCTGAGAGCAATCTGCAATTGGTGCTATCTCAATGCGAATTTGTTACTTGAAATTATCATCCTATCTATTATGATTTATGAATTGTGGCTTTAATGAATTTTTTTGTTACTGTCCTACACTACTTTGTGCTAATTCTATCAAATTATCAATTATCATAGTTTATATTGTGGATTGAGACCAATTTTTTTTGTCAAATGAATACCCGCCAGCTAATTCCTAGTGCCGCCACTGAACGCAGCCTGTGTGTTTGATGGAGGCAGCAACGCTATGGGCTAGAGCAGGGGCTGCCAACCTTGGTGCTATCATCCCAACGATCTGGGATGTTCACTGATTAGTATAACAAACGTTGTAATTCACCTCCTAGGAGTCTTATATTAAACTCTTTTATTCAATAAAAAGAAACACAAAGTCTTTGCATTTTTTCGGGAATTTTTTTTTGTGAAAAATCGAGGAAGGAAAAAAGGGAGATAAAAAAATCTTTGCCTATTGCAATTCCACAAGTCAAAGAGGTGCGTCACATCTTTGCCGTGTACTGCACACAACATAGATGAAGCACTCATTTGCCCTGTGCAATTGCACTCCGCAAAATGACCTTTTGTCACCGAAAGGTGATCAAACCACCGTGTCATCGGCTTGAC
Source organism: Avena sativa (assembly GCA_916181665.1). NCBI lineage: Eukaryota > Viridiplantae > Streptophyta > Magnoliopsida > Poales > Poaceae > Avena > Avena sativa. The sequence goes on along the minus strand of OV702293.1, from coordinate 374,340,681 downwards.
CACCATGTAAGCATTTAATTATGTACATCAAGTGCTATACTAGTAAAAGAAAGAAAATGTTTGGAAAGATTGTGTTCTCTATTTTAATTGTTAGATATAATATTGATCACCATAACATATTTCCTCTTTATTGTCATTGATTTTTCTTAACGTACTCTAAATGCATGCCGTAGATTTATATTGGTTTATTCCTTGCCATAACGCAGCCAAACTGTTTAAGAGATGAAAAATTATAGGGAGTCAAGAGATGAAAAATGTATTATTGGTTTATTCCTTGCCATAATGAAAGACGACCTTGCCTATGAAGTGTTCAAAGGACACGGCATGACACGACTCGAAAGACAAACGAGCACGTGAAATAAAATATTATTACTATTTTGGTGTACTACTGAGAACACTTATCTATTATTGACATATTTGCAGATGCTCTCGCTGAGCGTGACGCACGTCCTCAAACAAGAACTTGCGGGAATGGAATGCTTTTCCAACTTGACCCGAGTCAGCTCACCTACTACGGACACAGTAAAAAAAATCGAACTAAGGAACCCGAGCCTCCCAATTTCACTGCAAATGAACCCAATAAAACAGCCACCAATTTGTTCTGCCTAAGGAGTAATAAAAAACAAAAAAATTAAACAACAACAACATTAAGACCTGGACTATCACAAAATACAGAAGATCAAGCCTGTTACAGAGCTTCGGATTTTTTTTTAAGTTTCAACAGTCCTAAACAAGATGAAACGATCTTAACTCCGTCATCGCCACCGTGTTCTTTGGCTTTTCCAGTTCCATCCTCTAAAATTCTCCTCCCGACGGTGCCCCTCGCTGTGGCCAGCACATGTCATGATCATGCGTGAAGAAAGGGAGGAATTGGCGTCGGGACGCCGGTCTGCGGCTGCCAGCCATGGCGCCCAGCTGCCGCGGCAGTGGTGTTACAGCAGTAGCAGAGGTTACCACGGAAGAAGTTGCATTCGCCATGGACGAAGCCATTGCCCTGGCAGCACCGCATGCACTTGCCTGACCCTCTGTAGCACTGGAACATGCACTGAACCTTCGGCGTGTCGCACATCAGATCGCCCCGTACCATCGTCGTCGCCGTCTCAACTGCATGGATGCACCGAGAAAGATTTCAATAAAATCCACCCATGGGCGACACTAATTTTGAACACAAACTTCGAACGAAGTAAGAACGCTTACGGGATGCGATGAGGAAGATGGCCAAGAATAGAAGTTGCTTGCCCATGTCGTAAATTGGTAGCCGGCGAATGATCGATGGTAGTAGTACACGCGATTGCTCGACAAAGTGATTTGAACTACGGTTTTGGATGGTTGGGACAGGTTGTGTAGATTTATTTATAGTGTAGGACGAGATGCACAAAAGATTTACATTTTCTTAATGCCGCATTTAATTAACACGTGCCAAATTGAGTCCAGTCATAATTTGTGGGCATTAAAAATGTACCAAAATGAGAGCAAGAAATATCTCACCGTGTAGTAATTTTTTTTACTTATGTAGTAGTACATCCAATACGACTATATAGTAAATAAAGAAAGTGCTTTTGGAAAGGATTTGTTCTCGCTTTTCTATTTTTAGATAAATATTGACTACAATTATCATATATTTCCTTTTTATTGTCACCGAGTGTCTTAAAGTACCCTAAAAGTGTACCACATATTTATAGAAGGTATATATGTATATGTACAATTGGCAACATCTTGATATTTCTAGATGAGGGCAAGAAAAGGTAGTTTTCGATAAACTTGAAAAAAAATCACAAGTACAATGGTTTACGAAAACAAATATATTGTCACTAACTAAGGTCTATCGCATTGGCGAAGTGTGCTTGCACTTTTATGTTAGGCCATGAGCTTTGCTACAAATGTCATTGCTTAATTTTGTTGAAATGGTTTAGAACCTAGGCTTCAATTTTGGCAATTTGAACATATCCTATGGACTTCCGAAAATTTCATGTAATTTGCCAATATCGTGTAGCTGCGAAAACTAATGCTGAAACGAAATTTCATACCTTCTTGCTGGGTATTTGCTTTATCATCTACCATCAGTATGTCCAGTGGTGTGCTGGATGATCTAGACATCAAAAGTTCAGTGTCACAACTCTTTTGTCCACGTGATTCCGGTTGCCGCACGAAAAGAGCGAATTGATCGGTAACAAAATAAAGACGGGAGTGGATCGAGCAGTAAGAAGAATAATTAAGAGGGCTGAATCCATTGGTAAAAAAATGCCAAAGCTGATCGATATGTACAAGGAGCTGACTCCAAAACTGATTTCCTGAAAAAAGAACTCTAAAAATGGTCGATGTCATCTGACTTTATCTAACAAACACATGTGCTGTGCCACCATATAACAGGGTACTACATGTTGATGTCATACGTATAGGGGAGATGAAACTCCAAATTAGCTGATCGATACCATTTAAGCTCTCTCTATTATCTAGCATGTAGGCCAACTTAGATCACTCGGATGTACCAAAATTATCTATTTTAATATGGAAAATGAACCGATCCCCCAGGTCGCATGCTCGGGCAATCTGGGTTGGGAGCACCCGCGCTCGCGCAGTCCGCTTGGAGGCAGCTGTGTGTACAGGCCCACCCATGTCTTTATATCTCCCAACGTTATCTCTTTTTCCTGGAGCTGATCGCCGGCCACCAACGCCATCCCTGCTAACTCGTGCTGCTGCCTGCCAACCCGCCCCGCGCCGCCGTTGGCCCGACCCACTCCGCCTCCGTCCCGCCTCGCCACCTCCAGCAAGGCCTTCGCTGACCGTTCGACCGGAAAACCGTCCGCCGCCACCGGTCCACGCCTCGCCTTCCGTTGCCACTGGTCCCTTGCCTCGCTGTTTGCCGGTGGAGAACTCCCAGACCCTCCTCCCTCACCACCTTGTCCTAGGTCCCCACCTCGAGTGCCAACCTATCCCCTTCTTCCATGGCGTGTTCCGCCATGGCCAATAGCTTCGATGGGCGACGCCATGGCTCTTTCCCGAGTCACCATGCCACCTCTCCTACTCATGCTGCCTTGGCGCTGCTACCACCTCTATTGCTCCAAGGTATGCGCAGCCATGGGCCTACTGTCGCTCCTACTGCAAGGTGCTACTTTGCTACATACGGCGGGTGCCATTGCTACCTGCGGCAAGCGGTGTTTCTACCTACGGTGAGCGGCGTTGCTACCTGCGGTCAAGTTCTGTAGCGAAGCCTTCGGCGAAATCGGATTTGCTAAATTAGAAGATTTTTTTGCTACAACCTTTTATTGGTTTTGCTACAATAGCGTGTAGTTTTTGCTATAGAGTCCCCGGTGAAAAGTCTTCGACGAGCTCTGGGGATATCTCATCTATTATTCGCGGATGATACGCTTCTATTCTTCAGAGCATAGGAGGTGGAGGCAGCATGTGTGAGGAACGTGTTGGGCAAGTATGCTTCATGCATTGGCCAACTTATTAATCCTAACAAATGTTCTATTGTTTTTAGTGCTCATTGTCCACGGGAAATCCAAACTTCAATCCGATCGTTGTTGAATGTGGAACAACATGAATTTGAGGAGAAATACCTTAGTTTGCCTACGCCAGAAGGTCGGATGCATAAACGAAAATTCGTTAACCTTTTGACTAGGTTGGTGTATGAGGTTGATTGAATGGGGAGATGGCCTTTTTGCCCAAAGTTCTCGAGAGGTATTGATTGAAGCCATTGCACAAGCATTGCCAACATATATTATGGGTGTTTTCAAACTACCCATGTCAGTGTGTGATGAGCTTACTAAATTAATACGTGATTATTGGTGGGTACTGAGAATGGAAAACGGAAGACACATTGGATTAACTGGCCAAGATTGAATTTCTCAAAGCCACGGGGTGGGCTTGGATTTCAGGACATGCTTTTATTCAACCAGGCTCTACTAGCTCGTCAAGCTGGGAGGTTGATAGCTTTTTCTGTCAGTCTTTGTGCACGTGTACTAAAAGCAAGGTATTATCCGAACGGTGTTTTGATGGATACAATGTTCACTAGTAATCCCTCTTCGACCTGGATGGTAATCTTGTTTGGTCTGGAATTAGTAAAGAAAGGGCTAATATGGAGAGTCGGTAATGGGAAAAAGATAAGATTATGGAGGGACAGCTAGATACCTCGATCTTCTTATTGTAAAGTTCTAACCCCGAGGGGAAATAGGCGGCTAAGCCGTGATGACGCACAAGTATAGGGGGTGTATGGTAGTACTTTCGATAAATAGGAGTGTCGATCCCAACGAAGAGCAGAAGCTGCTGAACAGTGATATGGAACAGAAAATCCCTGTGAATACTTAGCAAACAGATTTTTAGTGGTTTTCTGACAAGGCAACAAAACAAGGAGCAAGTAACAGAAGTAACGAACAAACGGAGCAAGTGGCCCAATCCTTTCTTAGCAAAAGACAAGCCGGTGGAAATACTTGTAAGGCCAAACGTTCTCGAGGACACATGGGAATTCTATCAAATGCTTTCGCTTCAAATAGCTGAGTACTCTTCTCTGGTGTTGTAAGTGTTGTGTGGGTGAACCTGTGCTAACATACTGCCTTCCTAGGACTAATACATACTTGTGATTAAACTTTCTACAAAACATCCCTAACTATAGGAAAGTAATTAAGATATAAATCTAACCACAGCCTTAAACTCTGAGATTCTACGCTCCCTTGTGCAAAGGTGTCCTAACGGGGGTTCAGGTTTCTGTCACTCCGGCAACCCCACAATTAGTAGCCAAATACACAATGCATTCCCCTAGGCCCATAAATGGCGAAGTATCATGTAGTCGACGTTCACATGACACCACTAGAAGAATAGCACCACAACTTAAATACTAAACCATTGAATAATAACTCATCACAGATTCACTACTAACAACATGACTTCTCCCATGTCCTCAAGAACTAAACGAACTACTTACAAGATATCATATGGATCAAGATCAAAGATGATATGATAATAGATATCAATCTGAACATAAACGATAATACAATGGTTCCACTCACAAGCATCAACTACAATAGTAATCAACACCGGGAAAGTTTCCCCTAAGAACTAAAGCAATATCCAACACAATTGTTACAGCGGGATGGAGTGGTGGTGATGGTGTTGGTGGAGATGATGGTGTGGATGATGATGATGATCCCGATGAAGCCTAACTTGATGACGGTGTTGATGGCGACGATCTCCCCTGTCCGGGAAGGAATTCCCCCGGCAGAAATCTGTCTGCCGGAGAGATCTTTCTCTCTCGGTGTTTTCTGCCGCCCAGAGGCGGCGGAAATCTATCTGTGGTTACTCCCCGAGCGTTAGGGTTTCGAAGGGAAGATATAAGCGAAGGAGCGGAGTCGGAGGTCGGGAAGGTGGGCAACACCTGCCCTAGTCGCGAGGTCAGGTGGGCCCGTGCCTAGGGAGGTGTGGGCCCCCTGAGGCCCCTCTTCGTTCCTCCTTCTGGCTTCCTTCATCTTCTGGTAAAATAATATGTTTCCATATTTTTCTGGCATTTTTCTGATCTTTGTGAAATTGCACCGAAATGCCTTCTTTTCCATCAGAATCCAGACTCCGGCAGTCCATCCTCCAAGAATCATCCAACATGCATAAACAGATGAAAAGCCATAAGTAATAGCTCATAATAAGACAAATATCAATGAATAGAGGTAAATTATGATATAGAAAGGTGATGCAAATTGGGCGTATCAACTCCCCCAAGCTTAGACTTCGCTTGTCCCCAAGCGAAAATTGAGCTTAGTAAACATGTCCACATGTTTATGGAGTGAAGTATCGATAAAAGAATACGAACAAGAAGCATCACACTTACCATTGCACAACTCATAGAAGAAAGCAACTCACCATTATATAACTTAGCTTGCAACCAAGTACATCAGTCACAATAGAGATGCATAAAGATAAATCATAATTGGAATTGGCAAACTTGTTCTTGGTCAGAGGACACCTGGTAAATAGTTTCACAAAAGCTTTTTGTAGAAGTTTCAAAACAGGACCACTCTTTGCTCAAAAAGATTTTTCACAAGTGAAGGCTTTCAAAGTAATACTCAATAGATAAGAGTTTTGTGCAAACAAGGAAAATGAAGAACATGATTGAATAAATCACCATATGAATGCTTGAAACACAACAAATCCAAAGCTTGCTGGAGATAGAGAGGAAGTAGGTTTACTGACTCAACTCGTAACTAGGATAAAGGTCCCTTCTTAGAGGGTAGCAGGGATTACAAGTCATAAAGAGCTTCCAAAAGATTATGGTACTTACTAGCTTTGAGCCCTCATTACCCCTATCATAAGCATCTTGATATGATTAAGGTTAAAGTGAACAAAAATGGAGTATATGCTTGACGAAATATAAGTTGGAAATCTCATGTCCCCTTGAATATGAGGGCCACTCCTCATGCATACTCAACTTTGGGTCCAGGTAAGTTCTTGTCATTGTAAGTATTTGCATATCATTGAGAACCGCTAACGGGGTACCCCTTGCACATGGTACAGGAGCTTTCCCATAACCAAAATGACAAGGCAATCAGACAATGAGCATCTCAGCAATCTTTTTATTTACTATGTGCATAGCTTTTTATTGAGGATGCTTCATGGATGACTCACTATGGTGATGCTGCAAGTTTACACCATGATTAAGCATGGCTTAGGCTAGCGGCCCAGGCGTTTCTCTAACACAGGATACAAACTCCATGGACTTACAAGTTCCCTCTTTATTTCACACCGTTGACATCCATAGACAAAAGAGTACGATATCAACTGTGTACAGAGTACAAGTGCAATGTTGAAAACGTTCCCCGTGATAGCACGGTTCTGCTAATTCCAACGTATAGATGCAAGCATATACAACTTCGATGTTCACAATGGTTCAAGTCTATTAGGGGCAAGGAAATAAGGTGTGCCATCAAGTTCGTGAGAGCTTTACTAACTAGTTTTATCATAAAAAATACTTTTTAATTCGAAAGGTAGATGAAGCTTGAGAATTTTCTTGGAATAGCAAAAGCTACTAGGTAGATTTGGTGGACACAAAGTTTTGGGTTCAAAGGATTTTGGAAACATGAGAAGTATGCCTTCTCAAAACAGGTTTTTAGCTAGCAAGGCTGGGTAGCAAGCTAGAGAGTTGAAAGAAACAAGCAAACATACAAGTAATAAAGCCAAACATGCAATCTTCCTTGAAGACACAAAAGAATCTTAAATAAAGAATACTAAGCTTATGAGCCAACAAGAAAGAAAACAAATGATACCAAATACCTGTAAGCTTTTTCTTTCTTTCTTTTTCTTTCAAACTAAAGCCACTGACCAGAACTTGGTTTGCCAAAACCAATTTATATCCACTTGATGATCCCAAAGTGGTGCCAATACTGATCAACAAGATCCATCATATAATAGAGATTGCAAACTAAAATAAGAAGTGCAAAAAGTAAAAGATGAGACTTCTCATTAATATTCAATAAAGGCACTCACACCAAGGGATACATAGATAATCAACTAAAGGAAAGATACTTCCACATGCAAACCAAGCTATAAGATAACCTCTCTACCACAAATATGAATCCACCAAAAAGATAAAAGATAATGGTGGTGATACCGCGGCACTCCCCCAAGCTTGGAACAAGCCAAGGGGATGCCAAACCTGATAATGAATTACTCCTTCGGTGGTGGTGGTGTTCTCTTGATAAGCTCTTCAATAAGTTTCTTCAAATCCTCGAACTCAAAAGTAAGAGTACGGATTAGCTTCGAGTTTTTCTCTATTTGGTTCATGATCATGTTAGTGCAAGAATCCCAGTTCTTGTTATTCTTTCCCCACTCTTCATCCTTAGCATGATCTTTCTCTGCATTGTTAGAACGAGGCATATCCCAAACCGAGGGCAAATTCCCTTTGGCCACATGTTGATATTGATATTCATGTATAAGTGTATGGAAGGGTCTCTTGTTACGTGGAGGAGATGATCGTGGAGAGAGAGTATGACGTCGAGATTTCCCTCCTGTAGACATCCGTGTTGTCCTCTTAAGCTTGGCAGGTCGCGCCACCAAACCAATACTTGCGACGGTAGCGCGAGTGTCCGGTTGCTTGTCCTCCTCCATGTCACCTTCATAACCTACCGGAATCTCCTCTTCCTTGGGGACTTGAGGTTCTTCTTCCTCAGGCTTCTTGCCTTTGTCGTTGGCGGAGGCCATGGTGCTCTAAACTTGAGAAGATTTCCTGAAAGAAACAGATTGAAATGAAAACAAGACGAGAACACGATGCATGAACCTTCGGGGATCCGGGGGGGTATATATTATGAAGTTTCAATGCATAAGGAAGGTTTTGACACGGAAATGAGGCGGAGATGGAGTTCGAGGGGGAGACACCCGCCTCAGGCGTGGCCAGGCTGGACCCACGCCTGGGGTGGGTTTGTCCACCCCGGGCTCCGTTTCCTCTTCAGTTTCGTCTCGTAACTTACCTTATGTATTAAAAACATCAAAAATATAAAAAGACTGGGGTTTCAAGAACCTTCTGTTTTCACCACTTTTACCTATTCAAAGACGAACTCTACAGATTCCTTCTCTCTTTCTCCAGAGAATTTCCTTTTTACAAAACCCTTGCACAAACTCAAAGACAACATTAATGTAAGCAAAAACAATAAACCTTTGGTGCACGCTTCAAATGAAAACCCATAAAAAAAGCTTTTGTAAGAGGCAAATGCAAATGATGGCAGAAATCTGTCAAAACAGACCAGCAAGTAAAGATTGATTTTTCCGAAGACCTTCTGTTGCTCAAATCAAAAAGTGTAGAACTGATTAAAGTTGGGTAACAACTTGGAGAACAAGATCAGAAAAATGCAGCTCCATCTGAAGTACTGAGCTTCCTCACGAATTTTTACAATGCAGCACAAAAATCTGTCCCAGGACAGCCACTTTTCACAACTCCTCTACTTCACAAAAGTAGTTGAACTTGACACAAAAACCAAAACAAAAAGGATAAGGAGCGGTTATTACAGAGGTAATAACTTCCAAGACACGACCAAACTCTTGTGTTATCTCCCAACAAGTACTTCCCTTTAATGCCTTTAAGTTAGGCTTGAAACTTCCAAAGATGCTCACAAAGGAGATATATATCTGAAATGAAAGAGAGCATCAAGAAGCAAATAACCAACACACTTGAGCCTAACCCACTTCCTATGCATGGGGGTATCATGAGAAAACGAATTGTTGAAACAAAATGCCACAAGCATAGGAAGACAAAACAGATGCAACTTCAAAGTTTTCAACATAAAATAGGGAAACTTAACATCATTGAGATGCATAAAACCGTGTTTCCCTCTCTCATAATAACTTTCAATAGCACTTTGAATAAAGTTGACAATATAACTGTCACTATAAACAACTTTATCATAAGAATAAGCATACTTACAGTCACCAAAAAGAGGTCCAAGGTCATAGACTGGATCCATAGAAGCAAGTTGTTCCATCCTGAAATCTTTATTAGGCAAGCTATTTTCACAAGGATCTTTAGCAAATTTGGAAAAATTAAACTCATAAGAATATCCATCAAACTTATTTAAAACTTTTTCCTTCTTACAATCAATGATAGCTCCACAAGTGTTCAAGAAAGGTCTACCAAAAATGATAGGACAAGTTTTGCTAGCTGCTGAATTAAGCACTAGAAAATCAACATGATACTTAATCTTGCTACAGAGAACCTCCACATCTCTTACAATTCCAATGGGGCAAATGGTCTCCTTGTTAGCAAGGTGAATAACCACATCAATGTCCTCAAGCTCACAAGGACCAATCTCATGCATAATTTCCCTGTAAAGCTCATAAGGAATAGCACTAGAACTAGCACAATTACCACATAAACCATAGTAGCAATGATCACCAATTTTAACAGAAAGCATAGGAACACTAGCTTTTCTAGACTTACTAGGATGAGAGATAATATTAGAAGCGTATTCACAGAATACAATATGCTCATCCTCTATATTTCTAGTGATAGTGTCTTTCACAATAGCTACCACATGTTCATCACTCAATTGCTTACCAGGCTCCACAATTTTCATTGTACCCTTGTTATTTGCACTAATAATCATAGAATACTCCTTTACCTTAGCTGGGAAAGGCATTTTCTCAACATGAGGTTCAGGCACAATATGATTAGTAGTATAAACTTGAGTACTTCTAACTAGAACATGGCTAACAACATCTTTATAAGGAGCATGGTACTTATTCCACTTCTTCTTGGGAATTTCTATGTAAGAGGCAAAGGCCTTAAAACAGTTGGCAATACTTTGGGAATCAAGACCAAACTCATTGCTAATATCACGGAAGTCATCAGTTTCCATAAAAGATTTAATGCATTCATAATTATAGTTTATACCTGACTTTCTTCCTTTGTCATTCTCCCAAGCTTCAGTGTTTTCTTGAATATGGTCTAGAAGATCCCATTTAGCTTCTTCCTTCATACTGTAAATGATCCAGCACAAGAAGCATATATTAAATCTTTATCATGAAGAGAAAGCCTATCATAAAAGTTGTTGAGAATAATATTGTTAGGGAGTTCATGAATAGGACATTTAAGCATTAGTAACTTCAATCTCCCCCAAGCTTGAGCTGTTTTTCTCTCCATCAAGAGGCCAAAAGTTATATATAAGATTTCTATCCTTATGAATCTCACTGGGAGGATAAAATTTAAACTAAAAGAGAGATGCCATCTCCTCTCATTCCATGGATTGTCCATTCTTCAGCAGCTTATACCATTCTTCAGCTCTCCCTTTCAAGGATATGGCGAGTAACTTCTTCTTCACCTGTTCAGTTGTGATACCTGCACACTTAAACAAGCCGCATAATTCATGAATAAAAAGCAAGTGATACCAGGATGGATAGTTCCATCCCTAAAATAATAATTATCCATAACACGATTAACAATACTTGTAGGTATCTTAAAAGGATCTATCTCAACAGGAGGTGGTTCATCTACTACCCTAGCAGTGGTAGTAGTTTTCCCAAACAAAAAACCAAGTGGGTTATCCATATTGAAAACAAAGTAACAATCAGTAACAAGAGCAATACCCATAGTGAAAGTTTCCCTTACCAGTTCCACTCTTCAATAGCGCTTCACTCCCCGACAACGGCGCTAGAAAATAGTCTTGATGACCCACAAATATAGGGAATGTATCGTAGTACTTTTGATAAATAGGAGTGTCGATCCCAACGAGGAGCAGAAGGTGCTGAACTGTGGTATGGAGCAGGAAATCCCTGTGAATACTTAGCAAACGGATTTTTAGTGGTTTTCTGACAAGGCAACAAAACAAGGAGCAAGTAACAGAAGTAACAAACAAACGGAGCAAGTGGCCCAATCCTTTCTTAGCAAAGGGTAAGCCGGTGAAAATACTTATAAGGACCAAACGTTCTCGAGGACACATGGGAATTCTGTCAAGTGCTTTCGCTTCAAATAGCTGAGTACTCTTCTATGGTGTTGTAAGTGTTGTGTGGGTGAACCTGTGCTAACATACTACCCCTTCATAGGACTAATATATACTTGTGATTAAACCCCCTGCAAACATCAGTAATTACATGAAAGTAATTAAGATATAAATCTAACCATAGCCTTAAACTCTGAGACCCTACGCTCCCTTGTGCAAAGGTGTCCTAACGGGGGTTCAGATTTTTGTCACTCCGGCAACCCCATAATTAGTAGACAAATACAAAATGCATTCCCCTAGGCCCATAAATGGCGAAGTATCATGTAGTCGACGTTCACATGACACCACTAGAAGAATAGCACCACAACTTAAATACTAAACCATTGAATAATAACTCATCACAGATTCACTACTAACAACATGACTTCTCCCATGTCCTCAAGAACTAAACAAACTACTTACAAGACATCATATGGATCAAGATCAAAGATGATATGATAATAGATAACAATCTGAACACAAACAATAATACAATGGTTCCACTCACAAGCATCAACTACAATAGTAATCAACACCGAGAGAGTTTCCCCTAAGAACTAAAGCAATATCCAACACAATTATTACAACGGGACGGAGTGGTGGTGATGGTGCTGGTGGAGATGATGGTGTGGATGATGATGATGATCCCGATGAAGCCTAGCTTGATGACGGTGTTGATGGCGATGATATCCCCTGTCCGGGAAGGAATTCCCCCGGCAGAAATCTATCTGCCGGAGAGATCTTTCTCTCTCGGTGTTTTCTGCCCCCAGAGGCAACGAAAATCTATCTGTGGTCACTCCCCGAGCCTTAGAGTTTCGAAGGGAAGATATAGGCGAAGGGGCAGAGTCGGAGGCCAGGAAGGTGGGCAACACCTGCCCTAGTCACGGGGTCAGGTGGGCCCGTGCCTAGGGGGGTGTGGGCCCCCTGAGGCCCCTCTTCGTTCCTCCTTCTGGCCTCTTCATCTTCTGGTAAAATAATATGTTTCCATATTTTTCTGGCATTTTTCTGATCTTTGTGAAATTGCACCGAAATGCCTTCTTTTCCATCAGAATTCAGACTCCAGCAGTCCATCCTCCAAGAATCATCCAACATGCATAAACAGATGAAAAGCCATAAGTAATACCTCATAATAAGACAAATATCAATGAATAGAGGTAAATTATGATATAGAAAGGTGATGCAAATTGGGCGTATCAAGCCGTGTTTCACAGCTACTGGATGTTGATGGTATGTGGAAGGAAGATCTGGTGCGTGCTACTTTTGTCCCAGTGGATGCTGAGGCAATTCTGAAAATCAAAACTTCCGGAAACAATGATGAGGATGTTATTGCATGGCAGCCTGAACGTAATGGAGTCTTCTCTGTAAGGAGTGCATATAAACTTGCTTTGGAAGCTGATCCGGACCAATGTTCTATGGCATCGACAAGTGAGAACCCTAATGGGGAGGATGCATGTTGGGGAAGGATTTGGCAGGCTGATGTACCACCTAAGGTTAAAATATTTGCATGGAAAGCCGCCTCCAATGGACTAGCTACGGAAGAAAACAAAATGGAACGCCACATGAGGGTCATAGGTTATATTAATATTTGTTGTGTGGACTTGGAAAACATACCCCATTTGCTTTTTCAGATGTGCTCATGCAAATCGTTTGTGGTCTGATATGAAGAAGGTATGGAGTTTACCAACAGATGCTGAACTTTCTTTGCCACCTGACAATTGGTTCCGTTACATTCTTAATTATATTTTAGCACATATGATTAATTCCTTTTTGCTATTAACCTGGAAGATCTGGTATTGTCGAAATAAAGTGACTCATGAGAAGCCTTTACCATCTTTAGAAGGATCCAAAAGGTTCCTTTCTAATTATCTATCATTGATTAGTGGTATTAAGAACACTTCAGTGAAGGCTATTATCAAAGGAAAACAACCGCTTCGTCGTGACAAGATCTCGATCATCTAAGACTCCTAACACCCCGACGCCGGTCAAGTGGTGGTCTAGGCCACCCACAGGGTGGGTGAAGCTTTCTATTGATGGTTCGTTTTGTGCTACGGGTAATTTGGCCGGAGCGGGGTCTATCTTGCGTGATTCTTAGGGACACCCCGTCTTCTCAGCATGTCGTCATATGGTGTTTCGTGTTTCACCACTTGAAGCTGAACTGCAAGCTTGCTTGGATGGACTCGAGAAGACACTGCAATTTTCTCAAGCGCCAATTATTGTTGAATCTGATTGCCTCCAGTTGATCGAAGTGGTGAAGTCCAGGCCATCTAATAGATCTTTATTTTGCCGTCTTGTCTTGGCGATCAAAAAGCTTGCTAGGTGTGATAGAGTCTGTGTATTTGTAAAAACGAAACGTCCGCGGGTTAGGATTAGTCATTGTCTTGCGAATTTTGCAAGAGCGGAGCGTCGCACTGTCACTTGGTTGCGTTCTGTTCCTCACGCACGAACATGAGCTCGACATCAGTGTAACCCTGACTGTTTAATAAAGTTTCATTTTACCCGTAAAAAACAAAAATATATAGTTACTTGTAAATTTAGATAAACCTTTGACATCCTTCTCCAGATAAAGGGAGTATGACTCAACATTAAACATTAAATTACGAGTACAGCCAAAAAAAATTGCTCTTTTCCTTTTAAACCTTGTACACGGACGCCTCTGTTTTTGTTACCTAGTAGAGGCCATCTTTTCGCTGGACCTTCCACACAGGCCCGCCTTAGCGGCGTTACGGCGGGCACGATATATCGCCAGCCAATCTTAGTCGAATTATTTCGTTTCCTTTTACCATTGTTCTGTTTCGTTGATTTCTTTTTCATGTTTTCTATTTTATTTTTCCTTTTTTTGTTTCTTCCTAATTTTTTTTCTCTTTGTTTGTTTTGTTTTCTATTTTCTTGTCTCTTTTTGTTTTTTCCTTTTTCTTGGTTTCTTTCTTTAGGTTTACGTGGTGAACGGTTTAAAATCTTGTGAATTTTTCCACGTGCTCGTCAATAATATTTTAATATGAACCTTTGAATTTGAAAAAAAATTAAACACAAGAAATGTATATTAATTTTGAAAATCCTGAACAAAATTCGAAAATCATGAACACTTTTTAAATGCCATGAATATGAACTAATTTTAAAATCATGAAGCAATTTCAGTAATCATGAACCAATTTCAAAATTCATGAATCAAACTTCAAAAATCATGAAAAAATTTATGCCATAAATCTAAACCAATTTTGTAATTCATGAACCAAATTTCGAAAATCATGAACAAAATTTTAAAAAATAGAAGAAAAAATAAAGAGAAATGGAAACAGAAAAATCGTAAAAGAAAAAAAGGTAAAAGAGAAATGATCTGGATGGGCCGGCCCATGCGGGCGAGTTCCTGCGAGCGAGTCATATTAAGTCTCTCAGTAAGCGAGATATGGAGATATGGTGGACGCGCCTAAACATGTTGTGGTCAAGGGACATATTCCATTCGTTTAGAAATATTGAACGTCTCCATGTCAAAAAAAAAAAGAAATATTGAACGTCTCCATGTCAAAAAAAAAAAGAAATATTGAACGTCTTAGTTTTATGAATCAAATATATCTAGACTTTTTTAATATGTAAATTCATAGAGATAAACCTATATATATCAAAAGACGTCTATATTAAAATGTCTTATATTTTCAAACCGAGAGAGTAATAAACGTGCGGCTGATATGGGGTGGTTCTATACAAGGGTGTATACCCGACGCTGCAGACACTGTGTGGATTATGGGCCAGGTCCATTTAATGTGGTTTCTTTTCAACCCAAGTTTTTTCAGTCTAGTTTTTGTTTACTGTAGGGTTTTTTGTTTTCTCGGTTTTTGATTGTTGAAAATGTTAGATTATTTTTAGAAAAAAGTTGAGAATTATTCATTTGTTTTTTTTAATTGAATTTTTGGCAATCCAGGCATAATTCTTTTTTGGCAATCCAGGCATAATTCAAATTTAAGGTATATACATTTTTAATCCCACAAATTGTATGGTACGAGTAGATTAGTCCCACATCTTGCAAAGAGTGCAAAACTAGTCCCACACCTTGCATAGTTGGGACTAATTAGTCTATTTTTACCGAAATTCATCTTTTCGAACAAATTTGAACCGGACACGCACACGATTTGCCGAAATCTGCTGACTCTCACTAACCCCAAAACTTGAAACGTGGTGTTATAACTTTTATAAAAAAACCCTTATATATTTTCTCTGACATATGCCACCCGGGTGTTTGTGTTACAAGCGCATACCACTACGGTGCTGGACATTTCATGGTATATTCTACTACTTCCTCCGTTTCAAAATATAAGATGTTTTAGATTTGTGAAAAAAATGAATCTAGACTTGTTTTAGTACGTAGATTCATTTCACTATGGGATGAATCTATACACTAAAAGAAGTCTAAATTCATTTTCTTCATAAACCTAAAACATTTTATATTTTAAAACGGAGGGAGTAGTACGTTAGGCATTTATCACATATATACACACACGTCATAGGAGCTCCTGCCACATGACCTGTACGCCATGCTCAGCTGGGTTAGCCGCTCGTTCACCAGATTACGAAGATTATATCAACCTAAGAGACTAACATAGGAGGGGCACTACTTCATGGGTGACGGTGGACATGGCGAGATGGCTAGGCTGGGCGACTGTGTGCATGTGGTAGTGGTGCTCGGGCAACATAGTGCGCCTGCATGGCCATGTCGCTCATGTTTCTGGTGCTCCAGGTGTCCACCAAGCAATAGAATCACTACCAGATAGAAGCCCTTCACGTGCCGCCCTTGAAGCCGCGGCGGGAGGGGTCGGAGGCATACGCCTCGCTGATCGTTGCCCAAGGTCATCGTCGGCGAGGCGCCATGGTCATCCTCCCCATCACCGTCGCCAACTGATTCCACCACCACAACCCGCAGATGGCATCGGATGCAGTGCCCATGCCAACCTGGGTCCACGCTCTTCTCAGCCGGAAAGTTCACCCGATGACAACCCTGACGCCGCTGCTCGGTCCAGCTGCTCAGTCGCAATAGGCGACACCACCGGCATAGGGAGTTTAGAAAAAGCGGCAGGATCTTTTCTGGCCCCAGCGCCTCTATGACGTCTAATGATTTCGGCGACGCACAAGGTGATTGGGGAAAGGAGAGGAGGAAGATATCTTGGGCGACGATGTGTCTTCGATGGGGAATTTTGTGAACATTCGATCCACGAAGAAGGGGCTTGGCGCGATGATGTTTGTGGCAACGTCTGGCATGGTGTGATCATCAACGTGGGCGACGAGGTTCCCATCGATTTCCTGTATGTCATGGTCGCAGGGACCATGGTGAGAAATGCCGGCAGATTCCGTCACGGCATTGTAAGTGTGCACGTCTGCTAAACTGTGACAGGCAAAGATAGATCGCAATGGTTCGGTGTGGATTGGTATAAAACGATACTGTCCTATAGTACATGGGCTGAATCTTTAGACATCAGGTAAAAAAAGCGCATTTAGCTTTAAATATTTCTAATAGGTGGGACATGATGTAAGACGACACTCGGATCACATATGCTAGAGAAAAACGTATAAGGGTCCTCTCACAAAAACGAGCATCCAGTGCAAATTTGGTAAAAAAGAGATGAAATTCGGTGAAATTGGACTAATTAGTCTCGGTTATGCAAGTTGTGGAAATAGTTTTACACATTTTTCAAGATGTGAGACTAATCTGCTCCTAGCGCTCTTCAAATTTCAATATCTTTCGAAACCTGAACAGTTTTCAAATTTCAACGATTTTCCAATTTGATTAATTTATGAAATATGACCAATTTTTGTATTTGAATATTTTTTCGAATCTGAACAATTTTCAAAATATAATTTTTTTCACAAACAAATCTCAAATCTGAACATTTTTCAAAAAAAAAAAGTAAAAAAAGAAGAAAAATCGTTAAGAAACATAAAAAGGAAAAAATAAAAGCGGAAAAAACCAGAAAAAGGAAAAAAAAAGGAGACAAAACTAGACTGGCCCATACTGGATGCGGTACACATCGACCTGGTCGGCGTATATGTTTTTCTGCTGATATGTTTGTCCAACGTACACGGGATGGGTAGTTAAGCTGGTGAGACGATAGGAACCTTGGCTTGGGGAACATCGGCAACCACTGAGGGAGCCATGCACGAACAAAGACGCATGGAAACATGGGCCACGACTACATGGGCTAGGAGCAAGCTTCATTTTCAGGGAGCTTAGTGCTCGTAACTAGATAGACCTAGCGCGTTTTGCCGCGACATTTTTGTCAGTAGGGGCAGTCATGCTATTTTCGAGTCTGGGTTAATATAAATTTTAGAAAATTCATCATTGTTGAGTAGGGGCAGTCATGCTATTTTCGAGTCTGGGTTAATATAAATTAAAAAAAAATCATCATTGTCGTGGAGCCGTATAATACAACAAAAACTCAAAACCAATATCTATGAATCAAGGAAAGATATAACAGAAATAAGCTTAGTGCTGATACTGATGCTGGGCTAGGTACACAGCCTATTTTCATTTATCCATGCACCAACCGATACAGATGTCATGGTTATCCACCATCTAAAAAAAATCGAATTTTAAATTTGAAATATTTAAACATGGTAGTCACATTTTGTATCCAGAGACGGAGCTAGGACTAGGCCGAGCTAAATGAGCAGAGTATAATTAATTGCCCTGATCAATAATTCTGACCGATATCTACACCTGCTGACAACCTGATAAGAGCAAAGTCATTTCTCGATCAGCTTTCAGAGTATGATGCGTGATAAGAGCATGTGCAACTTGCTGCTCTACAGCTACTTTTCGATAATCAATTACTCCCTCCTACCCAGATATGGATGTATATATCTAGCCTAAAATTTAACTAGATACACTCGTATCTAGATGAATCTAACTATCTAAGACACCTAGTATATGGATCGGAGGGAGTACCTATACCTGCTACTAGCTGCAATTGCCAACAAATAAATGCGTCATACATCCGTCCAATGGAATGAAATAGACTTTTGTGTCCATCTCTGCTTGCGCAGCTGCAGTTTGCTACTCCGTATGGGAGTAGTATTATTTATACGTGGATCTGCAAGAAGAGTTGCCTTGGGATTTTGCTTCTACACTAGTTTAGTTCAAAGATACTATCGCTTTAGTTAGAAGTTAGTAACATTGTGTGCTGCTCCTTGTTGGGTATGACACATGATTACACGAGTAGCTAGTGGTATAGGCGGAATCATTGATTTTTTCAGAGAGGATCGGAATACCTCATCAAGCTAATTATTCGTGTACTACTTCCTCCGATTCACAAATATAAGATATTTTAGAATTATGAAATAAATGTGTCCAAACTTTTATGACCCTATACACTAAAAGACTTCTAGCTACATTCGATTCACCACGTATTAAATTTCTAAACTGAGGGAATAGAAAACAAGGGATGCGAATTTGCATTTCTCAACAGATCGATGTGCTCATGCTAACCTCAGCAAGCTTATTATAACAGTGGGGGAAAGGTCCTTTTAGCGTTGCCTGCATGCAAGGATCGATGCAGGACACAGTTACTACTATTAATTTTAGTATTGATACCATCTGTGAGCAACAGCTGAATCGTGAATCTACATCGAGGCTTACAAGTTGGCCACTATCTGCCCGCAAAAAAAAAGTTGGTCACTATCAAACACTAGTCCACAGTCAAATTCATCATAGCCACATCTCATAAATAAAAACATCATAGCCACACATTAATCACTAGTAGAAAAAGGGTCTTCGGTTCGGTCCAAAATCTAACACTAGTCCCGAATTGTTATAGGCCGGGACTAGTACGAGCATTAGTCCCGGTTCGTACCGTTTTCGGTGGCTAGAAGGCCGAGAAAACTCTAGTTCCGGATCGTTTCGGACCTTTAGTCCCAGGTCGTGATACGGCCCGGGACTAAAGGGGATCGGGCACGGGCAACACCCTTTAGCCCCGGGTCGTGATACGATCCGGGACTAAAGGGGTGTAGGCCACAGCAGAAAAAATTAAAATGGCTATAACTTTTGCGTACGATGTCAAAAAAAATATACAACCTATCAAAACGTGTGGAAAAAAATTGTGAGTTCGATTTCAACGGCCTTAGGCCATTTTGGATTATTTTTAATTTTTAAAATTCGAAAAGGAAAAAGTTATTTTAAAAACTATTTTTTTGCAATTTTATTTATTCTATATTTGGATTCCTCATATTTTTCTGATAATTATGGATATATTATTTGTTGAATTTCGATTTACAGATTTAAAGATATTACTTATGCCATATTAAATGAATAAATGGCAAAAAATGAATAAAATATTTTTTTTCTTTCATTGGATTAAAATATTATTATTACTTATTTATTGTTGTTTACTAAAATAGTTATTTGTAATTTTAAAAAATAAAGATGTATGGCATATTGATATGGGCTAATAGGATTGATATGATAGTATTGACAACAAGGTACAAATGAGCTTCGCGCAAGCCCATCCTGAAGAAAAAAAGAAGTTAAGCGTGCGAAGGGTGGAGTAGTGCTAGGATGGGTGATCGATCAGGAAGTTTGACCACAAGTGTAATTTGACCTAAGATTAAATATACTTAGTGCTAAAAATATTCCAAGTAAGAGGATTACAAGTCAAACAATTCAAAAGTTCAAGAAAAAATAGAAAACAAAATTCAAAAAATAAATTAATTTTTTTTGAAAAGAATCTTTAGTCTAGGGCCGTATTACGATCCAGGACTAAAGGTCCTTCATGTCCCGCGGCAAAAAGGCCATGCAAAAACGTCCATACGATGGCCTCTAGTCCCGGGTTGTAACAAACCGGGACTAGAGATAGGGGCTTTTGGTCCCGATTTCGCAGTCCTGAGTGCAAAACTGGGACTAAAGGCCCTTACAAACCGGGACTATATGCCCTTTTTCTACTAGTGAGTGTTTTGGAACTATTCCATACTCCTTAATTTTTTGTAATTGGCAAAGATTTCACAAAGGTAACCACCCATCATGCATGCATAATGATTTTAAGAAAAAGAAACAATTTTGAGTTAATTAAAAAACAAGAAGAATAAATTGTACTAGATGGACATGCGTGTTTTGCCGCACAGCCTACAATCTATTTGGCAAGAGTGTGGTAGGTGTATTGTACTAACTGCTGCTAACACATTTTGTTTCGTTTGTATTACCATAAGTTAAATATATGAGCATGTGCGGGGTTGAGTGTTTTAGTCGATAGACAAATGTGTCATTTACGTGTTAGACATGTCTGAAACTGAGCGATCCGACCTTAGACACAAGAAACGAGCCCTTATTTCATACTGAAGCTCATAAGTAACATAGGGGTTCCAGTGTTTCTTCAACTAAACAAAAAGGTATATTGAGAAAATTTCAAACAAAAATAGATCGAGCAATAGACCAAGTTTAATACCACAAGAAACTTACATGTTATGTGATATCAAAACAAGCTAACTTATGAAGATCACATGATAACCTTGTTTGACTGTCGCAAAATCGATGCGTGCAACTATTTGGATTGCAGAGCTTCAAGAGAAGGCACAACTTTGTATTCAACACTTATAAATGGCTGGATTATTAAATGATTAATTTAATCAATATAGACAACCATATTGCATATATACTAATTCTATGCCGGAGTTGTACTTGATATATTCCAAATTATTCACTGGTTCAATAAAATATAAAAGAGAAGGTATGGCCGGAAGTTGGCACGAATCTTTACATAAAAGCAAGATCTAATATGTAATCAAGTTTGATAATTTCTGTACATCAAAGTGAAAATTAGAAATTATCAAAAAAAATCTTACCTTCTCGAGATAACTCGTGTAGAAATTGTAGAACAATATAGAACATGATCAATTTACACAAGAATCTCATATATTTTCGAGATATGCTAATATGTTTTAAAAAAATTCAGTTGCAAAGCCTAAGAGGAGCCAAAATCATCCCATTCTGCTTTGTTTCAGGAATACATACATGTTAATTGTTGAAGTGATATGAAACATGACCGTTTCTCGCAAGCCAGGCCCATTTCTCTCCTTGTTAATGCTCCATGCTTTCTGTTCATCGATTCTTCTGTTCAGTTACTGAAGATTCTGGGTTTTAACCAATCGCTCTACGCCACGTCATCGCATGCCTCGCAAGCCTTCTCCTTTTAAATTACTTTTTTCCGGCATCTCTTCCTAATTTTTCTAGTAAAAGCGGTGAGGATGATGTGACATCTTCGCGTAGTTCCGCATAGGAACGTCTCTACTCGCGCCGCCCCTCTCTCTCACCCTCACCGTCCAACGTACTCACCTCCTCCTTATCCTCCTCACCACCGGCAAAACGTGGCGGCGGATAGATGCGCGAGGTCGGGGGCGATGTTGAATCGGTACTGGTCAGGTTCAAGGAGGGGAAGCAGAGGCGACCGACGCTGGATGCGGGAGCTGGACGGGAGGCGGTAGTCTCGTGAGTTGAGGGGCGGAAGGAGCGAAGGGGCGGCGCAGGTTGCTGGGGGAGACGGAGGGGGTGCGGCTCGCGCGAGTAAGAAAGAGAGAGGGGGAGGGGAACGGTATCGAGATAGGTGGGGGTGAGAATAACCACATACTAATGCTTATATGGAGCCTCTTTCATAGTACTCTAGGACAAGTTTATATGGAGCCTCTTTTTGATAGAGCCTCTTTTGTCATGCTCCATATAAGCATGACAAAACACATAATCACATTGTGCCACTTGACCAAGGTTTTTTTTTACATCAATATAACCGTACCGGAGACCGGTAAACCCAAGTTAAGTAGCTCAGTGTAGCCTCTGAGCCACCAAACTAACCACAATATCGTCCCTGAAGGAACAATATTTGTGCCGTGCCATGCCTTTGAATAGACACTCGTATCTACTTCTACAAAATGTGGATTTGTTGCTCCATCCATGAAAAAAATGGGAATAATATTAGATTAGCACATAGGAAAAACTATCCGGCAAAAAACTGCCGTATACGATGCGGGGGCTAGACGCAGTCCACCGCCATGGTCCCAGTGTCCAAGAACTGGTGGAAGGTGTACCCGGCGGCTGCGAAGTCGTGGCCGCACTCTCCGTGGTGATCGGTGTCGCTGCCGCCGTCGTCGCATGGCGGATGGTTTAGGTCGAGCCACACCCGGTGCTTGACGCCAGAAAGACTGCCAGAACCGCTGGGCCTTTTTATCGCTGCCAGCGGCCGCATGGTGCCGCTCCCCGGAGCCACGGCGCGGTGGCGCCGCATGTGACCGCCGAGCGCCTGGCCGATGGCGAACTCGAGGCCACAGATGGAACAGGCGTGCATCTTGGGCTTGAGTTCGGCGCCGTCGCCGTCCAGCCGCGGCTTCTTGTGGCTGGCCCGGTGCCCGCCCAGCGCCTGGAACGACGGGAACACGCGGCCGCACGTCTTGCACGCGAATGCTCGCTCCGGTGCTGCGTGGTCACCGCGCGCGAGCACCGGCGCCGGCGCCGGCATCGGCATCGCCTGCTGCCGCGACACGAGCAGAAGCACGCGTGCCATAGGCCGGTCCTCGAACGAATATCTGTTCATCTTTGCTACTGCTCGCGCACTCACGCTTTCGATCTAGCGATCAATCTCTGAACTCAGTCGATCGATCGAAGGCGGAGAAGAAGCTCAGATGGGATGGAGAAATGGATGAACATGGCGCATCACACTGCATCCATATTTATAGAAATGGATTTTTGTTCTGGCCATAAAATAATGACCAGCCAGTCGCAAGGAAGCAGTGACTCTGCAGGAATAATCTCTGCAGTGACTGTAAAATAATGATCACACGCCAAACGGTTGACGTTCTCTGCATTTCCAACGCGGCATGTCCTTTCTCTTGCTTTTTTTGTGTGTGAGAAGCCTTTTCTCTTGCGTTAATGGATAAATACGCACAGCAGTAATGTCCAGTCTCCCAGTTAGATTCTGTGTCAGCTATTACTCTTGTATAATCACATCTTGTTTTTAGAGGAACGGACAAATCTAAATAAATTCAAGTCAAGGACCTCTTCTGAGAGAAGCTTGCATGCTACATCAACTGCAATATTTTGGTCAGTTTCATTGTGTATAAATTGGGCAAAGATTTTTCAAATATAATGAAACTTGGGAGTGTTGAGGTATGATACAAATTCATTAAGGAGGCTAACTTCTGACGAGTGGAGCGGGACCCGTCGCCGGAGGCTTGGATCGAAGCATTGAAGACCTAAGTTTCCACAACTATATAAACCTTTTGTAAGCCACAAGCTGAAATAAGTTGCATATGTGAACAAGTGTGGTAAAACAAGAAAGGACCTAACATTTGAGAATGCAGAAAGTGATGATGAGAACAGATCAGAGTGCTTAACCCACCATTGATACTTTTTTCATATATGCACCTTAGAAAATCTTCAAGACTCCAAGGCTGATAATAACTCCTAGGCTGATAACAATGTGAGATTATACTATATTTTACTAGGACTCAAATAGAGCGCAACCATACAGTAACTGATAATATCTCTCAAACATTAAAGGTTCTTACGAGGCATGAAAATCCACCTGGACCCAAAAACTATGGGCAATAACTCATAAAAATGACCATAAAACAAGAAAACGACGGGTTTTTGGTCATAACTCTTAAACATGTATCGGGTCTTACAGGCCTTGCAAATCCAACTGAAACCCAAAAACTATGGGCAATAACTCAGGAAAATGGCCACAAACACGAAAATGACGAGTTTTGATCATAACTCTCAAACATGTATCGGGTCTTAAGGTCGTTGTAAATCGCCCTTAGCTCATGAAAACGTCCATAAAACGCGAAAACCATGACTTTCTGGTCATATCTCTCCAACATATAAGGGTTCTTACGAGCCATGAAAATCCGCATGGAACCCAAAACTGTGGCTAATAACTCATGAAAACACAAAAAATGACGAGTTTTTGGTCATAACTCTCAAACATGTATCGGGTCATAACGTTGATGTAATCACCCTAGAACCATAAAACTGTGAGCAATAGCTCATGAAAACAGCCATAAAACGCGAAAACACCGAGTTTTGGGTCACATATCTTCAACATGTATCAGGTCTTAAGGTCGTTGTAAATCGCCCTGAAACCCCTAAACTGTGGGCAATAGCTCATGAAAACGGCCATAAAACACGAAAACTACGAGTTTTAGTCATATATCTCAAACATGTAACGGGTCTTATAGGCCTTGCATATTCAACAGGAACCCAAAATTGTGGGCAATAACTCATGAAACTGGCCATAAACACGAAAACGACGAGTTTTTGGTCGTAACTCTCTGATGTCTACGCACTTCTATTCTTGTAGACAGTTGTTGGGCCTCCAAGTGCAGAGGTTTGTAGAACAGCAGCAAGTTTCCTTTAAGTGGATTACCCAAGGTTTATCGAATTCAGGGAGGAAGTGGTCAAAGGTATCCCTCTCAAGCAACCCTGCAATCAAGATACAAGAAGTCTCTTGTGTCCCCAACACACCCAATACATTTTTCAGGTGTATAGCTGCACTAGTTCGACGAAGAGATAGTGAAATACAAGTGGTAACGGTGCCACAAAATAGCTTGACGGTGAGGTATAGACTAAAGGGAAAAAGTTGGAAGCAAGCAAACATGCAACAGATCTAGTAGCAAACGGTGTTTCAATGTTTAGAAACAGACCTAGGGATCATACTTTCACTAGTGCACACTCTCTCATATAAATATCTTCTCTTAATGATACTACCCTGACTACTCTCCGGTTGGATACTCTAATCCATGGTAGGGCTATAACAGCATACCTCAAAGTCCGCCTTTCCCAATCTAGATAACCCCACACTGTCACCTTGAGCGCTAGATGGTTCTAACAAACACCACAATTCATAAAGACAACCAACTCAAAATATACTCATGATAAATATATATGTAACCTAGCTTAAGTGTCACACACGGTGTGCACGCTGTCATTTTCACACACGTGGGGAAAAGCATAGATCTATTAAAGCACGATGAGTATTTATGTAGACTCTAGCCTAAGTGCCACCATGGCGTGCACGCTGTCACTTTCAAACATGTGGGGAGAGCAGAGATCTATTAAAGGACTTGAGTAACAGAGCAGATCTACTTGATTACAAATCTCATGAACACAACATGATCATGCATAGAGAGAGATAAACACATAGCTACCAGTAGAGCCCTTAGCCTCGAGGAAGAACTACTCCCTCCTCATCATGGGAATCAACAACAGTGATGGAGATGGTGGTGGAGATCAATGGAGATGGCTCCGGGGGCACTTCCCCGTCTTGGCAGGGTGCCAGAACAGAGACTTTCTGTCCCCCGAATCTTCCCTTCGGTGGCGGCGGCGCTGTGGAACTTTTCGTGGCTTTCTGCCAGATGATTTAGGGTTTTTGGGTCATAGGCTTCTTATAGGCGAAGGAGGCAAGGTCGGTGGAGGGCTAGGAGGCCCACAACCCCTGTGGGATCCACGAGGGCTGGCCTGCGCCTAGGGGCGGTGCGGCCACTCTGGTGTCCTCCTCCATCTCAGCTTCGTGGTTCCGTGTTGCTCCGAGAAAAATAGGAAGATTGGCTTTTGTCCCGTCCAATTCTGAGAATATTGATTTTCTGCCTTTTCTAGAACCAAAAATAGAAAAAAAGGCAACTGGCACTGTGGTATCTTGTTAATAGGTTAGTCTAGGAAAACATATAAAAACACCTCAAAGTGTAGACAAAGCAAAGGAAAGTAGATACTAAACAAGCATGGAACATCAAAAATTATATATACATTTACGACGTATCACTCTCAAACATGTATCGGGACTTTAAGTCATTGTAAATCGCCCTAAAACCCCCAAAACTACGGGCAATAGCTCATGAAAACGGCCATAAAACGAGAAAACAACGATTTTTTGGTCAAAACTCAAAAACATGTATCGGGTCTTAAGTTCGTTGTAAATCACCTTGGAACCCCAAAACTGTGGGCAACAGCTCATGAAAATGGCAATAAAACTCGAAAACAAAGAGTTTCTAGTCATATCTCTCAAACATTAAAGGTTCTTACGAGGCATGAAAATCCGCCTGGAACCCAAAAACTATGGGCAATAGCTCATGAAAATGACCATAAAATAAGAAAACTATGAGTTTTTGGTCATAGTTCTCAAGCATGTATCGGGTCTTACAGGCCTTGCAAATCCAACTGGAACCCAAAAATTGTGGGCAATAACTCATGAAAATCGCCATAAACACGACAACGACAAATTTTTGGTAATAACTCTCAAACATGTATCGGGTCTTAAGGTCATTGTAAGTCGCCCTGGAACCCCAAAACTATGGGCAATAGCTCATGGAAACGTCCATAAAATGTGAAAACGACCAGTTTCTAGTCATATCTCTCCAACATGTAAGGGTTCTTACGAGCATGCAAATCCGCATGGAACCCAAAAACTGTGGGTAATAACTCATGAAAACAACCATAAAACACGAGAATGACGAGTTTTTGGTCATAACTCTCAAACATGTATCAGTTCATAACGTTGATGTAAATCGCCCTAGAACCATAAAACAGTGGGCAATAGCTCATGAAAACAGCGATAAAACACGAAAACAATGAGTTTTGGGTCATATCTCTCCAACATGTAATGGGTCTTATAGGCCTTGCAAATCCAACTGAAACCCAAAAACTGTGGACAATAACTCATGAAAATGGCCATAAAGACAAAAAGGACGAGCTTTTGGTCATAACTCTCAAACATGTATCGGGTCTTAAGGTCGTTGTAAATCGCCCTGGAACTCCAAAAATGTGGGAAAACGCTCATAAAAACGGCCATAAAACGCGAAAAGGACGAGTTTTTTTGTCATAACTCTCAAACATGTATCGGGTCTTAAGGTTGATGTAAAATGCCATGCAAACCCAAAACCGCATGCAATAGCTCATGAAAACGGACATAAAACGTGAAAACGACGAGTTTCTGGTCATAACTCACAAACATGCATGTATCAGGTATTAAGGTTGTTGTAAATCGCCCTGGAAATCGAAAACTATGGGCAATAGCTCATGAGAAAGGCCATAAAACGCAAAAACGACGAGTTTGTGATCATATCTCTCAAACATTAAAGGTTCTTACGAGGCATGAAAATCCGCTTGGAACCCAACAATTATGGGCAATCACTCATGAAAATGACCATAAAACAAGAAAACGATGTGTTTTTGGTCATAACGCTCAAGCATGTATCGTGTCTTACAGGCCTAGCAAATACAGCTGGAACCCAAAATCTATGGGCAATAACTCATGAAAACGACCATAAAACACAAAAAATGATGAGTTTTTGGTCATAACTCTCAAACATGTATCAGGACATAATGTTGATGTAGTTGCCCTAGAACCATAAAACTGTCGGCAATAGCTCATGAAAACAACCATAAAACGCGAAAACAACGAGTTTTGGGTCACATCTCTTCAACATGTATCAGGTCTTAAGGTCGTTGTAAATCGCCCTGGAACCCCTAAACTGTGGGCAATAGCTCATGAAGATGGCCTAAAACACGAAAAATACGAGTTTTAGTCATATATCTCAAACATGTAACGGGTCTTATAGGCCTTGCAAATCCAACAGGAACACAAAATCCTGGGCAATAACTCATGAAACTAACCATAAACATGAAAACGATGAGTTTTTGGTCGTAACTCTCAAACATGTATCGGGTCTTAAGGTCGTTGTAAATCGCCCTAAAACCCACAAAACTATGGGCAATAGCTCATGAAAATGTCCATAAAACGCGAAAACGACGAGTTTTTGGTCATAACTCAAAAACATGTATCAGGTCTTCAGTTCGTTGTAAATCGCCCTGGAACCACAAAACTGTGAGCAATAGCTCATGAAAACGGCCATAAAACTCGAAAACGAAGAGTTTCTAGTCATATCTCTCAAACATTAAAGGTTTTTACGAGGCATGAAAATCCGTCTGGAACCCAAAAACTATGGGTAATAGCTCATGAAAATAGCCATAAAACAAGAAATCTATGAGTTTTTGGTTATAGTTCTCAAACATGTATCGAGTCTTACAGGCCTTTTAAATCCAACCGGAACCCAAAAACTGTGGGCAATAACTCATAAAATGGCCATAAACACGAAAACGACGAGGTTTTGGTCATAACTCTCAAACATGTATCAGGTCTTAAGGTCATTGTAAATCGCCCTGGAACCCCAAAACTGTAGGCAATAGCTCACGAAAACATCCATAAAACGCGAAAACGATCGGTTTTTGGTCATATCTCTCCAACATGTAATGGTTCTTACGAGCATGCAAATCCGCATGGAACCCAAAAACTGTGGGTAATAACTCATGAAAGCAACCATAAAACACGAAAATGACGAGTTTTTGATCATAACTATCAAACATGTATCAGGTCATAATAGTTGATGTAAATCGCCCTAGAACCATAAAACTGGGAAAATAGCTCATGAAAACAACGAGTTTTGGGTCATATCTCTCCAACATGTAATGGGTCTTATAGGCCTTTCAAATCCAATAGGAACCCAAAAAATATGGGCCATAACTAATGAAAATGGCCACAAACACGAAAACGATGAGTTCTGGTCATAACTCTCAAACATGTATCGGGTCTTAAGGTCATTGTAAATCACCGTGGAACCCCAAAACTGTGGGCAATAGCTCATGAAAACGTCCATAAAACAGGAAAACCATGACTTTCTGGTCATATCTCTCCAAAATGTAAGGGTTCTTACGTGCCATACAAATCCGCATGGAACCCAAAAACCGTGGCTAATAACTCATGAAAATGGCCCTAAACACGAAAACAACGAGCTTTTGGTCATAACTCTCAAACATGTATCGGGTCTTAAGGTCGTGGTAAATCGCCCTATAACTCCAAAACTGTTTGCATAAGCTCATAAGAACCGCCATAAAACGCGAAAATGACGAGTTTTTTTGTCATATCTCTCAAACATGTATCGGGTCTTAAGGTTGTTGTAAAATGCCCTGGAAACCCAGAACCGCAGGCAATATCTCATGAAAATGGCCATAAAACGCGAAAACGACGAGTTTCTGGTCATAACTCACAAACATGTATCGGGTCTTAAGGTCGTTGTAAATCGCCCTGGAACCCCAAAACTATGGTCAATAGCTCATGAAAAAGGCCATAAAACGCAAAAACGACAAGTTTGTGATCATATCTCTCAAACATTAAAGGTTCTTACGAGGCATGAAAATCCGCCTGGAACCCAAAAACTATGGGCAATAGCTCATGAAAATGACCATAAAACAAGAAAACTATGAGTTTTTGGTCATAGTTATCAAACATGTCTCAGGTCTTACATTCCTTGCAAATCCAACAGGAACCCAAAAACTGTGGGCAATAACTCATGAAAATGGCCATAAACACGAAAACGACGGGTTTTTGGTCATAACGCTCAAGCATGTAGCGGGTCTTACAGGCCTTAAAAATCTAGGGGAATCCAAAAATATATGGGCAATAACTCAGGAAAATGGCCACAAACACAAAAACGACGAGTTCTGGTCATAACTCTCAAACATGTATCAGGTCTTAAGGTCGTTGTAAATCGCCCCGGAACCCCAAAACTGTGGGCAATAGCTCATGAAAACGTCCATAAAACGCGAAAACCATGACTTTCTGCTCATATCTTTCCAACATGTAAGGGTTCTTACGAGCCATGCAAATCCGCATGGAACCCAAAAACTATGCCTAATAACTCCATGAAAACGACCATAAAACACAAAAAATGATGAGTTTTTGGTCATAACTCTCAAACATGTATCGGGTCTTAAGGTTGATGTAAAATGCCCTGGAAACCCAAAACCGTGGGCAATAGCTCATGAAAACGGCCATAAAACACGAAAATGATGAGTTTCTGGTCATAATTCACAAAAATGTATCGGGTCTTAAGGTCGTTATAAATCGCCCTGGAACCCCAAAACTGTGGGCAATAGCTCATGAAAAGGCCATAAAACGCGAAAACGACGAGTTTGTGATCATATCTCTCAAACATTAAAGGTTCTTACGAGCCATGAAAATCCAGCTAGAACCCAAAACCTATGGGCAATAACTCATGAAAATGACCACAAAAGAAGAAAACGATGGGTTTTTTGTCATAACGCTCAAGCATGTATCGGGTCTTACAGGCCTTGCAAATCCAGCTGGAACCCAAAATCTATGGGTAATAACTCAGGAAAATGGCCACAAACACGAAAACGATGAGTTCTGGTCATAACTCTCAAATATGTATCGGGTCTTAAGGTCATTGTAAATCACTGTGGAACCCCAAAACTGTGGGCAATAGCTCATGAAAACGTCCATAAAACAGGAAAACCATGACTTTCTGGTCATATCTCTCCAAAATTTAAGGGTTCTTATGAGCCATACAAATCCGCATGGAACCCAAAAACCGTGGCTAATAACTCATGAAAATGGCCATAAACACGAAAACGATGAGCTTTTGGTCATAACTCTCAAACATATATCGGGTCTTAAGGTCGTTGTAAATCGCCCTAGAACTCCAAAACTGTTTGCAAAAGCTCATAAGACCGCCATAAAACACGAAAATGACGATTTTTTTTGACATATCTCTGAAACATGTATCGGGTCTTAAGGTTGTTGTAAAATGCCCTGGAAACCCAGAACCGCGGGCAATATCTCATGAAAATGGCCATAAAACGCGAAAACGACGAGTTTCTGGTCATAACTCACAAACATGTATCGGGTCTTAAGGTCGTTGTAAATCGCCCTGGAACCCCAAAACTATGGTCAATAGCTCATGAAAAAGGCCATAAAACGCGAAAACGACGAGTTTGTGATCATATCTCTCAAACATTAAAGGTTCTTACGAGGCATGAAAATCCGCCTGGAACCCAAAAACTATGGGCAATAGCTCATGAAAATGACCATAAAACAAGAAAACTATGAGTTTTTGGTCATAGTTATCAAACATGTATCAGGTCTTACATGCCTTGCAAATCCAACAGGAACCCAAAAACTGTGGGCAATAACTCATGAAAATGGCCATAAACACGAAAACGACGGGTTTTTGGTCATAACGCTCAAGCATGTATCGGGTCTTACAGGCCTTGAAAATCTAGGGGAATCCAAAATATATGGGCAATAACTCAGGAAAATGGCCACAAACACAAAAACGACGAGTTCTGGTCATAACTCTCAAACATGTATCGGGTCTTAAGGTCGTTGTAAATCGCCCCGGAACCCCAAAACTGTGGGAAATAGCTCATGAAAACGTCCATAAAACGCGAAAACCATGACTTTCTGCTCATATCTTTCCAACATGTAACGGTTCTTACGAGCCATGCAAATCCGCATGGAACCCAAAAACTATGCCTAATAACTCCATGAAAACGACCATAAAACACAAAAAATGACGAGTTTTTGGTCATAACTCTCAAACATGTATCGGTTCTTAAGGTTGATGTAAAATGCCCTGGAAACCCAAAACCATGGGCAATAGCTCATGAAAACGGCCATAAAACACGAAAACGATGAGTTTCTGGTCATAATTCACAAAAATGTATCGGGTCTTAAGGTCGTTGTAAATCGCCCTGGAACCCCAAAACTGTGGGCAATAGCTCATGAAAAGGCCATAAAACGCGAAAACGACGAGTTTGTGATCATATCTCTCAAACATTAAAGGTTCTTACGAGCCATGAAAATCCAGCTGGAACCCAAAACCTATGGGCAATAACTCATGAAAATGACCACAAAACAAGAAAACGACGGGTTTTTGGTCATAACGCTCAAGCATGTATCGGGTCTTACAGGCCTTGCAAATCCAGCTGGAACCCAAAATCTATGGGTAATAACTCAGGAAAATGGCCACAAACACGAAACGATGAGTTCTGGTCATAACTCTCAAACATGTATCGGATCTTATGGTCGTTGTAAATCACCGTGGAACCCCAAAACTGTGGGCAATAGCTCATGAAAACGTCCATAAAACATGAAAACCATGACTTTCTGGTCATATCTCTCGAAAATGTAAGGGTTCTTACGAGCCATGCAAATCCGCATGGAACCCAAAAACTGTGGCTAATAACTCATGAAAACGACCATAAAACACAAAAAATGACGAGTTTTTGGTCATAACTCTCAAACATGTATTGGCTCATAACGTTGATGTAATCACCCTAGAACCATAAAAGTGTGGGCAATAGCTCATGAAAACAGCCATAAAAAGCGAAAACAGCGAGTTTTGGGTCACATCTCTTCAACATGTATCAGGTCTGAAGGTCGTTGTAAATCGCCCTAGAACCCCTAAACTGTGGACTATAGCTCATGAAAAGAGCCATAAAACACGAAAAATACGAGTTTTAGTCTTATAGGCCTTTCAAATCCAACAGGAACCCAAAAACTGTGGGCCATAACTAATGAAAATGGCCATAAACACGAAAACGACGAGTTTTTGGTCATAACTCTCAAACATGTATCACGTCTTAAGGTCATTGTAAATCGCCCTGGAACCCCAAAACTGTGGGCAATAGCTCATGAAAACGTCCATAAAACGCGAAAACGACCAGTTTTTGGTCATATCTCGCCAACATGTAATGGTTCTTACGTGCATGCAAATCCGCATGGAACCCAAAAACTATGGGTAATAACTCATGAAAGCAACCATAAGACACGAAAATGATGAGTTTTTGGTCATAACTCTCAAACATGTATCAGGTCATAACGTTGATGTAAATCGCCCTAGAACCATAAAACTATGGACAATAGCTCATGAAAACAACCATAAAACACGAAAACAACGAGTTTTGGATCATATCTATCCAACATGTAATGGGTCTTATAGGCCATGCAAATCCAGCTGAAACCCAAAAACGGTGGGCAATAACTCATGAAAATGGCCATCAACACGAAAATGACGAGCTTTTCGTCATAACTCTCAAACATGTATCGGGTCTTAAGGTCGTTGTAAATCGCCCTGGAACTCCAAAACTGTGGGCAAAAGCTGATGAGAACGGCCATAAAACGCGAAAATAACGAGTTTTTTTGTCATCACTCTCAAACATGTATCAGGTCGTAAGGTTGATGTAAAATGCCCTCGAAACCCAAAACCGTGGGCAATAGCTCATGAAAACGGCCATAAACCGCGAAAACGACGAGTTTCTAGTCATAACTCAAAAACATGTATCGAGTCTTAAGGTCATTGTAAATCACCCTGGAACCCAAAACTATGGGCAATAGCTCATGAGAACGGCTATAAAACGCGAAAACGACGAGTTTGTGATCATATCTCTCAAATATTAAAGGTTCTTACGAGGCATGAAAATCCGCCTGGAACCCCAAAACTATGGGCAATAACTCATGAAAATGACCATAAAATAAGAAAACGACGGGTTTATGGTCATAATTCTCAAACATGTATCGGGTCTTACAGGCCTTGCAAATCCAGCTGGAACCCAAAATCTATGGGCAATAACTCAGGAAAATGGCCGCAAACACGAGAACGACGAGTTTTGGTCATAACTCTCAAACATGTATCGGGTCTTAAGGTCGTTGTAAATCGCCCTGGAACCCCAAAACTGTGTGCAAAAGCTCATGAAAACATCCATAAAACGTGAAAGCCATGACTTTCTGGTCATATCTCTCCAACATGTAAGGGATCTTACGAGCCATCCAAATCCGCATGGAATCCAAAAACTATGGCTAATAACTCATGAAAACGACCATAAAACACAAAAAATGACGAGTTTTTGGTCATAATTCTCAAACATGTATCAGATCATAACGTTGATGTAATCGCCGTAGAACCATAAAACTGTGGGCAATAGCTGATGAAAACAGCCATAAAACGCGAAAACAGCGAGTTTTTGGTCATAACTCGCAAACATGTATCGGGTCTTAAGGTCGTTGTAAATCGCCCTGGAACGCCAAAACTGTGGGCAATAGATCATGAAAACGTCCATAAAACGCGAAAACGACCATTTCTAGTCATATCTCTTCAACATGTAAGGGTTCTTACGAGCATCCAAATCCGCATGGAACCCAAAAACTGTGGGTAATAACTCATGAAAGCAACCATAAAACACGAAAATGATGAGTTTTTGGTCATAACTCTCAAACATGTATCAGGTCAAAATAGTTGATGTAAATCGTGCTAGAACCATAAAACTGTGGGCAATAGCTCATGAAAACAGCCATAAAAGACGAAAACAATGAGTTTTGGGTCATATCTCTCCAGCATGTAATGGGTCTTATAGGCCTTACAAATCCAACTAAAACCCAAAAACTGTGGGCAATTACTCATGAAATGGCCATAAACACGAAAACGACGAGCTTTTGGTCATAACGTTCCAACATGTATTGGGTCTTAAGGTCGTTGTAAATCGCCCTAGAACTCCAAAACTATGGGCAAAAGCTCATGAGAACCGCCATAAAACGCGAAAATGACGAGTTTTTTGTCATATCTCTCAAACATGTATCGGGTCTTAAGGTTGATGTAAGATGCCGTGGAAACCCAAAACCGCGGGCAATATGTCATGAAAATGGCCATCAAACGCGAAAACGACGAGTTTCTGGTCATAACTCACAAACATGTATCAGGTCTTAAGGTCGTTGTAAATCGCCCTGGAACCCCAAAACCATGGTCAATAGCTCATGAAAAAGGCCATAAAACGCGAAAACAACGAGTTTGTGATCATATCTCTCAAACATTAAAGGTTCTTACGAGGCATGAAAATCCGCCTGGAACCCAAAAACTATGGGCAATAGCTCATGCAAATGACCATAAAACAACAAAACTATGAGTTTTTGGTCATAGTTATCAAACATGTATCAGGTCTTACATGCCTTGCAAATCCAAAAAGAACCCAAAAACTATGGGCAATAACTCATGAAAATGGCCATAAACACGAAAACGACGGGTTTTTGGTTATAACGCTCAAGCATGTATCGGGTCTTATAGGCCTTGCAAATCCAGGGGAATCCAAAATATATGGGCAATAACTCAGGAAAATGGCCACAAACATAAAAACGACGAGTTATGGTCATAACTCTCAAACATGTATCGGGTCTTAAGGTCATTGTAAATCGCGCTGGAACCCCAAAACTGTGGGCAATAGCTCATGAAAACGTCCTCAAAACGCGAAAACCATGACTTTCTTCTCATATCTCTCCAACATGTAAGGGTTCTTACGAGCCATGCAAATCCGCATGGAACCCAAAAACTATGGCTAATAACTCCATGAAAACGACCATAAAACACAAAAAACGACGAGTTTTTGGTCATAACTCTCAAACATGTATCGGGTCATAACGTTGATGTAATCGCCCTAGAACCATAAAACTGTGGGCAATAGCTCATGAAAACAACCATAAAACGCGAAAACAACGAGTTTTGGGTCACATCTCTTCAACATTTATCAGGTTTGAGGGTCGTTGTAAATCGCCCTAGAACCCCTAAACTGTGGACTATAGCTCATGAAAACGGCCATAAAACACGAAAACTACGAGTTTTAGTCATATATCTCAAACAAGTAACAGGTCTTATAGGCCTTTCAAATCCAACAGGAACCCAAAAACTATTGGCCATAACTCATGAAATTGGCCATAAACACGAAAACGACGAGTTTTTGGTCATAACTCTCAAACATGTATCACATCTTAAAGGTCATTGTAAATCGCCCTGGAACCCCAAAACCGTGGGAAATAGCTCATGAAAAAGTCCATAAAACGCGAAAACGACTAGTTTTTGGTCATATCTCTCCAACATGTAATGGTTCTTACGAGCATGCAAATCCGCATGGAACCCAAAAACTATGGGTAATAACTAATGAAAGCAACCATAAAACAAGAAAATGACGAGTTTTTGGTCATAACTCTCAAAATATATCAGGTCATAACGTTGATGTAAATCGCCCTAGAACCATGAAACTATGGACGATAACTCATGAAACTGGCCATAAACACGAAAACGACGAGTTTTTGGTCGTAACTGTCAAACATGTATTGGGTCTTAAGGTCATTGTAAATCGCCCTAAAACCCCCAAAACTGTGGGCAATAGCTCATGAAAATGGCCATAAACGTGAAAACGACGAGTTTTTGGTCATAACTCAAAAACATGTATCAGTTCTTAAGTTCGTTGTAAATCGCCCTGGAACCCCAAAACTGTGGGCAATAGCTCATGGAAATGGCCATAAAACTCGAAAACAAAGAGTTTCTAGTCATATCTCTCAAACATTAAAGGTTCTTACGAGGCATGAAAATCCTCCTGGAACCCCAAAACTATGGGTAATAGCTCATGAAAACAGCTATAAAACAAGAAAACTATGAGTTTTTGGTCATAGTTTTCAAACATGTATCAGTTCTTATAGGCCTTATAAATCCAACAGGAACCCAAAAACTGTGGGATATAACTCATAAAAATGGCCATAAACACGAAAACGACGAGTTTTTGGTCATAACTCTCAAACATGCATCGGGTCTTAAGGTCATTGTAAATCCCTGGAACCCCAAAACTGTGGGCAATAGCTCATGAAAACGTCCATAAAACATGAAAACGATCAGTTTCTGGTCATATCTCTCCAACATGTAATGGTTCTTACGAGCATGCAAATCCGCATGGAACCCAAAAACTATGGGTAATAACTCATGAAAGCAACCATAGAACACGAAAATGACGAGTTTTTGGTCATAACTCTCAAACATGTATCGGGTCATAATAGTTGATGTAAATCGCCCTAGAACCATAAAACCGTGGGCAATAGCTCATGAAAACAGCCATAAAACACGAAAACAACGAGTTTTGGGTCATATATCTCCAACATGTAATGGGTCTTATAGGCCTTGCAAATCCAACTGAAACCAAAAACTGTGGGCAATAACTCATGAAAATGGCCATAAACACGAAAACGACGAGCTTTTGGTAATAACTCTCAAACATGTATCGGGTCTTACGGTTGTTATAAATCGCCCTGGAACTCCAAAACTGTGGGCAAAAGCTCATGAGAACGGCCATAAAGCGCGAAAATGACGAGTTTTTTGGTCACAACTCTCAAACATGTATTGGGTCTTAAGGTTGATGTAAAATGCCCTGGAAACCCAAAACCGCGGGCAATAGCTCATGAAAACGGCCATAAAACGCAAAAACGACGAGTTTCTGGTCATAACTCACAAACATGTATCAAGTCTTAAGGTCGTTGTAAATCGCCTTGGAACCCAAAAACTGTGGGCAATAGCTCATGAAAAAGGCCATAAAACGCGAAAACGACGAGTTTGTGATCATATCTCTCAAACATTAAAGGTTCTTACGAGGCATGAAAATCCAGCTAGAACCCAAAACATATGAGCAATAACTCATGAAAATGACCAGAAAACAAGAAAACGACGAGTTTTGGTCATAACGCTCAAGCATGTATCGGGTCTTACAAGCCTTGCAAATCCAGCTGGGCCCAAAATCTATGGGTAATAACTCAGGAAAATGGCCACAAACACGAAAACGATGAGTTCTGGTCATAACTCTCAAACATGTATCGGTCTTAAGGTCGTTGTAAATCACCCTGGAACCCCAAAACTGTGGGCAATAGCTCATGAAAACGTCCATAAAACACGAAAACCATGAATTTCTGGTCATCTCTCTCCAAAATGTAAGGGTTCTTACGAGCCATGCAAATCCGCATGGAACCCAAAAACTGTGGCTAATAACTCATGAAAATGACCATAAAACACAAAAAATGACGAGTTTTTGGTCATAACTCTCAAACATGTATTGGCTCATAACGTTGATGTAATCGCCCAAGAACCATAAAACTGTGGGCAATAGCTCATGAAAACAGCCATAAAAAGCGAAAACAACGAGTTTTGGGTCACATCTCTTCAACATGTATCAGGTCTGAAGGTCGTTGTAAATCGCCCTGGAACCCCTAAACTGTGGACTATAGCTCATGAAAACGGCCATAAAACACGAAAACTACGTGTTTTAGTCATATATCTCAAACATGTAACATGTCTTATAGGCCTTTCAAATCCAACAGGAAGCCAAAAACTGTGGGCCATAACTCATGAAAATGGCCATAAACACGAAAACGACTAGTTTTTGGTCATAACTCTCAAACATGTTTCAGGTCATAACGTTGATATAATCGCCCAAGAACCATAAAACTGTGGGCAATAGCTCATGAAAGCGACCATAAAACACGAAAACTATGAGTTTTAGTCATATATCTCAAACATGTAATGGTTCTTACAGGCCTTGCAAATCCATGTGGAACCCAAAAACTGTGGGGAATAACTCATGTAAAACCACCATAAAACACAAAAAATGACGAGTTTTTGGTCATAACTCTCAAACATGTATCGGGTCATAAAGTTGATGTAATCGCCCTAGAACCATAAAACTGTGGGCAATAGCTCATGAAAACAGCCATAAAAAGCGAAAACAGCGAGTTTTGGGTCACATCTCTTCAACATGTATCAGGTCTGAAGGTCATTATAAATCGCCCTAGAACACCTAAATTGTGGACTATAACTCATGAAAACGGCCATAAAACACAAAAACTACGAGTTTTAGTCATATATCTCAAACTTGTAACAGGTCTTATAGGCCTTTCAAATCCAACAGGACCCAAAAACTGTGGGATATAACTCATAAAAATGGCCATAAACACGAAAATGACAAGTTTTTGGTCATAACTCTCAAACATGTATCGGGTCTTATGGTCATTGTAACTCGCCCTGGAACCCCAAAACTGTGGGCAATAGCTCATGAAAACGTCCATAAAACATGAAAACGATCAGTTTCTGGTCATATCTCTCCAACATGTAATGGTTCTTACGAGCATCAAAATCTGCATGGAACACAAAAACTGTGGGTAATAACTCATGAAAGCAACCATAGAACACGAAAATGACGAGTTTTTGGTGATAACTCTCAAACATGTATCGGGTCATAATAGTTGATGTAAATCGCCCCAGAACCATAAAACTATGGGCAATATCTCATGAAAACAGCCAGAAAACAACGAGTTTGGGTCATATCTCTCCAACATGTAATGGGTCTTATAGGCCTTGCAAATCCAACTGAAACCCAAAAACTGTGGGCAATACCTCATGAAAATGGCCATAATACGAAAACGACGAGCATTTGGTAATAACTCTCAAACATGTACCAGGTCTTAAGGTTGTTATAAATTGCCCTGGAACTCCAAAACTGTGGGCAAAAGGTCATGAGAACGGCCATAAAGCGCGAAAATGACGAGTTTTTTGGTCATAACTCTCAAACATGTATCGGGTCTTAAGGTTGAAGTAAAATGACCTGGAAACCCAAACCGTGGGCAAGAGCTCATGAAAACGGCCATAAAACGCGAAAACGGCGAGTTTTTGGTCATAACTCAAAAACATGTATCGGGTCTTCAGGTCGTTGTAAATCGTCCTGGAACCCCAAACTGTGGGCAATAGCTCATGAGAACGGCCATAAAACGCGAAAACGACGAGTTTGTGATCATATCTCTCAAATATTAAAAGTTCTTACGAGGCATGAAAATCCACCTGGAACCCCAAAACTGTAGGCAATAACTCATGAAAAAGGCCATAAAACGCGAAAACGACGAGTTTGTGATCATATCTCTCAAACATTAAAGGTTCTTACGAGGCATGAAAATCCAGCTGGAACCCAAAACCTATGGCAATAACTCATGAGAATGACCACAAAACAAGAAAACGACGGTTTTTTTGGTCATAACGCTCAAGCATGTATCGGGTCTTACATGCCTTGCAAATCCAGCTGGGCCCAAAATCTATGGGTAATAACTCAGGAAAATGGCCACAAACACGAAAATGATGAGTTCTGGTCATAACTCTCAACATGTATCGGGTCCTTAAGGTCGTTGTAAATCACCCTGGAACCCCAAAACTGTGGGCAATAGCTCATGAAAACGTCCATAAAACACGAAAACCATGAATTTCTGGTCATCTCTCTCCAAAATGTAAGGGTTCTTACGAGCCATGCAAATCCGCATGGAACCCAAAAACTGTGGCTAATAACTCATGAAAATGACCATAAAACACAAAAAATGACGAGTTTTTGGTCATAACTCTCAAACATGTATTGGCTCATAACGTTGATGTAATCGCCCAAGAACCATAAAACTGTGGGCAATAGCTCATGAAAACAGCCATAAAAAGCGAAAACAACGAGTTTTGGGTCACATCTCTTCAACATGTATCAGGTCTGAAGGTCGTTGTAAATCGCCCTGGAACCCCTAAACTGTGGACTATAGCTCATGAAAACGGCCATAAAACACGAAAACTACGTGTTTTAGTCATATATCTCAAACATGTAACATGTCTTATAGGCCTTTCAAATCCAACAGGAAGCCAAAACTGTGGGCCATAACTCATGAAAATGGCCATAAACACGAAAACGACTAGTTTTTGGTCATAACTCTCAAACATGTTTCAGGTCATAACGTTGATATAAATCGCCCAAGAACCATAAAACTGTGGGCAATAGCTCATGAAAGCGACCATAAAACACGAAAACTATGAGTTTTAGTCATATATCTCAAACATGTAATGGTTCTTACAGGCCTTGCAAATCCATGTGGAACCCAAAAACTGTGGGGAATAACTCATGTAAACCACCATAAAACACAAAAATGACGAGTTTTTGGTCATAACTCTCAAACATGTATCGGGTCATAAAGTTGATGTAATCGCCCTAGAACCATAAAACTGTGGGCAATAGCTCATGAAAACAGCCATAAAAAGCGAAAACAGCGAGTTTTGGGTCACATCTCTTCAACATGTATCAGGTCTGAAGGTCATTATAATCGCCCTAGAACACCTAAATTGTGGACTATAACTCATGAAAACGGCCATAAAACACAAAAACTACGAGTTTAGTCATATACCTCAAACTTGTAACAGGTCTTATAGGCCTTTCAAATCCAACAGGAACCCAAAAACTGTGGGATATAACTCATAAAAATGGCCATAAAACACGAAAATGACAAGTTTTTGGTCATAACTCTCAAACATGTATCGGGTCTTATGGTCATTGTAACTCGCCCTGGAACCCCAAAACTGTGGGCAATAGCTCATGAAAACGTCCATAAAACATGAAAACGATCAGTTTCTGGTCATATCTCTCCAACATGTAATGGTTCTTACGAGCATCAAAATCTGCATGGAACCCAAAAACTGTGGGTAATAACTCATGAAAGCAACCATAGAACACGAAAATGACGAGTTTTTGGTGATAACTCTCAAACATGTATCGGGTCATAATAGTTGATGTAAATCGCCCCAGAACCATAAAACTATGGGCAATATCTCATGAAAACAGCCAGAAAACACGAAAACAACGAGTTTTGGGTCATATCTCTCCAACATGTAATGGGTCTTATAGCCTTGCAAATCCAACTGAAACCCAAAAACTGTGGGCAATACCTCATGAAAATGGCCATAAATACGAAAACGACGAGCATTTGGTAATAACTCTCAAACATGTACCAGGTCTTAAGGTTGTTATAAATTGCCCTGGAACTCAAAAACTGTGGGCAAAAGGTCATGAGAACGGCCATAAAGCGCGAAAATGACGAGTTTTTTGGTCATAACTCTCAAACATGTATCGGGTCTTAAGGTTGATGTAAAATGCCCTGGAAACCCAAAACCGTGGGCAAGAGCTCATGAAAACGGCCATAAAACGCGAAAACGACGAGTTTTTGGTCATAACTCAAAAACATGTATCGGGTCTTCAGGTCGTTGTAAATCGTCCTGGAACCCCAAAACTGTGGGCAATAGCTCATGAGAACGGCCATAAAACGCGAAAACGACGAGTTTGTGATCATATCTCTCAAATATAAAAGTTCTTACGAGGCATGAAAATCCACCTGGAACCCCAAAACTGTAGGCAATAACTCATGAAAAAGGCCATAAATCGCGAGAAACGACGAGTTTGTGATCATATCTCTCAACATTAAAGGTTCTTACGAGGCATGAAAATCCAGCTGGAACCCAAACCTATGGG
The DNA here is from genome assembly GCA_916181665.1 of Avena sativa. Classification (NCBI taxonomy): domain Eukaryota; kingdom Viridiplantae; phylum Streptophyta; class Magnoliopsida; order Poales; family Poaceae; genus Avena; species Avena sativa. Next base: position 374,298,237 of record OV702293.1, on the reverse strand, counting down.
CAATAACTCATGAGAATGACCACAAAACAAGAAACGACGGTTTTTTGGTCATAACGCTCAAGCATGTATCGGGTCTTACATGCCTTGCAAATCCAGCTGGAACCAAAAATCTATGGGTAATAACTCAGGAAAATGGCCACAAACACGAAAACTATGAGTTCTGGTCATAACTCTCAAACATGTATCGGGTCTTAAGGTCATTGTAAATCACCGTGGAAACCCAAAACTGTGGGCAATAGCTCATGAAAACGTCCATAAAACAGGAAAACCATGACTTTCTGGTCATATCTCTCCAAAATGTAAGGGTTCTTACGAGCCATACAAATCCGCATGGAACCCAAAAACCGTGGCTAATAACTCATGAAAATGGCCATAAACACGAAAACGACGAGCTTTTGGTCATAACTCTCAAACATGTATCGGGTCTTAAGGTTGTTGTAAATCACCCTAGAACTCCAAACTGTTTGCAAAAGCTCATAAGAACCGCCATAAAACGCGAAAATGACGAGTTTTTTGTCATATCTCTCAAACATGTATCGGGTCTTAAGGTTGTTGTAAAATGCCCTGGAAACCCAGAACCGCGGGCAATATCTCATGAAAATGGCCATAAAACGCGGAAAACGACGAGTTTCTGGTCATAACTCACAAACTTGTATCGGGTCTTAAGGTCGTTGTAAATCGCCCTAGAACCCTAAAACTGTGGTCAATAGCTCATGAAAAAGGCCATAAAACGCGAAAACGACGAGTTTGTGATCATATCTCTCAAACATTAAAGGTTCTTACGAGGCATGAAAATCCGCCTGGGACCCAAAACTATGGGCAATAGCTCATGAAAATGACCATAAAACAAGAAAACTATGAGTTTTTGGTCATAGTTATCAAACATGTATCAGGTCTTACATGCCTTGCAAATCCAACAGGAACCCAAAAATTGTGGGCAATAACTCATGAAAATGACCATAAACACGAAAACGACGGGTTTTTGGTCATAACGCTCAAGCATGTATCGGGTCTTACAGGCCTTGAAAATCTAGGGGAATCCAAAATATATGGGCAATAACTCAGGAAAATGGCCACAAACACAAAAACGATGAGTTCTGGTCATAACTCTCAAACATGTATCGGGTCTTAAGGTCGTTGTAAATCGCCCCGGAACCCCACCCCAAAACTGTGGGCAATAGCTCATGAAAACGTCCATAAAACGCGAAAACCATGACTTTCTGCTCATATCTTTCCAACATGTAAGGGTTCTTACGAGCCATGCAGATCTGCATGGAACCCAAAACTATGCCTAATAACTCCATGAAAACGACCATAAAACACAAAAAATGACGAGTTTTTGGTCATAACTCTCAAACATGTATCGGGTCTTAAGGTTGATGTAAAATGCCCTGGAAACCCAAAACCATGGGCAATAGCTCATGAAAACGATTAGTTTCTGGTCATAATTCACAAAAATGTATCGGGTCTTAAGGTCGTTGTAAATCGCCTTGGAACCCCAAAACTGTGGGCAATAGCTCATGAAAAGGCCATAAAACGCGAAAACGACGAGTTTGTGATCATATCTCTCAAACATTAAAGGTTCTTACGAGCCATGAAAATCCAGCTGGAACCCAAAACCTATGGGCAATAACTCATGAAAATGACCACAAAACAAGAAAACGACGGGTTTTTGGTCATAACGCTCAAGCATGTATCGGGTCTTACAGGCCTTGCAAATCCAGCAGGAACCCAAAATCTATGGGTAATAACTCAGGAAAATGGCCACAAACACGAAACGATGAGTTCTGGTCATAACTCTCAAACATGTATCGGGTCTTATGGTCGTTGTAAATCACCGTGGAACCCCAACACTGTGGGTAATAGCTCATGAAAACGTCATAAAACATGAAAACCATGACTTTCTGGTCATATCTCTCCAAAATGTAAGGGTTCTTACGAGCCATGCAAATCCGCATGGAACCCAAAAACTGTGGCTAATAACTCATGAAAACGACCATAAAACACAAAAAATGACGAGTTTTTGGTCATAACTCTCAAAAATGTATTGGCTCATAACGTTGATGTAATCGCCCTAGAACCATAAAACCGTGGGCAATAGCTCATGAAAATAGCCATAAAAAGCGAAAACAGCGAGTTTTGGGTCACATCTCTTCAACATGTATCAGGTCTGAAGGTCATTGTAAATCGCCCTAGAACCCCTAAACTGTGGACTATAGCTCATGAAAACGGCCATAAAACACGAAAAATACGAGTTTTAGTCATATATCTCAAACATGTAACAGGTCTTATAGGCCTTTCAAATCCAACAGGAACCCAAAAACTGTGGGCCATAACTCATGAAAATGGCCGTAAACACGAAAACGACGAGTTTTTGGTCATAACTCTCAAACATGTATCACGTCTTAAGGTCATTGTAAATCGCCCTGGAACCCCAAAACTGTGGGCAATAGCTCACGAAAACGTCCATAAAACGCGAAAACGACCAGTTTTTGGTCATATCTCGCCAACATGTAATGGTTCTTACGTGCATGCAAATCCGCATGGAACCAAAAACTATGGGTAATAACTCATGAAAGCAACCATAAGACACGAAAATGATGAGTTTTTGGTCATAACTCTCAAACACGTATCAGGTCATAACGTTGATGTAAATCGCCCTAGAACCATAAAACTATGGACAATAGCTCATGAAAACAACCATAAAACACGAAAACAACGAGTTTTGGATCATATCTATCCAACATGTAATGGGTCTTATAGGCCATGCAAATCCAGCTGAAACCCAAAAACGGTGGGCAATAACTCATGAAAATGGCCATAAACACGAAAACGACGAGCTTTTCGTCATAACTCTCAAACATGTATCGGGTCTTAAGGTCGTTGTAAATCGCCCTGGAACTCCAAAACTGTGGGCAAAAGCTGATGAGAACGGCCATAAAACGCGAAAATAACGAGTTTTTTTTGTCATAACTCTCAAACATGTATCAGGTCGTAAGGTTGATGTAAAATGCCCTCGAAAGCCAAAACCGCGGGCAATAGCTCATGAAAACGACCATAAACCGGGAAAACGACGAGTTTCTAGTCATAACTCAAAAACATGTATCGAGTCTTAAGGTCGTTGTAAATCACCCTGGAACCCCAAAACTATGGGCAATAGCTCATGAGAATGGCCATAAAACGCGAAAACGACGAGTTTGCGATCATATCTCTCAAATATTAAAGGTTCTTACGAGGCATGAAAATCCGCCTGGAACCCCAAAACTATGGGCAATAACTCTTGAAAATGACCATAAAATAAGAAAACGACGGGTTTATGGTCATAACTCTCAAACATGTATCGGGTCTTACAGGCCTTGCAAATCCATCTAGAACCCAAAATCTATGGGCAATAACTCAAGAAAATGGCCGCAAAAACACGAAAACGGCGAGTTTTGGTCATAACTCTCAAACATGTATCGGGTCTTAAGGTCGTTGTAAATCGCACTAGAACCCCAAAACCGTGGGCAATAGCTCATGAAAACATCCATAAAACGCGAAAGCCATGACTTTCTGGTCATATCTCTCCAACATGTAAGGGATCTTATGAGCCATGCAAATCCGCATGGAATCCAAAAACTGTGGCTAATAACTCATGAAAACGACCATAAAACACAAAAAATGACGAGTTTTTGGTCATAATTCTCCAACATGTATCAGATCATAACGTTGATGTAATCGCCGTAGAACCATAAAACTGTGGGCAATAGCTTATGAAAACAGCCATAAAACGCGAAACAGCGAGTTTTTGGTCATAACTCGTAAACATGTATCGGGTCTTAAGGTCATTGTAAATCGCCCTGGAACCCCAAAACTGTGGGCAATAGATCATGAAAACGTCCATAAAACACGAAAACGACCAGTTTCTAGTCATATCTCTTCAACATGTAAGGGTTCTTACGAGCATCCAAATCTGCATGGAACCCAAAAACTGTGGGTAATAACTCATGAAAGCAACCATAAAACACGAAAATGATGAGTTTTTGGTCATAACTCTCAAACATGTATCGGGTCATAATAGTTGATGTAAATCGTGCTAGAACCATAAAACTATGGGCAATAGCTCATGAAAACAGCCATCAAAGACGAAAACAATGAGTTTTGGGTCATATCTCTCCAGCATGTAATGGGTCTTATAGGCCTTACAAATCCAACTAAAACCCAAAAACTGTGGGCAGATACTCATGAAATGGCCATAAACACGAAAACGACGAGCTTTTGGTCATAACTCTCCAACATGTATCGGGTCTTAAGGTCGTTGTAAATCGCCCTAGAACTCCAAAACTATGGGCAAAAGCTCATGAGAACCGCCATAAAACGCGAAAATGACGAGTTTTTTTGTCATATCTCTCAAACATGTATCGGGTCTTAAGGTTGATGTAAGATGCCCTGGAAACCCAAAACTGCGGGCAATATGTCATGAAAATGGCCATAAAACGCGAAAACGACGAGTTTTCTGGTCATAACTCACAAACATGTATCAGGTTTTAAGGTCGTTGTAAATCGCCCTGGAACCCCAAAACCGTGGTCAATAGCTCATGAAAAAGGCCATAAAACGCGAAAACGACGAGTTTGTGATCATATCTCTCAAACATTAAAGGTTCTTACGAGGCATGAAAATCCGCCTAGAACCCAAAAACTATGGGCAATAGCTCATGAAAATGACCATAAAACAACAAAACTATGATTTTTTGGTCATAGTTATCAAAGATGTATCAGGTCTTACATGCCTTGCAAATCCAACAAGAACCCAAAAACTATGGGCAATAACTCATGAAAATGGCCATAAACACGAAAACGACGGGTTTTTGGTCATAACGCTCAAGCATGTATCGGGTCTTATAGGCCTTGCAAATCCAGGGGAATCCAAAATATATGGGCAATAACTCAGGAAAATGGCAACAAACACAAAAACGACGAGTTATGGTCATAACTCTCAAACATGTATCGGGTCTTAAGGTCGTTGTCAATCGCCCTGGAACTCCAAAACTATGGGCAATAGCTCATGAAAACGTCCTCAAAACGCGAAAACCATGACTTTCTGCTCATATCTCTCCAACATGTAAGGGTTCTTACGAGCCATGCAAATCCGCATGGAACCCAAAAACTATGGCTAATAACTCCATGAAAACGACCATAAAACACAAAAAACGACGAGTTTTTGGTCATAACTCTCAAACATGTATCGGGTCATAACGTTGATGTAATCGCCCTAGAACCATAAAACTGTGGGCAATAGCTCATGAAAACAGCCATAAAACGCGAAACAACGAGTTTTGGGTCACATCTCTTCAACATTTATCAGGTTTGAGGGTCGTTGTAAATCTCCCTAGAACCCCTAAACTGTGGACTATAGCTCATGAAAACGGCCATAAAACACGAAAACTATGAGTTTTGAGTCATATATCTCAAACATGTAACAGGTCTTATAGGCCTTTCAAATCCAACAGGAACCCAAAAACTGTTGGCCATAACTCATGAAATTGGCCATAAACACGAAAACAACGAGTTTTTGGTCATAACTCTCAAACATGTATCACGTCTTAAAGGTCATTGTAAATCGCCCTGGAACCCCAAAACTGTGGGAAATAGCTCATGAAAAAGTCCATAAAACGCGAAAACGACTAGTTTTTGGTCATATCTCTCCAACATGTAATGGTTCTTACGAGCATGCAAATCCGCATGGAACCCAAAAACTATGGGTAATAACTAATGAAAGCAACCATAAAACAAGAAAATGACGAGTTTTTGGTCATAACTCTCAAACATATATCAGGTCATAACGTTGATGTAAATCGCCCTAGAACCATAAAACTATGGACGATAACTCATGAAACTGGCCATAAACACGAAAACGACGAGTTTTTGGTCGTAACTGTCAAACATGTATTGGGTCTTAAGGTCGTTGTAAATCGCCCTAAAACCCCCAAAACTGTGGGCAATAGCTCATGAAAATGGCCATAAACGTGAAAACGACGAGTTTTTGGTCATAACTCAAAAACATGTATCAGTTCTTAAGTTCGTTGTAAATCGCCCTGGAACCCCAAAACTGTGGGCAATAGCTCATGGAAATGGCCATAAAACTCGAAAACAAAGAGTTTCTAGTCATATCTCTCAAACATTAAAGGTTCTTACGAGGCATGAAAATCCTCCTGGAACCCCAAAACTATGGGTAATAGCTCATGAAAACAGCTATAAAACAAGAAAACTATGAGTTTTTGGTCATAGTTTTCAAACATGTATCAGTTCTTACATGCCTTATAAATCCAACAGGAACCCAAAAACTGTGGGATATAACTCATAAAAATGGCCATAAACACAAAAACGACGAGTTTTTGGTCATAACTCTCAAACATGCATCGGGTCTTAAGGTCATTGTAAATCCCTGGAACCCCAAAACTGTGGGCAATAGCTCATGAAAACGTCCATAAAACATGAAAACAATCAGTTTCTGGTCATATCTCTCCAACATGTAATGGTTCTTACGAGCATGCAAATCCGCATGGAACCCAAACACTATGGGTAATAACTCATGAAAGCAACCATAGAACACGAAAATGACGAGTTTTTGGTCATAACTCTCAAACATGTATCATGTCATAATAGTTGATGTAAATCGCCCTAGAACCATAAAACCGTGGGCAATAGCTCATGAAAACAGCCATAAAACACGAAAACAACGAGTTTTGGGTCATATATCTCCAACCTGTAATGGGTCTTATAGGCCTTGCAAATCCAACTGAAACCCAAAAACCGAGGGCAATAACTCATGAAAATGGCCATAAACACGAAATCGACGAGCTTTTGGTAATAACTCTCAAACATGTATCGGGTCTTACGGTTGTTATAAATCGCCCTGGAACTCCAAAACTTTGGGCAAAAGCTCATGAGAACGACCATAAAGCGCGAAAATGACGAGTTTTTTGGTCACAACTCTCAAACATGTATTGGGTCTTAAGTTTGATGTAAAATGCCCTGGAAACACAAAACCGCGGGCAATAGATCATGAAAACGGCCATAAAACGCGAAAACGACGAGTTTCTGGTCATAACTCACAAACATGTATCAGGTCTTAAGGTCGTTGTAAATCGCCCTGGAACCCAAAAACTGTGGGCAATAGCTCATGAAAAAGGCCATAAAACGCGAGAACGACGAGTTTGTGATCATATCTCTCAAACATTAAAGGTTCTTACGAGGCAGGAAAATCCAGCTGGAACCCAAAACATATGAGCAATAACTCATGGAAATGACCACAAAACAAGAAAACGACGATTTTTTGGTCATAACGCTCAAGCATGTATCGGGTCTTACAGGCCTTGCAAATCCAGCTGGAACCCAAAATCTATGGGTAATAACTCAGGAAAATGGCCACAAACACGAAAACGATGAGTTCTGGTCATAACTCTCAAACATGTATCGGGTCTTAAGGTCGTTGTAAATCACCGTGGAACCCCAAAACTGTGGACAATAGCTCATGAAAACGTCCATAAAACAGGAAAACCATGAATTTCTGGTCATATCTCTCCAAAATGTAAGGGTTCTTACGAGCCATGCAAATCCGCATGGAACCCAAAAACTGTGGCTAATAACTCATGAAAACGACCATAAAACACAAAAAATGACGAGTTTTTGGTCATAACTCTCAAACATGTATTGGCTCATAACGTTGATGTAATCGCCCAAGAACCATAAAACTGTGGGCAATAGCTCATGAAAACAGCCATAAAAAGCGAAAACAGCGAGTTTTGGGTCACATCTCTTCAACATGTATCAGGTCTGAAGGTCGTTGTAAATCGCCCTGGAACCCCTAAATTGTGGACTATAGCTCATGAAAACGGCCATAAAACACGAAAACTACGAGTTTTAGTCATATATCTCAAACATGTAACATGTCTTATAGGCCTTTCAAATCCAACAGGAAGCCAAAAACTATGGGCCATAACTCATGAAAATGGCCATAAACACGAAAACGACTAGTTTTTGGTCATAACTCTCAAACATGTTTCAGGTCATAACGTTGATATAAATCACCCAAGAACCATAAAACTATGGGCAATAGCTCATGAAAGCGACCATAAAACACGAAAAATATGAGTTTTAGTCATATATCTCAAACATGTAATGGTTCTTATAGGCCTTGCAAATCCATGTGGAACCCAAAAACTGTGGGGAATAACTCATGTAAACGACCATAAAACACAAAAAATGACGAGTTTTTGGTCATAACTCTCGAACATGTATCGGGTCATAAAGTTGATGTAATCGCCCTAGAACCATAAAACTGTGGGCAATAGCTCATGAAAACAGCCATAAAAAGCGAAAACAGCGAGTTTTGGGTCACATCTCTTCAACATGTATAAGGTCTGAAGGTCCTTATTAAAGGTTCTTACGAGGCATTAAAATCCGCCTAGAACCCCAAAACTATGGGCAATAACTCATGAAAATGACCATAAAATAAGAAAACGACGGGTTTTTGGACATAACTCTCAAACATGTATCGGGTCTTACAGGCCTTGCAAATCCAGCTGGAACCCAAAATCTATGGGCAATAACTCAGGAAAATGGCCGCAAACACGAAAACGACGAGTTTTGGTCATAACTCTCAAACATGTATCGGGTCTTAAGGTCGTTGTAAATCGCCCTGGAACCCCAAAACTGTGGGCAATAGCTCATTAAAACATCCATAAAACACGAAAACCATGACTTTCTGTTCATATCTCTCCAACATGTAAGGGTTCTTACGAGCCATGCAAATCCGCATGGAATCCAAAAACAGTGGCTAATAACTCATGAAAACGACCATAAAACACAAAAAATGATGAGTTTTTGGTCAAAATTCTCAAACATGTAACATGTCATATCTCTCAAACATGTATCAGGTCTTAAGGTTGATGTAAAATCCCCTGGAAACCCAAAACCGCGGGCAATATCTCATGAAAATGGCCATAAAACGCGAAAACAACGAGTTTTCTGGTCATAACTCACAAACATGTATCGGGTCTTAAGGTCGTTGTAAATCGCCCTGGAACCCCAAAACCGTGGTTAATAGCTCATGAAAAAGGCCATAAAACGCGAAAACGACGAGTTTGTGATCATATCTCTCAAACATTAAAGGTTCTTACGAGGCATGAAAATCTGCCTGGAACCCAAAAACTATGGGCAATAGCTCATGAAAATGACCATATAACAAGAAAACTATGAGTTTTTGGTCATAGTTATCAAACATGTATCAGGTCTTACATGCCTTGCAAATCCAACAGGAACCCAAAAACTGTGGGCAATAACTCATGAAAATGGCCATAAACACGAAAACGACGGGTTTTTGGTCATAACGCTCAAGCATGTATCGGGTCTTACAGGCCTTGAAAATCCAGGGGAATCCAAAATATTTGGGCAATAACTCACGAAAATGGCCACAAACACAAAAACGACGAGTTTTGGTCATAAATCTCAAACATGTATCGGGTCTTAAGGTCGTTGTAAATCGCCCCGGAACCCCAAAACTGTGGGCAATAGCTCATGAAAACGTCCAAAAAACGCGAAAACCATGACTTTCTGCTCATATCTCTCCAACATGTAAGGGTTCTTACGAGCCATGCAAATCCGCATGGAACCCAAAAACTATGCCTAATAACTCCATGAAAACGACCATAAAACACAAAAAATGACGAGTTTTTGGTCGTAACTCTCAAACATGTATCGGGTCTTAAGGTTGATGTAAAATGCCCTGGAAACCCAAAACCGTGGGCAATAGATCATGAAAACGGCCATAAAACGCGAAAACGACAAGTTTCTAGTTATAATTCACAAACATGTATCGGGTCTTAAGGTCGTTGTAAATCGCCCTGGAACCCCAAAACTGTGGTTAATAGCTCATGAAAAAGGCCATAAAACGCGAAAACGACGAGTTTGTGATCATATCTCTCAAACATTAAAGGTTCTTACGAGGCATAAAAATCCGCCTGGAACCCAAAAACTATGGGCAATAGCTCATGAAAATGACCATATAACAAGAAAACTATGAGTTTTTGGTCATAGTTATCAAACATGTATCAGGTCTTACATGCCTTGCAAATCCAACAGGAACCCAAAAACTGTGGGCAATAACTCATGAAAATGGCCATAAACACGAAAACGACGGGTTTTTGGTCATAACGCTCAAGCATGTATCGGGTCTTACAGGCCTTGAAAATCCAGGGGAATCCAAAATATTTGGGCAATAACTCAGGAAAATGGCCACAAACACAAAAACGACGAGTTTTGGTCATAAATCTCAAACATGTATCGGGTCTTAAGGTCGTTGTAAATTGCCCCGGAACCCCAAAACTGTGGGCAATAGCTCATGAAAACGTCCAAAAAACGCGAAAACCATGACTTTCTGCTCATATCTCTCCAACATGTAAGGGTTCTTACGAGCCATGCAAATCCGCATGGAACCCAAAAACTATGCCTAATAACTCCATGAAAACGACCATAAAACACAAAAAATGACGAGTTTTTGGTCATAACTCTCAAACATGTATCGGGTCTTAAGGTTGATGTAAAATGCCCTAGAAACCCAAAACCGTGGGCAATAGCTCATGAAAACGGCCATAAAACGCGAAAACGACAAGTTTCTGGTTATAATTCACAAAAATGTATCGGGTCTTAAGGTCGTTGTAAATCGCCCTGGAACCCCAAAACTGTGGGCAATAGCTCATGAAAAGGCCATAAAACGCGAAAACGACGAGTTTGTGATCATATCTCTCAAACATTAAAGGTTCTTACGAGGTAGGAAAATCCAGCTGGAACCCAAAACCTATGGGAATAACTCATGAAAATGACCACAAAACAAGAAAACGACGGGTTTTTGGTCATAACGCTCAAGCATGTATCGGGTCTTACAGGCCTTGCAAATCCAGCTGGAACCCAAAATCTATGGGTAATAACTCAGGAAAATGGCCACAAACACGAAAACGATGAGTTCTGGTCATAACTCTCAAACATGTATCGGGTCTTATAGTCGTTGTAAATCACCGTGGAACCCCAAAACTGTGGGCAATAGCTCATGAAAACGTCCATAAAACACGAAAACCATGACTTTCTGGTCATATCTCTCCAAAATGTAAGGGTTCTTACGAGCCATGCAAATCCGCATGGAACCCAAAAACTGTGGCTAATAACTCATGAAAACGACCATAAAACACAAAAAATGACGAGTTTTTGGTCATAACTCTCAAACATGCATTGGCTCATAACGTTGATGTAATCGCCCTAGAACCATAAAACTATGGGCAATAGCTCATGAAAACAGCCATAAAAAGCGAAAACAGCGAGTTTTGGGTCACATCTCTTCAACATGTATCAGGTCTGAAGGTTGTTGTAAATCGCCCTAGAACCCCAAAACTGTGGACTATAGCTCATGAAAACGGCCATAAAACACGAAAAATACGAGTTTTAGTCATATATCTCAAACATGTAACAGGTCTTATAGGCCTTTCAAATCCAACAGGAACCAAAAACTGTGGGCCATAACTCATGAAAATGGCCATAAACACGAAAACGACGAGTTTTTGGTCATAACTCTGAAACATGTATCACGTCTTAAGGTCATTGTAAATCGCCCTGGAACCCCAAAACTGTGGGCAATAGCTCATGAAAACGTCCATAAAATGCGAAAACGACCAGTTTTTGGTCATATCTCTCCAACATGTAATGGTTCTTACGTGCATGCAAATCCGCATGGAACCCAAAAACTATGGGTAATAACTCATGAAAGCAACCATAAGACACGAAAATGACGAGTTTTTGGTCATAACTCTCAAACATGTATCAGGTCATAACGTTGATGTAAATTGCCCTAGAACCATAAAACTATGGACAATAGCTCATGGAAACAACCATAAAACACGAAAACAACGAGTTTTGGATCATATCTCTCCAACATGTAATGGGTCTTATAGGCCTTGCAAATCCAGCTGAAACCCAAAAACGGTGGGCAATAACTCATGAAAATGGCCATAAACACGAAAACCATGAGCTTTTCGTCATAACTCTCAAACATGTATCGGGTCTTAAGGTCGTTGTAAATCGCCCTGGAACTCCAAAACTGTGGGCAAAAGCTGATGAGAACGGCCATAAAACGCGAAAATAACGAGTTTTTTTTCATGACTCTCAAACATGTATCAGGTCTTAAGGTTGATGTAAAATGCCCTGGAAACCCAAAACCGCGGGCAATAGCTCATGAAAACGGCCATAAACCGCGAAAACGACGAGTTTCTAGTCATAACTCAAAAACATGTATCGAGTCTTAAGGTCGTTGTAAATCACCCTGGAACCCCAAAACTATGGGCAATAGCTCATGAGAACGGCCATAAAACGCGAAAACGACGAGTTTGTGATCATATCTCTCAAATATTAAATGTTCTTACGAGGCATGAAAATCCGCCTGGAACCCCAAAACTATGGGCAATAACTCATGAAAATGACCATAAAATAAGAAAACGACGGGTTTTTGGTCATAACTCTCAAACATGTATCGGGTCTTACAGGCCTTGCAAATCCAGCTGGAACCCAAAATCTATGGGAAATAACTCAGGAAAATGGCCGCAAACACGAAAACGACGAGTTTTGGTCATAACTCTCAAACATCTATTGGGTCTTAAGGTCGTTGTAAATCGCCCTGGAACCCGAAAACTGTGGGCAATAGCTCATGAAAGCGACCATAAAACGCGAAAGCCAGGACTTTCTGGTCATATCTCTCCAACATGTAAGGGTTCTTACGAGCCATGCAAATCCGCATGGAATCCAAAAACCGTGGCTAATAACTCATGAAAACAACCATAAAACACAAAAAATGACGAGTTTTTGGTCATAACTCTCAAACATGTATTGGCTCATAACGTTGATGTAATCGCCCTAGAACCATAAAACTGTGGGCAATACCTCATGAAAACAGCCATAAAACGCGAAAACAGCGAGTTTTGGGTCACATCTCTTTAACATTTATCCGGTCTGAAGGTCGTTGTAAATTGCCCTGGAACCCCTAAACTATGGACTATAGCTCATGAAAACGGCCATAAAACACGAAAACTACGAGTTTTAGTCATATATCTCAAACATGTAACAGGTCTTATAGGCCTTTCAAATCCAACAGGAACCCAAAATCGTGGGCAATAACACGAAAACGACGAGTTTTTGGTCGTAACTCTCAAACATATATCGGGTCTTAAGGTCGTTGTAAATCACGCTAATACCCCCAAAACTGCGGGCAATAGCTCATGAAAATGTCCATAAAACGCGAAAACGACGAGTTTTTGGTCATAACTCAAAAATATGTATTAGGTCTTAAGTTCGTTGTAAATCGCCCTGGAACCCCAAAACTGTGGGCAATAGCTCATAAATACGGCCATAAACTCGAGAACGAAGAGTTTCTAGTCATATCTCTCAAACATTAAAGGTTCTTACGAGGCATGAAAATCCGCCTGGAACCGAAAAACTATGGGTAATAGCTCATGAAAACAGCCATAAAACAAGAAAACTATGAGTTTTTGGTCATAGTTCTCAAATATGTATCGGGTCTTACAGGCCGTGTAAATCCAACAGGAACCCAAAAACTATGGGCAATAACTCATAAAAATGGCCATAAACACGAAAATGACGAGTTTTTGGTCATAACTCTCAAACATGTATCGGGTCTTAAGGTCATTGTAAATCGCCCTGGAACCCCAAAACCGTGGGCGCTAGCTCATGAAAACGTCCATAAAACGCGCAAACGATCGGTTTCTGGTCATATCTCTCCAACATGTAATGGTTCTTACGAGCATGCAAATCCGTATGGAACCCAAAAAGTGTGGGTAATAACTCATGAAAGAAACCATAAAACACGAAAATGACGAGTTTTTTTGTCATAACTCTCAAACATGTATCGGGTCATAATAGTTGATGTAAATCGCCCTAGAACCATAAAACTATGGGCAATAGCTCATGAAAATAGCCATAAAACACGAAAAAACGAGTTTTGGGTCAAATCTCTCCAACATCCAATGGGTCTTATAGGCCTTGCAAATCCGACTGAAACCCAAAAAATATGGGCAATAACTCATAAAAATGGCCAGAAACACGAAAACGACGAGCTTTTGGTCATAAGTCAAACATGTATCGGGTCTTAAGGTCATTGTAAATCGGCCTGGAACTCCAAAACTGTGGGCAAAAGCTCATGAGAACGGCCATAAAATGTGAAAATGACGAGTTTTTGGTCATAACTCTCAAACATGTACCGGGTCTTAAGGTTGATGTAAAATGCCCTGGAAACCCAAAACCGCGGGCAATAGCTCATGAAAACGGCCATAAAACGCGAAAACGATGAGTTTCTGGTCATAACTCACAAACATGTATCGGGTCTTAAGGTCGTTGTAAATCGCCATGGCACCCCAAAACTGTGGGAAATAGCTCATGAAAAAGGCCATAAAACGCGGAAACAACGAGTTTGTGATCATATCTCTCAAACATTAAAGGTTCTTACGAGGCATGAAAATCCGCCTGGAACACAAAACCTATAGGCAATTACTCATGAAAATGACCATAAAACAAGAAAACGACGGGTTTTTGGTCATAACGCTCAAGCATGTATCGGGTCTTACAGGCCATGCAAATCCAGCTTGAACCTAAAATCTATGGGCAATAACTTAGGAAAATGGCCACAAATACGAAAACGATGAGTTCTGGTCATAACTCTCAAACATGTATCGGGTCTTAAGGTCGTTGTAAATCGCCCTGGAACCCCAAAACTGTGGGCAATAGCTCATCAAAATGTCCATAAACCACGAAAACCATAACTTTCTGGTCATATCTCTCCAAAATGTAAGGGTTCCTACGAGCCACGCAAATCCGCATGGAACCCAAAAACTGTGGCTAATAACTCATGAAAACGACCATAAAACACAAAAATGATGAGTTTTTGGTTATAACTCTCAAACATGTATTGGCCCATACCGTTGATGTAATCTCCCTAGAACCATGAAACTGTGCGCAATAGCACATGAAAACAGCTATAAAAAGCGAAAACAGCGAGTTTTGGGTCACATCTCTTCAACATGTATCAGGTCTGAAGGTCATTGTAAATCGCCCTAGAACCCCTAAACTGTGGACTATAGCTCATAAAAATGGCCATAAAACACGAAAACTACGAGTTTGAGTCGTATGTCTCAAACATGAGGTGTGATTCCATAGAACCCCAACTCTAAAAAGTTGTAAACGTCCCAAAGGGTAGAATTACCCCCGTGCGAGTTAGAGGAGGGTGCGCGAGGTTAGCGCGCCAACGTGCCCAAAAGAACTCGCACTAAACCACGTATGCAGAGATTCCACATCAGCGGACACATGCAAGTATCGTATCCAAGTTGGACACTTATATTTCCACGTCGCATATGTATAATACTTACGTACTGACGTGCTCCGGGGCCATAGAGATTTGGCAGATAGTACGTACGTGGTCAAATTGGTTGAATCCCGATCAACCCCCATGTCGAAGAGTTATCGGTCGATCAAAGCCATCGATATAGTTTGTCTCCTTATTTTCGTTCCTTTGGGGGTCTATTTAATCAAAAGTCCTCAAACATGTAATGGTTCTAATAGGCCTTTCAAATCCAACAGGAACCCAAAATCGTGGGCAATAACTCATGAAACTGGCCATAAACACGAAAACGACGAGTTTGTGGTAGTAACACTCAAACATGTATCGGGTCTTAAGGTCGTTGTAAATCGCCCTAAAAGCCCCAACACTACGACCAATAGCTCGTGAAAATGTCCATAAAACACGAAAACGACGAGCTTTTGGTCATAACTCAAAAACATGTATCAGGTCTTAAGTTCGTTGTAAATCGCCCTAGAACCCCAAAACTCTGGGCAATAGCTCATTAAAACGGCCATAAAACTCGAAAACGAAGAGTTTCTAGTCATATCTATCAAACATTTACGAGGCATGAAAATCCTCCTGGAACCCAAAATCTATGGGTAATAGCTCATGAAAACAGCCATAAAACAAGAAAACTATAAGTTTTTGGTCATAGTTCTCAAACATGTATCGGGTCTTATAGGCCTTGTAAATCCAACAGGAATCCAAAAACCATGGGCAATAACTCATGAAAATGGCCATAAACAGGAAAACGACGAGTTTTTGGGTAACATCGCAAAAATACTAAACTTGGATCATCAAACACTAATCATCAAGATTAGGGTTAACAAAAACTTTTCTAAATAAACTCATGAATGCATGTATATGTGTATGCATGGATTTTTAATTTCTTTAAAAACCACCTTGTTTATGTGATCCATTGCTTGTAAAATGTTTCTTAGGTGAAATGAACATCATCTAAAACATTTCCCACACTTTTCCTAAAGACAAGTAAATCAAAACAAATATATTAAGTGAATGGTCATTTTGACCAATTTAACTCCCATGCCTACTTTGGCTGTCTCAAACTTTGAAAACCTAACAGAAACTTTTCTGGATCTTTGCACCCCTTGAATGTACTCATAACAAAGTATCAAGGCCCACTTTGTGATCATCCAGAAACTTTCAAATGCATAGTTTAAATAACAATTCAAAATTGAATCTTCTTCATATGGGAAGATCCCACTTTTTCAAAAACCATTCAAACAAGCTCAACTTTCAAAACCCAAGCATCTGCAGACTCACCAGCACCAATCTAGCAAACCCACCAAAATTCATTTCAAAATTCAAAACATGATTTCATGCGGCCATTTCATCAAACAGGTTGCAGACACAAATCAAACAAAACAACAAACACTATAGTGTGTAGTGATTCTTGCCTAACTTGTTCCCTAGTTAGCTCACACACAACTCAGTAGATCATCTAGAAAGATTAGCCCAACACTAGCACCTCTGTGAGCTTGCCATTGCCATTAATGGTGAACAGCCGAGCACCTCAATGCCACCCCATAGTCGACAGTAGGCTAGAGGAAGAACTAGCCGTGACAACCTTGTCTGGGAGGCAGCCCACCGTCCACCGCCACTCACTGTCCCAGCCGTGAGTGTTGCCAAGCCCTGGACCACGCGCACAAGCCGCGCCCAGACCATGCCGAGCGTGCGCCAGAGCGCCACCCTCGACCAGCGTCCACAGACCGCGCGCCGCCCTCACCGCGCGCACACACGATCACCACCGACCCAGGAGACCGCTAGACATCCCCGTTTGCTGCCCCGTGCCATACAGCCACCGCCCGCCGTCGAAGACGCCGCCTCTGCTGCGCAGAGCACCGGCCGTTCCAGACCAAACCACACTGCCCCATGCCTCGCGACCATGTCGTTGAGCATCGCCAGGAGACACAGCACCGTCCCCTACCCTTGCCCATGCCATTAGCCGCCTGTAACATCGCCCCCGATGAGCTCACCGTGCGCCCCGACGGTCCCCTCGCTCGACTATAAATAGAGGCCACCCCTGCACGACTTCTTCACACCATCTCACTCCCCTCTCCTCACTAATCGTGCCACACCGTTCTCAGAGCAAGGCGAGCACCACCTCGCCGGAATTTCACCGGAGCCCGCCGCCTCTGGAGAAGAAAGGAGCCAGCGATTGGAGCCACCCCAGGAGAAGCCACCGGTACCAGGAGGTTTGCCGTCGTCGACTTTGTCGTTCGCCCGCCTCGCCAACCCTCGCACGTACCCCGGTGAGCCCCTAGCACCCCTCACGGGCCGCGCTAGGTTTCGTTCTCGCCGGAGTTGTCTCGCGTCGATGATGACCCCAGCCGTTGGATTAGAACTAGATCGAACGATCCACGTTGCCCCAAACCGCTTCGCCCAGCCCCGTGTCACTGACGAGTGGGGACACCCACTTAATCAGCCCGCGGGAGCACTGCGCTTAGCAGGCCGGCCCATTAGAATTTCCCGCGCAGCCCAGCAATTCAAATTAAACCTTTTCTTTTTAAATTCAAACACACTTCTGTACCCAACTTCAAAAATCAACCCAGATCGATTCAGTGCACCAAATTGGATGAAACCAATTTTGTTGGAAAGGTCTGTGAATGCTTAATCCAAGCCCGTTGGATTCAAGTCATTTGGATCTGTATATCACCCATAGTAAAAATAACAAGGCAGAAGCTTTTCTGCATTCAAACATTTTTCAAATTTAAACCATAAAAGCTTTTGAGTTGTTTCCAACTCTCAAAAATCACATTTAACCATACCTTTCAGAATATATAAAAATATATAGGTTTACTTGCAGAAATAATGTTCAAGTAATAAAAGAATGCTACATAAGCATTTCTAGCCACTATAATGAATTAAAATAAAAGGGTAAAACCTTATTAAATTGTGACACCACTTTAAATCACATTCCCATGGACTACAATATGTGGTGATGACATGTGTCAACATGATCCCATGTTTAGTTTGGAGAATATTAAATCTTAAGTAATTTTTCAATGAGTAGAAATTACTTTTCTAAAAATAAAAAGATTTAAACCAAGCCTTAACCTTGTAATGTTAGAGATGATGCTAGATCATCTATAGGACCCTTGTGTGTGATGATTGCAAGTAGTTAAGTATTGTTTGGTGATTGTGTACCTCGTATTTATTCATAGACGCTAGTACCGACCAAGGATACGAGGAGGAAGGAGGATACTACGAAGAAGAAGCCGAGGAGAACTTCAACCACTGCTCTGCACAAGGCAAGCAAACACTTGCAAGATATTATACCTATGCAAGCTTATATTGACACTGATGCAAGCCTAATACCACTAGTGAATGTGCAAGCTAACCCTTGCCAGATACCCTACTGATGCCACAAACCCATACTTGCGATATGACTACTATATGCTTTAAGCATATGTGATCATACCCACTTGATAAACCAATCCTAGTTTTATGTGCAAGCTTCTTACTTTATTTCTTTATCAAAGCTTACTTAGAGTTTACTTAAGTGACTGGTAGATACTAGAAAGATATGCTGAAGGTTGCATAAAGAGCATAAAATTTGGCCTAAGTTAGAAACCTTGCCATCAGCCTAAGATATAAGGTTGGACTTAGTTGAAACTCCACTAGTTACCACCCCTCATTAGTACTACCCCCACCTGTAGATGCTAGTGCTAAGCATAAAACTTGATCAACTTTTAGATGGGAATACTTGGTGGAAAAATGGTTATGAAAACCTTGGAATGATGGATCATTCTATTGAAATGTTTTGGACATGTGTTTCCAAACACTTGATGATTTTGGTGATGAAAATGTTGAGGCATGAGCCTTAGCCCTTTATAAAACTGATGGTTGTCTGGATGTGATACCATTCCAATTTTAGCGTACAACCACAATACCCGAATATTGGGTAGGGCTTGACTGGAAACTTATATTCCTTAGTATTAGTTCCCTCACGGCCAATGTCTGAGCTGAGGCTACCTTGTGAAGATTGTCCACCTGTGCAGTACCCAAGATGACAGTGGTCATGGTTGGGAGGCCAAACTCACAGGAGAGGTGCTTATACTAGGGCGTGTAATTGAAAGGTTAGGATTGATTATCCGCATACTGAGTATGGTGAATTCAGGATTGTTCCTAACGGATGTATCGAATGTTGTGGTGAAAGTGTACAATCTCTGCAGAGTGTCAAACTATTCGAATAGCCGCGTCCGTGGTTATGGACAGTTGGAGTGGCCATACTGTTCCCCCGTCAGACTTTTCAAAATGACTTGTGAAATGAATTGAGACTTTGACTTGACCACAACAGAGTTGTGACATGAGTTACAAGTTCCCACTTAGGAGTTATAAAATTGTGACTAACTTTGGAACTTAGTAGAGATAAACCTGGCTTTTTGCAAAACAACCCTAGAGCCTAGTGTCCTATTATCCAAAAACCCTTTACCTGTTAGTATAAATTTGCGAGTACTTAAAGAGTACTCATGGCTTTGTCCCTGGCTATTCCCATGGCCAGACTATGAAGAGGAGTACCTCGAAGATGGACCCCAGGAAGGTTACGACAACTAGGATCATCTCCCATCGTCAGCATTGCCTATGACCCCGAAGATGGAGCTTCGCCTATGCTACCGTTATTATTACGTATTCCGCTGCTTGATGTTGTATTAAGAACTGGATCATGAGATCCCTATTTGTGTAAGAACTTATGTATCGTTTGTAATGGATGAAGTACTATGGTATCCAATTCTGTTATGTCTCGCAAAAATGGTAATCCTGGGATTGCGATGTATGGCATAACAGGCATCTAGGATTGAAAAATCTGGGTGTTGACAAGTTGGTATCAGAGCCATCCTGACCATAGGAGACCCTAGTTAGATTGGACGTTGACCCAAAAACTTAGTTTCAAAACCAAAGAATAAAAATATTTACGAAAACTTATTCTCATTCTTACCTCTTTAATTCTTTAATAAAACTTCATGTTTCTCAAAAACTCTTGCAAAAAAAGATAAAATTTTGACACACTTGATCACTTTGATAATCTACTCATCCTCTATTTTTATAGATGGACGTGAAGTACAGCAAGTTTTACCAACTTGGGAATGGAGGAGACCTTATCTTTGAGAGGGATCTGGATCAGCTTTCGGAACTTCTGGAGCGTCCGCATCCCGAGTTCTTCGGAGCTCAGCTCAATGATCAAGGAGGAGAAGATCTGCAGTGGCTAATTGTTGCAAGTCTCCGAGGAAAGATTGAACCTCCCACTGCGGAGGGAATTCAGTTTACCTTGAGGGAAAACAACCTGCTCGATGGACTTGCCAGAGCAATGCAGGAAGCTCTTTCCCGTCCGTGTGGGCAGAGCATCAATCAGATCAAGGGTACTCGCTTTGAGTTTTGCCCAAGACGTGATGCAAATGGACAACCACTGGAAGCCCCATACCACCCCGAGCTGAAGACTCAATTAGACCACCTTAGCTTCATGATGTATGATCGTCAGCAGGAATTGGACAACTACCGTGACTATTGCAACCACAAGTCTGCCATCATCAAGACGAAGGATCAGACCATCGCCATGATAGCAAAGGATCGCAAGTCTTGCCGCCGTCAGCTCGACAAGAAGGAGCGCATTATTGCCCGTCTTCGCCATCGCATCTCATCTCTGGAAGAGACCATCCACGAGAGAGACATGCAGTTAGAGGAAAGGGAGAATGCCGGAGAGGATCTTCGTGGAGACCCTTACTCCTATCTCAGCGATGACGATGATTTTCTGGAGGATCAGGCCATGGACTTCTTCACTGATGAGGATGATTTCGCCTTCATCGATGATGCTAAAGATGATGAAGCCACAGACTCCGAGGAGTAGTAGCACTGAGCACTAGCGTAGTGAGTAGTAGTCGGTCCCACTGTATCGTAGTTTCTAGAATGGTTCTTAAAACCATCTGTTTTTCCTTGTTGTGGTGTGTGTTGTACTGTGTGCTATGAATGAATGAAAAAGAAAGTTGCTAGAAAAATCTGAGTCAAATACTTAAAACTTTTCAAAAACCCAAAACCTTAGAAATTTCCCTCTTTTCTCATGATCTATATCAATCTTCAGATGCCACGTGGAGGAAGTGGTTCAGCCCCGGACCTGATGTTGCAGATCCTGCAAATGTTGACTTCGGACCGCGAAGCTGAAAGAGCGGAACGTCAAGCCAACCTAGCCACTCTACAACAGATAGCCCAGCTAGCCCATAACAACCAAGGCCATGGAAATCAGGACAACCACGGATCTAAGCTCAAGAATTTCCAGAATACCAACCCACCCGTTTTCACCAAGTCAGAAGAACCCCTAGACGCCGATGATTGGCTGCAAACCATGGAAAACAACTTAGAAGTAGCAGGAGTCGAAGCCAACGATAAAGTCCTGTTCACCACCCATTATCTAGCCGGAGATGCCAGGGCATGGTGGAACAGTGTTCGTGCAATGACCGGAGGCCAGATGATGACCTGGGAGGAATTCAAGGTCAAGTTTAGCAGAACCCATGTGCCACCAGGTTTGATCAAGAGAATGAGAGACGAGTTCAGAGAGTTGAAGCAAGGAAGGATGACGGTAGTGGAATACCGTGACAAATTTTTGTCATTAGCTAGGTATGCCCCGGACGAGATAGACACTGAAGCCAAGAAGAAAGAAAGATTCCTGAATGGTCTGCATGACGAGATGCAGACAGTGTTAGTCAATATCCCCTTTGTTGATATTGAAGCCCTTGTCGACTCTGCTATCCAGATGGAAGGAAAGATCAACCCGGCCAATGAGAACCGCAAGCGTCGCATGATGCATCAACCAGGAACCCATCAGACCCCAAAGTATCGCCCCAACCCATCTCCAGGATTTGCCCCAAGAACCAACAGACCACCTATGACCCGTCCGACCTATCCCAACCGTGGAAACCCTAGACCCGGAGGAAATCACAACAACCCCGGCAACTCTAGCAATTTCACCCGTGCCCCACCCAAGTTCAACACCAACAATGCTACCGCCAACCCCAACACTGCCCCGAGGACTGGAAGCAATGCTTTGCCTGTCGCAGCCAAGGACAAGTCACAAGTGACCTGTTATGACTGTGGAAATAAAGGCCACTATTCCAACGAGTGCCCCAACAAGAAGAATGCTACAGCCCCCAACGCCAATGTACCAGCTCAGCAGCAGCGTCGTGTCCAGCCAGGGAGAAGATTTGCCCCAGGGAATTCACTCAACCGCAATGGCCGTCTTTTTCTCATGCATGCTGAAGAAGCTCAGGAAGCGCCAGACGTCGTGCTGGGTATGTTTTCTGTTAATTCAGTACTTGCAAGAGTGTTGTTTGATTCTGGTGCATCGCATTCATTTGTCACCGAAGAATTTGCCTGCACTAGTAAAATTCAACCAAGAAAATTGAAGCATGTGATGATTGTACAAATTCCCGTATCAACCACCAAGGCTAGGCAAATTTGCAAGGCCGTCCCTATCCGAATCCATGGCATAGATTTTTATGCTAACCTAATAGTACTCAGAACTAAAGGTTTGGAAGTAGTACTAGGAATGGATTGGATGTCCAAACATAAAGGATTGATTGACTGTGCTAAGAAAGCCATCACCATGACCAGTACCGCCGGAATATCAGTCGAGCATATATCTGAAACCTTACCTCGCCAATTCAAGTGTAACAAGAGTATAGCCCAACCTACCATTGACCAAGTCTGGATAGTCTGCGAATACCCAGATGTATTTCCAGATGTTTTGCCCGGTATGCCGCCAGATCGGGATATCGAGTTTATCATCGAACTAATCCCCGGAACAGGACCCATAGCCCAGATACCCTATAGTATGAACCCGTCAGAACTAGAATAACTGAAGAAGCAACTGGATTCCATGTTGGAAATCGGATTGATTCAACCAACTGCGTCCCCATGGAGATCACCTGTCTTGTTTGTGGACAAGAAGGATGGAGGTAACCATTTTTGTACGGATTATCGGAAGTTGAATGATGTCACCATCAAGAACAAGTACCCCTTGCCTAAGATAGAAGATTTATTTGATCAGTTGACCGGTGCCCAAGTGTTTTCTAAGATTGATCTTAGGACTGGCTATCATCAACTCAAAATTCGTGCAGAGGATATTCCAAAGACTGCCTTTACCACCAGATATGGATTGTATGAGTATACAGTCATGTCTTTTGGATTAACCAATGCCCCCGCTTATTTCATGAACCTCATGAATAAGATTTTTATGGACTTCCTGGATAAGTTTGTCGTTGTTTTCATCGATGACATTCTGATTTATTCCAAATCAGAAGAAGAACATGAGCTACACCTAAGGACCATTCTTGGAACCCTTAGAGAGCATCAGCTGTATGCAAAATTTAGCAAATGTGAATTCTGGTTACATGAAGTAGGATTCCTCGGTCACATCGTATCAGCCAGAGGAATTGCCGTTGACCCTGCCAAAGTGAAAGATGTAGAAGATTGGCAAGCCCCAACCACTGAAACCAAAGTTCGTGATTTTCTCGGATTGGCGGGATATTACCGCAAATTTGTAGAAGGATTCTCTAGTATCGCCCGACCCATGACCCAATTGCTGAAGAAGGACAAGAAGTTTGAATGGACCGACATGTGAAGCGAGTTTTCAAGAACTCAAAAGGAGATTGATTTCAGCCCCAATCTTGATCATGCCGGATATCACGAAGCCCTTCGATGTGTATTGTGACGCATCCAAGATTGGTCTCGGATGTGTGCTAATGTAAGAAGGCAAAGTTATATCTTATCTATCGCGACAATTGAAGCAACATGAACAAAATTACCCAACCCATGACCTCGAACTCGCAGCCGTAGTTCTAGCCCTGAAGACATGGAGACATTACCTGATGGGAAACCGTTGTGAGATTTATTCGGATCACAAGAGCCTAAAGTACATATTCACTCAGAAGGAGCTGAATATGAGACAGAGAAGATGGATTGAGCTAATCAAGGATTACGACCTGGACATTCACTATCACCCTGGTAAAGCCAATGTGGTAGCCGATGCCCTTAGCAGATTGCCGTGCCGCTTGAACTCCATGATTTTGAAGGAGCAGCCAAGTTTGCACAAAGAGATGGAAGATATTCGAATAGAATTAGTAAGTGAAGGATTTTTGGCTAGCATAGAACTTCAGCCCACTTTGATCAGTCAGATTAAGGAGGCGTAGAAAGGAAATGCCAGTATCGACGGAATCAAGCGTCGTATCGGTACAGGCAAAGTACCCGGATTCACCGAGGACGAAGAAGGAGTTTTGTGGTACAAAGGACGCCTTTGTGTACCATCAGATTCTGAGTTAAAAGAAGTTATCTTGAAGGAGGCTCATGATACTCTTTATTCTATCCATCCCGGAGAAACTAAGATGTATCAAGATTTGAAAGAGCAATTTTGGTGGCATAAGATGAAGAGAGAAATTGGAAGCTATATCGCCAAGTGTGATATATGTCAGCGAGTC
This sequence comes from Avena sativa, assembly GCA_916181665.1. Classification (NCBI taxonomy): domain Eukaryota; kingdom Viridiplantae; phylum Streptophyta; class Magnoliopsida; order Poales; family Poaceae; genus Avena; species Avena sativa. The sequence continues at coordinate 374,273,322 of OV702293.1, read as the reverse complement.
AAGGCCGGACATCAAAGACCCGCTGGATTGTTGCAACCTTTGCAAATTCCGGAATGGAAATGGGATTCTGTAGGAATGGACTTTATCACTGGACTACCTACTTCTAGTAGGGGAAATGACTCTATTTGGGTCATAGTGGACAAATTGTCCAAAGTCGCCCATTCTTGCCCGTCAAAACCACCTATCAGAGTTCGAAGCTAGCGGAGTTGTACATCGCTAGAATCGTTAGTTTGCATGGAGTACCCAAGAACATAGTATCGGATCGAGGAACTCAGTTTACCTCGAGATTCTGGAAGAAAGTCCAAGAAGGTTTAGGAACCCGCCTAGATTTCAGTACCGCGTATCACCCTCAGACCGATGGACAAACGGAGCGAGTAAATCAAATACTCGAAGATATGCTGAGAGCATGTGTGTTAGAATATGGATCCAAATGGGAAGACTGTCTGCCGTTTGCATAATTTTCATACAACAACAGTTATCAAGCCAGTTTGCAAATGGCCCCATTTGAATTCATGTACGGAAGAAAGTGCCGCACCCCTTTGAACTGGTCGGAAGTAGGAGAGAGTCAGATCTTCGGACCCGACATCCTACGAGAGGCAGAAGAGAAGGTTCACAAGATTCGTGAGCACCTCAAGACAGCCCAATCCCGACAGAAGAGTTACGCCGACAAGAGACGTCGAGACCTCGCCTTCAACATAGGAGATTTTGTTTATCTGAAAGTGTCGCCATTGAAGGGAATGCAGCGTTTCCAACTCAAAGGAAAGTTAGCTCCCAGATATATCGGACCTTTCAAAAATTTGAACCGTCGAGGAGAAGTATCTTATTAACTGGAACTACCTGAAGAGATGTCAGCTGTGCACAATGTGTTCCATATCTCGTTACTTCGCAAGTGTCTCGAAGTCCCCGAGAAGACCGAAGTGTTCAAGAATATTGATCACTGGACCATAGAGATCAACGATGACCTGACCTATCCCGAAGTAGCCATCCGCATTTTGGAAGAAGCTTTTCGAACTACCCGAACCCGAAGCATCAAGTTTCTCAAGATTCAGTGGAGCAACCACATAGAAGAGGAAGCTACCTGGGAGCGCGAAGATCACATCAGGACGGAGTTTCCCGATCTCCTCAAATCCTAGGTAATCTTGTCGTCCTTTTTCAAATCTCGGGATGAGATTTTGTTTAAGGGGGGAAGGTTTGTAACATCCCAAAAATACTAAACTTGGATCATCAAACATTAATCATCAAGATCAGGGTTAACAAAAACTTTTCTAAATAAACTCATGAATGCATGTATGTGTATGCATGGATTTTTAATTTATTTAAAAACCACCTTGTTTGTGTGATCCATTGCTTGTAAAATGTTTCTTAGGTGAAATGAACATCATCTAAAACATTTCCCACACTTTTCCTAAAGACAAGTAAATCAAAACAAATATATTAAGTGAATGGTCATTTTGACCAATTTAACTCCCATGCCTACTTTGGCTGTCTCAAACTTTGAAAACCTAACAGAAAACTTTTCTGGATCTTTGCACCCCTTGAATGTACTCATAAAAAAGTATCAAGGACCACTTTGTGATCATCCAGAAACTTTCAAATGCATAGTTTAAATGACAATTCAAAATTGAATCTTCTTCATATGGGAAGATCCCACTTTTTCAAAAACCATTCAAACAAGCTCAACTTTCAAAACCCAAGCATCTGCAGACTCACCAGCACCAACTTAGAAAACCCACCAAAATTCATTTCAAAATTCAAAACTTGATTTCATGCGGCCATTTCATCAAACAGGTTGCAGACACAAATCAAACAAAACAACAAACACTATAGTGTGTAGTGATTCTTGCCTAACTTGTTCCCTAGTTAGCTCACACACAACTCAGTAGATCATCTAGAAAGATTAGCCCAACACTAGCACCCCTGTGAGCTTGCCATTGCCATTAATGGTGAACAGCCGAGCACCTCAATGCCACCCCATAGTCGACAGTAGGCTAGAGGAAGAACTAGCCGTGACAACCTTGTTTGGGAGGCAGCCCACCGTCCACCGCCACTCACTGTCCCAGCCGCGAGCGTTGCCAAGCCCTGGACCACGCGTACAAGCCGCGCCCAGACCATGCCGAGCGTGCGCCAGAGCGCCACCCTCGACCAGCGTCCACAGACCGCGCGCCGCCCTCACCATGCGCACACACGATCACCACCGACCCAAGAGACCGCCAGACATCCCCGTTTGCTGCCCCGTGCCATACAGCCACCGCCCGCCGTCGAAGACGCCGCCTCTGCCGCGCAGAGCACCGGCCGTTCCAGACCAAACCACACCACCCCATGCCTCGCGACCATGTCGTTGAGCATCGCCAGGAGACACAGCACCGTCCCCTACCCTTGCCCATGCCATTAGCCGCCTGTAACGTCGCCCCCGACGAGCTCACCGTGTGCCCCGACGGTCCCCTCGCTCGACTATAAATAGAGGCCACCCCCGCACGATATCTTCACACCATCTCACTCCCCTCTCCTCACTGATCGTGCCACACCGTTCTCAGAGCAAGGCGAGCACCACCTCGCCGGAATTTCACTGGAGCCCGCCACCTCTGGAGAAGAAAGGAGCCAGCGATTGGAGCCGCCCCAGGAGAAGCCACCGGTACCAGGAGGTTCGCCGTCGTCGACTTCGTCGTTCGCCCGCCTCGCCGACCCTCGCCCGTACCCCGGTGAGCCCCCAGCACCCCTCACTGGCCGCGCTAGGTTTCGTTCTCGCCAGAGTTGTCTCGCGTCGACGATGACCCCCAGCCGTTGGATTAGAACTAGATCGAACGATCCACGTTGCCCCATACCGCTTCGCCCAGCCCCGTGTCACTGACGAGTGGGGACACCCACTTAAGCAGCCCGCGGGAGCACTGCGCTTAGCAGGCCGGCCCATTAGAATTTCCTGCGCAGCCCAGCAATTCAAATTAAACCTTTTCTTTTTAAATTCAAACACGCTTCTGTACCCAACTTCAAAAAGCAACCCAGATCGATTCAGTGCACCAAATTGGATGAAACCAATTTTGTTGGAAAGGTCTATGAATGCTTAATCCAAGCCCGTTGGATTCAAGTCATTTGGATCTGTAGATCACCCATAGTAAAAATAACAAGGCAGAAACTTTTCTGCATTCAAACATTTTTCAAATTTAAACCATAAAAGCTTTTGAGTTGTTTCCAACTCTCAAAAATCACATTTAACCATACCTTTCAGAATATATAAAAATATATAGGTTTACTTGCAGAAATAATGTTCAAGTAATAAAAGAATGCTACATAAGCATTTGTAGCCACTATAATGAATTAAAATAAAAGGGTAAAACCTTATTAAATTGTGACACCACTTTAAATCACATTCCCATGGACTACAATATGTGTTAATGACATGTGTCGACATGATCCCATGTTTATTTTGGAGAATATTAAATCTTAAGTAATTTTTCAATGAGTAGAAATTACTTTTCTAAAAATAAAAAGATTTAAACCAAGCCTTAACCTTGTAATGTTAGAGATGATGCTAGATCATCTATAGGACCCTTGTGTGTGATGATTGCAAGTAGTTACGTATTGTTTGGTGATTGTGTACCTCGTATTTATTCATAGACGCTAGTACCGACCAAGGATACGAGGAGGAAGGAGGATACTACGAAGAAGAAGTCGAGGAGAACTTCAACCACTGCTCTGCACAAGGCAAGCTAACACTTGCCAGATATTATACCTATGCAAGCTTATATTGACACTGATGCAAGCCTAATACCACTAGTGAATGTGCAAGCTAACCCTTGCCAGATACCCTACTGATGCCACAAACCCATACTTGCGATATGACTACTATATGCTTTAAGCATATGTGATCATACCCACTTGATAAACCAATCCTAGTTTTATGTGCAAGCTTCTTACTTTATTTCTTTATCAAAGCTTACTTAGAGTTTACTTAAGTGACTGGTATATACTAGAAAGATATGCTGAAGGTTGCATAAAGAGCATAAAATTTGGCCTAAGTTAGAAACCTTGCCATCAGCCTAAGATATAAGGTTGGACTTAGTTGAAACTCCACTAGTTACCACCCCTCATTAGTACTACCCCCACCTGTAGATGCTAGTGCTAAGCATAAAACTTGATCAACTTTTAGATGGGAATACTTGGTGGAAAAATGGTTATGAAAACCTTGGAATGATGGATCATTCTATTGAAATGTTTTGGACATGTGTTTCCAAACACTTGATGATTTTGGTGCTGAAAATGTTGAGGCATGAGCCTTAGCCCTTTATAAAACTGATGGTTGTCTGGATGCGCTACCATTCCAATTTTAGCGTACAACCACAATACCCGAATATTGGGTAGGGCTTGACTGGAAACTTATATTCCTTAGTATTAGTTCCCTCACAGCCAAGGTCTGAGCTGAGGCTACCTTGTGAAGATTGTCCACCTGTGCAGTACCCAAGATGACAGTGGTCATGGTTGGGAGGCCAAACTCACAGGAGAGGTGCTTATACTAGGGCGTGTAATTGAAAGGTTAGGATTGATTATCCGCATACTGAGTATGGTGAATTCAGGATTGTTCCTGACGGATGTATCGAATGTTTTGGTGAAAGTGTATAATCTCTGAGGAGTGTCAAACTATTCGAATAGCCGCGTTCGCGGTTATGGACAGTTGGAGTGGCCATACTGTTCCCCCGTCAGACTTTTCAAAATGACTTGTGAAATGAATTGAGACTTTGACTTGACCACAACAGAGTTGTGACATGAGTTACAAGTTCCCACTTAGGAGTTATAAAATTGTGACTAACTTTGGAACTTAGTAGAGATAAACCTGGCTTTTTGCAAAACAACCCTAGAGCCTAGTGTCCTATTATCCAAAAACCCCTTACCTGTTAGTATTAGTTTGCGAGTACTTAAAGAGTACTCATGGCTTTGTCCCTGGCTATTCCCATGGCCAGACTATGAAGAGGAGTACCTCGAAGATGGACCCCAGGAAGGTTACGACAACTAGGATCATCTCCCATCGTCAGCATTGCCTGTGACCCCGAAGATGGAGCTTCGCCTACGCTACTGTTATTATTACGTATTCCGCTGCTTGATGTTGTATTAAGAACTGGATCATGAGATCCCTATTTGTGTAAGAACTTATGTATTGTTTGTAATGGATGAAGTACTATGGTATCCAATTCTGTTATGTCTCGCAAAAATGGTAATCCTGGGATTGGATGTATGGCATAACAGGCATCTAGGATTGAAAAATCCGGGTGTTGACATTTTGGTCATAACTCTCAAACATGTATCGGGTCTTAAGGTCATTGTAAATCGCCCTGAAACCCCAAAACTGTGAGAAATAGCTCATGAAAACGTCCATAAAACGCGAAAACGACCAGATTCTGGTCATATCTCTCCAACATGTAATGGTACTTACGAGCATGCAAATCCGCATGGAACCCAAAAACTGTGGGTAATAACTCATAAAAGCAACCATAAAACACGAAAATGACAAGTTTTTGGTCATAACTCTCAAACATCTTTCGGGTCATAACATTGATGTAAATCGCCCTAGAACCACAAAATTGAGGGCAATAGCTCATGAAAAAGCCATAAAGCACGAAAACAACGAGTTTTGGATCATATCTCTCCAACATGTAATGGGTATTATTGGCCTTGCAAATCTAACTGACACCCAAAAACCGTGGGCAATAACTCATGAAAATGGCCATAAACACGAAAACGACGAGCTTTTGGTCATAACTCTCAAACATGTATCATGTCTTAAGGTCATTGTAAATCGCCCTGGAATTCCAAAACTGTGGGCAAAAGCTCATGAAACGGCCATAAAACGCGAAAATGACGAGTTTTTTGTCGTAACTCTCAAACATGTATCGGGTCTTAAGGTCATAGTAAAATGCCCTGGAAAACCAGAACCGCAGGCAATACATCATGAAAACGGCCATAAAACGCGAAAACGACGAGTTTAAGGTCGTTGTAAATCGCCCTGGAACCCCAAAACTGTGGGCAATAGCTCATGAAAACGGCCATAAAACGCGAAAACGACGAGTTTGGGATCATATATCTCAAACATTAAAGGTTCCTACGAGGCATGAAAATCCGCCTGGAACCCAAAAACTATGGGCAATAACTTATGGAAATGACCATAAAATGCGAAAATAGCGAGTTTTGGGTCATATCTCTCCAACATGTATCACGTCTTAAGGTCGTTGTAAATCGCCCTAGAACCCCTAAACCGTTGGAGCTCATGAAAACAGCCATAAAACTACGAGTTTTAGTCATATATCTCAAACATGTAACGGGTCTTACAAGCCTTATAAATCTAACAGGAACCCAAAAACTTTGGGCAATAGCTTATGAAAACAGCCATAAAACGCGAAAACATCGAGTTTTTGGTCATAACTCTCAAACATGTATCAGGTCTTAAGGTCGTTGTAAATCCCCTTGAACCCCAAAACTGTGGGCAATAGATCATGAAAACATCCATAAAACGCGAAAACGACCAGTTTCTAGTCATATCTCTTCAACATGTAAGGGTTCTTACGAGCATCCAAATCGGCATGGAACGCAAAAACTATGGGTAATAACTCATGAAAGCAACCATAAAACACGAAAATGACAAGTTTTTGGTCATAACTCTCAAACATGTATCAGGTCATAACGTTGATGTAAATCGCCATAGAACCATAAAACCGTGGGCAATAGCTCATGAAAACAGCCATAAAACACGAAAACAACGAGTTTTGGGTCATATCTCTCCAACATGTAATGGGTCTTATAGGCCTTGATATCCAACTGAAACCCAAAAACTGTGGGCAATAACTCATGAAAATGTCCATAAAACACGAAAACGACGAGTTTTTGGTCATAACTCAAAAACATGTATCAGGTCTTAAGTTCGTTGTAAATCGCCCTAGAACCCCAAAACTATGGGCAATAGCTCATGAAAACGGCCATAAAACTCAAAAACGAAGAGTTTCTAGTCATATCTATAAAACATTAAAGGTTCTTACGAGGCATGAAAATCTGCCTGGAACCCAAAAACTATGGGTAATAGCTCATGAAAACAGCCATAAAACAAGAAAACTATAAGTTTTGGTCATAGTTCTCAAACATGTATCGGGTCTTACAGGCCTTGTAAATCCAACAAGAACCCAAAAACCGTGGGCAATAACTCATGAAAATGGCCATAAACACGAAAACGACGAGTTTTTGGTCATAACTCTCAAACATGTATCGGGTCTTAAGGTCATTGTAAATCGCCCTGAAACCCCCAAACTGTGAGAAATAGCTCATGAAAACGTCCATAAAACGCGAAAACGACCAGATTCTGGTCATATCTCTCCAACATGTAATGGTTCTTACGAGCATGCAAATCCGCATGGAACCCAAAAACTATGGGTAATAACTCATAAAAGCAACCATAAAACACGAAAATGACAAGTTTTTGGTCATAACTCTCAAACATCTATCGGGTCATAACATTGATGTAAATCGCCCTAGAACGACAAAATTGAGGGCAATAGCTCATGAAAAATCCATAAAGCACGAAAACGAGTTTTGGATCATATCTCTCCAACATGTAATGGGTATTATTGGCCTTGCAAATCTAACTGACACCCAAAAACTATGGGCAATAACTCATGAAAATGGACATAAACATGAAAACGACGAGCTTTTGGTCATAACTCTCAAACATGTATCATGTCTTAAGGTCGTTGTAAATCGCCCTGGAACTCCAAAACTGTGGGCAAAAGCTCATGAAACGGCCATAAAACGCGAAAATGACGATTTTTTTTGTCGTAACTCTCAAACATGTATCGGGTCTTAAGGTCATAGTAAAATGCCCTAGAAACCCAGAACCGCGGGCAATAGCTCATGAAAACGGCCATAAAACGCGAAAACGACGAGTTTCTGGTCATAACTCACAAACATGTATCGGGTCTTAAGGTCATTGTAAATCGCCCAGCAACCCCAAAACTGTGGGCAATAGCTCATGAAAACGGCCATAAAACGCGAAAACGACGAGTTTGGGATCATATATCTCAAATATTAAAGGTTCCTACGAGGCAAGAAAATCCGCCTGGAACCCAAAAACTATGGGCAATAACTTATGGAAATGACCATAAAATGCGAAAATAGCGAGTTTTGGGTCATATCTCTCCAACATGTATCAGGTCTTAAGGTCGTTGTAAATCGCCCTAGAACCCCTAAACCGTTGGAGCTCATGAAAACAGCTATAAAACTACGAGTTTTAGTCATATATCTCAAACATGTAACGGGTCTGACAGGCCTTATAAATCCAACGGGAACCCAAAAACTTTGGGCAATAGCTTATGAAAACAGATATAAAACGGGAAAACATCGAGTTTTTGGTCATAACTCTCAAACATGTATCAGGTCTTAAGGTCGTTGTAAATCCCCTTAAACCCCAAAACTGTGGGCAATAGATCATGAAAACGTCCATAAAACGCGAAAACGACCAGTTTCTAGTCATATCTCTTCAACATGTAAGGGTTCTTACGAGCATCCAAATCGGCATGGAACCCAAAAACTATGGGTAATAACTCATGAAAGCAACCATAAAACACGAAAATGACGAGTTTTTGGTCATAACTCTCAAACATGTATCAGGTCATAACGTTGATGTAAATCGCCCTAGAACCATAAAACCGTGGGCAATAGCTCATGAAAACAGCCATAAAACATGAAAACAACGAGTATTGGGTCATATCTCTCCAACATGTAATGGGTCTTATAGGCCTTGCAAATCCAACTGAAACCCAAAAAACTATGGGCAATAACTCATGAAAATGGCCATAAACACGAAAACGACGAGCTTTTGGTCATAACTCTCAAACATGCATCGGGCCTTAAGGTTGTTATAAATCGCCCTGGAACTCCAAAACTGTGGGCAAAAGCTCATGAGAAAGGCCATAAAGCGCAAAAATGAGGAGTTTTTTGGTCATAACTCTCAAACATGTATCGGGTCTTAAGGTTGATGTAAAATGCCCTGGAAACCCAAAACCGCGGGCAATAGCTCATGAAAACAGCCATAAAACACGAAAACGATGAGTTTCTAGTCATAACTCAAAAACATGTATCGAGTCTTAAGGTCGTTGTAAATCGCCCTGGAACCCCAAAACTATGAGCAATAGCTCATGAGAACGGCCATAAAACACGAAAACGACGAGTTTGTGATCATATCTCTCAAATATTAAAGGTTCTTACGAGGCATGAAAATCCGCCTGGAACCCCAAAACTATAGGCAATAACTCATGAAAATGACCATAAAATAAGAAAACGACAGGTTTTTGGTCATAACTCTCAAACATGTATCGGGTCTTACAGGCCTTGCAAATCCAGCTGGAACCCAAAATCTATGGGCAATAACTCAGGAAAATGGCCGCAAACACGAAAACGACGAGTTTTGTTCATAACTCTCAAACACGTATCGGGTCTTAAGGTCGTTGTAAATCGCCTGGAACCCCAAAACTGTGGGCAATAGCTCATGAAAACGTCCATAAAACACGAAAACCATGACTTTCTGGTCATATCTCTCCAAAATGTAAGGGTTCTTATGAGCCATGAAAATCCGCATGGAACTCAAAAACTGTGGCTAATAACTCATGAAAACGACCATAAAACACAAAAAATGACGAGTTTTTGGTCATAACTCTAAAACATGTATTGGCTCATAACATTGATGTAATCGCCCTAGAACCATAAAACTGTGGGCAATAGCTCATGAAAACAGCTATAAAAAGCGAAAACAGCGAGTTTTGGGTCACATCTCTTCAACATGTACCAGGTCTGAAGGTCGTTGTAAATCGCCCTAGAACACCTGAACCGTGGACTATAGCTCATAAAAACGGCCATAAAACATGAAAACAACGAGTTTTAGTCATATATCTCAAACATGTAATGGTTCTTATAGGCCTTTCAAATCCAACAAGAACCCAAAATCGTGGGCAATAACTCATGAAACTAGCCATAAACACGAGAACGACGAGTTTGTGGTAGTAACTCTCAAACATGTATCGGGTCTTAAGGTCGTTTTAAATCGCCCTAAAACCCCCAAAACTACGGCCAATAGCTCGTGAAAATGTCCATATAATGCGAAAACGATGAGTTTTTGGTCATAACTCAAAAACATGTATCAGGTCTTAAGTTCGTTGTAAATCACCCTAGAACCCCAAAGCTGTGGGCAATAGCTCATGAAAACGGCCATAAAACTCGAAAACGAAGAGTTTCTAGTCATATCTCTCAAACATTAAAGGTTCTTACGAGGCATGAAATTCCGCCTGGAACCCAAAAACTATGGGTAATAGCTCATGAAAACAGCCATAAAACAAGAAAACTATGAGTTTTTGGTCATAGTTCTCAAACATGTATCGGGTCTTACAGGCCTTGTAAATCCAACAGGAACCCAAAAACTATGGGCAATAACTTATAAAAATGGCCATAAACACGAAAACGACGAGTTTTTGGTCATAACTCTCAAACATGTATCGGGTCTTAAGGTCATTGTAAATCGCCCTGGAACCCCAAAACTGTGCGCAATAGCTCATGAAAATGTCCATAAAACGCGAAAACGATGAGTTACTGGTCATATCTCTCCAACATGTAATGGTTCTTACGAGCATGCAAATCCGCATGGAACCCAAAAACTGTGGGTAATAACTCATGAAAGCAACCATAAAACACGAAAATGACAAGTTTTTGGTCATAACTCTCAAACATCTATCGGGTCATAACATTGATGTAAATCGCCCTAGAACCACAAAATTGTGGGCAATAGCTCATGAAAAAGCCATAAAACACGAAAATAACGAGTTTTGGATCATATCTCTCCAACATGTAATGGGTCTTATTGGCCTTGCAAATCCAACTGACACCCAAAAACTGTGGGTAATAACTCATGAAAATGGCCATAAACACGAAAACGACGAGCTTTTTGTCATAACTCTCAAACATGTATCAGGTCTTAAGGTTGTTGTAAATCCCCCTGAACTCCTAAACTGTGGGCAAAAGCTCATGAAACGGCCATAAAACGCGAAAATGACGAGTTTTTTTGTCGTAAATCTCAAACATGTATCGGGTCTTAAGGTCATTGTAAAATGCCCTGGAAACCAAGACCCGCGGGCAATAGCTCATGAAAACGGCCGTAAAACGCGAAAACAACGAGTTTCTGGTCATAACTCACAAACATGTATCGGGTCTTGAGGTCGTTGTAAATCGCCCTGGAACCCCAAAACTGTGGGGAATAGCTCATGAAAACGGCCATAAAACGCGAAAACGATGAGTTTGTGATCATATCTCTTAAACATTAAAGGTTCTTACGAGGCATGAAAATCCGCCTGGAACCCAAAAACAATGGGCAATAACTTATGGAAATGACCATAAAATGCGAAAATAGCGAGTTTTGGGTCATATATTTCCAACATATATCACGTCTTAAGGTCGTTGTAGATCTCCCTAGAACCCCTAAACCGTCGGAGCTCATGAAAACAGCCATAAAACACGAAAACTACGAGTTTTAGTCATATATCTCAAACATGTAATGGGTCTTACAGGCCTTATAAATCCAACAAGAACCCAAAAACTGTGGGCAATAACTCATGAAAATGGCCATAAACACGAAAACGACGAGTTTTTGGTCATAAATCTCAAACAAGTATCGGGTCTTAAGGTCGTTGTAAATCTCCGTACAACCCCAAAACTATGGGCAATAGCTCATGAAAACGTCCATAAAACGTGAAAACGACCAGTTTCTGGTCATATCTCTCCAACATGTAAGGGTTCTTACGAGCCATGCAAATCCGCATGGAACCCAAAAACTATGGGTAATAACTCATGAAAGCAACCATAAAACACGAAAATGACGAGTTTTTGGTCATAACTCTCAAACATGTATCGGGTCATAAAGTTGATGTAATCGCCCTAGAACCCCAAAGCTGTGGGAAATAGCTCATGAAAACGGCCATAAAACTCGAAAACGAAGAGTTTCTAGTCATATCTCTCAAACATTAAAGGTTCTTACGAGGCATGAAATTCCGCCTGGAACCCAAAAACTATGGGTAATAGCTCATGAAAACAGCCATAAAACAAGAAAACTATGAGTTTTTGGTCATAGTTCTCAAACATGTATCGGGTCTTACAGGCCTTGTAAATCCAACAGGAACCCAAAAACTATGGGCAATAACTTATAAAAATGGCCATAAACACGAAAACGACGAGTTTTTGGTCATAACTCTCAAACATGTATCGGGTCTTAAGGTCATTGTAAATCGCCCTGGAACCCCAAAACTGTGCGCAATAGCTCATGAAAATGTCCATAAAACGCGAAAACGATGAGTTACTGGTCATATCTCTCCAACATGTAATGGTTCTTACGAGCATGCAAATCCGCATGGAACCCAAAAACTGTGGGTAATAACTCATGAAAGCAACCATAAAACACGAAAATGACAAGTTTTTGGTCATAACTCTCAAACATCTATCGGGTCATAACATTGATGTAAATCGCCCTAGAACCACAGAATTGTGGGCAATAGCTCATGAAAAAGCCATAAAACACGAAAATAACGAGTTTTGGATCATATCTCTCCAACATGTAATGGGTCTTATTGGCCTTGCAAATCCAACTGACACCCAAAAACTGTGGGTAATAACTCATGAAAATGGCCATAAACACGAAAACGACGAGCTTTTTGTCATAACTCTCAAACATGTATCAGGTCTTAAGGTCGTTGTAAATCCCCCTGAACTCCTAAACTGTGGGCAAAAGCTCATGAAACGGCCATAAAACGCGAAAATGACGAGTTTTTTTGTCGTAACTCTCAAACATGTATCGGGTCTTAAAGTCATTGTAAAATGCCTTGGAAACCAAGACCCGCGGGCAATAGATCATGAAAATGGCCATAAAACGCGAAAACAACGAGTTTCTGGTCATAACTCACAAACATGTATCGGGTCTTCAGGTCGTTGTAAATCGCCCTGGAACCCCAAAACTGTGGGGAATAGCTCATGAAAATGGCCATAAAACGCGAAAACGACGAGTTTGTGATCATATCTCTTAAACATTAAAGGTTCTTACGAGGCATGAAAATCCGCCTGGAACCCAAAAACTATGGGCAATAACTTATGGAAATGACCATAAAATGCGAAAATAGCGAGTTTTGGGTCATATATTTCCAACATATATCACGTCTTAAGGTCGTTGTAGATATCCCTAGAACCCCTAAACCGTCGGAGCTCATGAAAACAGCCATAAAACACGAAAACTACGAGTTTTAATCATATATCTCAAACATGTAACGGGTCTTACAGGCCTTATAAATCCAACAGGAACCCAAAAACTGTGGGCAATAACTCATGAAAATGGCCATAAACACGAAAACGACGAGTTTTTGGTCATAAATCTCAAACAAGTATCGGGTCTTAAGGTCGTTGTAAATCTCCATACAACCCCAAAACTATGGGCAATAGCTCATGAAAACGTCCATAAAACGTGAAAACGACCAGTTTCTGGTCATATCTCTCCAACATGTAAGGGTTCTTACGAGCCATGCAAATCCGCATGGAACCCAAAAACTATGGGTAATAACTCATGAAAGCAACCATAAAACACGAAAATGACGAGTTTTTGGTCATAACTCTCAAACATGTATCGGGTCATAAAGTTGATGTAATCGCCCTAGAACCATAAAACTGTGGGCAATAGCTCATGAAAATGGCCATTTAACTCGAAACCGAAGAGTTTCTAGTCATATCTCTCAAACATTAAAGGTTCTTATGAGGCATGAAATTCCGCCTGGAACCCAAAAACTATGGGTAATAGCTCGTGAAAACAGCCATAAAACAAGAAAACTATGATTTTTTGGTCATAGTTCTCAAACATGTATCGGGTCTTACAGGCCCTGTAAATCCAACAGGAATCCAAAAACTATGGGCAATAACTCATAAAAATGGCCATAAACACGAAAACGACGAGTTTTTGGTCATAACTCTCAAACATGTATCGCGTCTTAAGGTCATTGTAAATCGCCCTGGAACCCCAAAACTGTGGGCAATAGCTCATGAAAATGTCCATAAAACGCGAAAACGACGAGTTACTGGTTATATCTCTCGAACATCTAATGGTTCTTACGAGCATGCAAATCCGCATGGAACCCAAAAACTGTGGGTAATAACTCATGAAAGCAACCATAAAACACGAAAATGACAAGTTTTTGGTCATAACTCTCAAACATCTATCGGGTCATAACATTGATGTAAATTGCCCTAGAACCACAAAATTGTGGAAAATAGCTCATGAAAAAGCCATAAAACACGAATATAACGAGTTTTGGATCATATCTCTCCAACATGTAATGGGTCTTATTGGCCTTGCAAATCCAACTAACACGCAAAAACTGTGGGTAATAACTCATGAAAATGGCCATAAACACGAAAACGACGAGCTTTTGGTCATAACTCTCAAACATGTATCAGATCTTAAGGTCGTTGTAAATCCCCCTAAACTCCTAAACTGTGGGCAAAAGCTCATGAAACGGCCATAAAACGCGAAAATGGCGAGTTTTTTTGTCGTAACTCCCAAACATGTATCGGGTCTTAAGGTCATTGTAAAATGCCTTGGAAACCAAGACCCGCGGGCAATAGCTCATGAAAACGGCCATAAAACGCGATAACAACGAGTTTCTGGTCATAACTCACAAACATGTATCGGGTCTTCAGGTCGTTGTAAATCGCCCTGGAACCCAAAAACTGTGGGGAATAGCTCATGAAAACGGCCATAAAACGCGAAAACGACGAGTTTGTGATGATATCTCTTAAACATTAAAGGTTCTTACGAGGCATGAAAATCCGCCTGGAACCCAAAAACTATGGGCAATAACTTATGGAAATGACCATAAAATGCGAAAATAGCGAGTTTTGGGTCATATCTTTCCAACATATATCATGTCTTAAGGCCGTTGTACATCGCCCTAGAACCCCTAAACCGTCGGAGCTCATGAAAACAGCCATAAAACACGAAAACTATGAGTTTTAGTCATATATCTCAAACATGTAACGGGTCTTACAGGCTTTATAAATCCAACAGGAACCCAAAAACTGTGGGCAATAACTCATGAAAATGGCCATAAACACGAAAACCACGAGTTTTTGGTCATAAATCTCAAACATGTATCGGGTCTTAAGGTCGTTGTAAATCGCCATACAACCCCAAAACTGTGGGCAATAGCTCATGAAAATGTCCATAAAACGTGAAAACGACCAGTTTCTGGTCATATCTCTCCAACATGTAAGGGTTCTTACGAGCCATGCAAATCCGCATGGAACCCAAAAACTATGGGTAATAACTCATGAAAGCAACCATAAAACACGAAAATGACGAGTTTTTGGTCATACCTCTCAAACATGTATCGGGTCATAATAGTTGATGTAAATCGCCCTAGAACCATAAAACTGTGGGCAATAGCTCATGAAAACAGCCATAAAACACGAAAACAACGAGTTTTGGGTCATATCTCTCCAACATGTAATATGTCTTATAGGCCTTCCAAATCCAACTGAAACCCAAAAACTGTGGGAAATAACTCATGAAAATGGCCATAAAACACGAAAACGATGAGCTTTTTGTCATAACTCTCAAACATGTATCGGGTCTTAAGGTTGATGTAAAATGCCCTGGAAACCCAAAACCGCGGGCAATAGCTCATGAAAACGTCCATAAAACGCGAAAACGACGAGTTTCTGGTCATAACTCACAAACATGTATCGGGTCTTAAGGTCGTTGTAAATCGCCCTGGAACCCCAAAACTGTGGGGAATAGCTCATGAAAAAGGCCATAACACACGAAAACGACGAGTTTGTGATCATATCTCTCAAACATTAAAGGTTCTTACGAGGCCTAAAAATCCGCCTGGAACCCAATCATATGGGCAATAACTCATGAAAATGACCATAAAACAAGAAAACGACGGGTTTTTGGTCATAACGCTCAAGCATGTATCAGGCTTACAGGCCTTGCAAATCCAGCTGGAACCCAAAATCTATGTAACATCCCTAAATTCATGATTTCAAAGATTGCATATCATTCATGCATGCATATAGATTTGAGATCAATTTCAAACTCATTTCAAGAAAACAGAAGCACATAGTGCTATCATTTTATGTGAGCAAACTTGAATCAAATGGCCATCCCCATTTGAGAGTTTGAATGTTCTAACCAAGATTGTTTGTCTCCCTTATTGAATGGATTGAGTGTGCAATTTGAACCAAACTTTATAAAATGGAAATGGTTTCAAAAATCATTTTCAAACATTTGCAAATCAAGTGCAAAGTCCCTGTTACTTTGTTTCTCCAAAAATGACCAAGCCTTTTCAAAGTGACCACAGAGTTTTATGCATAGAATTGAGACTGTTGCACACTGCAAAAATCCCAAAAAGATTTGAATTCAAAAAGAGTTTGAATTCATTTGAAAACCATTCCTGAAAATTCACTCTGGAAAAAGAAAAGGATTAAAGAAAAGAAAAAGGCCAGGCGCTCCTATTCTAGCCCAACAGCAGAACCGGCCCAGTTAGCCCACCCGGCCTCCCTCTCTCTCTCTCGCACGCGCCGACGCACCCACGCGGTCACTGACACCTAGACCCCACCTCCCTTCTGCGTATTTCACTGACGAGTGGACCCGTGACCCCGTCGTCTTCGTCAATCACGCGCGCCTGCGCCGCTCTCGCCGCCGTTACTCGCCGCAGTCACTTCTACGTTAAATTCCCTTGATTCCGCGAGTAACTCCACACCCCGCTCTGGCTATAAGAACCCCTCACCTCCGAGGTCATTTCCCCCCACTCTCCTCGCTCACTCCACCACCAGGCTACGCGCATTTGACCTCGAAACCCCGCAGCACCGACGACTCCGGCGACTAATTCCGGTGAGCTTCGACCGCCCCCCTTTCTCTGGTTCAAACTATCGTGCCCAGCGTGATCTTGCGCATCTCCTGATACCTTTTGTTTGCGTTATCGTGACCCAGGAAGCCGTCCCTGTTCGTGCCCGCAACCGACCGAGCCGCCGCTCAACTCCGGCGACCAATTACGGTAAACAGAGCACGCCCCTTGCCCCCTCTCGCATACTAGGTTGTTCGCCTTCGTCTTGTGCGTCTTCTAATCCCTCTGGTTCATGCTAGGGCGACACGAAACCTCGGCAACAACTCCGACTGCAACCACCCGACGCCGTGCACGACTCCGACGAGCTCCAGCAGCCCCTGCCGTGCGCCCCTTGCCCAGCCACCTCCACGTTGAGCTTCGCCTCGACCTTGCGATTCTGGTAAGCACACCCTTCCCTCCCCGAGCGACCTAGAACCCCAGCACCGCCGCTGACAGAGCGCTCCGCCGCTCGCCGTCACCGCGCGCCGCCAGAACGTGGTCGCTTGATCCAGAGCCGTTGGATCTAGATCCAACGCGTGCGACAGAACCACTTAGCGAAGCGTTATGTTTTGATCTGAACCGTGCATCGCCACTTAGATCCTACGGCTCACGTGCGTGATCCGGTGCGAAGCGGTACGCGCCAGTAAGGTTAAGACACGTGGCTAGGGTTTGAGTTTAAAATAGAATTTAAAACAGATTGAGATTCAAATTTGATTAGGCTATAACTCTTGTTTCCCAAGTTAGATTTTTGCAAATTTTATACCGTTGGAATCAGGAAGACAAGACCTTTCTGTTTATGCAATGTGTTTAGTGAATAGTTTCTGTTAAAATGACTTTATTTGCAGAAACTTGTTTAAGGCTATTTTGAGTATAGAAATTGTTTAGGAATTTGTTTTAGTGCTAAATAAACTTGGTTTGGCAAGTTTTTGACTTGTTTATGGTTCAGTACTATGCACTTGCTTGGTGGAGTTTTAAAAATCATCACTTAGCATTTTTGCATGCATGCATATATATTTTTGTTTGTATATGACTTGTATGTGATTGTGGTTATATTCTTTGTGTAGACTTTGGTGCTAGTGATTGTGATTGTGAAGAGTGCTACTCTCCCAACTACCAAGGCAAGTGGTACTTCATGAATATTTCCATCCCTATATTTTGTACAAGCATTAGAAATATTTTGCTAAGTCTTGCATGTTACTATTTTTGCCAAATACCATGTTGGGAAATCCTAAGTAGATATAGAATTGCTAGGAAATTCCTAAGTTAAGTTACTATGCCATGCTTAGCCTAGCTAGTAGCAAACAAGGGTTGGTAAAGTATATACATCCTATGATGAAAATATTTCTAAGTCTTTTGACTTATGTTTTTCTTAATAAAACAACTAAGTAAATGAATCACCTGGGTGGAAAGGGACTTGATTGGTGGTTTTTGGTTGAGTGGTTACACAAGGCCCATGGACATGGTTTACCTTGTGTATCTCACTTGTGGTATGCCACCCAGGAACAAAGGGATTTTAGAGGCCAAGTGTTGCTAGAACTTAGTCATTTGGACAGTTGGTGGTAGTGGGATGATAGGTTGGAACGCATCCATTTGGCTAAGGGAAGGCTTCTGAAAGGTCCTGTCTTGGGAAACCAAGTCTGGTGGGGAAAGTGCACAACCTCTGCAGATGGAAAATCTAAGTACTTAGCCAAGTCCATGGCAATGGACAACTTGAGCATCAAGACATGGAAGCTATCAAGAATCTCATCACTCCAACTTCTAAGTAAAAACTTGTGGGTGAACAAGGGTGAAGGACCCCAATGTCTATTGGTGGTTTCTTGGGAAAAGTTTTGACAAAAAAAATCTTAGTGATTTCAACTAATAGGAAAAACCTATTTTGAGCAAAGCAAGCCAAGCTACACTTAGCCAAAATGCATATAGTAATATAGTCCACTTAAAATTTACTAAGGTATCACTTGCCAATACTATTCCAAAGTATTGACCCACTGTGGCTGTAACTTGTGATGTTGCAGGTTACTCCGATGATGATTAGGTTTCATGAGTCTACACTCAACATGCTTGCCTGTGGCACATGAAGATGAAGACTTATGTTTATTTACTTATTCCAAACTCTTGTATTAGGCATGTGGCCTTGAGTTGTAAAAGACTATGTTTTATCTCTGGAATGGATGTAATAAATGACCTTTGTATCTGTGTACTTCATCTTAAATTGTGGATGCTAGCAATGATCCAGGGACTAGCATTGCAATCACAGGGATCCTTTTCCTTTACAAAGGAGGGATCTTACAATCTATGGGCAATAACTCAGTTAAATGGCCACAAACACGAAAACGATGAGTTCTGGTCATTACTCTCAAACATGTATCGGGTCTTAAGGTCGTTGTAAATCGCCCTGGAACCCCAAAACTATGGGCAATAGCTCATGAAAACATCCATAAAACACGAAAGCCATGACTTTCAGGTCATATCTGTCGAACATGTAAGGGTTCTTATGAGCCATGCAAATCCGCATGGAACCCAAAAACTGTGGCTAATATGCGGTGACCCAGCATACCACTGCATGATGTAGTACACTATAGTCGTTGACATAACACCGTTCCATCCGCATTATATCCCTCAGAGTGGTACAACAGAAACATTGCGGGTCCAAGACAACACTTTAGATTACATATAACATATTACAACAGATCCACTCGGGGTTACTTTAGAAGTACTACTATTAATATATGTATAAGGCTTGAAAGTACTACTATAGTATTGTTCTATAGAAGTATATTCGAGATTCTAGGACTTTTATTTATATTCTATGCTTCAGCTTATCTTCGATAGATTCCAGTAAGGTCTTCGACTCTGTTGATCTCCCTTAGATATATTTAACTCTTCAAGTAACTTATTTTCTGGGAATGCCATTGGTTTCTCCAAGATCTAGCAAGGGTTAAGAAGATACGTTGAGTATGAGCACACTCAGCAAGTTCACTAAAGAGAAGTGTTTGATGCACTATCTACAACCACAGACCATAGGTCGTATGCAATGCAAGTTTTTGTAAACATTTCTTCAAAATTTGCTTTTATTCTGAAAAGCTATGTCCATCAGGCTTCACGGGTTTACCAGAACTTTCATGGAGTTCCTTTCCCGCAGCATTCGCAACTCCTTCCCGGAACAGGGAGTAACAAGTTACAGTTCTTATGCTCTACAGAGGTGCGTGACTTTACCCATGAGAGATTTTAGCTTTCTTGCACATCCGAGTTATAGGCTCGTTCACACTTCCTTGGTGTGAGGCCCAGACTAAGATCCAAGCCAATCATTATCTTTCTCCACGACCCCGCATACCCGACGGATTGCACATCAGACGGAGGATAAAACTTGTTTCCATTATCAGCATAAGGTGTACAACCCTCATAAATACCAGAAGCCATGGACATTGAGGGATCCCACCCATAACCTGCTAACCCTCTACAAGAGGAGTTGCAACAATGGCCCGGTCATCCGTTGGCATGCGAGAGAGAGTTGATCCTGCTGACTTCTCTGTCCCATTCCAAATCTCATGGTTAACGCGTAATATACGGCGCAAGAATCACTGGCGACATTGGTTGTTAAGTCCTAGATAATATGTTCCTTTACCACCGTAACTTCCATAGAAGGTTATTACCTCATGGTAAATAACCTATAATCATATTATTATGAAAATAGTGTTTTCTGACCTTTTTGAAATGCAGGTGATGACAACACTGGATTTGCAAAATAATTACAGAAAATAATCAAAGGACATGAGCAAGTGTGAACTTTCCTTTTGTGATTGCAAGATTATGCACTCACAGTCTTCGAGATAATAGAAGATCCAATATCTGAAATCATCATTGGTCCGGTAAGGACAAATGTTTAAAGAAGCAAGATGCCATTATGCATAAATAATGTTATGCAATTTTATAATTCCCAAAGTGAAACCCTCCACATTATAAATACATTGATCTTAGGTATCTTCTTTAAGATTGGGTTTATCTTTAAGTTTAATTCTTAAGCAATTGCATTGATAAGGAACTTAAGTGTTAACAATCCAAAATATACAAGTACAGATATAGTAATGTGATTATGATTAATTGTTATCTAGTGACTAGGATAAAAAGTCCTTGGGATTGAGTTGTTCAGAGCTGAAGGAACTATTATAGATTTGTTTGTGTGAAGTGGCAAAAAGAATAACATTTGAAGAAACTAGTGTTTAGTTAAAGTTAATCAGTCTTGAGGGTTATTAGGTTTTACATTAGGGTTGGTGATGGTTATGAATGATGTTAAGTTATAATATTTTAATTGATGGTACAAGTGACCAAAGTTAACTTTAAAAACATGAATATACTTCAAATGAGATGTTTATGATTGTTTAGACCAAAGTTAACTATAAAAATAGAAGTGAATTTTAAGATATAGTGAGTTTTAGAACATCATCTAGTTTTAGGGTTTTGACAAATATATTTATGGATGATACATTTTAATTTAAGAGAAACATGAATTTACAACATGCATCTTATTCATGGGAGCATACTTAGATGATCTTATAAATTTTTTAGGGTTTAGAGTCATTTTTAAGAGTGGTTAAGAGATGGAGATTATTCACCCCCTTATACATGAGTGATATATAATATTTATTTAAAGGAGTTTAATTTGAATTTAAGATTAAAAAACATTTAAAGGCTAATAGTTATATTTAAGTTTTATTTTAATTATGGATTTAGACTTAGTAATTAAACTTTGAAGGATTTAGTGTTTTATAAGGAAATGTGATTATTTCTTTCATAAGAAATAATTTTAAAGAATTAACAAAATGAGTTTTATTATCTAAGATTATTAAAATGTTCTTGAATAATATACATAGTATTTTTCTAGTAAAATATACTTATTAAAGATATTAATATTGAATTTTTTTTATTTCTAAGTATTATCTTTATTTTTATAAAAATCTTTAAAGAATTAAGTGTCTTTAAAGATTTACTTTATATTTTATTTGTAAAACTCTAAGTTAGTATTTTTATAAAAGAGTAGAGTTATTTTTATACACAAAAATGAGTTTTATTTATTTTTAAGAGTTTTTCTTGTTTTATGAAATTTTACTCAGGATTTAATGATGTTAATATTTATGTGCTCTATATTTATTTTAAATAAATAAAGTTATATTTTTATTAGATAGATCTTATTTTTATGAAAATTTTAACCTATTAAATGTATTTTTATGATTTTTCTATAGCTAAAAATGTTTAGAGGTTATTTTGATAATTCATTTATTTTATTTTCACTTTATTTCTTTATCTTAAACAACTTAGGCAGTTTGGTTGGGCATATGGGCTGGCCTGGCCCATATAGGGTGGCCCAGTTTGGGATTGGGCCCAACCATCTCACCCCTGGCACTTCCTCTTCCTCGTCTCACACACAGACACATACACATTCTACCCGCATATGCACTCACCTTTCCCCTTATCCTCTGCTCGATTGCGATGCCGTCGCCAGTGCTAGTGCCGCTTCGGCCGGTCGCCGTCCAACTCCGGAATTGCCACCTGTCGACGAGGACCCATCTTGATCTCCTCCTTTAATCTCTATCTCCCTGTTGCCGCTCTGCTTTCCCCGTATGTGCCCCCGCGAAACCCTAGCCGTGGGGTTCGTCTAGGTCGCCAGCGCGACTTCACTGGCCCTCGATGCCCCTGGATGCTACTCGAGGAACACCAGGACTTCCTCCTCCTCGACCCTGACACCAGCGGGAAGGTGCACAGGCGCAACCCCGGCGTTTTCCCCTCCTGGTGCCCGTGGGACGGCGCTGCCAGCGCAACCCCGGCCTCAAGTGCTTTTCTCTAATTTGGTGATGGTGTTGAACAGGGGATATTCCATGGCTTCGTCAGGACAACGCTCTAGGTGCTCGGCACCCTCGGTGAGTTTTGATTCCATGTGACCAGCCTTAGTGCTGATGGCTCTGATCCACGGTGCTGCTATTATTGTTCTATTGATGAACGATTGCTATCCAAGATCCTTGAATTTTGGATAAGAAAATGATCCAGCATACTAATTTAGGTTAGTGGTTCTGGAAATCTTGGGTTTAATCTATGGTGCTGATTGGATTAATGGTTATCCCCAACATATGTTATTTGGTGATATCTACACTGTGGAATTGGAATGATTAATACTAGTGGCTTGATTAATCCACTTGCAATTTTTGGAAGAGGATCTGAATTTTAGTTGTGCTCTATATTGACCAACTGGTCCAGTATATGTTGAGGTTGAACATATTCTATCTGTTTGTAGATGGTTGTGAGTGAGCTATTGATGTTGTGGAACAAACCTGTTTGAGCTACTGCTGTTATAGAACAAATTTGTTTAAGCTACTCTATTTTTGTAATTATGTGTTGGCTAATAGATTGATCTCTGGTACTCATGCTAGAGAGGTGATTTGGTATTCTACTGTGGCTTAGGGATGAAATGGTATATCACCCATGGGTGATCCATATAGTAGTGATTTTTTTATAATGATTCCTAATTATTTAATTAGGAAGATGATTACTGGAATAGATGTATTGTTTTGCTGGCTTCTCTTAACTTGGTTATGTTTGTGGTGCCTCCAAATAGGAGTGTGCACAATATGACTCTAGTAAGTTGTTTTGCTGCTTAAACAATTGAAGAAACTTATATGGAATTAATGCTTATGATGCTGGTGTGAAGCTCTTGTTGAATAAGGACAAATTTACTTTGAATTTTAAGTTGGAAGGCTAGCATAATTACTATTATTATGATACAGCACATCCTTGGATGATTTCTAGCTATGATTAGATAATGTTGAACCAGCCTTGCTTTCTAGATATATTGAGAAAGAATTGAGTTCCTTTTCATATGGGCATAGAACTATTATGCATAATTGATTCCTGAATTAGATTTTGGGAAAATGATGGAATTTGTTTTGTTTGGGATAAGTTGAGAGCTAGCTAATATGCAAGGATTATTCTGGTAGCTTTAGCTGTTATTGGGCTGCTATTGTGGTGCCTCCACCTTGGAGAGTGCACAATGGTATCCCATTTAGCATGACTTGCTACAGAGAACAACTACAATGGTGTAGTTGATGTTGATGTCAACAAGAGAGAAACTTAGCTTGTGATGCAAAAGGCTGAAGCTAATTTGGTGACTAGAATACAAATCTTTTCTCTTGTCTTTATCTTAGCTCTAGGATGATACTGGAGTAGCACTTCTACCCAGTCTGAGAGTTCTCTCTCTCCAACCTCATGCTCTAAACAAAATGATAAGAACAGATACTTAAGCATGATCTTGGTGTTGAGTAGTAACCTAATGTTGGACTTGAGGTTTCTATGCTGGTACTAGCACTTGATCAGTTAGCCTATTTTGTCCTTGTGATGTAGTTGTTGCTTGCTCCTCCTGATGTGGATCTTGATAATCTTGCTTGTGCTCCTAGATCTGTCTTCCCCTGATTCTAGCTCTTGGATGGCTCTTGGGAGCAGACAGTTGCTGGTTGATGGTGCTGGTCTAGATTGGTGATCTTGTGGTTGTTTATGTGTGGGCTTGGGAGCTCTAGTGCTAAGAAATGAGCTGGGGTGTGTGTTGATGTGCTATAGAGAGATATGGATCAGCTCTAGCTGAGCTGCTACGGCTATGCTCTCCCTTTTATGTGCATTGGCTGCTGCTGTGGTGTTGACAGCACACTAGTGCATGCTGGTGAGTGAGAAGCCTGCTTGCCTGTTGTGGTTTGGGGATCAGATCAAGTAAAAGCTTGATATTTCCTCATGTTTTACCTCTTTACCTTCTTATCTGGCTTTGGTGAAACCTGCCCCTAAGCCAATGATGTTGTACTGAGTCCACTATCTGTTTAAGAACAGATACTATGATTTGTCCCCTTTTTAATACATACTCAATGATGAATCCAGGCTCTAGAATATCTAGGCCAAATCTAAGAGTACAATTAATAAACTAACCCCCTTATTCTTTTACTTTTGTTAGTCTATTGTTCTTTTATTTTGCAGAAATCAGGATCAAAGAGATAATGAGAAGATCAAGAATTAGATAGGAAAGACAGTTTTAGGTTTTCTCTTTTATATATGTAATTTCTTTTCTGATTGAATAATGTTGAGACATTGTAATTTATATTCTGTTTGAAAATTGTAAAAACATTGTACTGTTGTATTTATTCAATAAAGTTCACTTATTTCATTCTTCTCTTACAATTCTTTAGTAAAGACAAAGTCATATATATATTTGTTGTAATAAAGAATTCTTTTAGTTATTTCAGTAATGTAATTCCTTTTTCTACTTATTTTATTCCTGATATTTTTCTTTCATTTATTTAATGTAAAAGATCAATGTAATCCTATGTGTATATATATTTATATTAACAAAGATTCCTTTTTATATTATTTATGTAATCATTATATTTCAAGTTATTAAATATTTCCAATTCCTATTTGTGAATTTTATAAATTCATTATTTGAAATTCAAATACATGTTTGAACAAATTTCTCCTGAAACAAAGAATTCTACAAAGGTCATGTCGAAATCTATCGCACTTGCTCTGAAGTTTCCTTCAGTACAAGAGAGATCCCGATCCCTCCATAGCTCTTTATGTTTTGCGCAAAAATTCTCCGGATTTTCTTATGCATGAATGCAATGCACAAACCCGTGTTCTCTCTATTTCCAGGTGCTAATCCTGGGATGTTACATAATAACTCATGAAAACGACCATAAAAGACAAAAAATGACGAGTTTTTGGTCATAACTCTCAAACATGTATTGGCTCATAACATTGATGTAATCGCCCTAGAACCACAAAACTGTGGGCAATAGCTCATGAAAACAGCCATAAAAAGTGAAAACAACGAGTTTTGGGTCACATCTCTTCAACATGTATCAGGTCTGAAGGTCGTTGTAAATCGCCCTGGAACCCCTAAACTGTGGACTATAGCACATGAAAACGGCGATAAAACACGAAAACTACGAGTTTTGGTCATATATCTCAAACATGTAATGGGTCTTATAGGCCTTTCAAATCCAACAGGAACCCAAAATCGTGGGCAATAACTCATGAAACTAGCCATAAAAACGAAAACGACGAGTTTTTGGTCGTAACTCTCAAACATGTATCGGGTCTTAAGGTCGTTGTAAATCGCCCTAAACCCCCCAAAACTACGGGCAATAGCTCGTGAAAACGGCCATAAAACGTGAAAACGACAAGTTTTTTGTCATGACTCATAAACATGTATTGGGTCTTAAGTTCGTTGTAAATCGCCCTAGAACCCCAAAACTATGGGCAATAGCTCATGAAAACGGCCATAAAACTTGAAAACGAAGAGTTTCTAGTCATATCTCTCAAACATTAAAGGTTCTTACGAGGCATGAAAATCCGCCTGGAACCCAAAAACTATGGATAATAGCTCATGAGAACAGCCATAAAACAAGAAAACTATGAGTTTTTGGTCATAGTTCTCAAACATGTATCGGGTCTTACAGGCCTTATAAATCCAACAGGAACCCAAAAACTATGGGCAATAACTCATGAAAATTGCCATAAACACGAAAATGACAAGTTTTTGGTCATAAGTCTCAAACATGTATCTGGTCTTAAAGTCATTGTAAATCGCCCTGGAACCCGAAAACTGTGGGCAATAGATCATGAAAATGTCCATAAAACGCGAAAACGACCAGTTTCTGGTCATATCACTCCAACATGTAATGGTTCTTACGAGCATGCAAATCCGCATGGAACCCAAAAACTATGGGTAATAACTCATGAAAGGAACCATAAAACACGAAAATGACGGGTTTTTGGTCGTAACTCTCAAACATGTATCGGGTCATAACGTTGATGTAAATGGCCCTAGAACCATAAAACTGTGGGCAATAGCTCATGAAAAAGCCATAAAACACGAAACAACCAGTTTTGGATCATATCTCTCCAACATGTAATGGGTCTTATAGGCCTTGCAAATCCAACTGACACCCAAAAACTATGGGCAATAACTCATGAAAATGGCCATAAACACAAAAACGACGAGCTTTTGGTCATAACTCTCAAACATGTATCAGGTCTTAAGGTCGTTGTAAATCGCCCTGGAACTCCAAAACTGTGGGCAAAAGCTCATGAAACGGCCATAAAACGCGAAAATGACGAGTTTTTTTGTGATAACTCTCAAACATGTATCAGGTCTTAAGGTTGTTGTAAAATGCCCTAGAAACCCAAAACCGCGGGCAATAGCTCATGAAAACGTCCATCAAAAAATGAAAACGACGATTTTGTGATCATATCTCTCAAACATTAAAGGTTCTTACGAGGCATGAAAATCCGCCTGGAACCCAAAAACTATGGGCAATAACTCATGAAAATGACCATAAAACAAGAAAACGACGGATATTTGGTCATATCTCTCAAACATGTATCGGGTCTTACAGACCTTGAAAATCTAGCTAGAACCCAAAAACTATGGGCAATAACTCATGAAAATGGCCATAAACACGAAAACGACGAGTTTTTGGGCATAACTCTTAAACATGTATCGGCTCTTAAGGTCGTCGTAAATCGCCTTGGAACCCCAAAACTATGGGCAATAGCTCATGAAAACGGCCATAAAACACGAAAACAACGACTTTCTGGTCATATCTCTCCAACTTGATTCTTACGAGCCACACAAATCCGCATGAAACCCAAAACTGTGGGTAATAACTCATGAAAATGACCATAAAACATGAAAATGACGAGTTTTTGGTCATAACTCTCAAATATGTATCGGGTCATAATGTTGATGTAAATCGCCCTAGAACCATAAAACTATGGGCAATAGCTCATGAAAACATCCATAAAATGAGAAAATAGCGAGTTTTGGGTGATATCTCTCCAATATGTATGACGTCTTAAGGTCGTTGTAAATCGCCCTAGAACCCCTAAACCGTGGGAGCTCATGAAAACAGCCATAAAACACGAAAACTACGAGTTTTAGTCATATATCTCAAACATGTAATGGGTCTTACAAGCCTTATAAATCCAACAGGAACCCAAAAATTGTGGGCAATAACTCATGAAAATGGCCATAAACACGAAAACGACGAGTTTTGGTCATAAATCTCAAACATGTATCGGGTCTTAAGGTCGTTGTAAATCGCCGTAGAACCCCAAAACTGTGGGCAATAGCTCATGAAAACATGAAAACGAATAGTTTCTGGTCATATATATCCAACATGTAAGGGTTCTTACGAGCCATGCAAATCCGCATGGAACCCAAAAACTGTGGGTAATAACTCATGAAAGCAACCATAAAACACGAAAATGAAGAGTTTTTGGTCATAACTCTCAAACATGTATCGGTTCATAATGTTGATATAAATCGCTCTAGAACCATAAAACTATGGGCAATAGCTCATGAAAACAGCCATAAAACACGAAAACAACGAGTTTTGGGTCATATCTCTCCAGCATGTAATGGGTCTTATAGGCCTTGCAAATCCAACTGAAACCCAAAAAGTGTGGGCAATAACTCATGAAAATGCCCATAAACACGAAAACGACGAGTTTTTGGTCATAACTCTCCAACATATATTGGGTCTTAAGGTCGTTGTAAATCACCTTGGAACTCCAAAACTGTGGGAAAAAGCTCATGAAAACGGCCATAAAACATGAAATACACGAGTTTTTTTGTCATAACTCTCAAACATGTATCGGGTCTTAAGGTTGATGTTAAATTCCCTGGAAACCCAAAACTGCGGGCAATAGCTCATGAAAACGGCCATAAAACACGAAAACGACGAGTTTCCGGTCATAAGTCACAACCATGTATCGGGTCTTAAGGTCTTAGTAAATCGCCCTGGAACCCCAAAACTGTGGGCAATAGCTCATGAAAATGGCCATAAAACGCGAAAACGACAAGTTTGTGATCATATCTCTCAAACATTAAAGGTTCTTACGAGGCATGAAAATCTGCCTGGAACCCAAAACTATGGGCAATAACTCATGAAAATGGCCATAAAACAAGAAAAGTGTGAGTTTTTGGTCATAATTCTCAAACATGTATCGGGTCTTACAGGCCTTGCAAACCCAACTAGAACCCAAAAACTGTGGGCAATAACTCATGAAAATGGCCATAAACACGAAAATGACGAGTTTTTGGTCATAACTCTCAAACATGTATCGGGTCTTAAGGTCATTGTAAATCGGCCTGGAACCCCAAAACCGTGGGCAATAACTCATGAAAACGTCCATAAAACGCGAAAACGACCAGTTTCTGGTCATATCTCTCCAACTTGTATGGGTTCTTACGAGCCATGCAAATCACCATGGAACCCAAAAACTGTGGGTAATAACTCATGAAAACAACCATAAAACACGAAAACGGTGAGTTTTTGGTCATAACCGTCAAACACGTATTGGGTCTTAAGGTCGTTGTAAATCGCCCTGGAACCCTAAAACTATGGTTAAAAGCTCATGAAAACGGCCATAAAACGCGAAAATGACGAGTTTTTTGTCATAACTCTCAAATATGTATTGGGTCTTAAGGTTGATGTAAAATGCCCTGGAAACCAAAACCGCGGGCAATAGTTCATGAAAACAGCCATAAAACGAGAAAATGACGAGTTTCTTGTCATAACTCATGAACATGTATCGAGTTTTAAGGTCGTTGTACCCTGGAACCCCAAAACTGTGGGTAATACCTCATGACAACGACCATAAAACTCGAAAACGATGAGTTTCTGATCATATCTCTCAAATATTAATGCTTCTTAGGAGGCATGAAAATCCGCCTGGAACCCAAAAACTATGGGTAATAACTCATGAAAATGACCATAAAACAAGAAAACGACGGGTTTTTGGTCATGACTCTCAAACATGTATCGGGTCTTATAGGCCTTGCTAATCCTGCTGGAACCCAAAAACTGTGGGGCAATAACTCATCAAAATGGACATAAAAATGAAAACGACTAGTTTTTGGTCATAACCCTCGAACATGTATCGGGTCTTAAGGTCGTTGTAAATCGCCTTGGAGCCCCAAAACTGTGGGCAATAGCTCATGAAAACGTCCATAAAACACGAAAACCACGACTTTCTGGTCATATCTCTCCAACATGTAAGGGTTCTTACGAGCCACGCAAATCCGCATGGAACCCAAAAACTATGGGTAATAACTCATGAAAACGAACATAAAACACAAAAATGACGAGTTTTTGGTCATAACTCTCAAATATGTATCGGGTCAGAACATTGATGTAAATCGCCCTAGAACCATAAAACTATTTGCAAAATCTAATGAAAACAGCCATAAAAAACGAAAACAGCAAGTATTGGGTGACATCTCTCCAACATGTAATGGGTCTTATAGGCCGTGCAAATCAAACTGAAACCCAAAAACTATGGGCAATAACTCATGAAAATGCCCATAAACACGAAAACGACGAGCTTTTGTCATAACTATCCAACATATATCGGGTCTTAAGGTTGTTGTAAATCGCCTTGGAACTCCAAAACTGTGGGAAAAAAGCTCATGAAAACAGCCATAAAAAGTGAAAATGACGAGTTTTTTGTCATAACTCTCAAACATGTATCAGGTAATCGCTCATGAAAACGGCCATAAAACGCAAAAACGACGAGTTCCCGGTCATAACTCACAAACATGTATCGGGTCTTAAGGTCGTAGTAAATCGCCCTGAAACCCAAAAACTGTGTGCAATAACTCATGAAAATGCAAATAAACACGAAAAAGACAAGATTTTTTTTATAACTCTCAAACATGTATAGGGTCTTAAGGTCGTTGTAAATTGACCTAAAACCCCAAAACCGTGGGCAATAGCTCATGAAAACGGCCATAAAACTCGAAAACGACAAGTTTCTGGTCATATCTCTCAAACATTAAAGGTTCTTACGATGCATGAAAATCCGCCTAGAACCAAAAAACTATGGGAAATAGCTCATGAAAATGGCCATAAAACAAGAAAAGTGTGAGTTTTTGGTCATAATTCTCAAACATGTATCGGGTCTTACAGGCCTTGCAAATCCAGCTAGAACCCAAAAACAGTGGGCAATAACTCATGAAAATGGCCATAAACACGAAAATGACGAGTTTTTGTTCATAACTCTAAAACATGTATCGGGTCTTAAGGTCATTGTAAATCGCCCTGGAACCCCAAAACCGTGGGCAATAACTCATGAAAACGGCCATAAAACACGAAAATGACGAGTTTTTTTTCATAACTCTCAAATATGTATGGGTTCTTACGAGCCATGCAAATCACCATGGAACCCAAATACTGTGGGTAATAACTCATGAAAACAACCATAAAACACGAAAACGGTGAGTTTTTGGTCATAACCGTCAAACACGTATTGGGTCTTAAGGTCGTTGTAAATCGCCCTGGAACCCTAAAACTATGGTTAAAAGCTCATGAAAACGGCCATAAAACGCGAAAATGACGAGTTTTTTGTCATAACTCTCAAATATGTATTGGGTCTTAAGGTTGATGTAAAATGCCCTGGAAACCAAAACCGCGGGCAATAGTTCATGAAAACAGCCATAAAACGAGAAAATGACGAGTTTCTTGTCATAACTCATGAACATGTATCGGGTTTTAAGGTCGTTGTACCCTGGAACCCCAAAACTGTGGGTAATACCTCATGACAACGACCATAAAACTCGAAAACGATGAGTTTCTGATCATATCTCTCAAATATTAATGCTTCTTAGGAGGCATGAAAATCCGCCTGGAACCCAAAAACTATGGGTAATAACTCATGAAAATGACCATAAAACAAGAAAACGACGGGTTTTTGGTCATGACTCTCAAACATGTATCGGGTCTTATAGGCCTTGCTAATCCTGCTGGAACCCAAAAACTGTGGGGCAATAACTCATCAAAATGGCCATAAACACGAAAATGACTAGTTTTTTGTCATAACTCTCGAACATGTATCTAGTCTTAAGGTCGTTGTAGATCGCCTTGGAGCCCCCAAACTGTGGGCAATAGCTCATGAAAACGTCCATAAAACACGAAAACCATGACTTTCTGGTCATATCTCTCCAACATGTAAGGGTTCTTACGAGCCACGCAAATCCGCATGGAACCCAAAAACTGTGGGTCATAACTCATGAAAACGAACATAAAACACAAAAATGACGAGTTTTTGGTCTTAACTCTCAAATATGTATCGGGTCATAACATAGATGTAAATCGCCCTAGAACCATAAAACTATTTGCAAAAGCTCATGAAAACAACCATAAAAAACGAAAACAGCAAGTTTTGGGTGACATCTCTCCAACACGTAATGGGTCTTATAGGCCGTGCAAATCGAACTGAAACCCAAAAACTATGGGCAATAACTCATGAAAATGCCCATAAACACGAAAACGACGAGTTTTTAGTCATAACTCTCCAACATATATCGGGTCTTAAGGTCGTTGTAAATCGCCTTGGAACTCCAAAACTGTGGGAAAAAGCTCATGAAAACATCCATAAAAAGTGAAAATGACGAGTTTTTTGTCATAACTCTCAAACATGTATCAGGTAGTCGCTCATGAAAACGGCCATAAAACGCAAAAACGACGAGTTCCCGGTCATAACTCACAAACATGTATCGGGTCTTAAGGTCGTAGTAAATCGCCCTGAAACCCAAAAACTGTGTGCAATAACTCATGAAAATGCAAATAAACACGAAAAAGACAAGATTTTTTTATAACTCTCAAACATGTATAGGGTCTTAAGGTCGTTGTAAATTGACCTAAAACCCCAAAACCGTGGGCAATAGCTCATGAAAACGGCCATAAAACTCGAAAACGACAAGTTTCTGGTCATATCTCTCAAACATTAAAGGTTCTTACGATGCATGAAAATCCGCCTAGAACCAAAAAACTATGGGAAATAGCTCATGAAAATGGCCATAAAACAAGAAAAGTGTGAGTTTTTGGTCATAATTCTCAAACATGTATCGGGTCTTACAGGCCTTGCAAATCCAGCTAGAACCCAAAAACAGTGGGCAATAACTCATGAAAATGGCCATAAACACGAAAATGACGAGTTTTTGTTCATAACTCTAAAACATGTATCGGGTCTTAATTTCGTTGTAAATCGGCCTGCAACCTTAAAACTGTGGGCAAAAGCTCATGAAAACGGCCATAAAACACGAAAATGGCGAGTTTTTTTTTCATAACTCTCAAATATGTATTGGGTCTTAAGGTTGATGTAAAATGCCCTGGAAACCAAAACCGCGGGCAATAGTTCATGAAAACAGCCATAAAACGCGAAAATGACGAGTTTCTGGTCATCACTCATGAACATGTATCGGGTTTTAAGGTCGTTGTACCCTGGAACCCCAAAACTGTGGGTAATACCTCATGACAACGACCATAAAACGCGAAGACGATGAGTTTCTGATCGTATCTCTCAAATATTAATGCTTCTTAGGAGGCATGAAAATCCGCCTGGAACTAAAAAACTATGGGCAGTAACTCATGAAAATGACCATAAAACAAGAAAACGACGGGTTTTTGGTCATGACTCTCAAACATGTATCGGGTCTTACAGGCCTTGCTAATCCAGCTGGAACCCAAAAACTGTGGGGCAATAACTCATCAAAATGGCCATAAAAACGAAAACGACTAGTTTTTGGTCATAACTCTAGAACATGTATCGGGTCTTAAGGTCGTTGTAAATCGCCTTGGAGCCCCAAAACTGTGGGCAATAGCTCATGAAAACGTCCATAAAACACGAAAACCACGACTTTCTGGTCATATCTCTCCAACATGTAAGGGTTCTTACGAGCCACGCAAATCCGCATGGATCCCGTAAAACACGAAAATGACGAGTTTTTGGTCATAACTCTCAAATATGTATCGGGTCATAACATTGATGTAAATCTCCCTAGAACCAGAAAACTATTTGCAAAAGCTCATGAAAACAGCCATAAAAAACGAAAACAGCAAGTTTTGGGTGACTTCTCTCCAATATGTAATGGGTCTTATAGGCCGTGCAAATCGAACTGAAACCCAAAAACTATGGGCAATAACTCATTAAAATGCCCATAAACACAAAAACGACGAGTTTTTAGTCATAACTCTCCAACATATATCGGGTCTTAAGGTCGTTGTAAATCGCTTTGGAACTCCAAAACTGTGGGAAAAAGCTCATGAAAACGGCCATAAAACGTGAAAATGACGAGTTTTTGTCATAACTCTCAAACATGTATCAGGTAATCACTCATGAAAACGGCCATAAAACGCGAAAACGACGAGTTCCCGGTCATAACACACAAACATGTATCGGGTCTTAAGGTCGTAGTAAATCGCCCTAAAACCCAAAAACTGTGTGCAATAACTCATGAAAATGTCCATAAACACGAAAAGACAAGATTTTTTTATAACCCTCAAACATGTATAGGGTCTTAAGGTCGTTGTAAATTGACCTAAAACCCCAAAACCGTGGGCAATAGCTCATGAAAACGGCCATAAAACTCGAAAACGACGAGTTTCTGGTCATATCTCTCAAACATTAAAGGTTCTTACGATGCATGAAAATTCGCCTGGAACCCAAAAACTATGGGAAATAGCTCATGAACATGGCCATAAAACAAGAAAAGTGTGAGTTTTTGGTCATAATTCTCAAACATGTATCGGGTCTTACAGGCCTTGCAAATCCAACTAGAACCCAAAAATTGTGGGCAATAACTCATGAAAATGGCCATAAAACACGAAAATGACGAGTTTTTGTTCATAACTCTCAAGCATGTATCGGGTCTTAAGGTCGTTGTAAATCGCCCAGCAACCTCAAAAATGTGGGCAAAAGCTCATGAAAACGGCCATAAAACGTGATAATGACGAGTTTTTTGTCATAACTCTCAAATATGTATTGGGTCTTAAGGTTGATGTAAAATGCCCTGGAAACCAAAACCACGGGAAATAGTTCATGAAAACAGCCATAAAACGAGAAAATGACGAGTTTCTGGTCATAACTCATGAACATGTATCGGGTTTTAAGGTCGTTGTACCCTGGAACCCCAAAACTGTGGGTAATACCTCATGACAACGACCATAAAACTCGAAAACGATGAGTTTCTGATCATATCTCTCAAATATTAATGCTTCTTAGGAGGCATGAAAATCCGCCTGGAACCCAAAAACTATGGGTAATAACTCATGAAAATGACCATAAAACAAGAAAACGACGGGTTTTTGGTCATGACTCTCAAACATGTATCGGGTCTTATAGGCCTTGCTAATCCTGCTGGAACCCAAAAACTGTGGGGCAATAACTCATCAAAATGGCCATAAACACGAAAATGACTAGTTTTTTGTCATAACTCTCGAACATGTATCTAGTCTTAAGGTCGTTGTAGATCGCCTTGGAGCCCCCAAACTGTGGGCAATAGCTCATGAAAACGTCCATAAAACACGAAAACCATGACTTTCTGGTCATATCTCTCCAACATGTAAGGGTTCTTACGAGCCACGCAAATCCGCATGGAACCCAAAAACTGTGGGTCATAACTCATGAAAACGAACATAAAACACAAAAATGACGAGTTTTTGGTCTTAACTCTCAAATATGTATCGGGTCATAACATAGATGTAAATCGCCCTAGAACCATAAAACTATTTGCAAAAGCTCATGAAAACAACCATAAAAAACGAAAACAGCAAGTTTTGGGTGACATCTCTCCAACACGTAATGGGTCTTATAGGCCGTGCAAATCGAACTGAAACCCAAAAACTATGGGCAATAACTCATGAAAATGCCCATAAACACGAAAACGACGAGTTTTTAGTCATAACTCTCCAACATATATCGGGTCTTAAGGTCGTTGTAAATCGCCTTGGAACTCCAAAACTGTGGGAAAAAGCTCATGAAAACATCCATAAAAAGTGAAAATGACGAGTTTTTTGTCATAACTCTCAAACATGTATCAGGTAGTCGCTCATGAAAACGGCCATAAAACGCAAAAACGACGAGTTCCCGGTCATAACTCACAAACATGTATCGGGTCTTAAGGTCGTAGTAAATCGCCCTGAAACCCAAAAACTGTGTGCAATAACTCATGAAAATGCAAATAAACACGAAAAAGACAAGATTTTTTTATAACTCTCAAACATGTATAGGGTCTTAAGGTCGTTGTAAATTGACATAAAACCCCAAAACCGTGGGCAATAGCTCATGAAAACGGCCATAAAACTCGAAAACGACAAGTTTCTAGTCATATCTCTCAAACATTAAAGGTTCTTACGATGCATGAAAATCCGCCTAGAACCAAAAAACTATGGGAAATAGCTCATGAAAATGGCCATAAAACAAGAAAAGTGTGAGTTTTTGGTCATAATTCTCAAACATGTATCGGGTCTTACAGGCCTTGCAAATCCAGCTAGAACCCAAAAACAGTGGGCAATAACTCATGAAAATGGCCATAAACACGAAAATGACGAGTTTTTGTTCATAACTCTAAAACATGTATCGGGTCTTAATTTCGTTGTAAATCGGCCTGCAACCTCAAAACTGTGGGCAAAAGCTCATGAAAACGGCCATAAAACACGAAAATGACGAGTTTTTTTTCATAACTCTCAAATATGTATTGGGTCTTAAGGTTGATGTAAAATGCCCTGGAAACCAAAACCGCGGGCAATAGTTCATGAAAACAGCCATAAAACGCGAAAATGACGAGTTTCTGGTCATCACTCATGAACATGTATCGGGTTTTATGGTCGTTGTACCCTGGAACCCCAAAACTGTGGGTAATACCTCATGACAACGACCATAAAACGCGAAAACGATGAGTTTCTGATCATATCTCTCAAATATTAATGCTTCTTAGGAGGCATGAAAATCCGCCTGGAACTCAAAAACTATGGGCAGTAACTCATGAAAATGACCATAAAACAAGAAAACGACGGGTTTTTGGTCATGACTCTCAAACATGTATCGGGTCTTATAGGCCTTGCTAATCCAGCTGGAACCCAAAAACTGTGGGGCAATAACTCATCAAAATGGCCATAAAAACGAAAACGACTAGTTTTTGGTCATAACTCTAGAACATGTATCGGGTCTTAAGGTCGTTGTAAATCGCCTTGGAGCCCCAAAACTATGGGCAATAGCTCATGAAAACGTCCATAAAACACGAAAACCACGACTTTCTGGTCATATCTCTCCAACATGTAAGGGTTCTTACGAGCCACGCAAATCCACATGGATCCCGTAAAACACGAAAATGACGAGTTTTTGGTCATAACTCTCAAATATGTATCGGGTCATAACATTGATGTAAATCGCCCTAGAACCAGAAAACTATTTGCAAAAGCTCATGAAAACAGCCATAAAAAACGAAAACAGCAAGTTTTGGGTGACTTCTCTCCAATATGTAATATGTCTTATAGGCCGTGCAAATCGAACTGAAACCCAAAAACTATGGGCAATAACTCATTAAAATGCCCATAAACACGAAAACGACGAGTTTTTAGTCATAACTCTCCAACATATATCGGGTCTTAAGGTCGTTGTAAATCGCTTTGGAACTCCAAAACTGTGGGAAAAAGCTCATGAAAACGGCCATAAAACGTGAAAATGATGAGTTTTTGTCATAACTCTCAAACATGTATCAGGTAATCGCTCATGAAAACGGCCATAAAACGCGAAAACGACGAGTTCCCGGTCATAACTCACAAACATGTATCGGGTCTTAAGGTCGTAGTAAATCGCCCTGAAACCCAAAAACTGTGTGCAATAACTCATGAAAATGTCCATAAACACGAAAAGACAAGATTTTTTTATAACCCTCAAACATGTATAGGGTCTTAAGGTCGTTGTAAATTGACCTAAAACCCCAAAACCGTGGGCAATAGCTCATGAAAACGGCCATAAAACTCGAAAACGACGAGTTTCTGGTCATATCTCTCAAACATTAAAGGTTCTTACGATGCATGAAAATCCGCCTGGAACCCAAAAACTATGGGAAATAGCTCATGAACATGG
The DNA here is from genome assembly GCA_916181665.1 of Avena sativa. Taxonomy (NCBI): domain Eukaryota; kingdom Viridiplantae; phylum Streptophyta; class Magnoliopsida; order Poales; family Poaceae; genus Avena; species Avena sativa. The sequence continues at coordinate 374,235,427 of OV702293.1, read as the reverse complement.
CCATAAAACAAGAAAAGTGTGAGTTTTTGGTCATAATTCTCAAACATGTATCGGGTCTTACAGGCCTTGCAAATCCAACTAGAACCCAAAAACTATGGGCAATAACTCATGAAAATGGCCATAAAACACGAAAATGATGAGTTTTTGTTCATAACTCTCAAGCATGTATCGGGTCTTAATGTCGTTGTGAATCGCCCAGCAACCTCAAAAATGTGGGCAAAAGCTCATGAAAACGGCCATAAAACGTGAAAATGACGAGTTTTTTGTCATAACTCTCAAATATGTATTGGGTCTTAAGGTTGATGTAAAATGCCCTGGAAACCAAAACCGCGGGCAATAGTTCATGAAAACAGCCATAAATCGCGAAAATGACGAGTTTCTTGTCATAACTCATGAACATGTATCGGGTTTTAAGGTCGTTGTACCCTGGAACCCCAAAACTGTGGGTAATACCTCATGACAACGACCATAAAACGCAAAAACGATGAGTTTCTGATCTATCTCTCAAATATTAATGCTTCTTAGGAGGCATGAAAATCCGCCTGGAACTCAAAAACTATGGGCAGTAACTCATGAAAATGACCATAAAATAAGAAAACGACGGGTTTTTGGTCATGACTCTCAAACATGTATCGGGTCTTATAGGCCTTGCTAATCCAGCTGGAACCCAAAAACTGTGGGGCAATAACTCATCAAAATGGCCATAAAAACGAAAACGACTAGTTTTTGGTCATAACTCTCGAACATGTATCAGGTCTTAAGGTCGTTGTAGATCGCCTTGGAGCCCCCAAACTGTGGGCAATAGCTCATGAAAACGTCCATAAAACACGAAAACCATGACTTTCTGGTCATATCTCTCCAACATGTAAGGGTTCTTACGAGCCACGCAAATCCGCATGGAACCCAAAAACTGTGGGTAATAACTCATGAAAACGAACATAAAACACGAAAATGACGAGTTTTTGGTCTTAACTCTCAAATATGTATCGGGTCATAACATTGATGTAAATCGCCCTAGAACCATAAAACTATTTGCAAAAGCTCATGAAAACAGCCATAAAAAACGAAAACAGCAAGTTTTGGGTGACATCTCTCCAACATGTAATGGGTCTTATAGGCCGTGCAAATCGAACTGAAACCCAAAAACTATGGGCAATAACTCATGAAAATGCCCATAAACACGAAAACGACGAGTTTTTAGTCATAACTCTCCAACATATATCGGGTCTTAAGGTCGTTGTAAATCGCCTTGGAACTCCAAAACTGTGGGAAAAAGCTCATGAAAACATCCATAAAAAGTGAAAATGACGAGTTTTTTGTCATAACTCTCAAACATGTATCAGGTAATCTCTTATGAAAACGGCCATAAAACGCAAAAACGACGAGTTCCCGGTCATAACTCACAAACATGTATCGGGTCTTAAGGTCGTAGTAAATCGCCCTGAAACCCAAAAACTGTGTGCAATAACTCATGAAAATGCAAATAAACACGAAAAATACAAGATTTTTTTTATAACTCTCAAACATGTATAGGGTCTTAAGGTCATTGTAAATTGACCTAAAACCCCAAAACCGTGGGCAATAGCTCATGAAAACGGCCATAAAACTCGAAAACGACAAGTTTCTGGTCATATCTCTCAAACATTAAAGGTTCTTACGATGCAGAAAATCCGCCTAGAACCAAAAAACTATGGGAAATAGCTCATGAAAATGGCCATAAAACAAGAAAAGTGTGAGTTTTTGGTCATAATTCTCAAACATGTATCGGGTCTTACAGGCCTTGCAAATCCAGCTAGAACCCAAAAACTGTGGGCAATAACTCATGAAAATGGCCATAAACACGAAAATGACGAGTTTTTGTTCATAACTCTAAAACATGTATCGGGTCTTAATGTCGTTGTAAATCGGCCTGCAACCTCAAAACTGTGGGTAAAAGCTCATGAAAACGGCCATAAAACACGAAAATGACGAGTTTTTTTTCATAACTCTCAAATATGTATTTGGTCTTAAGGTTGATGTAAAATGCCCTGGAAACCAAAACCGCGGGCAATAGTTCATGAAAACAGCCATAAAACGCGAAAATGACGAGTTTCTGGTGATAACTCATGAACATGTATCGGGTTTTAAGGTCGTTGTACCCTGGAACCCCAAAACTGTGGGTAATACCTCATGACAACGACCATAAAACGCGAAAACGATGAGTTTCTGATCATATCTCTCAAATATTAATGCTTCTTAGGAGGCATGAAAATCCACCTGGAACTCAAAAACTATGGGCAGTAACTCATGAAAATGACCATAAAACAAGAAAACGACGGGTTTTTGGTCATGACTCTCAAACATGTATCGGGTCTTACAGGCCTTGCTAATCCAGCTGGAACCCAAAAACTGTGGGGCAATAACTCATCAAAATGGCCATAAAAACGAAAACGACTAGTTTTTCGTCATCACTCTAGAACATGTATCGGGTCTTAAGGTCGTTGTAAATCGCCTTGGAGCCCCAAAACTGTGGGCAATAGCTCATGAAAACGTCCATAAAACACGAAAACCACGACTTTCTGGTCATATCTCTCCAACATGTAAGGGTTCTTACGAGCCACGCAAATCCGCATGGAACCCGAGAACTGTGGGTAATAACTCATGAAAACGAACATAAAACACGAAAATGACGAGTTTTTTGTCATAACTCTCAAATATGTATCGGGTCATAACATTGATGTAGATCGGCCTAGAACCAGAAAACTATTTGCAAAAGCTCATGAAAACAGCCATAAAAAACGAAAACAGCAAGTTTTGGGTGACTTCTCTCCAAGATGTAATGGGCCTTATAGGCCGTGCAAATCGAACTGAAACCCAAAAACTATGGGCAATAACTCATTAAAATGCCCATAAACACGAAAACGACGAGTTTTTAGTCATAACTCTCCAACATATATCGGCTCTTAAGGTCATTGTAAATCGCTTTGGAACTCCAAAACTGTGGGAAAAAGCTCATGAAAACGGCCATAAAACATGAAAATGACGAGTTTTTTGTCATAACTCTCAAACATGTATCAGGTAATCGCTCATGAAAACGGCCAAAAAACGCGAAAACGACGAGTTCCCGGTCATAACTCACAAACATGTATCGGGTCTTAAGGTCGTAGTAAATCGCCCTGAAACCCAAAAACTGTGTGCAATAACTCATGAAAATGTCCATAAACACGAAAAAGACAAGATTTTTTTTATAACCCTCAAACATGTATAGGGTCTTAAGGTCGTTGTAAATTGACCTAAAACCCCAAAACCGTGGGCAATAGCTCATGAAAACGGCCATAAAACTCGAAAACGACGAGTTTCTGGTCATATCTCTCAAACATTAAAGGTTCTTACGATGCATGAAAATCCACCTGGAACCCAAAAACTATGGGAAATAGCTCATGAACATGGCCATAAAACAAGAAAAGTGTGAGTTTTTGGTCATAATTCTCAAACATGTATCTGGTCTTACAGGCCTTGCAAATCCAACTAGAACCCAAAAACTGTGGGCAATAACTCATGAAAATGGCCATAAAACACGAAAATGACGAGTTTTTGTTCATAACTCTCAAGCATGTATCGGGTCTTAAGGTCGTTGTAAATCACCCAGCAACCTCAAAAATGTGGGCAAAAGCTCATGAAAACGGCCATAAAACGCGAAAATGACGAGTTTTTTGTCATAACTCTCAAATATGTATTGGGTCTTAAGGTTGATGTAAAATGCCCTAGAAACCAAAACTGCGGGCAATAGTTCATGAAAACAGCCATAAAACGTGAAAATGACGAGTTTCTGGTCATAACTCATGAACATGTATCGGGTTTTAAGGTCGTTGTATCCTGGAACCCCAAAAATTGTGGGTAATACCTCATGAAAATGAACATAAAACGCGAAAATAATGAGTTTCTGATCATATCTCTCAAAAATTAATGGTTCTTAGGAGGCATGAAAATCCGCCTGGAACCCAAAAACTATGGGTAATAACTCATGAAAATGACCATAAAACAAGAAAACGACGGGTTTTTGGTCATGACTCTCAAACATGTATCGGGTCTTATAGGCCTTGCTAATCCTGCTGGAACCCAAAAATTGTGGGGCAATAACTCATCAAAATGGCCATAAACACGAAAACGACTAGTTTTTGGTCATAACTCTCGAACATGTATCTAGTCTTAAGGTCGTTGTAGATCGCCTTGGAGCCCCAAAACTGTGGGCAATAGCTCATGAAAACGTCCATAAAACACGAAAACCACGACTTTCTGGTCATATCTCTCCAACATGTAAGGGTTCTTACGAGCCACGCAAATCCGCATGGAACCCAAGAACTGTGGGTGATAACTCATGAAAACGAACATAAAACACGAAAATGACGAGTTTTTGGTCTTAACTCTCAAATATGTATCGGGTCATAACATTGATGTAAATTGCCCTAGAACCATAAAACTATTTGCAAAAGCTCATGAAAACAGCCATAAAAAACGAAAAGAGCAAGTTTTGGGTGACATCTCTCCAACATGTAATGGGTCTTATAGGCCGTGCAAATCGAACTGAAACCCAAAAACTATGGGCAATAACTCATGAAAATGCCCATAAACACGAAAATGACGAGTTTTTAGTCATAACTCTCCAACATATATCGGGTCTTAAGGTCATTGTAAATCGCCTTGGAACTCCAAAACTGTGGGAAAAAGCTCATGAAAACAGCCATAAAACGTGAAAATGACGAGTTTTTTGTCATAACTCTCAAACATGTATCAGGTAATCGCTCATGAAAACGTCCATAAAACGCGAAAACGACGAGTTCCCGGTCATAACTCACAAACATGTATCGGGTCTTAAGGTCGTAGTAAATCGCCCTGAAACCCAAAAACTGTGTGCAGTAACTCATGAAAATGCCAATAAACACGAAAAAGACAAGATTATTTTTATAACTCTCAAACATGTATAGGGTCTTAAGGTCGTTGTAAATTGACCTAAAACCCCAAAACTGTGGGCAATAGCTCATGAAAACGGCCATAAAACTCGAAAACGACAAGTTTCTGGTCATATCTCTCAAACATTAAAGGTTCTTACGATGCATGAAAATCCGCCTGGAACCCAAAAACTATGGGAAATAGCTCATGAAAATGGCCATAAAACAAGAAAAGTGTGAGTTTTTGGTCATAATTCTCAAACATGTATCGGGTCTTACAGGCCTTGCAAATCCAGCTAGAACCCAAAAGCTGTGGGCAATAACTCATGAAAATGGCCATAAAACACGAAAATGACGAGTTTTTGTTCATAACTCTCAAACATGTATCGGGTCTTAAGGTCGTTGTAAATCGCCCTGCCACCTCAAAACTGTGGGCAAAAGCTCATGAAAACAGCCATAAAACGCGAAAATGACGAGTTTTTTTGTCATAACTCTCAAATATGTATTGGGTCTTAAGGTTGATGTAAAATGCCCTGGAAACCAAAATTGTGGGCAATAGTTCATGAAAACAGCCATAAAACATGAAAATGATGAGTTTCTGGTCATAACTCATGAACATGTATCGGGTTTTAAGGTCGTTGTATCCTAGAACCCCAAAAAACTGTGGGTAATACCTCATGAAAATGACCATAAAACGCGAAAACGATGAGTTGCTGATCATATCTCTCAAAAATTAATGGTTCTTAGGAGGCATGAAAATCCGCCTGGAACCCAAAAACTATGGGTAATAACTCATGAAAATGACCATAAAACAAGAAAACGACGGGTTTTTGGTCATGACTCTCAAACATGTATCGGGTCTTATAGGCCTTGCTAATCCTGCTGGAACCCAAAAATTGTGGGGCAATAACTCATCAAAATGGCCATAAACACGAAAACGACTAGTTTTTGGTCATAGCTCTCGAACATGTATCTAGTCTTTAAGGTCGTTGTAGATCGCCTTGGAGCCCCAAAACTGTGGGCAATAGCTCATGAAAACGTCCATAAAACACGAAAACCACGACTTTCTGGTCATATCTCTCCAACATGTAAGGGTTCTTACGAGCCACGCAAATCCGCATGGAACCCAAGAACTGTGGGTAATAACTCATGAAAACAAACATAAAACACGAAAATGACGAGTTTTTGGTCTTAACTCTCAAATATGTATCGGGTCATAACATTGATGTAACTCGCCCTAGAACCAGAAAACTATTTGCAAAAGCTCATGAAAACAGCCATAAAAAACGAAAACAGCAAGTTTTGGGTGACATCTCTCCAACATGTAATGGGTCTTATAGGTCGTGCAAATCGAACTGAAACCCAAAAGCTATGGGCAATAACTCATGAAAATTCCCATAAACACGAAAACGACGAGTTTTTAGTCATAACTCTCCAACATATATCGGGTCTTAAGGTCGTTGTAAATCGCCTTGGAACTCCAAAACTGTGGGAAAAAGCTCATGAAAACAGCCATAAAACGTGAAAATGACGAGTTTTTTGTCATAACTCTCAAACATGTATCAGGTAATCGCTCAGGAAAACGGCCATAAAACGCAAAAACGACGAGTTCCCGGTCATAACTCACAAACATGTATCGGGTCTTAAGGTCGTAGTAAATCGCCCTGAAACCCAAAAACTGTGTGCAATAACTCATGAAAATGCAAATAAACACGAAAAAGACAAGATTTTTTTTATAACTCTCAAACATGTATAGGGTCTTAAGGTCGTTGTAAATTGACCTAAAACCCCAAAACCGTGGGCAATAGCTCATGAAAACGGCCATAAAACTCGAAAACGACAAGTTTTTGGTCATATCTCTCAAACATTAAAGGTTCTTACGATGCATGAAAATCCGCATGGAACCCAAAAACTATGGGAAATAGCTCATGAAAATGGCCATAAAACAAGAAAAGTGTGAGTTTTTGGTCATAATTCTCAAACATGTATCGGGTCTTACAGGCCTTGCAAATCCAGCTAGAACCCAAAAGTTGTGGGCAATAACTCATGAAAATGGCCATAAAACACGAAAATGACGAGTTTTTGTTCATAACTCTCAAACATGTATCGGGTCTTAAGGTCGTTGTAAATCGCCCTGCCACCTCAAAACTGTGGGCAAAAGCTCATGAAAACGGCCATAAAACGCGAAAATGACGAGTTTTTTTTGTCATAACTCTCAAATATGTATTGGGTTTTAAGGTTGATGTAAAATGCCCTGGAAACCAAAACTGTGGGCAATAGTTCATGAAAACAGCCATAAAACATGAAAATGACGAGTTTCTGGTCATAACTCATGAACATGTATCGGGTTTTAAGGTCGTTGTATCCTGGAACCCCAAAAAACTGTGGGTAATACCTCATGAGAATGACCATAAAACGCGATCATATCTCTCAAAAATTAATGGTTCTTAGGAGGCATGAAAATCCGCCTGGAACCCAAAAACTATGGGTAATAACTCATGAAAATGACCATAAAACAAGAAAACGACGGGTTTTTGGTCATGACTCTCAAACATGTATCGGGTCTTATAGGCCTTGCTAATCCTGCTGGAACCCAAAAATTGTGGGGCAATAACTCATCAAAATGGCCATAAACACGAAAACGACTAGTTTTTGGTCATAGCTCTCGAACATGTATCTAGTCTTTAAGGTCGTTGTAGATCGCCTTGGAGCCCCAAAACTATGGGCAATAGCTCATGAAAACGTCCATAAAACACGAAAACCACGACTTTCTGGTCATATCTCTCCTACATGTAAGGGTTCTTACGAGCCACGCAAAACCGCATGGAACCCAAGAACTGTGGGTAATAACTCATGAAAACAAACATAAAACACGAAAATGACGAGTTTTTGGTCTTAACTCTCAAATATGTATTGGGTCATAACATTGATGTAAATCGCCCTAGAACCAGAAAACTATTTGCAAAAGCTCCTGAAAACAGCCATAAAAAACGAAAACAGCAAGTTTTGGGTGACATCTCTCCAACATGTAATGGGTCTTATAGGTCGTGCAAATCGAACTGAAACCCAAAAACTATGGGCAATAACTCATGAAAATGCCCATAAACACGAAAACGACGAGTTTTTAGTCATAACTCTCCAACATATATCGGGTCTTAAGGTCGTTGTAAATCGCCTTGGAACTCCAAAACTGTGGGAAAAAGCTCATGAAAACAGCCATAAAATGTGAAAATGACAAGTTTTTTGTCATAACTCTCAAACATGTATCAGGTAATCGCTCATGAAAACGGCCATAAAATGCGAAAACGACGAGTTCCCGGTCATAACTCACAAACATGTATCGGGTCTTAAGGTCGTAGTACATCGCCCTGAAACCCAAAAACTGTGTGCAATAACTCATGAAAATGCCAATAAACACGAAAAAGACAAGATTTTTTTATAACACTCAAACATGTATAGGGTCTTAAGGTCGTTGTAAATTGACCTAAAACCCCAAAACCGTGGGCAATAGCTCATGAAAACGGCCATAAAAATCGAAAACGACAAGTTTCTGGTCATATCTCTCAAACATTAAAGGTTCTTACGATGCATGAAAATCCGCCTGGAACCCAAAAACTATGGGAAATAGCTCATGAAAATGGCCATAAAACTAGAATAGTGTGAGTTTTTGGTCATAATTCTCAAACATGTATCGGGTCTTACAGGCCTTGCAAATCCAACTAGAACCCAAAAACTGTGGGCAATAACTCATGAAAATGGCCATAAAACACGAAAATGATGAGTTTTTGTTCATAACTCTCAAACATGTATCGGGTCTTAAGGTCGTTGTAAATCGCCCTGCAACCTCAAAACTGTGGGCAAAAGCTCATGAAAACGGCCATAAAACGCGAAAATGACGAGTTTTTTTTGTCATAACTCTCAAATATGTATTGGGTCTTAAGGTTGATGTAAAAAGACCTAGAAACCAAAACTGTGGGCAATAGTTCATGAAAACAGCCATAAAACGTGAAAATCACGAGTTTCTGGTCATAACTCATGAACATGTATCGGGTTTTAAGGTCGTTGTATCTTGGAACCCCAAAAAACTGTGGGTAATACCTCATGAAAATGACCATAAAACGCGAAAACGATGAGTTTCTGATCATATCTCTCAAAAATTAATGTTTCTTAGGAGGCGTGAAAATCCGCCTGGAACCCAAAAACTATGGGTAATAACTCATGAAAATGACCATAAAACAAGAAAACAACGGGTTTTTGGTCATGACTCTCAAACATGTATCGGGTCTTACAGGCCTTGCTAATCCCGCGGGAACCCAAAACTGTGGGCAATAACTCATCAAAATGGCCATAAACACGAAAACGACTAGTTTTTGGTCATAACTCTCGAACATGTATCGGGTCTTAAGGTCGTTGTAAATCGCCTTGGACCCCAAAACTGTGGGCAATAGCTCATGAAAACGTTCATATAACACGAAAACCACGACTTTCTGGTCATATCTCTCCAACATGTAAGGGTTCTTACGAGCCACGCAAATCCGCATGGAACCCAAGAACTGTGGGTAATAACTCATGAAAACGACCATAAAACACGAAAATGACGAGTTTTTGGTCATAACTCTCAAATATGTATCGGGTCATAACGTTGATGTAAATCGCCCTAGAACCATAAAACTATTTGCAATAGCTCATGAAAACATCCATAAAACACGAAAACAGCAAGTTTTGGGTGATATCTCTCCAACATATAATGGGTCTTATAGGCCTTGCAAATCAAACTGAAACCCAAAAACTGTGGGCAATAACTCATGAAAATGCCCATAAACACGAAAACGACGAGTTTTTGGTCATAACTCTCCAACATATATCGGGTCTTAAGGTTGTTGTAAATCGCCTTGGAACTCCAAAACTGTGGGAAAAAGCTCATGAAAACAGCCATAAAAAGTGAAAATGACGAGTTTTTTGTCATAACTCTCAAACATGTATCAGGTAATCGCTCATGAAAACGGCCATAAAACGCGAAAACGACGAGTTCCCGGTCATAACTCACAAACATGTATGGGGTCTTAAGGTCGTAGTAAATCGCCCTGAAACCCAAAAAATGTGTCCAATAACTCATGAAAATGGCCATAAACACGAAAACGACAAGATTTTTGTTATAACTCTCAAACATGTATAGGGTCTTAAGGTCGTTGTAAATTGCCCTAAAACCCCAAAACCGTGGGCAGTAGCTCATGAAAACGGCCATAAAACTCGAAAACGACGATTTTCTCACTACAACGTGACCCCCACTATAGCTACGTATATCTTGCAACGGTAAGACCATGCGTGTCTACGAAACAACTCCCCCACTTCCCGTGTGAGTAGTGAGATAAGACCACGTCATAAGAAAAAGAGATAAACACGTGATCTGTAACTTCCCCTTGAATATTTGCCCCTCAATCCCACTCATTTTCTCCCATCAGTTTTACCCCGCAGCCGCCGGTGCCACCCATGGCTGCGCGTGTTATCATCTCCATCCCTGATTCATCTATCACTATCGCTATCTCCGATTTCCCACAGTACGTTTAGAGATCAGATGCGAAGGGCTCGATAACTATTTCCGTGGGCGAGCCGGATGCCACTGCATCATTGTGGACAACACTGTGAGTAGCGATACCGCCGGAGGTCAGGGGCGCAAGCCTATTCAGATCTGTAGATCTTTCGATTTCTCTTTTACCCCATTCAATTTCATGTTGATCTTGGTTGGCTTCATCCGTTCATCATGATTCTAGGTTACGTGCTTGGTCAATGGTGGATCCTTGGTGCATCGCCTGCCGTTCTCACCCCTCAACTGCGGCTGATCTCACCCAGGTCCCCCTACTACGACTACAGGTCCCAAACACCGCCCTTATCTGGCTTTGTCTCTCTTAATCAGGTCACTAGGTCCTGCAGGTGGTCGCTCCTTTTATCAAATTTTACTAGTCTACCAGATATGTTCCCCAAATTGTACACCATGGTAGATTCTGTAACTTTTTTGGTGCTCCTGTGATAGGCAAGTTATGATTGAAATTCAGTTTGTGTTTTTGGTTTCATTAATTTGACAGCCGTGAAAAAAAAGATTACTATGCCTATTTCGTTTTGTTCAAATGATCCATACATATTAGCAGTTACTATGCTTAAGGGGTGCCTAGCATTCATTTGATTTTATCTGTCAGGCCACAGTCGTGTTCTTTACCATATGTGCAACAGAATTATTATCTTATAGACCAACTTAAGTCTGTTTCTATACATGTGCAAACAAAATAATTTACTACTCCCTCCGGTTCATATTAGTTGACTCAGATTTATCTAGATACGGGTGTATCTAGCACTAAAACTTGACTAGATACATATATCTAGATGAATCTAAGTCAACTAATATGGGTCGGAGGAAGTATATCAAAGTACCCATCTTTCCTCAGATAATTGTGTGTCGATGTCAATTCTATGCAACTTTTAGGCCTGGTAGAAGGAATAACTCGTCGGCGGCAGAAATAGGGGAAACTCGATCAAGATATAAATTCTTTAACTTCCTAGATTCCATATTATATAGGTGTGTTTGTCAGGTAATTGTTACATTGAGCTATACATGCTAGTTCTGACATTTATGTTAGTTCCTTATGAAAAAATGATTTTTTCTTGTGCAGTTTCAGACGAGAGGTACATCCACACTAGTTGTGCGCTACCACTATGAGAAATATAAAGCCTTGTTTGTATATATGAAGAACGCAATTAGAGTATGTGGTATGGCCTCCAGCTATGTACCAATTTAGTTTCATATCCATTTCGTTTGTTTCATTTCAGCTACTTCTGAATAGTATTGCTTTTGTATTCTCTTGAGATTTACTATCAATTTTAATTCCAGAAGAACGCTTGCTTAGCAAATTACTACGCTGCATCTTTTATTTTATCTGCAATATTCTTTAAATCTTTGAATCTGTTAACATTAATAGGGTCAGTAAAAAGAAATGCTTAGACAATCACTATGCTACATTATTCTATCTTCCGTATTGAGTTAAACTTTTACTCTGAAAACCACGACATGTTTAGACAATCACTAAGCAACTTCGTATGAGTAAGGTTGCACTTCTGAGTAGGCTCTGCTCAACGAGTGCAAGAGCCTGGGAATATCGAAGGATTTGGAAAGAATAGGACTTGCACGAATCTGATGCAATAAAGATATAATTTATATATGACTGAAAGGGTTCTCCGTTTCTTGTGGTTAACTGGGTCCCTATCATGCATGAAGATTAATTATCTCATGGACTTCAACCCTTGTACGTTGCAGCTATTTTAAATTGTACTACTTTATTAGCTTACATTTTTTGTCTCACTAATTCTCTCAATTGTGTTGTAGATTCCAAAACTAAATGGATGATGCATGGCTGAGGTGCTCAGAGCAAGTTTGACAATAGTGCTACTACCATATAGTTATATATAATGTTTTTCAATGCCATTTTCAGATATACACATCTTGTATTCAATGGATTATGTTCTTTGTAAAGCTACAAAGTTGAATTAATATATAAGGTGTTCCTTTTTACTATTCTGTCCCCTGTGCAATCTCAGCATTAGACAAATAATCGTTGCTTGAAATATATGAACTACCATAAATGGTTGAGCTACCTATCAGCTCTTCGAAGCTTTTGCGATGATCAGTATGGCCATCTCAAAATCCATTCATGCAGGGTAACCACCAGCGCATATAAAGTGTTGTTAAGATCTAATATATTCGTTGCTACGTTACAACGCTTCTTCTTGTTGTTACCAACGCATGTACATGTGTTGTTGTAGACACTTGCAACGCCACCAACTGCAACGCATACTAAATCCGTTGGTGTAGACTTTACCAACACTTATATCGACATTCAGCAACACATCGATGCGTTGCCGAAGGGGTGGTCTTGTTGTAGTGTCTGGTCGTATCTCTCAAACATTAAAGGTTCTTACGATGCATGAAAATCCACCTGGAACCCAAAAATTATGGGCAATAGCTCATGAAAATGGCCATAAAACAAGAAAAGTCTGAGTTTTTGGTCATAATTCTCAAACATGTATCGGGTCTTACAGGCCTTGCAAATCCAACTAGAAACCAAAAACTATGGGCAATAACTCATGAAAATGGCCATAAAACACGAAAACGACGAGTTTTTGGTCATATATCTCAAACATGTATCAGGTCTTAAGGTCGTTGTAAATCACCCTGCAACCCAAAAACTGTGGGCAAAAGCTCATGAAAACGGCCATAAAACGCGAAAATGACGATTTTTTTGTCATAACTCTCAAATATGTATTGGGTCTTAAGGTTGATGTAAAATGCCCTAGAAACCAAAACTGCGGGCAATAGTTCATGAAAACAGCCATAAAACGCGAAAATGACGAGTTTCTGGTCATAACTCATAAACATGTATCGGGTTTTAAGGTTGTTGTACCCTGGAACCCCAAAACTATGGGTAATACCTCATGAAAACGACCATAAAACACAAAAACGATGAGTTTCTGATCATATCTCTCAAATATAAATGGTTCTTACGAGGTATGAAAATCCGCCTGGAACCCAAAAACTATGGGAAATAACTCATGAAAATGACCATAAAACAATAAAACGACGGGTTTTTGGTCATGAAAATCAGCCTGGAACCCAAACACTATGCGCAATAACTCATGAAAATCACCATAAAACAAGAAAACGATGGGTTTTTGGTCATAACTCTCAAACAAGTAAAGGGTCTTACAGGCCTTGCAAATCCAACAGGAACCCAAAAACTATGGGCAATAACTAATGAAAATGGCCATAAACACGAAAACGACAAGATTTTTTTTATAACTCTCAAACATGTGTAGGGTCTTAAGGTCGTTGTAAATTGCCCTAAAACACCAAAACCGTGGGCAATAGCTCATGAAAACAGCCATAAAACTCGAAAACGACGAGTTTCTGGTCATATCTCTCAAATATTAAAGGTTCTTACGATGCATGAAAATCCGCCTGGAACCCAAAAACGATGGGCAATAGCTCATTAAAATGGCCATAAAACAAGAAAAGTGTGAGTTTTTGGTCATAACTCTTAAACATGTATCGGGTCTTACAGGCCATGCAAATCCAACTAGAACCCAAAAACTGTGGGCAATAACTCATGAAAATGGCCATAAACAACGACGAGTTTTTGGTCATAACACTCTAACATGTATCCGGTCTTAATGTCGTTGTAAATCGCCCTGGAACCCCAAAACTATGGTCAATAGCTCATGAAAACGTCTATAAAACGCGGAAACAACCAGTTTCTGGTCATATCATGTAGGGGTTCTTACGAGCCATGCAAATCCGCATGGAACCCAAAAACTATGGGTAATAACTCATGAAAACAACCATAAAACACGAAAATGACGAGTTTTTGCTCATAACCGTCAAACATGTATCGGGTCTTAAGGTCGTCGTAAATCGCCCTGGAACCCCAAAATTGTGGGAAAAATCTCATAAAACGCAAAAACGACCAGTTTCTGGTTATATCTATCCAACATGTAAGGGTTCTTACGAGCCATGCAAATCCTCATGGAACCCAAAATATGTGGGTAATAACTCATCAAAACAACCATAAACACGAAAATGATGAGTTTTTGGTCATAACTCTCAAACATGTATCGGGTCTTAAGGTCGTTGTATATCGCCCTGGAACCCCAAAACTGTGGGCAAAGCTCATGAAAACGGCCATAAAACGCGAAAATGACGAGTTTTTTGTCATAACTCTGAAACATGTATCGGGTCTTAAGGTTGATGTAATGTCACATCCCAAAATTTTCCAAATTTTGAAATGTGAAAAATAATAAACAAAATAAACAATTGATGATTTTTAGGGTGAGAAGAAACTTTTTGATTCCAATTGGAAACATCAAAACCTATTTTGATCAAATAAATCCTAAAGTGATTTAAAAAGATAAACAATTAATAAAGAAAGTTTTGATAATTGGAATCACTATTTTTGGATCTTTTAATAAAAAGATTTGGTTTTCAAAAGCAAAGTAGATTTATAAATAAAGATTATTTTATAGAGCCAAATTAAATCTTGGCCAAACTTTTGAAATAAAATATTCTTTTATTTGATAAAAGGAGTAAAAGTTTATTTAAATAAAATAATGAGGATTTATTAATATCCAATTTTATTAAAGTAAAGTTTTTTCCATTTTAAATAAACACTAAAACTTGTTAATTTATTTTAAATAATTTTTCAAGTGTTTTATTTACTCAAATAAACCCTACTGAAATGTTTTTGGTATTATTTAGATTTCAAATAGAGTTTTAAACTAAATAAAATCCTATTTGAATTAATGACTAGGGTCTATTTATTTAATTATTAATGGATCCTAAAAAGAATAAAAATTATTTTATTTTTGACTTTGGATTATGTTGTTAAACAGAATTAAAAACTACACAAAGTTTGGCAAAGGTTTGAATTCATTTGAGTGTTTGAATTATTTGAATAAAATCAAAAACAGAAATTCAAATAGAAAAAGGAAAAAGCTTCAGTATAAAAAAAAGGAAACAAACAGCAGCCCAGCTAACAGGCCCAGCAAGCCCAACCCGCAGCCTAACTAAAACCCCGCAGTGAATCGTTTTCTTACGCGCGAGCACACCTGCAGAGACACAGACAGGTGGACCACGTGCCCTCTCTCTCCCTCACAGACAGCACGGCCCCACTGCCTCGTCATCGTCATCAACCCCTCGGCGGCCGTTTTCCCCTTGCTCAACGGCGTTCTGCCGCGATTAAATTCTCTTGATTATGCGTTGATGGCCAGAGTAAACCCGTCAGTAACCACGCCTGCATAAACGCCTCTCCCTCCCCTCTCTTTCCCCTCGCTTGCCTCTCCCTCTCTGCCCCCAGGCTAGATGAATTTCGAGCTTGACCACCTCCGTCTTCGACAGCGTTCCCGGCCAATTCCGGCGAACCGCAGCCGCCTCTCCACTCCCCGAGCACGCAAGCTTGATCTCCAGTCCCTTGTGCGTCTGCCCATAGCCCCATCTCTCTCCCGCGCGCTCTAGAAGCTCGGCTTCGTCAACATCAGAGCGCCACCGTCTTCGGCCGTTTCTCCGGCGAGTCTCCCTGGTAAGCACCGACCGCCTCGAGCTTTCCTATTGATGCTCCTAAGATCCCAAGGACAGTACGCATCTGACCATGACTTTGTTTTGCCTTGGCACAATCTGTAGCTCCGTCCCTGACGACGAACAGAACCGCCTGACGCCGCCACCGTCTCCGGCGAGCAATCCCCTCCGCTCCAGCACGCCCCTCGCCAAGCCAACGCCATCTCGAGCTTCGCCACACCTCTGCGAGCATGGTGAGCACCCCCGTTGCCTTCCTTGCTTCATGTAATCGCCGCGACGTCCTCATCTGACCGTGCCGCCACCGTTCACCACCGCTGGCGCCGCTAGTTTATGTCAAGTGGATGTGAGCCGTTGGATTTTGATCGTGCGTACGCGATAGAATGACTTAAACGAACTGATACGCTCAATCTGCGCCGTGCATTGCTAGTTAGATCTGACGGTCAGTATTGCTCAATCCGAACGAAGCGGTATCGCCCAATGAGGTTAAGACACATGGCCAGACTCAGGATTAAAAACAGAAAAATGTTCTATTAGATTTGCAAATTTGTAAAACTCATAACTTTAGTTCTACACGTCCAAATTTTGCAAATTTTATATCAATGGATTCAGCAGAACAAGTACTTTGCAACCATGCATTTTGTTTACTGTTTTGCTTCTGGAAAATTGGTTGAATTTGCAGAAACATGTGTAGGCTTATTTAGAATATAAAAATTGTTCTAGATATATTTTTTAGATGAAATCTTTGAAAAATGATTTGTTGTGAACCTACTGACCATAGGAACCAACTTATCGATTTAAAAATGTATTTTGTGAATTTAAGGAATAAATATTTGAATAAGCTCATTTCTAGTCAAATAAAAATATTGATTTTGTTTTAGAAATGATTTTTGAGTAAAACCTTTGGGAAATGATTTGATTCAAACCTTCTGACCCTAAACACCAAGTTTTGAGAATTAAAATATATTTGGTGAACTCTTTAAAGAATATTGCTTTGATAAAAGCATTTTCAACCACATAAAATATTGATTTGATTTAAAAATGATTTATAGATAAAACCTTTTACAAATGGTTTTACCACTTTTGTAAATGACCAATGGGAGCTTGAAAATGTTTAGAGCCTAATAGAAACCACTTTTATAAATAAAACTATCTTTTGCATGCTTGCATGCATGACCTTGTTTCTATCATTTTATGTGTGATAAAATTGGTTGGAATGCTAGTTGAATTTGTGTTTGCTTGATTGAATTGTAGTGGAATTAGAAGAGTGTGATATTTGCAAGATCAAGAAGTGAACCCACATTCCCTACTAAAGAAAGGCAAGTGACACTATCATCCATGTCCTACTATTTTCATTACACTTAGTGGATTTTTGTAACATGCATGATAAGGATTACTATATTTTATGCTATGCTAAATCCTAATAGGATACCCTTATATCTCCCTTAGTGGAAACATTGTAGTTGTAGTATGCTTAGCCCTGCTATATATTGGGATGGGATACATGATATGATTATATGAAGAGTTGAAAAGACATATGTTTTATATAATAAAACAAGTACTCAATGAACCACCTGGGTGGACAAGGATACTCAAGATTGGACAAGGTGGCAAAAAAAGGAACCATGTTTATATGACTATCTCTTTTTGTATGTGCACTAGAAGAAAACCACCCAGGGACTTAGAGATTGAACAAGTTTCTCGTACAGTGGCTTCCGTGTACAGCCACGTGCTAAATGGGCTCTGGCTTAGTCAACTACATAGTGGAAGACTCATGCATTGGCATCTTCAGGTTAACTAGAATGGTGTAAGGGAAATTTATCCCTATATTGGTGCCTGGTAGACGAGCTAGCATTGTGTATTGAGAGGACTTCTATGGAAAGACTTTGTCACATTCTCAATCTGCCAGTGCTCCATCTTGGTGAGTACTTATCCAGCGGCTACTGGTGGCATCAAGAAGAGATTGTGTCATGTGGGTAAAGTGTACAACTTTTGCAGAAGATCAAAACTCTAAGTACTTAGTCGTGTCCCCGGTTATGGACAATACTGAGCAACTAAGGCCTGAAGCTATGGAAGACCTCGATATTCCAATTTCTCAAAGTAAAACTTGATGGTGACAACAAGGGATTTGAAGCACTTGGAGTTTTCCAATAAGTTCAGAAAGATTTTACAAAAGATCAAAAACTATTTTGAAAAGATAGGATAAAACTATATTGCTTTCTGCAAAAGAGCCTAAACCCTACTTAGCCAAATATGCATGTAAATGGTAGGATCCACTTATTTCTACATAGTAGTGAAACTTGCCAATACAATTCAAATGTATTGACCCTTGTGGATGCAACTTATTATGTTGCAGGTTTGTTTGATATTAGTGAAGTTTGTTGAATAGGATTACAAGTCTACAACCAACATGATTGCCTGTGGCACTTTGAAGATGAAGGACTCCATGCTTTATAGATTTCTGCTGTAATGTAATGTGATAGCCAGATGAGCTATGTAAGATGTAATAAATTATTTTATTCCTGGTTATAAAGTTGTATTATGACCTTTGTTTCTTGATATTACATCTTAACTGTGGATGCTAGCTATTGATACAGGGACTAGCATTGTAAACACAGGGATCTCTACCTTATTAAAGGTTGGGAACCTTGCATGTAAAATGCCCTGGAAAACCAAAACTGCGGGCAATAGCTCATGAAATCAGCCATAAAACGTGAAATGACGAGTTTCTTGTCATAACTCATAAACATGTATCAGGTTTTAAGGTCGTTGTACCCTGGAACCCCAAAAATGTGGGTTAGCTCATGAAAACGACCATAAAACGCGAAAACGACGAGTTTCTGATCATATCTGTCAAATATTAATGATTCTTACAGGGCATGAAAATCCGCCTGGAATCCAAAAACTATAGGCAATAACTCAAGAAAATGACCATATAACAAGAAAACGACGGGTTTTTGGTCATAACTCTCAAACATGTATAGGGTCTTACACGCCTTGCTAATCCCTGGAGCTTGACGCCAGAAACCCTGCCAGAACCGTTGGGCTTCTTGATCGCCACCAGAGGCCGCATGGTGCCGCTCCCCGGAGCCATGGCGCGGTGGAGCCGCATGTGATTGCAGAGCACAACCATACAGTAACTGATAATATCTCTCAAACATTAAAGGTTCTTACGAGGCATGAAAATCCGCCTGAAACCCAAAAACTATGGGCAATAACTCGTGAAAATGACCATAAAACAAGAAAACGACGGGTTTTTGTCATAACTCTCAAACATGTATTGGGCCTTACAGGCCTTGCAAATCCAACTGAAACCCAAAAACTATGGGCAATAACTCAGGAAAATGGCCAGAAACACGAAAATGACGAGTTGTGATCATAACTCTCAAACATGTATCGGGTCTTAAGGTCATTGTAAATCGCCCTGGAACCCTAAAAATGTGGGCAATAGCTCATGAAAACATCCATAAAACGTGAAAACCATGACTTTCTAGTCATATCTCTCCAACATGAAAGGGTTCTTACAAGCCATGCAAATCCGCATGGAACCCAAAAACTATGGCTAATAACTCATGAAAACGACCATAAAAATGACGAGTTTTTGGTCATAACTCTCAAATGTGTATCGGGTCATAACGTTGATGTAATCTCCCTAGAACCATAAAGTTGTGGGCAATAGCTCATGAAAATAGCCATAAAACGCAAAAACACCGAGTTTTGGGTCATATCTCTTCAACATGTATCAGGTCTTAAGGTCGTTGTACATCGCCCTGGAACCCCTAAACTGTGGGCAATAGCTCATGAAAACGGCCATAAAACACGAAAACTACGAGTTTTAGTCATATATCACAAACATGTAACGGGTCTTATAGGCCTTGCAAATCCAACAGGAACCCAGAATTGTGGGCAATAACTCATGAAACTGGCCATAAACACGAAAACGGCGAGTTTTTGGTCGTAACTCTCTGATGTCTACGCACTTCTATTCTTGTAGACACTTGTTGGGCCTCCAAGTGCAGAGGTTTGTACAACAGCAGCAAGTTTCCCTTAAGTGGATTACCCAAGGTTTATCGAACTCAGGGAGGAAGTGGTCAAAGGTATCCCTCTCATGCAACCCTGCAATCAAGATACAAGAAGTTTCTTGTGTCCCCAACACACCCAATACATTTGTCAGGTGTATAGCTGCACTAGTTCGACGAAGAGATAGTGAAATACTAGTGGTAACGGTGCCACGAAATAGCTTGACGGTGAGGTATAGACTAAAGGCAAAAATATGGAAGCAAGCAAACATGCAACAGATCTAGTAGCAAACGGTGTTTCAATGTTTAGAAACAAGGCCTAGGGATCATACTTTCACTAGTGCACACTCTGTCATATAAATATCTTCTCTTAATGATACTACCCTGACTACTCTCCGGTTGGATACTCTAATCCATAGTAGGGCTATAACAGCACACTATCACCTTGAGCGCTAGATGGTTCCAACAAACACGGTGTGCACTCTGTCATTTTCACACATGTGGGGAAAATCATAGATCTATTAAAGCATGATGAGTATTTATGTAGACTCTAGCCTAAGTGCCACCATGGAGTGCACGATGTCACTTTTAGACACGTGGGGAGAGCAGAGATCTATTAAAGTACTTGAGTAGCAGAACAGATCTACTTGATTACAAAGATCATGAACACAACATGATCATGCATAGAGATAGATGAACACATAGCTACCGGTAGAGTCCTTAGCCTCGAGGAAGAACTACTCCCTCCTCATCATGGGAATCAACAACAGTGATGGAGATGGTGGTGGAGAACGATGGAGATGGCTCTGGGGGCACTTCCTCGTCCCGACAGGGTGCCGGAACAGAGACTTTCTGTCCCCCGAATCTCCCCTTCGGTGGCGGCGGCGCTGCGGAACATTTTGTGGCTTTCTGCCAGATGATTTAGGGTTTTTGGGTCAGAGGCTTCTTATAGGTGAAGGAAGCAAGGTCGGTGGAGGGCTAGGGGGCCCACACCCACTGTGGGCGCCAATAGGGCTGGCCCGTGCCTAGGGGGGTGCGGCCACTCTGGTGTCCTCCTCCATCTCAGCTTCGTGGTTCCGTGTTGCTCCGAGAAAAATAGGAAGCTTGGCTTTTGTCCCGTCCAATTCCGAGAATATTGATTTTCTGCCTTTTCTAGAACCAAACACAGAAAAAACAGGCAACTGGCACTGTGGCATCTTGTTAATAGGTTAGTCTAGGAAAACATATAAAAACACCTCAAAGTGTAGAAAAAGCAAAGCAAAATAGATACTAAACAAGCATGGAACATTAAAAATTATATATACGTTCACGACGTATCTGATGCAGCCCGTCCTACGACCGCTACTACATCTACTCCCACGAGCTCCCCAAGTGGACCCATGACTCGCGCCCGAGCTAAGCTCCTCCAAGCCAAGGTTAACTCGCTCCTTTCCTTGTGTGACTTCAACACACCCTTGGATGGTTTGCTACTTCATACGCATACACTGTGCATCATCAGGTACGAAGAGAAGGACCCAAGGGACGGAGGGAACGGAGCAGAAGCAACTAGTCGCTGCCAGACGCCAGCGGTACTGCCGACCGGTACTACCGGTCCAAGCGGTACTACCGGCCCAGCAACCGGTACTACCGCTCAGCGGTACTACCGCCCCCTCCTACCGCTCGATACAGGCAACTCCGACGGAAGCTCCAGGCCCGCCAGCGGTACTACCGCCCCCGGAGCGGTACTATTGGTTGCGACCAGTACTACCGGTTGCCGGACCGGTACTACCGGCCCTGACTGAATCTGAACGCCTAAATTCGGCCCTGTGCCTTGTAACCCTTCCTATAATTTACCTTTTTGTTCTGAAACTACCCCTGTTTTGTGGCTGGACTATATATAGCCCCCACCCTCTATTGTAAACCCTAGACTTGGATAATAATAGATATTAAGGAAACCCTTTGAGGAACTTATATCTATTGGTCTCATGCTCCTACCAAGGAGCACCGGATTATCCACCCCCCTCTTGGATCTTGCCTAGTGCGTTCAAGTTGTACAAGGCCTTGTGTTCTCGGTTTCTCGCCCCCAAGTCGTCAAGATCTCACCAAGCACCTCGTCCCCCATTGTTGGCGTGGAGAGCGAGCTTCGCCCAACACCAATCCTAGGGATTATGTTGGACCGGTTGCCACCGGCGTGAGAGATAGGCGTGTATCGTGTTTTGGTGTGCGTGTGTTCGTGGTTTTCATCTCCTTCCTCGATTTCATCTCCCGACCACCGCTTTCCCCTCGTTTCTCATGGAATTCGTGAAAGATCGGGCCAACCCTAGGGTTACCCCATAACATATTGGTATCAAGAGCACGGTTGATCACGAAATTCCCCCCAATTTTTCTTTGATCCCCCTTAAAATCGAAAATCCCACCAAAAAGAGCCCCACTTTGCCTTCGGATCGATCTCTGGATTTGGTGAGTTTTTCGTGGTTTTGTTCCATAGATCTGTTGCTTTTGGAGTCGATCTATAGCCCCTGTTGTTCCTAGCCCAGCCTTTCGGTCAGATTTCCCACGAATTTGAGGTTTTTGGCAAGTTCATCTCGTTCCAGTTCTGTGCCAAGCGGTACTACCGGCCGAGCAAGCGGTACTACCACAAGTAACCGGTACTACCGGTAGTACAAGCGGTACTACCGCTCATCGGTACTACCGGTCGTCACCGGCGGTACTACCGCTAGACTCTGACTGTGTTTCTTTGCCCTTTAACGCCTCAATTTCGTTTGCTGACTTTTCCACCTCGCTTGTTCGTGTTCCGCGTGTTTGTCACCATTTTCACAACAGCTTCCGCATCAAAGTCACCACGCGCTCAACGACACCGCGACACTCGAACATCATCCCCCACCAACGGTTGCAAGTCGTCAACAATACCAAAGGTATAACTTGCACCACCTTGACAGCCCCATATCTTCTTTTGTGTGTATCTATCCTATGAGAACAACTCATTTTGTGTTTGTCTAAGCATTGTGCACTTGCCTTCGGAAAGTGAGAGTGTGAGGATAAATACAAAAGCTAACATAGTAGTATAGAAAGGGAGAAAAAGAATCAAAAAAAAGAGAAAAGAAAAAGATAAAATAGAAAGATACATAGTCTCCCAATACAAAGAGAATACCAAGCTTGTAATCCACCAAAAGAGAGAAGAAAGAGCGCACCGAGGCAAGTGCACAAATCTATTGCTTATCCTATTTTGGCAAACGAGTTGTGGTCTCTCCTTGTGTTGGCACGACAACAGAGCGTAGTCTTCGTTAGGACCATTTGTGATCATTTTCATAGTCGTGCTAACCCCATTTTTCTCCACGTGTGTGTTTTCCGTGTTTTTGTAGATCGTATCCTTTTGCTTTTTGATCTTTGGTTCTTTACCACGTTGAACAATAACCTTTTGCTTGGATCGTTTCGTTTGGTTTTCCACAATCCTAACCTTCCACCAAAAAGCTTTTGAGAGTAGTAGCATATTTGTGTGTGAGTTTCTTGCCATTTCACTTTGCACGCTGTTCGCTCATTTGTGTGGCAATTGGTTTGATATAATCTCCAAGGTGAGGTAAAAGGCTAACTCTCTGCACCCTTATTCTCCATATACAACCCTTGTTGGCTTTGCATCATGGACATGCATGGAGAGCCATCCCAACAACCACAACCTCCGGAGGATGACACACAATTCATGACAAGATGGGACCATTGGAAGGTCCGAGGAGAATTCAAATACCGTTGTGAAGCTCTTGAGCGGCGCCAAGATGAAGAATTTAGCGAGGCCCGTGTGGAATTCAAGAACATCGACAACCGCTTCGAAGAAGTCCGTGGCCAAATGCATGCCATGCAACACAACCTCGGTCATCAAAATGAAGCTATCGTGCACTCGCCTCAACGGATGAGAAGCTTCAACGCCTCATTGATGGACTAGCAAGGCCACGCTTGCACGAATCAAGCTCATCACGGCACTCCTCAAGTGAATCAAGTGCACCTCGCCGTCACGCTTCAAGGCACCGGGATGGACCCATCCTTCAATCAATGAGCTCTTCGCAAGCGGTACCATCTCCGCGTCACGTCGCAACGTCAAGCTATGATGGTGACCTCTCCGCAAGACCTCCACGACGGGAAGCGTATCGGCCACAACCAAGGGCACTTGTGATTCAACAAGAGCAACCTCACATGGACCACCATGGCCATCGCCGTCGACATGTCCCTTCAACAACAAGTGAAACATCCGAAGAGGACGAACATGATCACCGTCGACGTGAAGCACTCGAAGATCCTCCAAGGCGTCATCATCGACATGATCGTCCACGTCGGCAACATGATGGTCATGACGGGCCTCCTCCACGTCAAGAAGAAGAAGAGCAGCCCATTGCGCATCCGGATCGACGTCCTCCTCGCCACAGGGCGCAAGACAATGCTCCTCGGCACCACCCACGACAAGAACAAGAGCAAGCTCCCCAAGCTCGTCGTGAGGACCATCAACCTCCTCCTCGTCCTCAACCGCGTCAACAAAACGAGCAAGCTCCCCAAGCTCGTCGTCAACAACAAGTTCCACCACCAAATGCGGCACCTCAACAACCGCAAGAGCAACGCAACAATCACCAAGCAAGACATGAGAGCTCGGATGATGTTGATGACCGCCAAAATCATGGCAACCGACGCAATCGGAACTGCAATGGAGAAGAAACTTTCGGCAAGCTCAAATTCACCATGCCCAAGTTCACCGGTTCCAATGAGCCCGAGGAATATCTCTCTTGGGAACTCAAGGTCGACAAAATCTTCCGCATGCACAACTATAGCAATGAGAAGATGATGGCCATGGCATCCCTCGAGTTTGATGAGTATGCCAACCTTTGGTAGGAACAAGTCCAACTCGCTCGCAAAGCAAAAGAAGAGCCTCCAATCTCAACTTGGCAAGATATGAAGGCTCATATGAGATCCCGCTTTGTTCCTTCACACTACACGCGTGACCTCTTCAACAAGCTTCAAACGCTTAGTCAAGGGACAAAGACCGTGGAAGAGTACTTCAAGCAAATGGAGCTCAACATGATCCGTGCCAATATTGAAGAGCGAGATGAACAAACAATGGCACGATTCCTCAATGGCTTGAACCATCCCATCAAGCGCATCACCGAGTTCCAAAAGTACAACAACATGGTTGAGCTTGTGCACATCGCATCAAAGGCCGAGCGTCAAGTGCAAGAGGACATCAAGTACAACAAGCCAAAGACGTACTTCACCTACAAGCAAGCGCCAACCACTACTCCAACAACACCAAGTGGAAGCTCCTCAAGTACCACCAAGCTTCCATTCAAGCCAACTCTCTCGCAAGGAAAACAGCCCCCAAGTGGCAAACACACAAGGGATGATCAACCATTCAATGGTGAATGCTACAAGTGTGGAGGCAAAGGGCACAAGTCGAATGCATGTGGGAACAAGAAAGTTTTGTTCATCCATGACAACGGCGATGAAGAATACTTGAGTGAAGAAGAGTTTGATGCAAGGGTCAAGGAAGCCATGGCAAGGCAACATTTGGAAGAGGACCAAGAACTTCTTGTGTGTGAGCATGACGCAAGTCCATCGCTTGTGGTCACAAGGGTCTTGACTACACAAGTCAATGAAAATGAAGACCAACGTTCGAACATCTTCCAAACTCGTGCCGGCATCAATGGGAAGTCCATCAAAGTTGTCATCGATGGAGGGAGTTGCCACAACCTTGAAAGCACGGAATTGTGTGAGAAACTCAACCTCACCCTCCATCCGCATAAACACCCCTACCATATCCAATGGCTAAGTGACCAAGGATCCGTCAAGATCAAGCACACCGTCTCGGTGACGTTCTCGATTGGGCACTACAAGGACACGGTGGAATGTGACGTGGTCCCAATGATGGTTTGTCATATGCTGCTCGGAAGACCGTGGCAATATGACAAGCGTGCTTTGCATAATGGTCACTCAAACACTTACACCTTCAAATGGCTTGATAAAACTTGTGTGTTGCAACCAATGACTCCTAGCCAAATAATTGCGGACAATGCAAAGGCTTTAGCGAGGGCGCAATACACAAAAACACCTTGTGAGAAGAGTGGTGAGCGAGAGAACCACACCATAGTGAGTGAGAGATACAAGCCAAACTCGAGTGGAAAAACTAAGAGTGTTCTTCTTGCCACCAAAAGTGAGATGAGAGAAGTGCGGAACAACCCATCCATCTTGCACTATGTCCTTGTATGCAAGGGACTAGCGCAAGGAACTAACGACTTGACAAATGTTCCTCCTTCTTTGATGGCTGTTTTGCAGGAATTCCAAGATGTATTCCCGGAAGAGCTTCCTCATGGCCTTCCTCCTCTTCGTGGAATCGAGCACCGCATCGACCTCATACCCGGCGCCCCACTCCCAAACCGCGCCGCGTATCGCACAAACCCGGAAGAGACGAAGGAGATCGAACGCCAAATCAACCAACTCGTCTCCAAAGGTTTGATCCAAGTAAACACTAGCCCAAGCGCGGTCCCCGTGATTCTAGTTCCGAAAACGGATGATACGTTGCGGTTATGCATGGACTGCCGTCCAATCAATGCTATCACCGTGCGTTATCGACATCCTATACCACGTCTTGATGACATGCTTGATGAGTTATGTGGAGCCACTATATTTTCGAAAATTGATCTTCGTAGTGGTTACCACCAAATTCGCGTGGCCGAAGGTGATGAGTGGAAAACCGCCTTCAAGACCAAGCTTGGTCTCTATGAATGGTTGGTTATGCCTTTTGGCTTATCTAATGCCCCATCTACCTTCATGCGCCTCATGAACCATATTTTGAGATCTCTCATTGGGAAGAGTGTAGTGGTTTACTTTGATGACATTCTTGTCTATAGCAAGTCACTAGAGGAGCATGTTACTCATGTTAAGGAGGTCCTTCAAATCCTTCGTCATGAAAAGCTTTATGCTAATCTCCCAAAGTGCACTTTTGCAAGAGACAAGCTGATTTTCCTTGGTTTTGTTGTGTCTTCTAATGGCATTGAAGTTGATGTCTCAAAAGTCAAGGACATACGAGATTGGCCCACCCCTACAAATGTTAGTGAACTTCGTAGTTTTCATGGGTTGGCTGGCTTTTACCGTCGCTTTGTGAAAGACTTTTCTACCATTGCTTGCCCCCTCAACGAATTGACCAAGAAAAATGTCACGTTCGTTTAGGGAAAAGCGCAACAAAAGGCTTTTGATGAGCTCAAAAAGAGGCTCACCGAAGCACCACTTCTTGCATTACCGGATTTCACAAAAACCTTTGAGATTGAATGTGATGCTAGTGGTATTGGCATTGGTGGCGTCCTTATGCAAAATGGGCGTCCTATTGCTTACCATAGTGAGAAACTTGATGGCGCACGCCTCAACTATCCCATTTATGACAAAGAACTTTTTGCCTTGGTTCGAGTTCTTCAAGTGTGGCAACACTATCTTTGGCCCAAAGAATTTATCATCCATTCCGACCATGAGTCATTGAAGTATCTTAAAAGCCAAGCCAATTTGAGTAAAAGGCACGCAAAATGGGTTGAGTTCATGGAGTCTTTTCCTTACATTGTCAAATACAAGAAGGGCAAAGAAAATGTGGTAGCGGACGCCTTGTCTCGCAAACACACAAGCCTTCTTACACGACTCGAAGTCAATGTCTTGGGTCTTGATGACATCAAATCTTTGTACGCGTCCGACTCTTTCTTTGAACCAATATTTGCATAATGTTCAATAGACAAAGGGATTGATGATTTCTATTTGCATAAGGGTTTTCTTTTCAAACAAAACAAGCTTTGCATTCCGAAATTGTCTCTCCAACTTTTGCTTCTTCAAGTGTCCCATGGTGGAGGCCTTATGGGTCACTTTGGCCATGACAAGACATATGACATGCTCTCCACTCACTACTTTTGGCCAAAGATGAAGCGCGACGTGGAGCGCCACGTCCAACGATGCACTACATGTATCCAAGCTAAGTCTAAGTCCAACCCCTTTGGTCTTTATATGCCATTGCCTATTCCTCATACACCTTGGTAGGACATTAGCATGGACTTTGTGTTAGGCTTGCCTAGATCTAAACATGGACATGATTCCATATTTGTAGTCATGGATCGCTTTTCTAAAATGGCACATTTCATTCCGTGCCATAAGACCGATGATGCTTCACATGTAGCCAATTTGTTTTTCAGGGAAATAATTCGGCTACACGGTGTGCCTAGAACAATCGTCTCCGACCGCGACGTAAAATTCATGAGCTACTTCTGGAATACCCTCATGGCCAAGCTCGGCATCAAGCTCCTCTTCTCGTCCTCCTCGCACCCTCAAACCGAGGTCGTCAATCGAAGTCTTGGCACACTCCTCCGGGTGTTGATAAAGAAGAACCTTAAAGACTGGGAGGAATGCATTCCACATGCCGAGTTCGCCTACAACCGCGCAAAGCACTCCACCACCATGAGGAGCCCGTTCATGATCGTCTACGGCTTCGAGCCTCTCACCGCACTCGATATACTTCCACTTCCACTTCATGAACGTGCCAATATGGACGTTGTCAAGCATGCCCAAACAATGAAGAAACTCCATGACGACACACGAGCTACTATCGAGCAACAAGTCCTTCGCCAAGCATCAAGGCTAAACAAGAGCAAGAAGGAGATGATCTTTGATGAGGGCGACCTTGTGTGGATCCACTGGAGTAAAGACCGCTTCCCCAAGGAACGCGACTCCAAGCTAAAGCCACGAGGCGATGGACCATTCAAGGTGCTAAAGAGGATCAACAACAACGCCTATGTCATCGATATACCAACATAGAAGTATCTTGTGAGCTCGACATTCAATGTCAAGGACCTCTCACCCTACAATGGCGAAGATGAAGTTGTGACGGTTGACGAGTCGAGGACGACTCTTTCCCGAGGGGGGGAGCTGATGCAGCCCGTCCTACGACCGCTACTACATCTACTCCCACGAGCTCCCCAAGTGGACCCATGACTCGCGCCCGAGCTAAGCTCCTCCAAGCCAAGGTTAACTCGCTCCTTTCCTTGTGTGACTTCAACACACCCTTGGATGGTTTGCTACTTCATACGCATACACTGTGCATCATCAGGTACGAAGAGAAGGACCCAAGAGACGGAGGGAATGGAGCAGAAGCAACCAGTCGCTGCCAGACGCCAGCGGTACTGCCGACCGGTACTACCGGTCCAAGCGGTACTACCGGCCCAGCAACCGGTACTACCGCTCAGCGGTACTACCGCCCCCTCCTACCGCTCGATACAGGCAACTCCGACGGAAGCTCCAGGCCCGCCAGCGGTACTACCGCCCCCGGAGCAGTACTACCGGTTTCAACCGGTACTACCGGTTGCCGGACCGGTACTACCGGCCCTGACTGAATCTGAACGCCTGAATTCGGCCCTGTGCCTTGTAACCCTTCCTATAATTTACCTTTTTGTTCCGAAACTACCCCTGTTTTGTGGCTGGACTATATATAGCCCCCACCCTCTATTGTAAACCCTAGACTTGGATAATAATAGATATTAAGGAAACCCTTTGAGGAACTTATATCTATTGGTCTCATGCTCCTACCAAGGAGCACCGGATTATCCACCCCCCTCTTGGATCTTGCCTAGTGCGTTCAAGTTGTACAACGCCTTGGGTTCTCGGTTTCTCGCCCCAAAGTCGTCAAGATATCACCAAGCACCTCGTCCCCCTTTGTTGGTGTGGAGAGCGAGCTTCGCCCAACACCGATCCTATGGATTATGTTGGACCGGTTGCCACCGGCGTGAGAGATAGGCGTGTATCGTGTTTTGGTGTGCGTGTGTTCGTGGTTTTCATCTCCTTCCTCGATTTCATCTCCCGACCACCGCTTTCCCCTCGTTTCTCGTGGAATTCATTTACGACGTATCACTCTCAAACATGTATCGGGTCTTTAAGTCATTGTAAATCGCCCTAAAACTACGGGCAATAGCTCATGAAAACGGCCATAAAACACGAAAACGACGAGTTTTTGGTCATAACTCGAAAACATGTATCGGGTCTTAAGTTCGTTGTAAATTGCCCTGGATCCCAAAACTGTGGGCAATAGCTCATGAAAACGTCAATAAAACTCGAAAACGAAGAATTTCTAGTCATATCTCTCAAACATTAGAGGTTCTTACGAGGCATGAAAATCCTCCTAGAACCCAAATACTATGGGCAATAGCTCATGAAAATGACCATAAAACAAGAAAACTATGAGTTTTTGGTCATAGTTCCCAAACATTTATCGGGTCTTATAGGCCTTGCAAATCCAACTGGAACCCAAAAATTGTGGGCAATAACTCATAAAAATGGCCATAAACACGAAAACGACGAGTTTTTGGTCATAACTCTCAAACATGTATCGGGTCTTAAGGTCATTTTGAATCACCCTAGAACCCAAAAACTGTGGGCAATAGCTCATGAAAACGTCCAGAAAATGCGAAAACGATCAGTTCCTGGTCATATCTCTCCAACATGTAATGGTTCTTACGAGCATGCAAATCCGCATGGAACCCAAAATCTGTGGGTAATAACTCATGAAAGCAACCATAAAACCCGAAAATGACGATTTTTTGGTCATAACTCTCAAACATGAATCTGGTCATAATAGTTGATGTAAATCGCCCTAGAACCATAAAACTGTGCACAATAGCTCATGAAAACAGCCATAAAACATGAAAACAATGAGTTTTGGGTCATATCTCTCCAACATGTAATGGGTCTTATAGGCTTTGCAAATCCAACTAAAACCCAAAAACTATGGGCAATAACTCATGAAAATTGCCATAAACACGAAAACGATGAGCTTTTGGTCATAACTCTCAAACTTGTATTGGGTCTTAAGGTCGTTGTAAATCGCCCTGGAACCCCAAAATTGTAGGCAATAGCTCATGAAAAAGGACATAAAACGCGAAAACGACAAGTTTGTGATCATATCTCTCAAACATTAAAGGTTCTTACGAGGCATGAAAATCTGCCTGGAACCCAAAACCTATGGGCAATAACTCATGAAAATGACCATAAAACAAGAAAACAACGGGTTTTGGTCATAACACTCAAGCATGTATCGGGTCTTACAGGCCTTGCAAATCCAGCTGGAACCCAAAATCTATGGCAATAACTCTGGAAAATGGCCACAAACATGAAAACGACGAGTTTTTGGTCATAACTCTCAAACATGTATCGGGTCTTAAGGTCGTTGTAAATCGCCCTATAACTCCAAACTATGGGCTATACCTCATGAAAACGTCCATAAAACGCGAAAACGACCAGTTTCTGGTCATATCTCTCCAACATGTAAGGGTTCTTACGAGCCATGCAAATCCGCATGGAACCCAAAAACTATGGGTAATAACTCATAAAAACAACCAGAAAACATGAAAATGACGAGTTTTTGGTCATAACCGTCAAACATGTATCGGGTGTTAAGGTCGTTGTAAATCGCCCTGGAATCCTAAAACTGTGGGCAAAAGCACATGAAAACGGCAATAAAACGCGTAAATGACGAGTTTTTTTGTCATAACTCTCAAACATCATGTATCAGGTCTCAATGTTGATGTAAAATGCCCTGGAAAACCAAAACTGCGGGCAATAGCTCATGAAAACATACGTAAAACGCGAAAATGACAAGTTTCTGGTCATAAGTCATAAACATGTATCGGGTTTTAAGGTCGTTGTACCCTGAAACCCCAAAACTATGCGTAATAGCTCATGAAAACGACCATAAAACGCGAAAACGATGAGTTTCTGATCATAACTCTCAAGTATTAATGGTTCTTACGAGGCATGAAAATGATGAGTTTTTGGTCATAATTCTCAAACATGCATCGGGTCTTACAGGCCTTGCAAATCCAACTAGAACCCAAAAATTGTGGGCAATAACTCATAAAAATGGCCATAAACACGAAAACGACGAGTTTTTGGTCATAATTCTCAAACATGTATCGGGTCTTAAGGTCATTGTAAATCGCCCTGGAACCCCGAAATTGTGCGTAATAGCTCATGAAAACGACCATAAAACACGAAAACGATGAGTTTCTAATCATATCTCTCAAATATTAATGGTTCTTACGAGGCATCAAAATCCGCCTGGAACCCAAAAACTATGGGAATTGGCTCATGAAAATGACCATAAAACAAGAAAAGTGTGAGTTTTTGGTCATAATTCTCAAACATGTATCGGGTCTTACAGGCCTTGCAAATCCAACTAGAACCAAAAATTGTGGGCAATAACTCATAAAAATGGCCACAAACATGAAAACGATGAGTTTTTGGTCATAACTCTCAAACATGTATCGGGTCTTAAGGTCATTGTAAATCGCCTTGGAACACCAAAACTGTGGGCAAAAGCTCATGAGAACGGCCATAAAACGCGAAAATGACGAGTTTTTTGGTCATAATTCTCAAACATGTATCGGGTCTTAAGGTTGATGTAAAATGCCCTGGAAACCCAAAACCGCGGGCAATAGCTCATGAAAATGGCCATAAAACGCGAAAACGACGTGCTTTTGGTCATAACTCTCAAACATGTATCGGGTCTTAAGGTCGTTGTAAATCGCCCCAGAACCCCAAAACTGTGGGCAATAGCTCATGAAAAAGTCTATAAAACGCGAAAAAGACGAGTTTGTGATCATATATCTCAAACATTAAAGGTTCTTACGAGGCATGAAAATCCGCCTGGAACCCAAAACCTATGGCCAATAACTCATGAAAATGACCATAAAACAAGAAAACGACGGGTTTTTGGTTATAACGCTCAAGCATGTATCGGGTCTTACAGGCCTTGCAAATCCAGCTGGAACCCAAAATCTACGGGCAATAACTTAGGAAAATGGCCACAAACGCGAAAATGATGAGTTCTGGTCATAACTCTCAAAAATGTATCGGGTCTTAAGGTCGTTGTAAATCGCCCTGGAACCCCAAAACTGTGGGTAATAGCTCATGAAAACGTCCATAAAACACGAAAACCATGACTTTCTGGTCATATTTGTCCAACATGTAAGGGTTCTTACGAGCCATGCAAATCCGCATGGAACCCAAAATCTGTGGCTAATAACTCATGAAAACGACCATAAAACACAAAAAATGACGAGTTTTTGGTCATAACTCTTAAACATGTATTGGCTCATAACGTTGATGTAACCGCCCTAGAACCATAAAACTGTGGGCAATAGCTCATGAAAACAGCCATAAAAATTGAAAACAACGAGTTTTGGGTCATATCTCTTCAACATGTATCAGGTCTGAAGGTTGTTGTAAATCGCCCTGGAACCACTAAACTGTGGACTATAGCTCATGAAAACAGCCTGAAAACAAAAAAACTACGAGTTTTAATTATATATCTCAAACATGTAACGGGTCTGATAGGCCTTTAAAATCCAACAAGAACCCAAAATCGTGGGCAATAACTCATGAAACTGGCCATAAACACGAAAACGACGAGTTTTTGGTCGTAACTCTCAAACATGTATCGGATCTTAAGGTCGTTGTAAATCGCCCTAAAACCCCCAAAACTATGGGCAATAGCTCGTGAAAACGACGAGTTTTTGGTCATAACTCAAAAACATGTATCAGGTCTTAAGTTCGTTGTAAATCGCCCTGGAACCCCAAAACTGTGGGCAGTAGCTCATGAAAACGGCCATAAAACTCGAAAACGAAGAGTTTCTACTCATATCTCTCAAAAATTAAAGGTTCTTACGAGGAATGAAAATCCGCCTGGAACCTAAAAACTATGAGTAATAGCTCATAAAAACAACCATAAAACAAGAAAACTATGAGTTTTTGGTCATAGTTCTCAAACATATATCGGGTCTTACAGGCCTTATAAATCCAACAGGAACCCAAAAACTGTGGGCAATAACTCATGAAAATTGCCATAAACACGAAAATGATGAGTTTTTGGTCATAACTCTCAAACATGTATCGGGTCTTAAGGTCGTTGTAAATCGCCCTGGACCCCCAAAATTGTGGGCAATAGCTCATGAAAATGTCTATAAAACTCGAAAATGACCAGTTTCTGGTCATATCTCTCCAACATGTAATGGTTCTTACGAGCATACAAATCCGCATGGAACCCAAATGTCACATCCCAAAATTATCCAAATTTTGAAATGTGAAAAATAAATAAACAAATAAACAATTTGTTGAAATTTAGGGTGAGAAGAAACTTTTTGATTCCAAATGGAAACATCAAAACCTATTTTGATCAAATAAAATCCTAAAGGGATTTAAAAAGATAAACAATTAATAAATAAAGTTAAAATAGTTGGAATCACTAATTTTGGATCTTGTAATAAAAAGATTTGGTTTTCAAAAGAAAAGGAAGAATTATAAATAAGGATTAATTTATAGAGCCAAATTAAATCTTGGCCAAGCAAATGAAATAAAATAATAAGGATTTATTAATATACAAATTTTATTTAAGTAAAGAGTTTACTATTTTAAATAAACAATAAATCTTCTTAAAGTATTTTAAATAAGAATTCCAAGTGTTTTATATTTTCAAATAAAACCTACTGAAAAGGTTTTGGTTTTGTTTGGATTTGAAATAGATTTTAAAAAAAATCCTATTTGAATTAAAGACTAAAGTCTATTTATTTAATTATTAATAGATCTTACAAGAATAAAAAAATTATTTTATTTTGGACTTTGAATTATGTTGTTGAACATAATTAATATATACCTAAAGTTTGGTGGTGGTTTGATTTGATTTGGTGATTGAATTGTTTGAAATGAAATCAAATCAGAATATTCAAACAGAAAAAGGAAAACATTTGGAATCAAAAAATGAATGAAACAGACCCAACCCATCTGGCCCAGCAAGCCCAACTCGCAGCCCAACTAAACTCCCCGCGGTGAAACGTTTTCTACTCAACCCTGCACCCGCTGAGTCGCTGACCACTGGCCCCATCTTTCCCTCCCTCACTCTCGCTGACAGACGGACCCCACGCCACCTCATCATCGTCTTCAACCCTGCGACCACGTCCCCCTCGCTGTTTCTGCCTTGATTGCGGCGATCAATTCGCATCAATGGAGGCGTTAATATCTCCAACGTCTATGCCCTCTTAATCGCCTGACACTCCTCTCCATTTCCCCTCAACCCCCACACGACCGGAGCCGGGCTGCACGAATTGCACGCTCACACCTTCTCTGCTCCGACGAGGTTTTCCATCGATTCCGGCGCCGACCAACCGCCCCTCGCCTCCTCAACCACACTAGCATGCTCCCCATTCCCTGACGCTTCTCTCTGCACCCACGTCTTGCCCACGCAAGCACCATAGCGTTGGCAACCTCAACACCGAGCGCCACCGTCTTCTACCGTTTCTCCGGCGAGGTTCCCCTGGTAATGTAAGGTTCCCAACCTTTAATAAGGTAGAGATCCTTGTGTTTACAATGCTAGTCCCTGGGTCAATAGCTAGCATCCACAGTTAAGATGTAATATCAAGAAACAAAGGTCATAATACAACTTTATAACCAGGAATAATATAATTTATGACATCTTACATAGCTCATTTGGCTATCTCATTACAATGCAGTAGAATATAACAATAGCATGGGGTCCTTCATCTTCAAAGTGCCACAGGCAGTCATGTTGGTTGTAGACTTGTAATCCTAATCAATAAACTTCACTAACATCAAACAAACCTGCAACATCACAAGTTACAGCCACAAGGGTCAATACATTTGAATTGCATTGGCAAGTGATACTATGGTAGTATAGTGGAGTCTATCATCTATATGCATTTGGATAAGTGGAGCTTTAGGCTTGCATTGCTCAAAATAGATTTTACATATCATTTGAAAAATTCTAAGTTTTTGCTTGTCAAAAAAAACACCCAAGGAACCACCAATAGAAATTCGTGAACCTTAAACCCTTGTTCAACCACAAGTTTTTAACTTAGATATTTGGATGATGAGATTCTTGATAGCTTCCATGTCTTGATGCTCAAATTGTCCTTTGCCAGGGACATGGCTAAGTACTTAGATTTTTTACACTCTGCAGAGGTTGTACACTTTCCCCACAAGACTTGGTTTCCCAAGACAAGATCTTTCAGAAGCCTTCCCTTAGACCAAAATGGACGCGCTCCAACCTATCAAACCCCTACCACCAACTGTCCATTTGGCTAAGTTCTTGCAACCTATATGATCCAGGCAGAGCCCATAATGCCAAGTGGCTGCACTTGAAGCTTCCCAACATTTGACATCTCAAATCTCTTTGTTCCTGGGTAGCCATCCACAAGTGAGACACCAAGTTTTCCCCAGTATACTGGACTTGGTGATGCCCAAGTTTTCCACAGCATAATGGACTTGCATGACCACTCAACACAAACCATTCCTTCCATTCCACCCAGGTGATTCATTCACTTAGTTGTTTTATTAAACAAAATACAAGTCCTTAGGCTTAGAAAATTTTCCATAGTATGAATATATATTCCACCCTTGTTTTCTATTAGCTAAGCTAAGCATGATAGTAGTAGGAATCTGAACTTAGGAAAATTCTACTAAGGTTACATCTACTAGGATTTCCCATAGCATGGTTTATACTTAGCAAAAATTCCATGCAAGTCCTACTTATAAACATCACTAATGCATAGTGAAAATAATGGGACAAAAGTATGAAGCATCACTTGCCTTTTTGGTAGAGGGTATAAGTTCACTCCTTGATCTTTGTAATGTTCACACACTTCAAGTCACTACAATTCAATCAAGCAAACAATATTTCAATCTACCATTCAAGCAATTCATCACATAAAATCATAGTAACAAAACAATGCATGCAAGCATGCTAAAGATTGTTTTATTTGTAAAAGTGGTTTCTAATGGTTCATAATCATTTGAAAACACCTAATGGTCATTTTATAGAGTGGCAAAATCATTTGTATAAGATTTTACTTCATAAACCATTTTTACATCAAGTCATTATTTTATGTGGTGTAGAAATGCTTTTAATAAGGCAAAATTCTATTGGTTTCACAAAGTATGTTTTAAAACCATATAACCTTGTGTTTAGGGTCAGAGAGTTTATTTCCAAAACATTTCTCTAAGGTTTTCTTCAAAAACAATTTTTAATAATTAAACCATATTTTTATTTGACTAGAAATGGTTTAAACCAAGAGTTTATTCTTTTGCTTCCCCAAATACATTTTTGAAACCACCAATTGATTCCTAGGGTCAGTAGGTTCAAAAAAACCATTTGCCAAAGATTTTATCCTCAAAAACATTTTAGAACAATTTTTATATCCTAAACATGCATACACAAGTTTCTGCAAAAACAATCAATTTAACAGAAGCTTTTTACTAAACAAAGTGCATGGTTGGCTAGGGCTTGTTTTTCTGAATCCATTGATATAAAATTTTCAAAATTTGGACGTGTGGTTTGAAAGTTATGAATTTTTCAATTTGGCATATCTAATAGAACAATTCTGTTTTAAATCCAATCAGCAGGGACACGTGTCTAGTTCTTATTCGCCTGTACCATTTCGGTTGGATCGAGAGATGGCAGTCGTTGAATTTAAGTTACATCGCACGGCGCAGAGGTGCTATTTACCCCTTCGCTCACGTTCTATCCTAATCGTCAGATCCAGATCGCACAGCGCGCGGCGCTGGCGGCGGCAGGTGGCGGCGGCGTGTCTAGCTACGGCGTCGCGGCGGTTACAGGAAGCGAGGGAGAAGAAGAGTATGCTCACCAGAATCGCAGAGTCGCGGTGATGCTCAAGGTGCTCGCGAGAGTGCAAGGGGCGCACGGGGATGTCCTTAATCGCTCACCGGAGTTGAGCTGTGCCTCGGGTGCACGCGGTCGTGGTCGAAGACGAGTGCCTGGGATGCAAGTAAACGAGGAAAATCATCAGGAGGGTGCACACGGTTTCGGGGGTTGTATAGGTACTCACCAGAACGCGGGGGGCACACGGTTTGGGCGTCAGTAGCTCGCCGGAGCTGGTGCAGACGACGGTGGCGGTCAGTGGTTATCCTTGCCGAGGTTCAAGGGCGCGCGGGGACGAGTTGATGCCACGGGAAGGTGCGCCTGGGTCTGGGGAACTCGCATGTGTGCTCGAGGAGGCGAGGGGCGATGGTGGCTGGCCGGAATCGCTCGGTGAGCTCGCCGGAGACAGCGGTAGTGCAACGCAAAATAGGAGCAGCCTGGTGGCTCTTGAGGTGTGATGTTTGGGGGGAAAGAAAGAGGAGAAACGGGCGTTTAAGTGAGTGTGGTCAGGGGGCGATGATCACGCGGCATTGAAGTGAATTGACGACGCGAATCAATCGGCAGTAACAGGAGGAAGAACAGGTCGCGTGGGGAAGAAGCTGACATGGTCGTGGGGTTCGTCTGTCAGTGAGAGAGGAAGAGAGGGAATGGGGTCCATCTATCAGTGACTGCGCGGGTCAAAACTTGAGTGAAATGTTTTGCTGCGGGTGGGGTGGAAATATGGGCTTGCTGGGCCTTGTTGGGTTGGCTGCTTAGTTCATTTTTTTGTACTGCTTTGTTTTTCTTTTTCCAATTTGATTTTTCTGTTTTGATTTTGAATAAGTAATTCAAACACTCATTTGAATTCAAGCATTTGCCAGATTTTGTGTAGGTTTAAATACTGATTAATATTGTAATCTAGGGTCAAATTTGGAATAAAACTTTTACTCCTTTAGTGCCTTTTTAATTACTTAAAGTAGGTCCTTGTATTTAATCAAATGAGATTTAATATAGTTTTTAATTTCCATTTAAATTCTAAAAAACCTTCCAAAACCTTTTAGTAAGTTTTATTTACTTAATAGGGTGTCAAAATAATTCATTCTGAACTATTTGGAAAGTATTTAATATGATTCATAAATCATTTGGATTGGGTTTCCATTTTAATTCCAATGGAATTAAATATAGTTTTAATTCCCTAAATTTTATTTGGAAGTATTCTTTAATCTTAATTAGGTTGAATTACCCAACTTTTATTTCACTTGGGTAAATTCCAAAATGCTATTTTCTCATGTATTCTTATTAGAGATTTGTCTTTATTTAAAATAGGGATAGAATGGTTAAGGCCATTTTATTTTATTTTGGAAATTCTTTATCCTTTTATTTTATTTGATTTGGATTATATTCATTCCATTTGCCTAATGGATTAGGCCAAGATTTATCTGGTCTTTCAAATATTCTTTATTTAATATTTCTTTCTTCATCTTATAAAACCCATATCTTTTTATTTAGAGATCCAAACTTGGTGATTCCAATTTGTAAAATCTTATTTGAGCTTTATTTATCTTTTTAAATATCTTCAGGATTAATTGCTCACCATTTGGTTGGGATTTTAGATAAGGGTTTTATTAGCTTTGGGAATTCAATTCCTTATCTTATTTAAATTCCTAAGATTTTATTTATGGTTCCAATTTAAGTGAAACCAATTTGTATGGTTTTATAATATTTCTATTTGTCATTCTTTATCATTTGTAAATGTTTGTTGACAAGATTTTATATGGATCAAATACATAGGCTTGGAGATAACTTGGAAATGTTTTTCTTCCCTTAGGGTTTTAGGGTTTGGATTTATTTTCCAAGTGTTTAAATTTCAAGATACATTCATTGAGGAATGCAATTCACTTGATTTGGATTTTGTTAAATTCAAACTTTAATTAAAGTTTGTTCAAGATGGGATTTTAATTTCCATTTAAAAAAAAGTTTCTTTTCACCCTGATTTTCAACAATAATTTATTTTGTTTATTTATTTTTCACATTACAAGATTTGGAAAATCTTGGGATGTGACAGGTAAGCTCAGACCGCCCCAGCACCTCCGGATGATGCTCCTGTACTCCCCACGCTCACTCGTGTCTAACCGTATGCTCCGCTTGCCTTAGGGAGACATGCAGCTCTGTCCCCGTTGACATCCAGAGCCGCCCGACGCCGCTGCAAGCTCCGGCAAGCAATCCACGCAGCTCCAGCACGCCCCTCGCCAAGCTGACAGCGCCTAGAGCTTCACCAGGATCCTGCGAAGCCTGTGAGCATCTCCTCTCCCTCCCTTCCTTCCTGCTTCGCCAGAACCACCGCAAGCAGATCCCGCGCCGCCAGTCGCCGCTGCCAGCGCCGCCCATTCCTGGTCAACCACACAGCAACCGTCAAATCTTGATCAAACACGCGAGATTAGAATTAACTCGAAAGGGTACGGGTGAATCTGAGCCGTGTGATACACTTTAGATCTAACAGCCCATAGAGCTCGATCCACCCGAAGCGGTATGGACCAGTAGTATTATGACGCGCGGCACTGGTTTCGTTTTAAAAACAGAAAATGTTCTATTAGAATTGCAAATTTGTAAAATTCATAACTTTAGTTCTACAAGTCCAAATTTTGCAAATTTTATATCAATGGATTCAGCAGAACAATTACTTTGCAACCATGCACTTTGTTTAATGTTTTGATTCTGTAAAATTGGTTGAATTTGCAGAAATTTGTGTAGGCTTATTTTGAATATGAAAATTGTTCTAGATATATTTTTGAGATGAAATCTTTGCAAAATGGTTTGTTTTGAACCTACTGACCATAGGAACCAACTTGTGGATTTAAAATGTATTTTGTGATAAGGAATAAATAATTGAATTAGCTCATTTCTAGTCAAATAAAAATATTGTTTATGGTTTAGAAATGATTTTCGGAGTGAAACCTTTGGGAAATGATTTGATTCAAACCTTATGACCCTAAACACCAAGTTTTGAGAATTAAAAATATATTTGGTGAACCCTTTAAAAGAATATTGCTTTGCTAAAAGCATTTTCAACCACATAAAATATTGATTTGATTTAAAAATGGTTTATAGACGAAACCTTCTACAAATGGTTTTACCACTTTAGTAAATGACCACTTTGAACATTATAATGTTTAGAGCCTAGTAGAAACCACTTTTGCAAATAAAACTATCTTTTGCATGCTTGCATGCATGACCTTGTTTTTGTTATTTTATGTGTGAGAAATAGTTTGGATGCTAGTTGAATTTGTTTTTTTCTTGATTGATTTGTAGTGAAGTTAGAAGAGTGTGATATTTGCAAGATCAAGAAGTGAACCAACATTCTCTACTAAAAAGTCAAGTGGCACTGTCATCCATGTCCTACTATTTTCATTACACTTAGTGGATTTTTGTAGCATGCATGATAGGACTACTATATTTCTATGCTATGCCATATCCTATTAGGATATCCTTATATCTTCCTTAGTGAAAACATTGTAGTTGTAGTATGCTTAGCCCTGCTATATATTTGGGATGGAATACATGGTATGATTATATGAAGTGTTGGAAAGATATATGTTTTATATAATAAAACAAGTACTCAATGAACCACCTGGGTGGAAAAGGATACTCAAGATTTGGACAAGGTGGCAACAAAGGGAACCATGTTTATATGGCTATCTTTTTGTGTGTGCACTAGAAGAAAACCACCAAGGGACTTAGAGATTGAACATGTTTCTCGTACAGTGGCTTCCGTGTATAGCCACATGCTAAATGAGCTCTGGCTTAGTCAACTACATAGTGGAAGACCCATGCATTGGCATCTTCAGGTTAACTAGAATTGTGTATGAGAAATATATCCCTACATTGGTGCCTGGTAGAAAAGCTAGCATTGTGTATTGGGAGGACTTCTATGGAAAGACTTTGTCACATTCTCGATCTGCCGGTACTCCATTTTGGGTGAGTACTTATCCAACAGCCACTGGTGGCATCAAGACGAGATTGTGTCATGTGGGTAAAGTGTACAACTTCTGCAGAAGATCAAATTCTAAGTACTTAGTCGTGTCCCCGGTTATGTACAACTCTGAGCAACTAAGGCCTGAAGCTATGGAAGATCTCAACATTCCAATTTCTCAAAGTAAAACTTGATGGTGACAACAAGGGATTTGAAGCACTTGGAGTTTTCCAAGAAGTTCAGAAGAATTTGACAAAAGATCAAAACTATTTTGAAAAGATAGGATAAAACTATATTGCTTTCTGCAAATGACCCTAAGCCCTACTTAGCCAAATATGCATGTAATGATAGGATCCACATATTTCTACATAGTAGTGAAACTTGCCAATACAATTCAAATGTATTGACCCTTGTGGCTGCAACTTATTATGTTGCAGGTTTGTTTGATGTTAGTGAAGTGTGATGATTAGGATTACAAGTCTACAACCAACATGATTGCCTGTGGCACTTTGAAGATGAAGGACCCCATGCTTTATAGATATTCTGCTGCAATGTAATGTGATAGCCAAATGAGCTATGTAAGATGTAATGAATTATTTTATTCCTAGTTATAAAGTTGTATTATGACCTTTGTTTCTTGATATTACATCTTAACTATGGATGCTAGCTATTGATCCAGGGACTAGCATTGTAAACACATGGATCTCTACCTTATTAAAGGTTGGGAACCTTATAGATGGTATCAGAGCACTGTGTTGCCTGTAGGATTGTAACCCTAGGATTGGACAAAACCCCTTAGAAAAATAGGAGTTGTTATTGTTCCAAAA
Source organism: Avena sativa (assembly GCA_916181665.1). NCBI lineage: Eukaryota > Viridiplantae > Streptophyta > Magnoliopsida > Poales > Poaceae > Avena > Avena sativa. Next base: position 374,192,893 of record OV702293.1, on the reverse strand, counting down.
CTTATTTACAAACAATCTTATAAACTCTTTCCTCAACTTTTTGGTTTTGAATTCTACACCTCTTCCCTTTCAACTTGATGGACAAAGCCTTCACCATGACCAATGACTTTAATTTTTTGTTTCACCAAGGATTTCACTAAGGACTACAGGTGAAAAACCAAGAGACATTAGATTGCCTACCAAAACTTTGAAATCATGTTAGTGTATGGATCATATTGACCTATGAGGTATGACTATACTAAGTTGATTTTATCAAGAAAACTTGTTGTTTCCTTCAACTCATGAGTTAAGCTCATAAGTTGTTAGGTGGATAATTTCTTGTTGATTGCTTGTTTGTTTGATTGAACTTGGTTGTTTTGAGTTGTGTGTTAGAACTTCCTTAGGACTATCTGCCATTACTCATCCCTATCAAACCAACAGATGCCTCCCCGTCGTGCCAACCCCAACCAAAACAACAACATCACTCCTGAGATGCAGCAGATGATGAAAGATCAGACACAACTGATGCAGGAGATGACCACATTCATACAGAATCAGAACAACAACAACAACAACAACAACAACAACAACAATCAGGATAATCCTCCAGCACATGATATGCTCACTAAGTTTCTGAAACTAAGGCCTGCAAGGTTCTCTGGAACAACTGATCCAATGGAAGCCAATGACTGGTTACGTTCAGTGAACAAAGACTTAGTGACTGTTGGCTGCACCGATGAAGAAAAAGTTAGGTTTGCAGCATTTCTACTTGAAGGACCAGTAGCAACATGTCGGGACAACTTTCAGATCACCACTCCCCTTGAAGATGTGACTTGGGCTATTTTTGAGGATGGTTTCCGTACAACTCACATCTCACCTGGAGTGATGTACTTGAAGAAAATGGAATTCCACAATCTAAAACAGCGTCACCTCAGTGTGGCTGAGTATATTGAAGAATTCAACAATCTGGCACAATATGCACCGGATGAAGTTGACATAGATGCTAAGGGAAAGGAGAAATTTCTTGAAGGACTTAATGATGAGTTGAACCTGCATCTAGCTGTTGCCTATGTCCCAACTTATAAATCACTCTGTGACAAAGCCACCATTTTGGAAAACAAGATGAATCAAGTTGAGAACAGAAAGAGGAAGCATAAACTCAAGAATCACTCAGGATCATCACAAAATAAGCATTCATTCAAAAAGAGCAAGGAAGATTCTGAACCACATCAGTATCACCACAATAACAATGGAAGCAATAATAATAGAAATGATACTAACAACAGAGATGACCTTGGTCAGAACCAACATGACACTTTCAGGAGGAAAGATATTAGCCAGTTGCAGTGCTATAATTGTAAGGAACTTGGACACTATGCATCAGACTGTCCTGAGAAGAAAAAGAAAAAGGATGTTAGAAGAGCCAATGGAGATGACTCCAATGTGACCCAGAAAGTACATGTGAATCACATTGATATGGATGGAAACTTTGAAGAGATAGAAGAAGTGGATGTCAGGAACTAGTTAACTCAGAAGAGTCAAATAAGGATTCCTTGTCTGGATATTAAGTGTTGAACCCATAATCAAGTGAGCCATCAATGTAACCCTATGAGACTTTATTTTAAGGGTGGTAGTACCCTAGTTTCCTTGAAGCCAACTTGTAATCTTAGCCTTCCCAAATCTCGGGACTAGATTTCTTTTAAGGGTAGTAGCCTGTCACATCCCAAAATTTTCCAAATTTTGAAATGTGAAAAATAAATAAACAAATAAACAATTTGTTGAAATTTAGGGTGAGAAGAAACTTTTTGATTTCAAATGGAAACATCAAACCTATTTTGATCAAATAAAATACTAAAGGGATTTAAAAAGATAAACAATTAATAAATAAAGTTAAAATAGTTGGAATCACTATTTTTGGATCTTTTAATAAAAAGATTTGGTTTTCAAAAGAAAAGGAAGAATTATAAATAAGGATTAATTTATAGAGCCAAATTAAATCTTGGCCAAGCAAATGAAATAAAATATTTTGTTTGATAAAAATAGTAAAGGTTTATTTAAATAAAATAATAAGGATTTATTAATATCCAAATTTTATTTAAGAAAGAGTTTTCTATTTTAAATAAACACTAAAACTTGTTAAAATATTTTAAATAAGAATTCCAAGTGTTTTATATTTTCAAATAAAACCTACTGAAAAGGTTTTGGTTTTGTTTGGATTTCAAATAGAGTTTTAAAAATAAATTAAATCCTATTTGAATTAAAGACTAAAGTCTATTTATTTAATTATTAATAGATCTTAGAAGAATAAAAAAATTATTTTATTTTGGACTTTGAATTATGTTGTTGAATAGAATTAATCTATACCTAAAGTTTGGTGGTGGTTTGATTTGATTTGGTGATTGAATTGTCTGAAATGAAATCAAATCAGAATATTCAAACAGAAAAAGGAAAAACATTTGGAATAAAAAAAATGAATGAAACAGACCCAACCCATCTAGCCCAGCAAGCCCAACTCGCAGCCCAACTAAACTCCCCGCGGTGAAACGTTTTCTACTAAACCCTGCACCCGCTGAGTCGCTGACCACTGGCCCCATCTTTCCCTCCCTCACTCTCGCTGACAGACGGACCCCACGCCACCTCATCATCGTCTTCAACCCTGCGACCACGTCCCCCTCGCCGTTTCTGCCTTGATTGCGGCGATCAATTCGCATAAATGGAGGCGTTAATATCTCCAACGTCTACGTCCTCTTAATCGCCTGACACTCCTCTCCATTTCCCTCAACCCCCACACGACCGGAGCCACCGGGCTGCACGAATTGCACGCTCACACCTTCTCTGCTCCGACGAGGTTTTCCGTCGATTCCGGCGCCGACCAACCGCCCCTCGCCTCCTCAACCACACTAGCATGCTCCCTATTCCCTGACGCTTCTCTCTGCACCCACGGCTTTCCCGCGCGAGCACCGTAGCGTCGGCAACCTCAACACCGAGCGCCACCGTCTTCTGCCGTTTCTCTGGCGAGCTTCCCCTGGTAAGCTCAGACCGCCCCAGCACCTCCCGATGATGCTCCTGTACTCCCCACGCTCGCCCGCATCTAACTATATGCTCCGCTTGCCTTAGGGTGACCTGCAGCTCCGTCCCCGTTGACATTAAGAGCCGCCCGACGCCGCTGCAAGCTCCGGCGAGCAATCCACGCAGCTCCAGCGCGCCCCTCGCCAAGCTAACAACGCCTAGAGCTTCACCAGGACCCTGCGAACCCTGTGAGCATCTCCTCTCCCTCCCTTCCTTCCTGCTTCGCCAGAACCACCGCGAGCAGAGCCCGCGCCGCCAGTCGCCGCCGCCAGCGTCGCCCATTCCTGGTCAACCACACAGCAACCGTCAGATCTTGATCAAACGCGCGAGATTAGAATTAACTCAAAAGGGTATGGGTGAATCTGAGCCGTGTGATACACTTTAGATCTAACATCCCACAGATCTCGATCCACCCGAAGCGGTATGGACCAGTAGTATTATGACACGTGGCACTGGTTTCGTTTTAAAAACAGAAAATGTTCTATTAGAATTGCAAATTTGTAAAATTCATAACTTTAGTTCTACACGTCCAAATTTTGCAAATTTTATATCAATGGATTCAGAAGAACAAGTACTTTGCAACCATGCACTTTGTTTAATGTTTTGCTTCTGGAAAATTGGTTGAATTTGCAGAAATTTGTGTAGGCTTATTTTGAATATGAAAATTGTTCTAGATATATTTTTGAGATGAATTCTTGCAAAATGGTTTATTTTGAACCTACTGACCATAGGAACCAACTTGTGGATTTAAAAATGTATTTTGTGAAGATAAGGAATAAATAATTGAATTAGCTCATTTCTATTCAAATAAAAATATTGTTTATGGTTTAGAAATGATTTTTGGAGTGAAACCTTTGGGAAATGATTTGATTCAAACCTTCTGACCCTAAACACCAAGTTTTGAGAATTAAAAATATATTTGGTGAACCCTTTAAAAGAATATTGCTTTGCTAAAAGCATTTTGAACCACATAAAATATTGATTTGATTTAAAAATGGTTTATAGATGAAACCTTTTACAAATGGTTTTACCACTTTAGTAAATGACCACTTTGAACTTTATAATGTTTAGAGCCTAGTAGAAACCACTTTTGCAAATAAAACTATCTTTTGCATGCTTGCATGCATGACCTTGTTTTTGTTATTTTATGTGTGAGAAATGGTTTGAATGCTAGTTGAATTTGTGTTTGCTTGATTGATTTGTAGTGAAGTTAGAAGAGTGTGATATTTTCAAGATCAAGAAGTGAACCAACATTCTCTACTAAAATGTCAAGTGGCACTATCATCCATGTCCTCCTATTTTCATTACACTTAGTGGATTTTTGTAGCATGCATGATAGGACTACTACATTTCTATGCTATGCCATATCCTATTAGGATATCCTTATATCTTCCTTAGTGAAAACATTGTAGTTGTAGTATGCTCAGCCCTGCTATATATTTGGGATGGGATACATGATATGATTATATGAAGTGTTGGAAAGATATATGTTTTATATAATAAAACAAGTACTCAATGAACCACCTAGGTGGAAAAGGATACTCAAGATTTGGACAAGGTGGCAACAAAGGGAACCATGTTTATATGGCTATCTTTTTGTGTGTGCACTAGAAGAAAACCACCAAGGGACTTAGAGATTGAACATGTTTCTCGTACAGTGGCTTCCGTGTACAGCCACATGCTAAATGGGCTCTGGCTTAGTCAACTACATAGTGGAAGACCCATGCATTGGCATCTTCAGGTTAACTAGAATTATGTATGGGAAATATATCCCTACATTGGTGCCTAGTAGACAAGCTAGCATTGTGTATTGGGAGGACTTCTATGGAAAGACTTTGTCACATTCTCGATCTGCCGGTACTCCATTTTGGGTGAGTACTTATCCAGCGGCCACTGGTGGCTTCAAGACGAGATTGTGTCATGTGGGTAAAGTGTACAACTTCTGCAGAAGATCAAATTCTAAGTACTTAGCCGTGTCCCCGGTTATGGACAACTCTGAGCAACTAAGGCCTAAAGCTATGGAAGATCTCGACATTCCAATTTCTCAAAGTAAAACTTGATGGTGACAACAAGGGATTTGAAGCACTTGGAGTTTTCCAAGAAGTTTAGAAGAATTTGACAAAAGATCAAAACTATTTTGAAAAGATAGGATAAAACTATATTGCTTTCTGCAAATGAGCCTAAACCCTACTTAGCCAAATATGCATGTAATGATAGGATCCACATATTTCTACATCGTAGTGAAACTTGCCAATACAATTCAAATGTATTGACCCTTGTGGCTGCAACTTATTATGTTACAGGTTTGTTTGATGTTAGTGAAGTGTGATGATTAGGATTACAAGTCTACAACCAACATGATTGCTTGTGGCACTTTGAAGATGAAGTTCCCCATGCTTTATAGATATTCTGCTGCAATGTAATGTGATAGCCAAATGAGCTATGTAAGATGTAATGAATTATTAAAGGTCAAAACTTTGTTATAAAGTTGTATTATGACCTTTGCTTCTTGATATTACATCTTAACTGTGGATGCTAGCTATTGATACAAGGACTAGCATTGTAAACACAGGGATCTCTACCTTATTAAAGGTTAGGAACCTTACAACAAAAGTTGTGGTTAATAACTCATGAAAGCAACCATAAAACACGAAAATGACGAGTTTTTGGTCATAACTATCATACATGTATTGGGTCATAACATTGATGTAAATCGCCCTAGAACCATAAAACTATGGGCAATAGCTGATGAAAAAGCCATAAAACACGAAAACAACGAGTTTTGGATCATATCTCTCCAACATGTAATGGGTCTTATAGGCCTTGCAAATCCAACTGACACCCAAAAATTGTGGGAAATAACTCATGAAAATGGCCATAAACACGAAAACGACGAGTTTTTGGTCATAACTCTCAAACATGTATCAGGTCTTAAGGTCGTTGTAAATCGCCCTGGAACTCCAAAACTATGGGCAAAAGCTCATGAAACGGCCATAAAACGCGAAAATGACGAGTTTTTTTGTCATAACTCTCAAACATGTATCGGGTCTTAAGGTCGTTGTAAAATGCCCTAGAAACCCAAAACCGCGAGCAATAGCTCATGAAAACGGCCATAAAACACGAAAACGACGAGTTTCTGGTCATAACTCACAAACATGTATCGGGTCTTAAGGTCGTTGTAAATCACCCTGGAACCCCAAAACTATGGGCAATAGCTCATGAAAACGGCCATAAAATGCGAAAACGACGAGTTTGAGATCATATCTCTCAAACATTAAAGGTTCTTATGAGGCATGAAAATCCGCCTGGAACCCCAAAAGTATGGGCAATAACTCATAAAAATGACCATAAAACAATAAAACGACGAATTTTTGGTCATATCTCTCAAAAATGTATCGGGTCTTACAAACCTTTAAAATCTAGCTGGAACCCAAACACTGTGGGCAATAACTCATGAAAATGGCCATAAACATGAAAACGACGAGTTTTTGGGCATAACTCTCAAACATGTATCGGGTCTTAAGGTCGTCGTAAATCGCCTTGGAACCCCAAAACTGTGGGCAATAGCTCATGAAAATGGCCATAAAACACGAAAACAACGACTTTCTGGTCATATCTCTCTAACATGATTCTTACGAGCCACACAAATCCGCATGGAACCCAAAAACTATGGGTAATACTCATGAAAACGACCATAAAACACGAAAATGACGAGTTTTTGGTCATAACTCTCAAAAATGTATCGGGTCATAACGTTAATGTAAATCTCCCTAGAACCATAAAACTATGGGAAATAGCTCATGAAAACAGCCATAAAATGCAAAAATAGCAAGTTTTGGGTCATATCTCTCCAACATATATCACGTCTTAAGGTCGTTGTAAATCGCGCTAGAACCCCTAAACCGTGGGAGCTCATGAAAACAGCCGTAAAACATGAACACTACGAGTTTTAGTCATATATCTCAAACATGTAACGGGTCTTACAGGCCCTATAAATCCAACGGGAAGCCAAAAACTGTGGGCAATAACTCATGAAAATGGCCATAAACACGAAAACAACGAGTTTTTAGTCATAAATCTCAAACTTGTATCTGGTCTTAAGGTCGTTGTAAATCGCCGTAGAACCCCAAAACTATGGGCAATAGCTCGTGAAAACGTCCATAAAACGTGAAAACAACCAGTTTCTGGTCATATCTCTCCAACATGTAAGGGTTCTTATGAGCCATGCAAATCCGCATGGAACCCAAAAATTGTGGGTAATAACTCATGAAAGCAACCATAAAACACGAAAATGACGAGTTTTTGGTCATAACTCTCAAACATGAAATCTCCCTAGAACCATAAAAATGTGGGCAATAGCTCATGAAAAACAGCCATAAAACACGAAAACAATGAGTTTTGGGTCATATCTCTCTAGCATGTAATGGGTCTTATAGGCCTTGCAAATCCAAATGAAACCCAAAATCTGTGGGCAATAACTCATGAAAATGCCCATAAACACGAAAACGACGAGTTTTTGGTCATAACTCTCCAACATATATCGGGTCTTAAGGTCGTTGTAAATATCCTTGGAACTCCAAAACTGTGGGGAAAATCTCATGAAAACGGCCATAAAACATGAAATACACGAGTTTTTTTTGTCATAACTCTCAAACATGTATCGGGACTTAAGGTTGATGTTAAATTCCCTGGAACCCAAAACTGCGGGCCATAGCTCATGAAAACGGCCATAAAACGAGAAAACGGCGAGTTTCCGGTCATAACTTGTCAACACCCGGATTTTTAATCCTAGATGCATGTTATGCCATACATCGCAATCCCAGGATTACCATTTTTGCGAGACATAACAGAATTGGATACCACAGTACATCATCCGTTACAAACCATACATAAGGTCTTACACAAATAGGGAACTCATGATCCAGTTCTTAATACAACTCAAGCAGCAGGATACGTAATAATAACGGTAGCGTAGGCGAAGCTCCATCTTTGGGGTCACAGGCAATGCTGACGATGGGAGATGATCCTAGTTGTTGTAACCTTCCTGGGGTCCATCCTCCAGGTACTCCTCTTCATAGTCTGGCCACGGGAATAGCCAGGGACAAAGCCATGAGTACTCTTTAAGTACTCGCAAACTAATATTAACAAGTGCAAGGGGTTTTTGATGATAGGACACTAGGCTCTAGGTTTTTTTGCAAAAGCCAGATTTATCTCTACTAAGTTTAGAAGCAAGAGAGCTAGTTGAAGTTTATAACACCTAAGTGGGAACTTGTATTTCATATCACAACCCTGTTGTGGTCAAGTCAAAGTCTCAATTCATTTCACAAGTCATTTTGAAAACATCAGACGGGGGAACAGTATGGCCACTCCAACTGTCCATAACCGCGGACGCGGCTATTCGAATAGTTTGACACTCTGCAGAGATTGTACACTTTCACCACAACATTCGATACATCGGTCAGGAACAAATCCTGAATTCACCATACTCAGTATGCGGATAATCAATCCTAACCTTTCAATTACATGCCCTAGTATAAGCACCTCTCCTATGAGTTTGGCCTCCCAACCATGACCAACTGTCATCTTGGGTACCGCACAGGTGGACAATCTTCACAAGGTAGCCTTAGCTCAGACCTTGGCCGTGAGGGAACTAATACTAAGGTATATAAGTTTCCATTCAAGCCCTACCCAATCTTCGGGTATTGTGGTTGTACGGTAAAATTGGAATGGTATCGCATCCAGATAACCATCAGTTTTATAAAGGGACTAAGGCTCATGCCTCAACATTTTCATCACCAAAATCATCTGGTGTTCAGAAAACACATGTCAAAACATCTCAGTAGAATGATCCATCATTCTAAGGTTTTCATAACCATTTTCACCAAGTATTCCCATCTAAAGTTGATCAAGTTCTATGCTTAGCTCTAGCATCCACAAGTGGGGGTAAGAACTAATGAGGGGTGGTAAACAAGTGGAGTTTCAATTAAGTTCAATCTCATGCATTAGGATGACATCAAGATTATCTAGCTTAGGCCAAATTTTATGCTCTTTATGCAACCTTCAAATATCTTTCTAGAATCTACAAGTCACTTAAGTACATTCTAAAAGAAATCTTGGATAGAGAAACAAAGGTAGAAAGCTTGCAAGTAAAACTAGGATTGGGGTATCAAGTGGGTATAACCACATATGCTTTAAGACATATGGTTGGCATGGTAAGGCTTGCTAAAGTATAATATCTTGCAAGTGTTAGCTTGCACATTCAACTAGTAGTATTAGGCTTGTATCAGTATCAGTATAAGCTTGCCTTGTGCAGAGTAGTGGTTGAAGTTCTCCTCGGCTTCTTCTTCGTAGTATTCCCCTTCCTCCTCGTATCCTTGGTCGGTACTAGCGTCTATAAATAAATACGATGTACACAATCACCAAACGATACTTAACTACTTGCAATCATCGCACAAAAGGTCCTATAGATGATCTAGCATCATCACTAACATTACAAGGTTAAAGCTGGGTTTAATTCTTTTATTTTTAGAAAAGTAATTTCTACTCATTGAAACACTACTTAAGATTTAATATTCTCCAAACCAAACATGGGATCATGTTGACACATGTCATCACCACATATTTTAGTCCATGGGAATGTTATTTAAAGTGGTGTCACAATTTAATAAGGTTTTACCTTTTTATTTTAATTAAATAAAGTGACTAGAAATGCCTATGTGGCATTCTTTTATTACTTGGTCATTATTTCTGTAAGTAAACCTATATATTTTTATATATTCTGAAAGGTATGGTTATATTTGATTTTTGAGAGTTGGAATCAACTCAAAAGCTATTATGGTTTAAATTTGAAAAATGTTTGAATGCAGAAAAGCTTTTGCCTTGTTATTTTTACCAAGGATGATCTACAGATCCCAATGACTTGGATCCAACGGGCTTCGATTCAGCATTCCCGGTCCTTTCTAACAAAATTGGTTTCATTCAATTTGGTTCACTGAATCGACCTGGGTTGATTTTTGAATCTAGGTGCCGAAGTGGGTTTGAAATAAAATGGAAAAGGTTAAATTCAAATGACTGGGCTGCGCGGGGAGCGATACTGGGCCGTCCTGCTAAGCACAGCGCTTACGCGGGCTGGTTAAGTCACTGTCCCCACGCGTCAGTGAGACGAGGGGGTGCGAAGCGGTACGGGGCAATGTGAGCCGTGGGATCTGGTTCTAATCTAACGGCTGAGGGTCATCGTCGACGTTGGGCAACACTAGCGAGACTGAAACCTAACGCGGCAGTGAGGGTCGTTGGGGGCTCACCGGGGCTCAGGCGAGGGTCGGCGAGGCAGGCGAACGACGAATTCGACGACGGCGAACCTCCTGGTACCGGCAGCTTCTCCTGGGGCGGCTCCAATCGCTGGCCCCCTTCTTCTACAGCAGCGGCAGGCTCCGGTGAAATTACAGCGAAGCGCTGCTCGCCTTGCTTCGGGACTGAGGCGGGGTGGTTCTGGGTGAGAGGGGAGTTGTCATATCCCAAGATTTTCCAAATCTTGTAATGTGAAAAATAAATAAACAAAATAAATGATTGTTGAAAAATTAGGGTGAAAAGAAACTTTTGTTTCTAAATGGAAACTTAAAATCCCATCTTGAACAAACTTTGGTTAATGTTTGAATCCAACTAAATTCAAATCAAGTGAAATGCATTCTTCTTAAATGCATCTAGAAATTTAAACATTTGGAAATAAAACCATATTTAATTTCATTGGAATAAAGACAAGTACCCAATTTAAAATGATTAATAAATCATATTAAAATTATTCCAAATAATTTAAGGTGAATTATTTGACACCCAAATAAACAAGTAAAACCTACTGAAAATATTTGGAAAGATTTAGATTTCAAAAGGAGTTTGAAAATATTATTAAATCTTATTTGATTAAATGCAAGGGCCTATTTTAAATGATTAAAAGACCCTAAAAAGAATAAAATTATTATTCTAAATTGACTTCAGAATGTGTTAAGAAACAGAATTTGAATACACACAAGGTTTGGTTGAAGTTTGAAATCATATTGTTGTTTGAAATGTTTAAATAAATTCAAAACAGAAATGAAAATAGAAAAAAGAAAAATAACAAAAGAGGAAAAAATATAAAACAGAGCAGCCCAACTCAGCTAGCCCACTAAGACCAGCACGCCCACCTCTCTTCTCTCCCCCGAAGCGTTTTCTTTCACTCACAGATGAACCCGCAAACCCAATGACAACCAGACCCCACCCCCACTCTCTCTCACTCGCTGACACCAGGCCCCACCGCCAGCTCCCCTTCGTTTTCACCCGCGCGCTAACATCGCCGGCGGTTTCTGCCCGATTAAACTCGTGTCAATACTCGTTACTGCCACGTTGATTCAGTCCAGTGATCACGCAGTATTAAACGCCTGCTCCTCCTCTCCATTTCCCCTCTCTCTCCCCTCACTTTTCGCCTCCGGGCCGTCCCAATTCGTCCTCACACCGCCGCTGCCTCCGACGTCTTCCAGTGAGAATTCTGACCACACCTCACCGCGCCTCGCCCACTCGACAACACAAGCGTGTTCCCCAGACCCCTGCGCACCTCCCAGTGCTCTCTGCTCGCTCGCGCGCGCCTCAGACGCTCGGCAACGACGACGCCCTCTCGCCACCGTCCACTGCCTCTACTCCGGCGAGTACCCCAGGTAGCATTTGACCACCCCCATACCTCTCGTTGATGCACACATGATCACCGACCTCGTGCGCAGCTAAAGCAGCTCTCATCTTGTCTTAGCGCGGTCTAAAACATCGCCCACGATGACAACTAGAGGAGCCCGACATGGACACGAACTCCGGCGAACGATTCGAGCCAGTTCTATGCGCCCATGTCCATCCTGCGGCCACCTTGAACATCACCACGACCCCGCAAACCCGGTGAGCCCATACGTTCCTCTTCTCGCTTCCTAGATTCACTGAACCACCGCCACCAGACACGCCGCCGCCAGTCACCGCCCATTCCTGGTCAACCACGCTGCAACCGTTGGATCTTGATTAAACGCATGAGATTAGATTTAACCCGAAGGGGTATGTATCGACCAGAGCCGTGCGATCCCACTTAAATCCAACGGCTATCCTCTATCGATCCAACCTAACCGGTATGGCTCAATAAGAAACAACCACGTGGCTCTGAGTGTGATTTAAAAACAGAAACATTTTAATTTGATATGTGATTTTGTAAATTGCATAACTTTTAATCTACACGTCCAAATTTTGCAAATTTTATATAAATGGAATCAGCAAGACAAATCCTACCCAACCATGCACTTTGTTTAGTAAATTGCTTCTCGTAAAATGGTTGTTTTTGCAGAAACTTGTGTAGGCATATTTTGAGTATAAAATTCTTTCTAGAATTATTTTGGTGATAAAATCTTTAAAAATGGTTTGTTTTGAACCTACTGACCATAGAAATCAATTTGTGGTTTCAAAAACATATTTGGTAAAGCAAAATAATAAATCTGTGATTTAAAACATTTCTAGTCAAATAAAAATGTTGTTCATATGTGGAAAATACTTTTTGGAGAAAAACCTTTGGGGAATTGTATTGATTTAAACTCTCTGACCCCAAGCACCAAGTTTTATGATTTGAAAATGTATTTGGTGAACCCTATAAAGATTGTTGCTTTGCTAAAAGCATTTTCAACCACATAAAATAATGCTTTGGTTTAAAATGGGTTTATAGTAAAATCTTTTGCAAATGGTTTTGCCACTTTTATAAAATGACCAATAAGTGTTTTAGAATGTTTATAACCCATTAGAAACCACTTTTCCAAATAAAACAATCCTTTGCATGCTTGCATGCATTGCTTTGTTTCTATTATTTTATGTATTGTTTGCTTGAATGGTAGATTGAAATTGTGCCTTGCTTGATTGAATTGTAGTGATATGAAGAGTGTGAACATTGCAAGATCAAGGAGTGAACTTATATTCTCTACCAAAAAGGCAAGTGGTGCTTCATGATTTTATTCCTATGTTTTTCAACTATGCACTAGAAATATTTTGCTAGACTTGCATGAATATTTTGATCTATATGCTATGCTTGGGAAATCCTAATAGTTGTAGAATTGCTAGAATTTTCTAAGTTAAGATGCTTATCAATGCCATGCTTAGCCTAGCTAGTAGCAACCAAGGGTGGTTATATATTCATGCTATGAGAAAATATTTCTAAGTCTTTGGACTTGTGTTTTGCTTAATAAAACAACTAACTGAATGAAACACCTGGGTGGAATGGAAAGAATGGTTTGTGTTGAGTGGTTACACAAGGCCCATGTCTACGGTTTACCTTGTGTATCTCAATTGTTGAACGCCACCCAGGAACAAAGGGATTTGAGATGCCATATGTTAAGAAGCTTCTAGGGCAGCCACATGGCAATATGGGCTCTGCCTGGATCATATAGGTTGCAATAACTTAGCCATTTGGACAGTTGGTGGTAGTGGGATGATAGGTTGGAGCGCGTTCATTTGGTCTAAGGGAAAGCTTTTGAAAGGTCCTGTCTTGGTGAAAATCAAGTCTTGTGGGGAAAGTGCACACCTCTGCAGAGTGTAAAATCTAAGTACTTAGCCATGTCCCTGGTAAAGGACAATTTGAGCATTAAGACATGGAAGCTATTAAGAATCTCCTCATCCAAATTTCTAAGTTAAAAACTTGTGGTTGAACAAGGGTTGAAGGATCACCAATTTCTATTGGGAGATGCCTTGGGTGATTTTTGACAAACAAAAACTTAGTGTTTTCAAATGATAAGGAAAATCTATTTTGAGCAAAGCAAGCCTAAGCTCCACTTAGCCAAATGCATATAGATGATAGACTCCACTATACTACCATAGTATCACTTGCCAATACAATTCAAATGTATTGACCCTTGTGGCTGTAACTTATTATGTTGTGGGTTTGTTTGATGTTAGTGAGATGTGTTGATTAGGATTACAAGTCTACAACCAACATGATTGCCTGTGGCACTTTGAAGATGAAGGACCCCATGCTATAATTATTTCTGCTGCATTGTAATGAGATAGCCAAATGAGCTATGTAAGATGTAATGAATTATTTTATTCCTGGTTATAAAGTTGTATTATGACCTTTGTTTCTTGACATTACATCTTAACTGTGGATGCTAGCTATTGATCCAGGGACTAGCATTGTAAACACAGGGATCTCTACCTCATTAAAGGTTGGGACCTTACAGATGGTATTAGAGCACTGTGTTGCCTGTAGGATTGTAACCCTAGGATTGGACAAAACCCCTTAGAAAAGTAGGAGTTGTATTTGTTCCAAAACTTATTTACAAAAAATCTTGTAAACTCTTCCCTCAACCATTTTTGGTTTTGATTCCACATCTCTTCCTTTTCAAACTTGATGGACAAGACCTCAACGTGAGCAAAGACTTCAACATGAGCAAAGACTTCAACATGAGCAAAGGACTTCACCAACTCAAATGACTTCACCTTGACCATCACCAATGACTTCAACTTTAGTTTCACCAAGGACTTCAACTTGGATATCACTAAGGACTACAACTGAGACAAGAACAATACTCAAGACTTGAAGACTAGGGAAATACAACCTAGAAGGAACCATCATCACCTTTGAAGTTTTGTGACCAAGATACAAGAATTTTTCCAAGGAAACCATGATCTCATTTAAGAAGAAATAACAAAGAAGAATGGAATGATCTGAAGTGAACCATATAGTTGGACCACCATACTAATGATTAGTTCAAACCCACCAACTTATGTGGTGTAGCCAAAATATTTTGTTGCCTAAAAATATGCTTGAAACTTATTGTTTGAGTGAAAGGATTGTTTGTGATTGTTTGCACATTGCTTGTGTGAATTGTGTTGTGTGTGATTAGAATTATTTCCTTAGAAATCTTTTGACTATTCTAATCCCAAATCCAACCCAAACAGATGACTACTCCAAGAAACTCCAACATCAAGGATGGTGACAACAACAACAACCAAGAGATCAACATGAGAGAACTCATAGTAACCCAAACCCAGTTGAACCAAGTGATAACTCAGATTTTAGACAACTACAATGAGTTAGACCCAACCATGCAAAGGTTTTTGGAAACCCAAACCCAATTGATGCAAAAGGTGACAAATCAAATGATCAACATGGGAGACAACTCTTCCCAAGGAGTTTATGACAACAAGGATGTCAAGGATGATATTTTAGAAGGAACCCAAGCTTGTAATATTTGTGGAGACAAGGATCACACTTCCAAAGAGCATGAAGATCAATGCCCCAATTGTGAAGAGAAACATCCAGCTAATCAATGCCCCACATCTCAAGCTACTTGTTTCCTATGTGAAGGAAATAATCATGTCCCTATCCAATGCCCCATCTATTCCATAGTTCAACAAAGGAAACAAGGTGGAGTACAACAATAGATTGCAAACTACCATGAGAGAACAACTTCTACCAAGAAGGATGAAGACAAAGGAAAATCTCATCTTGCACCTCCATGCAGTATGACTCAATTTGATGGACCAAAGAGGAGACATATCTATTATCCAAGGAAAAGATCAAGGAGACCAGGAAACTTTCCCACCTTTGAGATAAAATATGAAGAGCATCAACTAGAAGCACTCCTAGATTTGGAGAAACCCAAGAAGAAGAAGGACAAAAGTCAAGTGCAGTGTTGCCATTGCAAAGAGATGGGACACTATGCCAATGAATGTCCAGAGAAGAAACAAAAATATAAGGAGATTAACCAAGTGTGGTGCAACAACTGCAAAGAGCTAGGCCATTATGTGTCAACTTGTCCACAGAAGATACGTGAAGAACTCAATCTTGTCACATGTTACAATTGTGGTAACCAAGGACATTATGCAAGAAATTGTCCAGAAAAGATGAAGCACAAGATAAAGCCTATGAAGGATCTCAGCCTTGTCACATGTTTCAAGTGTGGAAACAAAGGACACTATGCATATGTTTGCCCAGAGAGGTATCATCAAGACCCCAAGCAAGCCAAGAAGTAATCTAGTTGGAAAATATTTTAAGGGTGGTAGTACCCTAGTTGCTTTGAGCTAACTTGTAACCCCTACTTTCCCAAATCTCGGGACGAGATTTATTTTAAGGGTGGTAGCCTGTCACATCCCAAGATTTTCCAAATCTTGTAATGTGAAAAATAAATAAACAAAATAAATGATTGTTGAAAAATTAGGGTGAAAAGAAACTTTTGTTTCTAAATGGAAACTTAAAATCCCATCTTGAACAAACTTTGGTTAATGTTTGAATCCAACTAAATTCAAATCAAGTGAAATGCATTCTTCTTAAATGCATCTGGAAATTTAAACATTTGGAAATAAAACCATATTTAATTTCATTGGAATAAAGACAAGTACCCAATTTAAAATGATTAATAAATCATATTAAAATTATTCCAAATAACTCAAGGTGAATTATTGGACACCCAAATAAACAAGTAAAACCTACTGAAAAGATTTGGAAAGATTTAGATTTCAAATGGAGTTTGAAAATATTATTAAATCTTATTTGATTAAATGAAAGGGCCTATTTTAAATGATTAAAAGACCCTAAAAAGAATAAAATTATTATTCTAAATTGACTTTAGAATGTGTTAATAAACAGAATTTGAATACATACAAGGTTTGGTTGAAGTTTGAAATCATATTGTTGTTTGAAATGTTTAAATAAATTCAAAACAAAAATGAAAATAGAAAATAAAAATAACAGAAGAGGAAAAAATATAAAACAGAGCAGCCCAACCCAGCTAGCCCACTAAGCCCAGCACGCCCACCTCTCTTCTCTCCCCCGAAGCATTTTCTGTCACTCACAAACGAACCCGCAAACCCAATGACAACCAGACCCCACCCCCACTTTCTCTCACTCGCTGACGCGAGGCCCCACCGCCAGCTCCCCTTCGTTCTCACCCCCGCGCTAACCTCGCCGGCGGTTTCTGCCCGATTAAACTCGCGTCAATACTCGTTACTGCCGCGTTGATTCAGTCCAGTGACCACGCAGTATTAAACGCCTGCTCCTCCTCTCCATTTCCCCTCTCTCGCCCCTCACTTTCCGCCTCCATGCCGTCCCAATTCGTCCTCACACCGTCGCTGCCTCCGACGTCTTCTGGTGAGAGTTCCGACCACACCTCGCCGCGCCTCGCCCCCTCGACCACACAACTGTGTTCCCCAAACCCCTGCGCATCTCCCAGTGCTCTCCGCTCACTCGCGCGCGCCTCAGACGCTCAGCAACGACGACGCCCTCTCGCCACCGTCCACTGCCTCTACTCCGGCGAGTACCCCAGGTAGCATTTGACCACCCCCATACCTCTCGTTGATGCACACATGATCGTCGACCTTATGCGCAGCTAATGCAGCTCTCATCTTGTCTTAGCACGGTCTAAAACGTCGCCCACGACGACCACCAGTGGAGCCTGACACGGACATGAACTCCGACGAACGATTCGAGCCAGCTCTGTGCGCCCCTGTCCATCCTGCGGCCACCTTGAGCATCACCACGACCCCGCGAACCCGGTGAGACCATCCGTTCCTCTTCTCGCTTCTTAGATTCACCGAACCACCACCACCAGACACGCCGCCGCCAGTCGTCGCCGCCAGCGCCGCCCATTCTTGGTCAACCACGCTGCAACCATTGGATCTTGATTAAACGCATGAGATTAGATTTAACCCGAAGGGGTATGTATCCACCAGAGCCGTGCGATCCCACTTAAATCCAACGTCTGTCCTTTGTCGATCCAACTGAACCGGTATGGCCCAATAAGAAAAAACCACGTGGCTCTGAGTATGATTTAAAAACAGAAACATTTCAATTTGATATGTGATATTGTAAATTGCATAACTTTTAATCTACACGTCCAAATTTTGCAAATTTTATATCAATGGAATCATCAAGACAAATCCTACCCAACCATGCACTTTGTTTAGTAAATTGCTTCTGGTAAAATGGTTGTTTTTGTAGAAACTTGTGTAGGCATATTTTGAGTATAAAATTCTTTCTAGAATTATTTGGTGATAAAATCTTTGACAAATGGTTTGTTTTGAACCTACTGACCATAGAAATAAATTTGTGGTTTCAAAACCATATTTGGTAAAGCAAAAGAATAAATCTGTGATTTAAAACATTTCTAGTCAAATAAAAATGTTTTTCATATGTGGAAAATACTTTTTGGAGAAAAACCTTTGGGGAAATGTTTGATTTAAACTCTCTGACCCCAAGAACCAAGTTTTATGATTTTAAAATGTATTTGATGAACCCTATAAAGATTGTTGCTTTGCTAAAAGCATTTTCAACCACATAAAATAATGCTTTGGTTTAAAATGGGTTTATAGTAAAATCTTTTGCAAATGGTTTTGACACTTTTATAAAATGACCAATAAGTGTTTTAGAATGTTTCTAACCCATTAGAAACCACTTTTCCAAATAAAACAATCCTTTGCATGCTTGCATGCATTACTTTGTTTCTATTATTTTATGTATTGTTTGCTTGAATGGTAGATTGAAATTGTGCCTTGCTTTATTGAATTGTAGTGATTTGAAGAGTGTGAACATTGCAAGATCAAGGAGTGAACTTATATTCTCTACCAAAAAGGCAAGTGGTGTTTCATGATTTTATTCCTATGTTTTTCAACTATGCACTAGAAATAGTTTGCTAGACTTGCATGAGTATTTTGATCTATATGCTATGCTTGGGAAATCCTAGTAGTTGTAGAATTGCTAGAATTTTCTAAGTTAAGATGCTTATCAATGCCATGCTTAGCCTAGCTAGTAGCAACCAAGGGTGGTTATATATTCATGCTATGAGAAAATATTTCTAAGTCTTTGGACTTGTGTTTTTCTTAATAAAACAACTAAGTGAATGAAACACCTGGGTGGAATGGAAAGAATGGTTTGTGTTGAGTGGTTACATAAGGCCCATGTCTATGGTTTACCTTGTGTATCTCACTTGTGGAAATCCACCCAGGAACAAAGGGATTTGAGATGCCATATGTTAAGAAGCTTCTAGTGCAGCCACATGGCAATATGGGCTCTGCCTGGATCATATAGGTTGCGATAACTTAGCCATTTCGACAAATGGTGGTAGTGGGATGATAGGTTGGAGCGCGTCCATTTGGTCTAAGGGAAGGCTTCTGAAAGGTCCTGTCTTGGTGAAAATCAAGTCTTGTGGGGAAAGTGCACACCTCTGCAGAGTGTAAAATCTAAGTACTTAGCCATGTCCCTGGTAAAGGACAATTTGAGCATTAAGACATGGAAGCTATTAAGAATCTCCTCATCCAAATTTCTAAGTTAAAAACTTGTGGTTGAACAAGGGTTGAAGGATCACCAATTTCTATTGGGAGATGCCTTGGGTGATTTTTGACAAACAAAAACTTAGAGTTTTCAAATGATAAGGAAAATCTATTTTGAGCAAAGCAAGCCTAAGCTCCACTTAGCCAAATGCATATAGATGATAGACTCCACTATACTACCATAGTATCACTTGCCAATACAATTCAAATGTATTGACCCTTGTGGCTGTAACTTATTATGTTGCAGGTTTGTTTGATGTTAGTGAGATGTTTCGATTAGGATTACAAGTCTACAACCAACATGATTGCCTATGGCACTTTGAAGATGAAGGAACCCATGCTATAATTATTTCTGCTGCATTGTAATGAGATAGCCAAATGAGCTATGTAAGATGTAATGAATTATTTTATTCCTAGTTATAAAGTTGTATTATGACCTTTGTTTCTTGATATTACATGTTAACTCTGGATGCTAGCTATTGAACCAGGGACTAGCGTTGTAAACACAGGGATCTCTACCTTATTAAAGGTTGGGACCTTACAGGAGTGAGATGGTGTGCTTAATTCGGCTAGGGGTGGCCGCTATTTATAGTGGCGAGAGGGAACCGACGGGCGCAAGCTGGGCTCGTCGTGGTCGACGGCACAGAAGGCTAGTGGCGTAGGCAACGGTAGGGGGCGGTGCGGTTCTCCCTGGCGATGCTCAACGACATGGTGGCGAGGCGTGGGGCGGTGCGGTTTGGTCGGAACACGGCGGTGCTCTGTGCGTGCCCGACGGAGGTTTTTAATGCGCACAGCATGCATGGTCCGCGCGGCGGCGAACGAGCGTGTCTGGGGGGTTGCTGGGACGGTGGTAATCATGTATGCATGCAGCGAGAGTGGCGTGCGGTCTGTGGGCGTCGGTCGAGCGTGGCGCACGGGGCGCGCTCTCGGCATGGTTGTTGGCGATCTTGGCATGGTCTGTGTGTGTGGTCCAGGGGCTGGCAACGTTCGGGCGCTGGACAGGGAGTGGCGGTGGGGTGTTGGCTTGCTCCCAGACATGTTGGCTAGGCTTGTTTCTTCTCCTAGCTTGTTGTCTACACTGGGGTGGCAAGATGAGCTTCGGCTGTTCACCATTGATGGCATTGCCAAGCTTATAGTGATGCTAGAGGTTTGCAATTGAGGTAGATGATCTACTAAAGCCTAGTTGCAACCAGAGAGGGAACAAGTTAGGCTCCAATCACTGCTCACAATAGTGTTTGGAGTTTGTTTGATTTGAATCTGCAAGGTGTTTGATGAAATGGCCACAAGAATTCAAGTTTTGAATTTTGAAAAGATTTTTGATTGGTGTGCTAGGTTGGTGCTGGTGAGTCTGCAGATGCTTGGGTTTTGAAAGTTGAGCTTGTTTGAGTGGTTTTTGAAAAAGTGGGATCTTCCCATATGATAAAGATTCAATTTTGAACTGTCCTTTAAACTATGCATTTGAAAGTTTCTAGATGATCACAAAGTGGGCCTTGATACTTTGTTATGAGTACAATCAAGGGGTGCAAAGATCTAAAAAAGTTTTTGTTAAGTTCTGAAAGTTTGGGACAGCCAAAGTAGGCATGGGAGTTAAATTGGTCAAAATAACCATTCACTCAATTTGGTTTGTTTTGATTTATTTGTCTTTGGGAAAAGTGTGGGGATTGTTTAGATGATGTTTATTTCACCTAAGAAGCATTTTACAAGAAAAGAAACACCTAAACAAGGCAATTCAAAAGAATTCAAAATGGGATGCATACACACATGCATGCTTTCAAATTTTTATTTAGAAAAGTTTTTGTTAACCCTAAATTTGATGATTAGAGTTTGATGATCCAAGTTAGTGTTTTTGGGATGTTACATAACTCACAAACATGTATCGGGTCTTAAGGTCGTAGTAATCGCACTGGAACCCCAAAACTGTGGGCAATAGCTCATGAAAATGGCCATAAAACGCGAAAACGATGAGTTTATGATCATATCTGTCAAACATTAAAGGTTCTTACGAGGCATGAAAATCCACCTGGAACCCAAAAATAATGGACAATAACTCATGAAAATGGCCATAAAACAAGAAAAGTGTGAGTTTTTGGTCATAACTCTCAAACATGTATCGGGTCTTACAGGCCTTGCAAATCCAACTAGAACCCAAAAACTGTGGGCAATAACTCATGAAAATGGCCATAAACACGAAAACGACGAGTTTTTGGTCATAACTCTCAAACATGGATCGGGTCTTAAGGTCGTTGTAAATCTCCCTGGAACCCCTAAACTATGGGCAATAGCTCATCAAAACATCCATAAAACGCAAAAACGACCAGTTTTTGGTCATATCTCACCAACATGTAAGGGTTCTTACGAGCCATGCAAATCCGCATGGAACCCAAAACCTGTGTGTAATAACTCATCAAAACAACCATAAAACACGAAAACGACGAGTTTTTGGTCATAACCGTCAAACATGTATCGGGTCTTAAGGTCGTTGTAAATCGCCCTGGAACCCCAAAATGTGGGCAAAAGCTCATGAAAACGGCCATAACACGCGAAAATGATGAGTTTTTTGTCATAACTCTCAAACATGTATCGGGTCTTAAGATAGATTTAAAATGCCCTGGAAAACCAAAACTGTGGGAAATGGCTCATGAAAACAGCCATAAAACGCGAGAATGACAAGTTTCTGGTCATAACTCGTAAACATGTATCGGGTTTTAAGGTCGTTGTACCCTCTAACCCCGAAACTGTGCGTAATAGCTCATGAAAACAACCATAAAACGCGAAAACAATGAGTTGCTGATCATATCTCTCAAATATTAATGGCTCTTACGAGGCATGAAAATTCGTCTGGAACCCAAAAACTATGGGAATTAGCTCATGAAAATGACCATAAAACAAGAAAAGTGTGAGTTTTTGGTCATAATTCTCAAACATGTATCGGGTCGTACAGGCCTTGCAAATCCAACTAGAACCCAAAACCTGTGGGCAATAACTCATGAAAATGGCCATAAAACACGAAAATGACGAGTTTTTGTTACATAACTCACAAACATGTATCGGGTCTTAAGGTCATTATAAATCGCCCTCGAACCCCAAAACTGTGGGCAAAAGCTCATGAAAACGGCCATAAAACGCGAAAATGACGAGTTTTTTGTCATAACTCTCAAACATGTATCGGGTCTTAAGGTTGATGTAAAAATGCCCTGGAAAACCAAAACTGCGGGCAATAGCTCATGAAAACAGCCATAAAACACGAAAATGACGAGTTTCTGGTCATAACTCATAAACATGTATCGGGCTTTAAGGTCGTTGTACCCTGGAACCCCAAAACTAGGGGTAATACGTCATGAAAACGACCATAAAATGCGAAAACAATGAGTTTCTGATCATATCTCTCACATATTAATGGTTCTTACGAGGCATGAAAATCCGCCTGGAACCCAAAAACTATGGGCAACAACTCATGAAAATGACCATAAAACAAGAAAACGACGGGTTTTTGGTCATGACTCTCAAACTTGTATCGGGTCTTACAGGCCTTGCTAATCCAGCTGGAACCCAAAAACTGTGGGCAATAACTCATTAAAATGGCCATAAACACGAGAACGACTAGTTTTTGGTCATAACTCTCGAACATGTATCGGGTCTTAAGGTCGTTGTAAATCGCCTTGGAACCCCAAAACTGTGGGCAATAGCTCATGAAAACATCCATAAAACGCGAAAACCACGACTTTCTGGTCATATCTCTCCAACATGTAAGGGTTCTTACGAGCCACGCAAATCCGCATGGAACCCAAGAACTGTTGGTAATAACTGATGAAAACGACCATAAAACACGAAAATGACGAGTATTTGGTCATAACTCTCAAATATGTATCGGGTCATAACGTTGATGTAAATCACCCTAGAACCATAAAACTATTCGCAATAGCTCATGAAAACAGCCATAAAACGCGAAAACAGCAAATTTTGGGTCATATCTCTGCAAAATGTAATGGGTCTTATAGGCCTTGCAAATCGAACTGAAACCCAAAAACTGTGGGCAATAACTCATGAAAATGCCCATAAACACGAAAACGACAAGTTTTTGGTCATAACTCTCCAACATATAGCGAGTCTTAAGGTCATTGTAAATCACCTTGGAACTCCAAAACTGTGGGAAAAAGCTCATGAAAACGGCCATAAAACGTGAAAATGACGAATTTTTTGTCATAACTCTCAAACATGTATCAGGTCTTAAGGTTGATGTAAAATTCCCTGGAAACCCAAAACTGCGGGCAATAGCTCATGAAAACGGCCATAAAACGCGAAAACGACGAGTTTCCGGTTATAACTCACAAACATGTATCGGGTCTTAAGGTCGTAGTAAATCGCCCTGGAACCCAAAACTGTGGGCAATAACTCATGAAAACGGCCATAAAATGCGAAAACGACGAGTTTGTGATCATATCTCTCAAACATTAAAGGTTCTTACGAGGCATGAAAATCCGCCTGAAACCCAAAAACTATGGGCAATAACTCATGAAAATGACCATAAAACAAGAAAATGATGGGTTTTTTTGTCTTAACTCTCAAACTTGTAACGGGTCTTACAGGCCTTCCGAATCCAACAGGAACCCAAAAACTATGGGTAATAACTAATGAAAATGGCATAAACACGAAAACGACAAGATTTTTGTTATAACTCTCAAACATGTATAGGGTCTTAAGGTCGTTGTTAATTGCCCTAAAACCCCAAAACCGTGGGCAATAGCTCATGAAAACGGCCATAAAACTCGAAAATGATGAGTTTATAGTCATATCTCTCAAACATTAAAGGTTCTTACGATGCATGAAAATCCGTCTAGAACCCAAAAACTATGGGCAACAGCTCATGAAAATGACCATAAAACAAGAAAAGTGTGAGTTTTTTGTCATAATTCTCAAACATGTATCCGGTCTTACAGGCCTTGCAAATCCAACTAGAACCCAAAAACTGTGGGTAATAACTCATCAAAATTGCCATAAACACAAAAACGACGAGTTTTTGGTCATAAATCACAAACATGTATTGGGTCTTAAGATCGTTGTAAATCGCCCTAGAACCCCAAAACTATGGGCAATAGCTTATGAAAACGTCCATAAAACGCGAAAACGACCAGTTTCTGGTCATATCTCTCCAACATGTAAGGGTTCTTACGAGCCATGCAAATCCGCATGGAACCCAAAAACTATGGGTAATAACTCATGAAAACAACCATAAAACACGAAAATGACGAGTTTTTGGTCATAACCGTCAAGCATGTATCGGGTCTTAACGTCGTTGTAAATCGCCTTGGAACCCCAAAACGGTGGGCAAAAGCTCATGAAAACGGCCATAAAACGCGAAAATGATGAGTTTTTTTGTCATAACTCTCAAACATGTATCGGGTCTTAAGGATGATGTAAAATGCCCTGGAAAACCAAAACTTCGGGCAATAGCTCATGAAAACAGCCATAAAACGCGACAATGACGAGTTCTTGGTCATAACTCATAAACATGTATCGAGTTTTAAGGTCGTTGTATCCTCGAACCCCAAAAATGTGGGTAATAGCTCATGAAAACGACCATAAAACGCGAAAACGATGAGTTTCTGATCATATCTCTCAAATATTAATGGTTCTTACTAGGCATGAAAATCCGCCTGGAACCCAAAAACTATGGTCAATAACTCATGAAAATGACCATAACACAAGAAAATGACAGGTTGTTGGTCATAACTCTCAAACATATATCGGGTCTTACAGGCCTTGCTAATCCAGCTGGAACCCAAAAATTGTGGGCAATACCTCATCAAAATGGCCATAAACACGAAACGACTAGTTTTTGGTCATAACTATCGAACATGTATCGGGTCTTAAGGTCGATGTAAATCGCCTTAGAACCCCAAAACTATGGGCAATAGATCATGAAAATGTCCATAAAACGCGAAAACCACGACTTTCTGGTGATATCTCTCCAACATGTAAGGGTTCTTACGAGCCACGCAAATCCGCATGGAACCGAAGAACTGCGGGTAATAACTCATGAAAACGACCATAAAACACGAAAATGACGAGTTTTTGGTCATAACTCTCAAATATGTATCGGGTCAAAACGTTGATGTAAATCGCCCTAGAACCATAAAACTATGGGCAATTGCTCATGAAAACAGCCATAAATGCGAAAAAAGCAAGTTTTGGGTCATATCTCTCGAACATGTAATAGGTCTTATAGGCCTTGCAAATACAAATGAAAACCAAAAAATGTGGACAATAACTCATGAAAATGCCCATAAACACGAAAACAACGAGGTTTTGGTCATAACTCTCCAACATATATCGGGTCTTAAGGTCGTTGTAAATCGCCTTGGAACTCCAAAATTGTGGGAAAAAGCTCATGAAAACGGCCATAAAACGTGAAAATGACGAGTTTTTTGTCATAACTCTGAAACATGTATCGGGTCTTAAGGTTGATGTAAAGTTTTCTGGAAACCCAAAATTGCGGGCAATATCTCATGAAAATGGCCATAAAACGCGAAAACGACGAGTTTCTGGTCATAACTCACAAACATGTATCGGGTCTTAAGGTCGTTGTAAATCGCCCTGGAACCCCAAAACTATGGTCAATAGCTCATGAAAAAGGCCATAAAACGCAAAAACGACGAGTTTGTGATCATATCTCTCAAAGATTAAAGGTTCTTACGAGGCATGAAAATCCGCCTGGAACCCAAAAATGATGGGCAATAACTCATGAAAATGACCATAAAACAAGAAAACGATGGGTTTTTGGTCATAACTCTCAAACTTGTAACGGGTCTTACAGGCAATAACTCATGAAAATGGCCGTAAACACTGTAGGCAATAACTCATGAAAATGGCCGTAAACACGAAAACGACAAGTTTTTGGTCATAACTCATAAACATGTATAGGGTCTTAAGGTTGTTGTAAATCGCCCTAGAACCCCAAAATTGTGGGCAATAGCTCCTGAAAACGGCCATAAAACTCGAAAACGACGAGTTTCTGGTCATATCTCTCCAACATGTAAGGGTTCTTATGAGCCATGCAAATCTGCATGGAACCCAAAAACTATGGGTAATAACTCGTGAAAACAACCATAAAACACGAAAATGACAAGTTTTTGGTCATAACCGTCAAACATGTAGGGTCTTAAGGTCGTCGTAAATCGCCCTAGAACCCCAAAATTGTGGGAAAGCTCATGAAAACGCGAAAACGACCAATTTCTGGTTATATCTCTCCAACATGTAAGGGTTCTTACGAGCCATGCAAATCCTCATGGAACCCAAAATCTATGGGTAATAACTCATCAAAACAACCATAAAACACGAAAATGATGAGTTTTTGGTCATAACTCTCAAACATGTATCGGGTCTTAAGGTCATTGTAAATCGCCCTGGAACCCCAAAACTGTGGGCAAAAGCTCATGAAAACGGCCATAAAACGCGAAAATGACGAGAGCTCTTAAACATGTATTGGGTCTTAAGGTTGATGTAAAATTCCCTGGAAAACCAAAACTACGGGCAATAGCTCATGAAATCAGCCATAAAACATGAAAATGACGAGTTTCTGGTCATAACTCATAAACATGTATCAGGTTTTAAGGTCATTGTACCCTGAAACCCCAAAACTGGGGGTAATAGCCCATGAAAACAACCATAAAACGCGAAAACGATGAGTTTCTGATCATATCTGTCAAATATTAATGATTCTTACAGGGCATGAAAATCCTCCAGGAATCCAAAAACTATGGGCAATAACTCATGAAAATGCCCATATAACAAGAAAACGACGGGTTTTTGGTCATCACTCTCAAACATGTATCAGGTCTTACAGGCCTTGCTAATCCAGCTGGAACCCAAAAACTGTGGGCAATAACTCATCAAAATGGCCATAAACACGAAAACGACTAGTTTTTGGTCATAACTCTCAAACATGTATCGGGTCTTAAGGTCATTGTATATTGCCTTGGAACCCCAAAACTATGGGCAATAGCTCATGAAAACGTCCATAAAACGCGAAAACCACGACTTTCTGGTGATATCTCTCCAACATGTAAGAGTTCTTATGAGCCATGAAAATCCGCATGGAACCCCAAAAACTCTAGGCAATAACTCTTGAAAATGGCCATAAAACAAGAAAAGTGTGAGTTTTTGGTCATAACTCTCAAACATGTATCGGGTCTTACAGGCCTTGCAAATCCAACTAGAACCCAAAAACTGTGGGCAATAACTCATGAAAATGGCCATAAACACGAAAACGACGAGTTTTTGGTCATAACTCTCAAACATGGATCGGGTCTTAAGGTCGTTGTAAATCTCCCTGGAACCCCTAAACTATGGGCAATAGCTCATCAAAACATCCATAAAACGCAAAAACGACCAGTTTTTGGTCATATCTCACCAACATGTAAGGGTTCTTACGAGCCATGCAAATCCGCATGGAACCCAAAACCTGTGTGTAATAACTCATCAAAACAACCATAAAACACGAAAACGACGAGTTTTTGGTCATAACCGTCAAACATGTATCGGGTCTTAAGGTCGTTGTAAATCGCCCTGGAACCCCAAAATGTGGGCAAAAGCTCATGAAAACGGCCATAACACGCGAAAATGATGAGTTTTTTGTCATAACTCTCAAACATGTATCGGGTCTTAAGATAGATTTAAAATGCCCTGGAAAACCAAAACTGTGGGAAATGGCTCATGAAAACAGCCATAAAACGCGAGAATGACAAGTTTCTGGTCATAACTCGTAAACATGTATCGGGTTTTAAGGTCGTTGTACCCTCTAACCCCGAAACTGTGCGTAATAGCTCATGAAAACGACCATAAAACGCGAAAACAATGAGTTGCTGATCATATCTCTCAAATATTAATGGCTCTTACGAGGCATGAAAATTCGTCTGGAACCCAAAAACTATGGGAATTAGCTCATGAAAATGACCATAAAACAAGAAAAGTGTGAGTTTTTGGTCATAATTCTCAAACATGTATCGGGTCGTACAGGCCTTGCAAATCCAACTAGAACCCAAAACCTGTGGGCAATAACTCATGAAAATGGCCATAAAACACGAAAATGACGAGTTTTTGTTACATAACTCACAAACATGTATCGGGTCTTAAGGTCATTATAAATCGCCCTCGAACCCCAAAACTGTGGGCAAAAGCTCATGAAAACGGCCATAAAACGCGAAAATGACGAGTTTTTTGTCATAACTCTCAAACATGTATCGGGTCTTAAGGTTGATGTAAAAATGCCCTGGAAAACCAAAACTGCGGGCAATAGCTCATGAAAACAGCCATAAAACACGAAAATGACGAGTTTCTGGTCATAACTCATAAACATGTATCGGGCTTTAAGGTCGTTGTACCCTGGAACCCCAAAACTAGGGGTAATACGTCATGAAAACGACCATAAAATGCGAAAACAATGAGTTTCTGATCATATCTCTCACATATTAATGGTTCTTACGAGGCATGAAAATCCGCCTGGAACCCAAAAACTATGGGCAACAACTCATGAAAATGACCATAAAACAAGAAAACGACGGGTTTTTGGTCATGACTCTCAAACTTGTATCGGGTCTTACAGGCCTTGCTAATCCAGCTGGAACCCAAAAACTGTGGGCAATAACTCATTAAAATGGCCATAAACACGAGAACGACTAGTTTTTGGTCATAACTCTCGAACATGTATCGGGTCTTAAGGTCGTTGTAAATCGCCTTGGAACCCCAAAACTGTGGGCAATAGCTCATGAAAACGTCCATAAAACGCGAAAACCACGACTTTCTGGTCATATCTCTCCAACATGTAAGGGTTCTTACGAGCCACGCAAATCCGCATGGAACCCAAGAACTGTTGGTAATAACTGATGAAAACGACCATAAAACACGAAAATGACGAGTATTTGGTCATAACTCTCAAATATGTATCGGGTCATAACGTTGATGTAAATCACCCTAGAACCATAAAACTATTCGCAATAGCTCATGAAAACAGCCATAAAACGCGAAAACAGCAAATTTTGGGTCATATCTCTGCAAAATGTAATGGGTCTTATAGGCCTTGCAAATCGAACTGAAACCCAAAAACTGTGGGCAATAACTCATGAAAATGCCCATAAACACGAAAACGACAAGTTTTTGGTCATAACTCTCCAACATATAGCGAGTCTTAAGGTCATTGTAAATCACCTTGGAACTCCAAAACTGTGGGAAAAAGCTCATGAAAACGGCCATAAAACGTGAAAATGACGAATTTTTTGTCATAACTCTCAAACATGTATCAGGTCTTAAGGTTGATGTAAAATTCCCTGGAAACCCAAAACTGCGGGCAATAGCTCATGAAAACGGCCATAAAACGCGAAAACGACGAGTTTCCGGTTATAACTCACAAACATGTATCGGGTCTTAAGGTCGTAGTAAATCGCCCTGGAACCCAAAACTGTGGGCAATAACTCATGAAAACGGCCATAAAATGCGAAAACGACGAGTTTGTGATCATATCTCTCAAACATTAAAGGTTCTTACGAGGCATGAAAATCCGCCTGAAACCCAAAAACTATGGGCAATAACTCATGAAAATGACCATAAAACAAGAAAATGATGGGTTTTTTGTCTTAACTCTCAAACTTGTAACGGGTCTTACAGGCCTTCCGAATCCAACAGGAACCCAAAAACTATGGGTAATAACTAATGAAAATGGCATAAACACGAAAACGACAAGATTTTTGTTATAACTCTCAAACATGTATAGGGTCTTAAGGTCGTTGTTAATTGCCCTAAAACCCCAAAACCGTGGGCAATAGCTCATGAAAACGGCCATAAAACTCGAAAATGATGAGTTTATAGTCATATCTCTCAAACATTAAAGGTTCTTACGATGCATGAAAATCCGTCTAGAACCCAAAAACTATGGGCAACAGCTCATGAAAATGACCATAAAACAAGAAAAGTGTGAGTTTTTTGTCATAATTCTCAAACATGTATCCGGTCTTACAGGCCTTGCAAATCCAACTAGAACCCAAAAACTGTGGGTAATAACTCATCAAAATTGCCATAAACACAAAAACGACGAGTTTTTGGTCATAAATCACAAACATGTATTGGGTCTTAAGATCGTTGTAAATCGCCCTAGAACCCCAAAACTATGGGCAATAGCTTATGAAAACGTCCATAAAACGCGAAAACGACCAGTTTCTGGTCATATCTCTCCAACATGTAAGGGTTCTTACGAGCCATGCAAATCCGCATGGAACCCAAAAACTATGGGTAATAACTCATGAAAACAACCATAAAACACGAAAATGACGAGTTTTTGGTCATAACCGTCAAGCATGTATCGGGTCTTAACGTCGTTGTAAATCGCCTTGGAACCCCAAAACGGTGGGCAAAAGCTCATGAAAACGGCCATAAAACGCGAAAATGATGAGTTTTTTTGTCATAACTCTCAAACATGTATCGGGTCTTAAGGATGATGTAAAATGCCCTGGAAAACCAAAACTTCGGGCAATAGCTCATGAAAACAGCCATAAAACGCGACAATGACGAGTTCTTGGTCATAACTCATAAACATGTATCGAGTTTTAAGGTCGTTGTATCCTCGAACCCCAAAAATGTTGGTAATAGCTCATGAAAATGACCATAAAACGCGAAAACGATGAGTTTCTGATCATATCTCTCAAATATTAATGGTTCTTACTAGGCATGAAAATCCGCCTGGAACCCAAAAACTATGGTCAATAACTCATGAAAATGACCATAACACAAGAAAACGACAGGTTGTTGGTCATAACTCTCAAACATATATCGGGTCTTACAGGCCTTGCTAATCCAGCTGGAACCCAAAAATTGTGGGCAATACCTCATCAAAATGGCCATAAACACGAAACGACTAGTTTTTGGTCATAACTATCGAACATGTATCGGGTCTTAAGGTCGATGTAAATCGCCTTAGAACCCCAAAACTATGGGCAATAGATCATGAAAATGTCCATAAAACGCGAAAACCACGACTTTCTGGTGATATCTCTCCAACATGTAAGGGTTCTTACGAGCCACGCAAATCCGCATGGAACCGAAGAACTGCGGGTAATAACTCATGAAAACGACCATAAAACACGAAAATGACGAGTTTTTGGTCATAACTCTCAAATATGTATCGGGTCAAAACGTTGATGTAAATCGCCCTAGAACCATAAAACTATGGGCAATTGCTCATGAAAACAGCCATAAATGCGAAAAAAGCAAGTTTTGGGTCATATCTCTCGAACATGTAATAGGTCTTATAGGCCTTGCAAATACAAATGAAAACCAAAAAATGTGGACAATAACTCATGAAAATGCCCATAAACACGAAAACAACGAGGTTTTGGTCATAACTCTCCAACATATATCGGGTCTTAAGGTCGTTGTAAATCGCCTTGGAACTCCAAAATTGTGGGAAAAAGCTCATGAAAACGGCCATAAAACGTGAAAATGACGAGTTTTTTGTCATAACTCTGAAACATGTATCGGGTCTTAAGGTTGATGTAAAATTTTCTGGAAACCCAAAATTGCGGGCAATATCTCATGAAAATGGCCATAAAACGCGAAAACGACGAGTTTCTGGTCATAACTCACAAACATGTATCGGGTCTTAAGGTCGTTGTAAATCGCCCTGGAACCCCAAAACTATGGTCAATAGCTCATGAAAAAGGCCATAAAACGCAAAAACGACGAGTTTGTGATCATATCTCTCAAAGATTAAAGGTTCTTACGAGGCATGAAAATCCGCCTGGAACCCAAAAATGATGGGCAATAACTCATGAAAATGACCATAAAACAAGAAAACGATGGGTTTTTGGTCATAACTCTCAAACTTGTAACGGGTCTTACAGGCAATAACTCATGAAAATGGCCGTAAACACTGTAGGCAATAACTCATGAAAATGGCCGTAAACACGAAAACGACAAGTTTTTGGTCATAACTCATAAACATGTATAGGGTCTTAAGGTTGTTGTAAATCGCCCTAGAACCCCAAAATTGTGGGCAATAGCTCCTGAAAACGGCCATAAAACTCGAAAACGACGAGTTTCTGGTCATATCTCTCCAACATGTAAGGGTTCTTATGAGCCATGCAAATCTGCATGGAACCCAAAAACTATGGGTAATAACTCGTGAAAACAACCATAAAACACGAAAATGACAAGTTTTTGGTCATAACCGTCAAACATGTAGGGTCTTAAGGTCGTCGTAAATCGCCCTAGAACCCCAAAATTGTGGGAAAGCTCATGAAAACGCGAAAACGACCAATTTCTGGTTATATCTCTCCAACATGTAAGGGTTCTTACGAGCCACGCAAATCCGCATGGAACCCAAGAACTGTTGGTAATAACTGATGAAAACGACCATAAAACACGAAAATGACGAGTATTTGGTCATAACTCTCAAATATGTATCGGGTCATAACGTTGATGTAAATCACCCTAGAACCATAAAACTATTCGCAATAGCTCATGAAAACAGCCATAAAACGCGAAAACAGCAAATTTTGGGTCATATCTCTGCAAAATGTAATGGGTCTTATAGGCCTTGCAAATCGAACTGAAACCCAAAAACTGTGGGCAATAACTCATGAAAATGCCCATAAACACGAAAACGACAAGTTTTTGGTCATAACTCTCCAACATATAGCGAGTCTTAAGGTCATTGTAAATCACCTTGGAACTCCAAAACTGTGGGAAAAAGCTCATGAAAACGGCCATAAAACGTGAAAATGACGAATTTTTTGTCATAACTCTCAAACATGTATCAGGTCTTAAGGTTGATGTAAAATTCCCTGGAAACCCAAAACTGCGGGCAATAGCTCATGAAAACGGCCATAAAACGCGAAAACGACGAGTTTCCGGTTATAACTCACAAACATGTATCGGGTCTTAAGGTCGTAGTAAATCGCCCTGGAACCCAAAACTGTGGGCAATAACTCATGAAAACGGCCATAAAATGCGAAAACGACGAGTTTGTGATCATATCTCTCAAACATTAAAGGTTCTTACGAGGCATGAAAATCCGCCTGAAACCCAAAAACTATGGGCAATAACTCATGAAAATGACCATAAAACAAGAAAATGATGGGTTTTTTTGTCTTAACTCTCAAACTTGTAACGGGTCTTACAGGCCTTCCGAATCCAACAGGAACCCAAAAACTATGGGTAATAACTAATGAAAATGGCATAAACACGAAAACGACAAGATTTTTGTTATAACTCTCAAACATGTATAGGGTCTTAAGGTCGTTGTTAATTGCCCTAAAACCCCAAAACCGTGGGCAATAGCTCATGAAAACGGCCATAAAACTCGAAAATGATGAGTTTATAGTCATATCTCTCAAACATTAAAGGTTCTTACGATGCATGAAAATCCGTCTAGAACCCAAAAACTATGGGCAACAGCTCATGAAAATGACCATAAAACAAGAAAAGTGTGAGTTTTTTGTCATAATTCTCAAACATGTATCCGGTCTTACAGGCCTTGCAAATCCAACTAGAACCCAAAAACTGTGGGTAATAACTCATCAAAATTGCCATAAACACAAAAACGACGAGTTTTTGGTCATAAATCACAAACATGTATTGGGTCTTAAGATCGTTGTAAATCGCCCTAGAACCCCAAAACTATGGGCAATAGCTTATGAAAACGTCCATAAAACGCGAAAACGACCAGTTTCTGGTCATATCTCTCCAACATGTAAGGGTTCTTACGAGCCATGCAAATCCGCATGGAACCCAAAAACTATGGGTAATAACTCATGAAAACAACCATAAAACACGAAAATGACGAGTTTTTGGTCATAACCGTCAAGCATGTATCGGGTCTTAACGTCGTTGTAAATCGCCTTGGAACCCCAAAACGGTGGGCAAAAGCTCATGAAAACGGCCATAAAACGCGAAAATGATGAGTTTTTTTGTCATAACTCTCAAACATGTATCGGGTCTTAAGGATGATGTAAAATGCCCTGGAAAACCAAAACTTCGGGCAATAGCTCATGAAAACATCCATAAAACGCGACAATGACGAGTTCTTGGTCATAACTCATAAACATGTATCGAGTTTTAAGGTCGGTGTATCCTCGAACCCCAAAAATGTGGGTAATAGCTCATGAAAACGACCATAAAACGCGAAAACGATGAGTTTCTGATCATATCTCTCAAATATTAATGGTTCTTACTAGGCATGAAAATCCGCCTGGAACCCAAAAACTATGGTCAATAACTCATGAAAATGACCATAACACAAGAAAACGACAGGTTGTTGGTCATAACTCTCAAACATATATCGGGTCTTACAGGCCTTGCTAATCCAGCTGGAACCCAAAAATTGTGGGCAATACCTCATCAAAATGGCCATAAACACGAAACGACTAGTTTTTGGTCATAACTATCGAACATGTATCGGGTCTTAAGGTCGATGTAAATCGCCTTAGAACCCCAAAACTATGGGCAATAGATCATGAAAATGTCCATAAAACGCGAAAACCACGACTTTCTGGTGATATCTCTCCAACATGTAAGGGTTCTTACGAGCCACGCAAATCCGCATGGAACCGAAGAACTGCGGGTAATAACTCATGAAAACGACCATAAAACACGAAAATGACGAGTTTTTGGTCATAACTCTCAAATATGTATCGGGTCAAAACGTTGATGTAAATCGCCCTAGAACCATAAAACTATGGGCAATTGCTCATGAAAACAGCCACAAATGCGAAAAAAGCAAGTTTTGGGTCATATCTCTCGAACATGTAATAGGT
The DNA here is from genome assembly GCA_916181665.1 of Avena sativa. Lineage (NCBI taxonomy): Eukaryota > Viridiplantae > Streptophyta > Magnoliopsida > Poales > Poaceae > Avena > Avena sativa. The sequence goes on along the minus strand of OV702293.1, from coordinate 374,157,734 downwards.
CTTATAGGCCTTGCAAATACAAATGAAAACCAAAAAATGTGGACAATAACTCATGAAAATGCCCATAAACACGAAAACAACGAGGTTTTGGTCATAACTCTCCAACATATATCGGGTCTTAAGGTCGTTGTAAATCGCCTTGGAACTCCAAAATTGTGGGAAAAAGCTCATGAAAACGGCCATAAAACGTGAAAATGACGAGTTTTTTGTCATAACTCTGAAACATGTATCGGGTCTTAAGGTTGATGTAAAATTTTCTGGAAACCCAAAATTGCGGGCAATATCTCATGAAAATGGCCATAAAACGCGAAAACGACGAGTTTCTGGTCATAACTCACAAACATGTATCGGGTCTTTAGGTCGTTGTAAATCGCCCTGGAACCCCAAAACTATGGTCAATAGCTCATGAAAAAGGCCATAAAACGCAAAAACGACGAGTTTGTGATCATATCTCTCAAAGATTAAAGGTTCTTACGAGGCATGAAAATCCGCCTGGAACCCAAAAATGATGGGCAATAACTCATGAAAATGACCATAAAACAAGAAAACGATGGGTTTTTGGTCATAACTCTCAAACTTGTAACGGGTCTTACAGGCAATAACTCATGAAAATGGCCGTAAACACTGTAGGCAATAACTCATGAAAATGGCCGTAAACACGAAAACGACAAGTTTTTGGTCATAACTCATAAACATGTATAGGGTCTTAAGGTTGTTGTAAATCGCCCTAGAACCCCAAAATTGTGGGCAATAGCTCCTGAAAACGGCCATAAAACTCGAAAACGACGAGTTTCTGGTCATATCTCTCCAACATGTAAGGGTTCTTATGAGCCATGCAAATCTGCATGGAACCCAAAAACTATGGGTAATAACTCGTGAAAACAACCATAAAACACGAAAATGACAAGTTTTTGGTCATAACCGTCAAACATGTAGGGTCTTAAGGTCGTCGTAAATCGCCCTAGAACCCCAAAATTGTGGGAAAGCTCATGAAAACGCGAAAACGACCAATTTCTGGTTATATCTCTCCAACATGTAAGGGTTCTTACGAGCCATGCAAATCCTCATGGAACCCAAAATCTATGGGTAATAACTCATCAAAACAACCATAAAACACGAAAATGATGAGTTTTTGGTCATAACTCTCAAACATGTATCGGGTCTTAAGGTCATTGTAAATCGCCCTGGAACCCCAAAACTGTGGGCAAAAGCTCATGAAAACGGCCATAAAACGCGAAAATGACGAGAGCTCTTAAACATGTATTGGGTCTTAAGGTTGATGTAAAATTCCCTGGAAAACCAAAACTACGGGCAATAGCTCATGAAATCAGCCATAAAACATGAAAATGACGAGTTTCTGGTCATAACTCATAAACATGTATCAGGTTTTAAGGTCATTGTACCCTGAAACCCCAAAACTGGGGGTAATAGCCCATGAAAACAACCATAAAACGCGGAAAACGATGAGTTTCTGATCATATCTGTCAAATATTAATGATTCTTACAGGGCATGAAAATCCTCCAGGAATCCAAAAACTATGGGCAATAACTCATGAAAATGCCCATATAACAAGAAAACGACGGGTTTTTGGTCATCACTCTCAAACATGTATCAGGTCTTACAGGCCTTGCTAATCCAGCTGGAACCCAAAAACTGTGGGCAATAACTCATCAAAATGGCCATAAACACGAAAACGACTAGTTTTTGGTCATAACTCTCAAACATGTATCGGGTCTTAAGGTCATTGTATATTGCCTTGGAACCCCAAAACTATGGGCAATAGCTCATGAAAACGTCCATAAAACGCGAAAACCACGACTTTCTGGTGATATCTCTCCAACATGTAAGAGTTCTTATGAGCCATGAAAATCCGCATGGAACCCCAAAAACTCTAGGCAATAACTCTTGAAAACAACCATAAAACACGAAAATGACGAGTTTTTGGTCATAACTCTCAGACATGTATCTGGTCTTAAGGTCATTGTAAATTGCCCTGGAACCCCAAAACTGTGGGCAAAAGCTCATGAAAACGGCCATGAAACGCGAAAATGACAATTTTTTTGTCATAACTCTCAAACATGTATCGGGTCTTAAGGTTGATGTAAAATGCCCTGGAAAACCAAAAATGCGGGCAATAACTCATGAAAACAAAAATAAAACACGAAAAAGACATGTTTCTGTTCATAACTCACAAACATGTATCGGGTCTTAAGGTCATTGTAAATCGCCCTGGAACCCCAAAATTGTGGGAAAAAGCTCATGAAAACGCGAAAACGACCAGTTTCTGGTTATATCTCTCCAACATGTAAGGGTTCTTACGAGCCATGCAAATCCTCATGGAACCCAAAATCTATGGGTAATAACTCATAAAAACAACCATAAAACACGAAAATGATGAGTTTTTGGTCATAGCTCTCAAACATGTATCGGGTCTTAAGGTCGTTGTAAATCGCCCCGGAACCCCAAAACTATGGGCAAAAGCTCATGAAAACAGCCATAAAATGCAAAAATGACGAGTTTTTTGTCATAGCTCTCAAACATGTATCGGATCTTAAGGTTGATGTAAAATGCCCTGGAAAACCAAAACTGCGGGCAATAGCTCATGAAATTAGCCATAAAACGCGAAAATGACGAGTTTCTGGTCATAAACATCTTTCGGGCTTTAAGGTTGTTGTAACCTGGAACCCCAAAACCGTGGGTAATAGCTCATGAAAATGACCATAAAACGCGAAAACGATGATTTTCTGATCATATCTGTCAAATATTAAAGATTCTTATAGGGCATGAAAATCCGCCTGGAATCCAAAAACTCATGAAAATGACCATATAACAAGAAAATGACGGGTTTTTGGTCATAACTCTCAAACATGTATCGGGTCTTACAGGCCTTGCTAATCCAGCTGGAACCCAAACACTATGGGCAATAACTCATCAAAATGACCATAAACACGAAAACGACTAGTTTTTGGTCATAACTCTCGAACATGTATCGGGTCTTAAGGTCATTGTAAATCGCCCTGGACCCCAAAACTGTGGGCAAAAGCTCATGAAAACGGCCATAAAATGCGAAAATGACGAGTTTTTTGTCATAGCTCTTAAACATGTATTGGGTCTTAAGGTTGATGTAAAATTCCTTGGATAACCAAAACTGCGGGCAATAGCTCATGAAATCAGCCATAAAACATGAAAATGACGAGTTTCTGGTCATAACTCATAAACATGTATCAGGTTTTAAGGTCATTGTACCCTGAAACCCCAAAACTGTGGGTAATAGCTCATGAAAACAACCATAAAACGCGAAAACGATGAGTTTCTGATCATAACTGTCAAATATTAATGATTCTTACAGGGCATGAAAATCCGCCTGGAATCCAAAAACTATGGGCAATAACTCATGAAAATGACCATATAACAAGAAAACGACGGGTTTTTGGTCATAACTCTCAAACATGTATCGGGTCTTAGAGGCCTTGCTAATCCTGCTGGAACCCAAAAACTATGGGCAATAACTCATCAAAATGGCCATAAACATGAAAACGACTAGTTTTTGGTCATAACTCTCGAACATGTATCGGGTCTTAAGGTCATTGTAAATCTCCTTGTAACCCCAAAATTGTGGGCAATAGCTCATGAAAACGTCCATAAAACACGAAAACCACGACTTTCTGGTCATATCTCTCCAACATGTAAGGGTTCTTACGAGCCATGAAAATCCGCATAGAACCCAAAAACTGTGGGTAATAACTCATGAAAACAACCATAAAACACGAAAATGACGAGTTTTTGGTCATAACTCTCAAACATGCATCTGGTCTTAAGGTCATTATAAATTCCCTGGAATCCCAAAACTGTGGGCAAAAGCTCATGAAAACGACCATGAAACGCGAAAATGACAAGTTTTTTGTCATAGCTCTCAAACATGTATCGGGTCTTAATGTTGATGTAAAATGCCCTGGAAAACCAAAAATGCGGGCAATAGCTCATGAAAACAGCCATAAAACACGAAAAAGACAAGTTTCTGGTCATTACTCTCAAACATGTATCGGGTCTTAAGGTCGTCGTAAATCGCACTGGAACCCCAAAATTGTGGGCAAAAAGCTCATGAAAACGCGAAAACGACCAGTTTCTGGTCATATCTCTCCAACATGTAAGGGTTCTTACGAGCCATGCAAATCCTCATGGAATCCAAAATCTGTGGGTAATAACTCATCAAAACAACCATAAAACACGAAAATGGTGAGTTTTTGGTCATAACTCTCAAACATGTATCGGGTCTTAAGGTCATTGTAAATCGCTCATGAAAACGGCCATAAAACGCGAAAATGACGATTTTTTTGTCATAACTCTCAAACATGTATCGGGTCTGAAGGTTGATGTAAAATGCCCTGCAAAACCAAAACTGCAGGCAATAGCTCATGAAACCAGCTGTCAAACACGAAAATGACGAGTTGCTGGTCATAACTCATAAACATGTATCGGGTTTTAAGGTCGTTGTACCCTGGAACCCCAAAACTGTGTGTAATAGCTCATGAAAACGACCATAAAACACGAAAATGGTGAGTTGTAATCATATCTGTCAAATATTAATGGTTCTTACGGGGCATGAAAATCCGCCTGGAACCCAAAAACTATGGGCAATAACTCATGAAAATGACCATATAACAAGAAAACGACGGGTTTTTGGTCATAACTCGCAAACATGTATCGGGTCTTACAGGCCTTGCTAATCCAGCTGGAACCCCAAAACTGTGGGCAATAATTCATCAAGATGGCCATAAACACGAAATTGCTAGTTTTTGGTCATAACTCTCGAACATGTATCGGGTCTTAAGGTCGTTGTAAATCGCCTTGGAACCCCAAAACTATGGGCAATAGCTCATGACAACGTCCATAAAACATGAAAACCACGACTTTCTGGTCATATCTCTCCAACATGTAAGGGTTCTTACGAGCCACGCAAATCCGCATGGAACCCAAGAACTATAGGTAATAACTCATGAAAATGACCATAAAACACGAAAATGACGAGTTTTTGGTCATAACTCTAAAATATGTATCGGGTCATAATGTTGATGTAAATCGCCCTAGAACCATAAAACTATGGGAATAGCTCATGAAAACAGCAATAACTCATGAAAATGGCCATAAACACGAAAACGACTAGTTTTTGGTCATAACTCTCGAACATGTATCTGGTGTTAAGGTCATTGTATATTGCCTTGGAACCCCAAAACTATGGGCAATAGCTCATGAAAACGTCCATAAAACGCGAAAACCACGACTTTCTGGTGATATCTCTCCAACATGTAAGAGTTCTTATGAGCCATGAAAATCCGCATGGAACCCCAAAAACTCTAGGCAATAACTCTTGAAAACAACCATAAAACACGAAAATGACGAGTTTTTGGTCATAACTCTCAGACATGTATCTGGTCTTAAGGTCATTGTAAATTGCCCTGGAACCCCAAAACTGTGGGCAAAAGCTCATGAAAACGGCCATGAAACGCGAAAATGACAATTTTTTGTCATAACTCTCAAACATGTATCGGGTCTTAAGGTTGATGTAAAATGCCCTGGAAAACCAAAAATGCGGGCAATAACTCATGAAAACAAAAATAAAACACGAAAAAGACATGTTTCTGTTCATAACTCACAAACATGTATCGGGTCTTAAGGTCATTGTAAATCGCCCTGGAACCCCAAAATTGTGGGAAAAAGCTCATGAAAACGCGAAAACGACCAGTTTCTGGTTATATCTCTCCAACATGTAAGGGTTCTTACGAGCCATGCAAATCCTCATGGAACCCAAAATCTATGGGTAATAACTCATAAAAACAACCATAAAACACGAAAATGATGAGTTTTTGGTCATAGCTCTCAAACATGTATCGGGTCTTAAGGTCGTTGTAAATCGCCCCGGAACCCCAAAACTATGGGCAAAAGCTCATGAAAACAGCCATAAAATGCAAAAATGACGAGTTTTTTGTCATAGCTCTCAAACATGTATCGGATCTTAAGGTTGATGTAAAATGCCCTGGAAAACCAAAACTGCGGGCAATAGCTCATGAAATTAGCCATAAAACGCGAAAATGACGAGTTTCTGGTCATAAACATCTTTCGGGCTTTAAGGTTGTTGTACCCTGGAACCCCAAAACCGTGGGTAATAGCTCATGAAAATGACCATAAAACGCGAAAACGATGATTTTCTGATCATATCTGTCAAATATTAAAGATTCTTATAGGGCATGAAATCCGCCTGGAATCCAAAAACTCATGAAAATGACCATATAACAAGAAAATGACGGGTTTTTGGTCATAACTCTCAAACATGTATCGGGTCTTACATGCCTTGCTAATCCAGCTGGAACCCAAACACTATGGGCAATAACTCATCAAAATGACCATAAACACGAAAACGACTAGTTTTTGGTCATAACTCTCGAACATGTATCGGGTCTTAAGGTCATTGTAAATCGCCCTGGACCCCAAAACTGTGGGCAAAAGCTCATGAAAACGGCCATAAAACGCGAAAATGACGAGTTTTTTGTCATAGCTCTTAAACATGTATTGGGTCTTAAGGTTGATGTAAAATTCCTTGGATAACCAAAACTGCGGGCAATAGCTCATGAAATCAGCCATAAAACATGAAAATGACGAGTTTCTGGTCATAACTCATAAACATGTATCAGGTTTTAAGGTCATTGTACCCTGAAACCCCAAAACTGTGGGTAATAGCTCATGAAAACAACCATAAAACGCGAAAACGATGAGTTTCTGATCATAACTGTCAAATATTAATGATTCTTACAGGGCATGAAAATCCGCCTGGAATCCAAAAACTATGGGCAATAACTCATGAAAATGACCATATAACAAGAAAACGACGGGTTTTTGGTCATAACTCTCAAACATGTATCGGGTCTTAGAGGCCTTGCTAATCCTGCTGGAACCCAAAAACTATGGGCAATAACTCATCAAAATGGCCATAAACATGAAAACGACTAGTTTTTGGTCATAACTCTCGAACATGTATCGGGTCTTAAGGTCATTGTAAATCTCCTTGTAACCCCAAAATTGTGGGCAATAGCTCATGAAAACGTCCATAAAACACGAAAACCACGACTTTCTGGTCATATCTCTCCAACATGTAAGGGTTCTTACGAGCCATGAAAATCCGCATAGAACCCAAAAACTGTGGGTCATAACTCATGAAAACAACCATAAAACACGAAAATGACGAGTTTTTGGTCATAACTCTCAAACATGCATCTGGTCTTAAGGTCATTATAAATTCCCTGGAATCCCAAAACTGTGGGCAAAAGCTCATGAAAACGACCATGAAACGCGAAAATGACAAGTTTTTTGTCATAGCTCTCAAACATGTATCGGGTCTTAATGTTGATGTAAAATGCCCTGGAAAACAAAAAATGCGGGCAATAGCTCATGAAAACAGCCATAAAACACGAAAAAGACAAGTTTCTGGTCATAACTCTCAAACATGTATCGGGTCTTAAGGTCGTCGTAAATCGCACTGGAACCCCAAAATTGTGGGCAAAAGCTCATGAAAACGCGAAAACGACCAGTTTCTGGTCATATATCTCCAACATGTAAGGGTTCTTACGAGCCATGCAAATCCTCATGGAATCCAAAATCTGTGGGTAATAACTCATCAAAACAACCATAAAACACGAAAATGGTGAGTTTTTGGTCATAACTCTCAAACATGTATCCGGTCTTAAGGTCATTGTAAATCGCTCATGAAAACGGCCATAAAACGCGAAAATGACGAGTTTTTTGTCATAGCTCTTAAACATGTATTGGGTGTTAAGGTTGATGTAAAATTCCTTGGATAACCAAAACTGCGGGGCATAGCTCATGAAATCAGCCATAAAACATGAAAATGACGAGTTTCTGGTCATAACTCATAAACATGTATCAGGTTTTAAGGTCATTGTACCCTGAAACCCCAAAACTGTGGGTAATAGCTCATGAAAACAACCATAAAACGCGAAAACGATGAGTTTCTGATCATAACTGTCGAATATTAATGATTCTTACAGGGCATGAAAATCCGCCTGGAATCCAAAAACTATGGGCAATAACTCATGAAAATGACCATATAACAAGAAAACGACGGGTTTTTGGTCATAACTCTCAAACATGTATCGGGTCTTAGAGGCCTTGCTAATCCTGCTGGAACCCAAAAACTATGGGCAATAACTCATCAAAATGGCCATAAACATGAAAACGACTAGTTTTTAGTCATAACTCTCGAACATGTATCGGGTCTTAAGGTCATTGTAAATCTCCTTGTAACCCCAAAATTGTGGGCAATAGCTCATGAAAACGTCCATAAAACACGAAAACCACGACTTTCTGGTCATATCTCTCCAACATGTAAGGGTTCTTACGAGCCATGAAAATCCGCATAGAACCCAAAAACTGTGGGTAATAACTCATGAAAACAACCATAAAACACGAAAATGACGAGTTTTTGGTCATAACTCTCAAACATGCATCTGGTCTTAAGGTCATTATAAATTCCCTGGAATCCCAAAACTGTGGGCAAAAGCTCATGAAAACGACCATGAAACGCGAAAATGACAAGTTTTTTGTCATAGCTCTCAAACATGTATCGGGTCTTAATGTTGATGTAAAATGCCCTGGAAAACCAAAAATGCGGGCAATAGCTCATGAAAACAGCCATAAAACACGAAAAAGACAAGTTTCTGGTCATAACTCTCAAACATGTATCGGGTCTTAAGGTCGTCGTAAATCGCACTGGAACCCCAAAATTGTGGGCAAAAGCTCATGAAAACGCGAAAACGACCAGTTTCTGGTCATATCTCTCCAACATGTAAGGGTTCTTACGAGCCATGCAAATCCTCATGGAATCCAAAATCTGTGGGTAATAACTCATCAAAACAACCATAAAACACGAAAATGGTGAGTTTTTGGTCATAACTCTCAAACATGTATCGGGTCTTAAGTTCATTGTAAATCGCTCATGAAAACGGCCATAAAACGCGAAAATGACGATTTTTTTGTCATAACTCTCAAACATGTATCGGGTCTGAAGGTTGATGTAAAATGCCCTGCAAAACCAAAACTGCAGGCAATAGCTCATGAAACCAGCTGTAAAACACGAAAATGACGAGTTGCTGGTCATAACTCATAAACATGTATCAGGTTTTAAGGTCATTGTACCCTGAAACCCCAAAACTGTGGGTAATAGCTCATGAAAACAACCATAAAACGCGAAAACGATGAGTTTCTGATCATAACTGTCAAATATTAATGATTCTTACAGGGCATGAAAATCCGCCTGGAATCCAAAAACTATGGGCAATAACTCATGAAAATGACCATATAACAAGAAAACGACGGGTTTTTGGTCATAACTCTCAAACATGTATCGGGTCTTAGAGGCCTTGCTAATCCTGCTGGAACCCAAAAACTATGGGCAATAACTCATCAAAATGGCCATAAACATGAAAACGACTAGTTTTTGGTCATAACTCTCGAACATGTATCGGGTCTTAAGGTCATTGTAAATCTCCTTGTAACCCCAAAATTGTGAGCAATAGCTCATGAAAACGTCCATAAAACACGAAAACCACGACTTTCTGGTCATATCTCTCCAACATGTAAGGGTTCTTACGAGCCATGAAAATCCGCATAGAACCCAAAAACTGTGGGTAATAACTCATGAAAACAACCATAAAACACGAAAATGACGAGTTTTTGGTCATAACTCTCAAACATGTATCTGGTCTTAAGGTCATTATAAATTCCCTGGAATCCCAAAACTGTGGGCAAAAGCTCATGAAAACGACCATGAAACGCGAAAATGACAAGTTTTTTGTCATAGCTCTCAAACATGTATCGGGTCTTAATGTTGATGTAAAATGCCCTGGAAAACCAAAAATGCGGGCAATAGCTCATGAAAACAGCCATAAAACACGAAAAAGACAAGTTTCTGGTCATAACTCTCAAACATGTATCGGGTCTTAAGGTCGTCGTAAATCGCACTGGAACCCCAAAATTGTGGGCAAAAGCTCATGAAAACGCGAAAACGACCAGTTTCTGGTCATATCTCTCCAACATGTAAGGGTTCTTACGAGCCATGCAAATCCTCATGGAATCCAAAATCTGTGGGTAATAACTCATCAAAACAACCATAAAACACGAAAATTGTGAGTTTTTGGTCATAACTCTCAAACATGTATCGGGTCTTAAGGTCATTGTAAATCGCTCATGAAAACGGCCATAAAACGCGAAAATGACGATTTTTTTGTCATAACTCTCAAACATGTATCGGGTCTGAAGGTTGATGTAAAATGCCCTGCAAAACCAAAACTGCAGGCAATAGCTCATGAAACCAGCTGTAAAACACGAAAATGACGAGTTGCTGGTCATAACTCATAAACATGTATCCGGTTTTAAGGTCGTTGTACCCTGGAACCCCAAAACTGTGTGTAATAGCTCATGAAAACGACCATAAAACGCGAAAATGGTGAGTTGTAATCATATCTGTCAAATATTAATGGTTCTTACGGGGCATGAAAATCCGCCTGGAACCCAAAAACTATGGGCAATAACTCATGAAAATGACCATATAACAAGAAAACGACGGGTTTTTGGTCATAACTCGCAAACATGTATCGGGTCTTACAGGCCTTGCTAATCCAGCTGGAACCCCAAAACTGTGGGCAATAATTCATCAAGATGGCCATAAACACGAAATTGCTAGTTTTTGGTCATAACTCTCGAACATGTATCGGGTCTTAAGGTCGTTGTAAATCACCTTGGAACCCCAAAACTATGGGCAATAGCTCATGACAACGTCCATAAAACATGAAAACCACGACTTTCTGGTCATATCTCTCCAACATGTAAGGGTTCTTACGAGCCACGCAAATCCGCATGGAACCCAAGAACTATAGGTAATAACTCATGAAAATGACCATAAAACACGAAAATGACGAGTTTTTGGTCATAACTCTAAAATATGTATCGGGTCATAATGTTGATGTAAATCGCCCTAGAACCATAAAACTATGGGCAATAGCTCATGAAAACAGCCATAACTCATGAAAATGGCCATAAACACGAAAACGGCGAGGTTTTGGTCATAACTCTCAAACATGTCTCGGGTCTTAAGGTCATTGTAAATCACCCTAAAAACCCAAAACTTTGGGCAATAGCTCATGAAAACGTCCATAAAATGCGAAAACCACGACTTTCTGGTCATATCTCTCCAAAATGTAATTGTTCTTCCGAGCCATGCAAATCCACATGGAACTCAAGAACTCTGGGTAATAACTCATGAAAATAACCATAAAACAAGAAAATGACGAGGTTTTGGTCATAACTCTCAAACATTTATCGGGTCATAAGGTTATTGTAAATCACCCTGAAACACCAAAACTGTGGGTAATAGCTCATTAAACCGTCCATAAAATGTGAAAACGGCGAGATTCTGGTCATATCTCTCAAACATTAAAGGTTCTTACAATGCATGAAAATCCGCCTTGAACCCAAAAACTATGGGAAATTGCTCATGAAAATGACCATAAAACAAGAAAATGACGGGTTTTTGGTCATAAGTCTCAAAAATGTATCGGGTCTTACAAGCCTTGCAAATCCAATTGGAGCCCAAAAACTATGGGCAATAACTCATGAAAATGGCCATTAACACGAAAACGACGAGTTTTTGATCATAACTCAAACATGTATATGGTCTTAAGGTTGTTGTAAATCGCCTTGGAACACCAAAATTGTGGGCAAAAGCTCATGAAAACGGCCATGAGACGCGAAAATGACGAGTTTTTTATCATAACTCTCAAACATGTATCAGGTCTTAAGGTTGATGTAAAATTCCCTGGAAACCCAAAACTGCGGGCAATAGCTCATGAAAACGGCCATAAAACACGAAAATGACGAGTTTCCGGTCATAACTCACAAACATGTATCGGGTCATAAGGTCGTAGTAAATCGCCCTGGAACCCAAAACCGTGGGCAATAGCTCCTGAAAACGACCATAAACACGAAAACGACGAGTTTGTGATCATATCTCTCAAAGATTAAAGGTTCTTACGAGGCATGAAAATCCGCCTGGAACCCAAAAGCTATGGGCAATAACTCATGAAAATGACCATAAAACAAGAAAACTGTGAGTTTTTCGTCATAATTCTCAAACATGTATCGGGTCTTACAGGCCTTGCAAATCCAACTAGAACCCAAAAACTGTGGGCAATAACTCATGAAAATGGCCAGAAACACGAAAACGACGAGGTTTTGGTCATAACTCTCGGACATGTATCGGGTCTTAAGGTCATTATAAATCGCCTTGGAACCCCCAAAACTATGGGCCATAGCTCATGAAAACGTCCATAAAATGCGAAAACCATGACTTTCTGGTCATATCTCTCTAACATGTAAGGGTTCTTACGAGCCATGAAAATCCGCATGGAACCCAAAAACTCTGGGCAATAACTCATGAAAACAACCATAAAACACGAAAATGACGAGTTTTTGGTCATAACTCTCAAACATGTATCAGGTCATAACGTTGATATAAATCACCATAGAACCATAAAATTGTGGGCAATAGCTCATGAAAGCAGCCATAAAACATGAAAACTATGAGTTTTAGTCATATATCTCCAACATGTAATTGGTCATACAGGCCTTGCAAATCCAACTCGAACCCAAAAACTGTGGGCCAAAGCTCATGAAAACGGCCATGAAACGCGAAAAAGGCGAGTTTTTTGTCATAAATCTCAAACATGTATCGGGTCTTAAATTTGATGTAAAATGCCCTGGTGCGGTGACCTAGCGTACCACTGCATGATGTAGTACACTCTAGTCGTTGACATAACACCAATGGAACACCTTTCCATCCGCATTATATCCCTGAGAGTGGTACAACAGAAACATCACGGGTCCAAGACATTATTTTTAATTACATATACCATATTACAAAAGATCCAGAGAACTTCCTCGAATAGTGAGGAATATTATATAAAAAGAATCAGAAAGATCCACTCGGAGTTTACTTTAGAAGTACTACTATTAGTATATGTATAAGGCTTGGAAGTACTACTATAGTATTGTTCTACAGAAGTAGGTTTTACATTCTAGGAGTTTTATTTATATTCTATGCTTCAGCTTGTCTTTGATAGCTTCTGGTAAGGTCTTCGACTCTATTGATCTCCCTCGGATATCTTCATCTCTTCAAGTAACTTATTTCCTAGGAACGCCATTGGTTTCTCCAAGATCTAGCAAGGGTTAAGAAGATACGGTTGAGTACGAGCATACTTAGCAAGTTCACTAAAGAGAAGTGTTTGATGCACTATCTACAGCCATAGACCATAAGTCGTAGGAAATGCAAGTTTTCGAAAACATTTCTTCAAAGGTTGCTTTTATTCTGAAAAGCTATGTCTGTCAGCCTTCACAGGTTTACCAGAACTTTCATGGAGTTCCTTTCCTGCCGCGTTCGTAGCTCCTTCCCAGAACAGGGAGTAACAAGTTACAGTTTTTACACTCTGCAGAGGTGCGTCACTTTACCCATGAGAGATCTTAGCTTTGTTGCACATCCGAGTTATAGGCTCGTTCACACTTCCTTGGTGTGAGGCCCAGACTAAGATCCAAGCCAATCACTGTCCTTCTCCACGACCCCGCATACCCGACGGATTGCACATCAGACCTAGGATAAAACTTGTTTCCATTATCAGCCTAAGGTGTACAACCCTCATATATACCAGAAGCCATGGGACGTTGAGGGATCCCACCCATAACCTGCTAACCCTCTACAAGAGGAGTTGCAACAACGGCCCGGTCATCCGTTGGCATGCGAGAGAGAGCCGGTCCAGCTGACTTCTTCGTCCCATTCCAAATCTCATGGTTAACGCGTAATATACGGCACAAGAATCACTGGCGACATTGGTTGTTAAGTCCTAGATAATATGTTCCTGTACCACCGGAACTTCCATAGAAGGTTTTTACCTCACGGTAAATAACCTATAATCATATTATTATGAAAATAGTGTTTTCTGACCTTTTTCAAATGCAGGTGATGACAACACTGGATTTGCAAAATACTTTACAGAAAATAATCAAAAGACATGAGCAAGTGTGAACTTGCCTTTTGTGATTGCAAGATTATGCACTCACGGTCTTCGAGATAATAGAAGATTCAATATCTAAAATCAGCATCATTGGTCCGGTAAGGACTAATTTTTAAAGAAGCAAGATGCCATTATGCATAAATAATGCTATGCAATTTTAGAATTCCCAAAGTGAAACCCTTAGCATTATAAATAAGTTGATCTTTGATATCTTCTTTAAAATTGGGTTTATCTTTAAGTTTATTTCATAAGCAATGGCATTAATAAGGAACTTAAGAGTTAATAATCCAAAATATACAAGTACGGATAGAGTAATATGATTATGATTAATTGTTATCTTGTGACTAGGATAAAAATCCTTGGATTGAGTTGTTAAGAGCTGAAGGAACTATTATAGACTTGTTTGTGTGAAGTGGCAAAAAGAATAACATTTGAAGAAACTAGTGTTTAGTTAAGGTTAATTAGTCTTGAGGTTTATTAGGTTTTACATTAGGGTTTGAGATGGTTACGAATGATGTTGAGTTATCATATTTTACTTGATGGTACAAGTGACCAAAGTTAACTTTAAAAACATGAATAAACTTCAAATGAGATGTTTATGATTGTTTAGACCAAAGTTAACTATAAAAAAGAAGTGAATTTTTAAGATATAATGAGTTTTAGAATATCATCTAGTTTTAGGGTTTTGACAAATATGATTATGGATGACTCCTTTTAATTTAAGTGAAAGGTTAATAATATGCAATTTATTAATGGGGGCCTAATGAGATGATCTTATAAAAAATTTAAGGTTTAGAGTCATTTTAAGAGTGGTTAAGAGATGGAGTTATTCATCATCTTATACATGAGTGATATACAATATTTATTTAAAAGGAGTTTAATTTTGAATTTAAGATTTAATAAGAGTATTTAAAAGTTAATAGTTATACTTAAGTTTTATTATGAATTATGATTATGGAATTAGACTTAATAACTAAATTTAAAGGATTTAGTGTTTTTACTAAGAAATGTGATTATTTATTTCTTAGTAAATAATTTTGGAGAATTAACAAAGTGGTTATTTTATTTTAGTAAAATAAGTAAATGAGTTTTAATATCTAAGGTTATCTAAATGTTTTTGAATAATATATATAGTATTTTTATAGTAAAATATATTTATTCAAGACCTTAAAAATGAATTTTATTTATTTTTAAGTATTACCTTTATTTTTATAAAATTCTTCAAATAATTAAGTGTATTTAAATATTTGCTTTATATTTAATTTGTAAAACTCTAAGTTAGTATTTTTATAAAATTTTAGAGTTATTTTTATACACAAAAATGATTTTTATTTATTTTTTAGGAGTTTTTCTTATTTTATGAAATTTTAATTAGAATTTAATGATTTTAAAATTTATGTGCTTTATATTTATTTTAAATAAATAAATTTATATTTTTATTAGATAGATCTTATTTTTTAGATAATTTTAACATAATAAATGTATTTATGATATTTTTATAATTTTCTATAGCTAAAAATGTTTAGAGGTTATTTTGGTAATTCATTTGTTTTATTTTATTTTATTTCTTATCCTAATCAACTTGGGATGTTTGGTTGGGCACATGGGCCAGCCTTCCCGTTTAGAGATGGTCTGGGTCATCTAGACCACGGCCCACCCCCTCTCTTCCTCTCCTCTCACTCGCACACACGCGGCATAATCCCCACTCTCCCTCTCTCGTTTCTCTGCCTCACCCTCACACGGTGTCGCCGCCGCCCTCGCCGGCCACCGCCGGCTAAATCCGACACCGCCGGTTACTTTCGTGTGCTGGCACGGGCTAGCCCCTGCCTCCTCTTCCTTTCTCCTGGTCGATTTGGTTCAATTGCGGCCTCGCACGCATCTGGCTGAAACCCTAGCTTTGCCTAGGCCGAACCGATATCGACCTAGGCGCCGCCGCTCGCTGTAGTCAACATCCTAGGAAGGTGTAGGATGATGTGCTCCTCATGGGTGCTCCCTATGCCGCTTTGGTGGTGAGGTTGATGCTGGGCTAGGTGGTGGTGGTCTCTGTACTGCTATGTCACAAATGGTGTTGGTGATGGTGTACGGTGAAGCCTTCCCTGTGGTGTGCCACCTCGGTCGCGCGGGCTCTGCCTCGCCACGCCGTTGTGGTTGTGCCATGGGCGTCAGGTACATGAGACAATACTTATTTCCCCTCCCTTCTCGGTGACCAGCCTTCGGTGCTGATGGTTTTGATTGATGTTGAGTTGATTGCTAAATGGTTTTACTCAATTTGTTTTACTGGTCAAGGTTGAATTCATGGAACCCCTGGTTAATTTGTACAAACTAAGTAGATTTTTTATGTTGTTGGGGTATTGGTCAGATGCCAGTATAGGTTGTTTGCATGATCAGGTCAGAATTAGTCTAACTAATCTCCTATTAATTCTATGCTGAAATAGGAATGTCAATGTAGATGATGGTACTATCTGAATCTAGTTAAATGGTGAAATTTTTATAGTGATAACAGTCCATTGACCATTTGATTTCTAGCAATACTAAATATAAGATATGTTGCTATTCTTTGTGCTAATTGGACAGGTTTTGGTTAATTTCCCATGGATTTCTTATATCATTTTGCATAGCTATAGTGATAACTATAGATAAAATTTGTATGGACAAAATAACTAGAACATGAACATAATGTTTTATAATAGGGTTATGTGTATGTGAGTTCTGGAGTAATTTGGCACATAGATTAATTGGTTTCTATGTTCCTAGGATTGGGCATGAACAATTTCTCATGTTTTATTTGTAAGTGGTCACACAATATAACATATTATCTTTTATTTAATAATCTGTCTAAAACACTTCCAAGATGCTATTGTAGATGGTATGCATTTGATAGGACTGTTGGTTCATCAAATTAATGTGTATGTGAGGCACAACTGTGAGTACAATTTATCTTAGCAAGTTGAACATATAAGCAATACTTATAAATGATTTCTTGATGGATAATGAAATAAACTGTAGTAAAGATCTTATTTTTACCTTGTTCTTGTTTATCAGTCAGGCATTCTTAGAAAGAATAAATGTGCTCTTTTTCATTATTTTAATTTAAAGAATTCATATTGTTTTCTTTATGTACAAACGAATAAATGAATAGAAGCATGTATATGGTTTTATTGTTTCTTGATCCTTGTTTATGGATTGATAGTGGTTGGAATGTTGTCCAGTTAATAATTACCAGGATATGGTATTATTGTTGCGGATCAGAAAGTTTGACAAATGTGTATTGGACACATGGCAGTGAGTTTGGCTTGGAATGATTTCTAGCGGTTTACTCTAGAAAAATGATTTTATTAGTATATTGTGAGCTTATTCTCTGATCTATTGTTTACGTGTGGTATTTATAGATGATCTTGCTGCTGTGGTACCTCCTTGGAGGATGCATAGTACCAAGGATCATCTACATGATCTTTGTTTGAAGCAATCTTATACCTCAGCTAAACAAAAAATGGTCCCTTGCCTATGGTTTGATGATCTCTAGTTCATCTAGTCTCTATGGCTGCTGCTAACATAGATGCCACTGTAATGCCTCCCTCTGGAGTGTACACAGTGATAGCTATATTTTTGGTAGTTGTCTATTGAGATTTACTTTCTGGAGAACTCTTAATTGGCTGCCAAGGATGCTAAGACTGAGGCCAAATTCTATATAAGAACAGATACTAAAATGTGGCTACCAGATTCTCTATGATGACTCAACATAGCATTTCTATGTGGATCTGAGAGAAATACTTTTACCAATCTCCTGTTTTACTTTGGAGTTTCATATGCAGATATAAATAGATATTATATGATGAT
This sequence comes from Avena sativa, assembly GCA_916181665.1. Lineage (NCBI taxonomy): Eukaryota > Viridiplantae > Streptophyta > Magnoliopsida > Poales > Poaceae > Avena > Avena sativa. The sequence goes on along the minus strand of OV702293.1, from coordinate 374,139,764 downwards.
TTTGGTGTTGAGTAGTAACCTGATGCTGGACTTGAGATTTCAATGCTGGTACTAGCACTTGATCAGTTAGCCTACTTTGTCCTTGTGATGTAGTTGTTGCCTGCTCCTCCTGATGTGGATCTTGATAATCTTGCTTGTGCTCTTGGATCTGTCTTCCTCTCATTCTAGCTCTTGGATGGCTCTTGGGAGCAACCAATTGCTGGTTGATGGTGCTGGTCTAGATTGGTGATATTGTGGTTGTTTATATGTGGGCTTGGGAGCTCTTATGCTAAGAAATTAGCTGGGGTGGAAGGAGTAGCTAGCAGCAGTGACTACCACGGCTGGTTCCTTCTTATCCTCCCTTGGTGTGCTCCTGTGTTGACAGCAGATACCTGCATGTTGATGTGCAAGCTGCTTGCAAGTGGGACCTGCTGGTGTGGATGAGATCAAGTGAAAACTTGATATTTGTGAAATATTTATCTTATTATTTTTTTACTGCCATGGTGAAACTTGCCCCTCTCAAAGCCTATGATGTTGTACTGAGGCCCTCACTAGATAAGAACAGATGCTCAATTTGGTGAAATTTGCCCCTTCTAATTTAAGCTCAATGATGAGACAAACCGTGCATTACACTGTAATTCTGAGAGCACCAATACTAACACTAACCCTTGTGTTTTACTTTTAGTTGTTTGTTTTTGCAGGAACCAATTAGGATAAAAGATACCATATGAAGAAGTGGGCTTAGGAACAATAGTTTAGGATTTTCTTTATATTAAATATTGTAATTTATTTTCTGTTTGAATATTGTAAAAACATTGTATTATTGTATTTTATTCAATAAAGTTTACTTAGTTCTTTTTTTCTTTTACAATTCTTTTGTAAAGACAATGTCATATATATTTTGTTGTAATAAAGAATTCTTTTATTTCTTTCAATAATGTAATTTTTTTCTACTTATTTGTTTCCTGATACTTTACTTTTATTTATCTATTGTAAAAGATCAAAGTAATACTATAATTATATATATATTAATAAAGAAATCTTTTTATATCATTTTTTTGTAATCATTTCAATTCAAGTTATTAAATGTTTCTAATTTCCATTTGTGAATTTTATAAATTCATCTGAATTTCATATTTGAAATTCAAATACATGTTTGAACAAATTTCCCCCGAAAAAACGTTGATATAAATCGCCCTAGAACCATAAAACTATGGGCAAAAGCTCATGAAAATGGCCAGAAAATACGAAAACTATAAGTTTTAATCATATATCTCAAACATGTAATGGGTCTTACAGGCCTTGCAATACCAACTGGAACCCAAAAACTATGGGCAATAACTCATGAAAATGGCATGAACACGAAAACCACGACTTTCTAGTAATATCTCTCCAACATGTAAGGGTTCTTACGAGCCATGCAAATCCGCATGGAACCCAAAAGCTCTGGGTAATAACTCATGAAAACAAGCATAAAACACGAAAATGACGAGTTTTTGGTCATAACTCTCAAACATGTATCGGGTCATAACGTTGATATAATTTGCCCTAGAACCAAAAAAATTGTGGGCAATAGCTCATGAAAACGTCCATAAAACACGAAAACTATGAGTTTTAGTCATATATCTTAAACATGTAATGGGTCTTACAGGCCTTGCAAATCCAACTAGAACCCAAAAACTGTGGGCAATAATGAATGAAAATGGACATAAACACGAAAACGACGATTTTTTGGTCATAACTCTCAAACATGTATTTGGTCTTAAGGTCGTTGTAAATCGCCCTGGAACCCAAAAACTGCAGGCAAAAGCTCATGAAAACGGCCATGAAACGCGAAAATGACCAGTTTTTTTGTCATAACTCTCAAATATGTATCGGGTCTTAAGGTTGATGTAAAATGCCCTGGAAAACCAAAACTGCGGGCAATAGCTCATGAAAACGGCCATAAAAAACAAAAAAGACGAGTTTCTAGTCATAACTCACAAGCATGTATCGGGTCTTAAGGTCATTGTAAATCGCCTGGAAACCCAAAACTGTGGGTAATAGCTCATGAAAACGGCCATAAAACACGAAAACGACGAGTTTCTGGTCATATCTCTCAAACATTAAAGGTTCTTACGATGCATGAAGATCCGCCTGGAACCCAAAAACTATGGGCAATAGCTCATGAAAATGACCATAAAACAAGAAAACAACGGGTTTTTGGTCATAACTCTAAAACATGTATCGGGTCTTACAGGCCTTGCAAATCCAGCTGTGAACCCAAAATTTGTGGGCAGTAACTCATGAAAATGGCCATAAACACGAAAAAGACAAGTTTTTGGTCATAAGTCTCAAACATGTATTGGGTATTAAGGTCGTTGTAAATCGCCCTAGAACCCCAAAATAGCTCATGCAACGTCCATGAAACACGAAAACCACGACTTTCTGGTAATATCTCTCCAACATGTAAGGGTTCTTACAAGCCAAGCAAATCCGCATGGAACCCCAAAACTATGGGTAATAACTCATGAAAACGACCATAAAACACGAAAATGAAGAGTTTTTTGTCATCACTCTCAAACAAATATCGGGTCATAACGTTGATGTAAATCACCCTAGAACCGTAAAACTGTGGGCAATAGCTCATGAAACCAGCCATAAAATGCGAAAACAACGAGTTTTGGGTCATATCTCTCCAACATGCATCACATCTTAAGGTCGTTGTAAATCGCCCTAGAACCCCTAAACTGTGGGCAATAGCTCATGAAAACGGCCATAAAACATGAAAACTATGAGTTTTAGTTATATATCTCAAACTTGTAACGGGTCTGACAGGACTTGCAAATCCAACAGGAACCCAAAAACGGTGGGCAAAAACTCATGAAAATAGCCATAAACACGAAAACGACTAGTTTTTGGTCATAACTCTCAAACATGTATTAGGTCATAACGTTGATATAAATCGCCCTAGAACCATAAAACTGTGGGGAATGGCTCCTGAAAACGACCATAAAACACGAAAACTATGAGTTTTAGTCATATATCTCAAACTTGTAATGGTTCTTACAGGCCTTGCAAATCCAACTAGAACCCAAAAACTGTGGGCAATAACTCATGAAAATGGCCATAAACACGAAAACGACGAGTTTTTGGTCATAACTCTCAAACATGTATCTGGTCTTAAGGTCGTTGTAAATCGCCCTGGAAACCCAAAACTGTGGGCAAAAGCTCATAAAAACGGCCATGAAACGCGAAAATGAAGAGTTATTTGTCATAACTTTCAAATATGTATCGGGTCTTAAGATTGATGTAAACTGCCCTGGAAAACCAAAAATGAGGGCAATAGATCATGAAAACGGCCATAAAACACGAAAAGGACGAGTTTCTAGTCATAACTCACAAGCATGTATCGGGTCTTAAGGTCATTGTAAATCGCCTGGAAACCCAAAACTGTGGGTAATAGCTCATGAAAACGGCCATAAAACACGAAAACGACGAGTTTCTGGTCATAACTCTCAAACATTGAAGGTTCTTACGATGCATGAAAATCCGCCTGGAACCCAAAAACTATGGGCAATAGCTCATGAAAATGACCATAAAACAAGAAAACAACGGGTTTTTGGTCATAACTCTCAAACATGTATCGGGTCTTATAGGCCTTGCAAATCCAGTATGGAACCCAAAATTTGTGGGCAATAACTAATGAAAATGGCCATAAACACGGAAAAGACGAGTTTTTGGTCATAACTCTCTAACATCTATCGGGTCTTAAGGTCGTTGTAAATCGCCCTAGAACCCCAAAAATACCCATGAAAACGTCCATGAAACACGAAAACCATGACTTTCTCGTAATATCTCTCCAACATGTAAGGGTTCTTACGAGCCAAGCAAATCTGCATGGAACCCAAAAACTATGGGTAATAACTCATGAAAACGACCATAAAACACGAAAATTAAGAGTTTTTTGTCATAAATCTCAAACAAGTATCGGGTCATAACGTTGTTGTAAATTGCCCTAGAACCATAAAAGTGTGGGCAATAGCTCATGAAAAGGACAATGAAACACGAAAACTATGAGTTTTAGTCTTATATCTCAAACATGTAATGGTTCTTACACGCCTTGCAAATCCAACTAGAACCCAAAAACTATGGACAATAACTCATGAAAATGGCCATAAACACGAAAACGACGAGTTTTTGGTCATAACTCTCAAACATGTATCTGATCTTAAGGTCATTCTAAATCGCCCTGGAACCCGAAAACTGTGGGCAAAAGCTCGTGAAAACGGCCATGAAACAAGAAAATGAAGAGTTTTTTGTCATAACTCTCAAATATGTATCGGGTCTTATGGTTGATGTAAAATGCCCTTGAAAACCAAAACTGCGGGCAATAGCTCATGAAAATGGCTATAAAACGCGAAAAGACGAGTTTCTGGTCATAACTCTCAAACATGTATCAGGTCTTACAGGCCATGCAAATCCAGGTGTGAACCCAAAATTTGTGGGCAATAACTCATGAAAATGGCCATAAACACGGAAAAGACGAGTTTTTGGTCATAACTCTCAAACATGTATCGGGTCTTAAGGTCGTTGTAAATCGCCCTGGAACCCCAAAAATAGCTCATGAAGACATCCATGAAACACGAAAACCACGACTTTCTAGTAATATCTCTCCAACATGTAAGTGTTCTTACGAGCCAAGCAAATCTGCATGGAACCCAAAAACTATGGGTACATGAAAACGACCATAAAACACGAAAATGTAGAGTTTTTGGTCATAACTCTCAAACAAGTATCGGGTCATAACGTTGATGTAAATCACCCTAGAACCATAAAACTGTGGGCAATAGCTCATGAAAACAGCCATAAAATGCGAAAACAACGAGTTTTGGGTCATATCTCTCCAACATGTATCACATCTTAAGGTCGTCGTAAATCGCCCTAGAACCCCTAAACTGTGGGCGATAACTCATGAAAACGGCCAAAAAACATGAAAAATATGAGTTTTAGTTATATATCTCAAACTTGTAACGGCTCTGACAGGCCTTGTAAATCCAACTGGAACCCAAAAAATGTGGGCAATAACTCATGAAAATGGCCATAAACATGAAAACGACGAGTTTTTGGTCATAACTCTCAAACATGTATCTGATCTTAAGGTCGTTGTAAATCGCCCTGGAACCCCAAAAACTATCGGCAAAAGCTCATGAAAACGGCCATGAAACGCGAAAATGAAGATTTTTTTGTCATAACTCTCAAATATGTATCGGGTCTTAAGGTTGATGTAAAATGCCCTGGAAAACCAAAACTGCGGGCAATAGCTCACGAAAATGGCCATAAAACGCGAAAAGACGAGTTTCTGGTCATAACGCATAAACATGTATCGGGTCTTAAGGTCATTGTAAATCGCCCTGGAAACCCAAAGCTGTGGGTAATAGCTAATGAAAACGGCCATAAAACGTGAAAACGACGAGTTTCTGGTTATAACTCTCAAACAAGTATCGGGTCATAATGTTGATGTAAATTGCCCTAGAACCGTAAAACTGTGGGCAATAGCTCATGAAAACAGCCATAAAATGTGAAAACAACGAGTTTTGGGTCATATCTCTACAACATGTATCACATCTTAAGGTCGTTGTAAATTGCCCTAGAACCCCGAAACTGTGGGCAATAACTCATGAAAACGGCCATAAAACATGAAAACTATGAGTTTTAGTTACATATCTCAAACTTGTAATGGGTCTGACAGGCCTTGCACATCCAACAGGAACCCAAAAACTTTGGGCAATAACTCATGAAAATGGCCATAAACACGAAAACGACTAGTTTTTGGTCATAACTCTCAAACATTTATCAGGTCATAACGTTGATATAAATCGCCCTAGAACCATAAAACTGTGGGCAATAGCTCATGAAAACGACCATAAACACGAAAACTATGATTTTAGTCATATATCTCAAACATGCAATGGTTCTTACAGGCCTTGCAAATCCAACTGGAACCCAAAAACTTTGGAGAATAACTCATGAAAATGGCCATAAACACGAAAACGGCGAGGTTTTGGTCATAACTCTCAAACATGTATCGGATCTTACAAGCCTTGCAAATCTAGCATGGAACCCAAAATTTGTGGGCAATAACTCATGAAAATGGCCATAAACACGGAAAAGACGAGTTTTTGGTCATAACTCTCAAACATTTATCGGGTCTTAAGGTCGTTGTAAATCGCCCTAGAATCCCAAAAATAGCTCATGAAAACGTCCATGAAACACGAAAATCATGACTTTCTGGTAATATCTCTCCAACATGTAAGGGTTCTACGAGCCAAGCAAATCCGCATGGAACCCAAAAACTATGGGTAATAACTCATGAAAATGACCATAAAACACGAAAATTAAGAGTTTTTTGTCATAACTCTCAAACAAGTATCGGGTCATAATGTTGATGTAAATCGCCCTAGAACCGTAAAACTGTGGGCAATAGCTCATGAAAACAGCCATAAAATGTGAAAACAACGAGTTTTGGGTCATATCTCTACAACATGTATCACATCTTAAGGTCGTTGTAAATTGCCCTAGAACCCCGAAACTGTGGGCAATAACTCATGAAAACGGCCATAAAACATGAAAACTATGAGTTTTAGTTACATATCTCAAACTTGTAATGGGTCTGACAGGCCTTGCACATCCAACAGGAACCCAAAAACTTTGGGCAATAACTCATGAAAATGGCCATAAACACGAAAACGACTAGTTTTTGGTCATAACTCTCAAACATTTATCAGGTCATAACGTTGATATAAATCGCCCTAGAACCATAAAACTGTGGGAAATAGCTCATGAAAACGACCATAAACACGAAAACTATGATTTTAGTCATATATCTCAAACATGCAATGGTTCTTACAGGCCTTGCAAATCCAACTGGAACCCAAAAACTTTGGAGAATAACTCATGAAAATGGCCATAAACACGAAAACGGCGAGGTTTTGGTCATAACTCTCAAACATGTATCGAGTCTTAAGGTCATTGTAAATCGCCCTAGAACCCCAAAACTGTGGGCAATAGCTCATGAAAACGTCCATAAAACGCGAAACCACGACTTTCTGGTCATATCTCTCCAACATGTAAGGGTTCTTACGAGCCATGCAAATCCGCATGGAACCCAAAAACTCTGGGTAATAACTCATGAAAACAACCATAAAACACGAAAGTGACGAGTTTTTGTTCATAACTCTCAAACATGTATCTGGTCTTAAGGTCGTTGTAAATCGCCCTGGAACCCCAAAACTGCGGGCAAAAGCACATGATAACGGCCATGAAACGAGAAAATGACGAATTTTTTTGTCATAACTCTCAAATATGTAGCGGGTCTTAAGGTTGATGTAAAATGCCTTGGAAAACCAAAACTGTGGGCAATAGCTCATGAAAATAGGCCATAAAACACCAAAAAAACGAGTTTCTAGTCATAACTCACAAGCATGTATCGGGTCTTAAGGTCATTGTAAATCGCCTGGAAACCCAAAACTGTGGGTAGTAGCTCATGAAAACGGCCATAAAATGCGAAAACGACGAGTTTCTGGTCATATCTCTCAAACATTAAAGGTTCTTATGATGCATGAAAATCTGCCTGGAACCCAAAAACTATGGGCAATAGCTCATGAAAATAACCATAAAACAAGAAAACAACGGGTTTTTGGTCATAACTCTCAAACATGTATCGGGTCTTATAGGCCTTACAAATCCAGCTGTGAGCCCAAAATTTGTGGGCAATAACTCATTAAAATGGCCATAAACACGAAAAAGACGAGTTTTTGGTCATAAGTATCAAACATGTATCGGGTATTAAGGTCATTGTAAATCACCCTAGAACCCCAAAAATAGCTCATGAAAATATCCATGAAACAGGAAAACCACAACTTTCTGGTAATATCTCTCCAAGATCTAAGGGTTCTTATGAGCCAAGCAAATCCGCATGGAACCCCAAAACTGTGGGTAATAACTCATGAAAACGACCATAAAACACGGAAATGAAGAGATTTTTGTCATTACTCTCAAACAAGTATCGGGTCATAATGTTGAAGTAAATCGCCCTAGAACCGTAAAACTATGGGCAATAGCTCATGAAAACAGCCATAAAATGCGAAAACAACGATTTTTGGGTCATATCTCTCCAACATGTAATGGTTCTTACAGGCCTTGCAAATCCAACTGGAAAACAAAAGTTGTGGGCAATAACTCATGAAAATGGCCATAAACACGAAAACGACGAGTATTTGGTCATAACACTCAAACATGTAGCTGGTCTTAAGGTCGTTCTAGAATGCCCTGGAACCCCATTCTGATGGCGATCGAGGGTCAAAGTCTTGCTCGGACTCCTCAGGTTTTCTCCACAGTAGGAGTCAGCATAATCCTAAAGTTTTAGATTGAAATATTCGATTTATGTCGATAAACTGTGGGCAAAAGCTCATGAAAACGGCCATGAAACGCGAAAATGAAGAGTTTTTGTCATAACTCTCAAATATGTATCGGGTCTTAAGGTTGATGTAAACTGCCCTGGAAAACCAAAAATGCGGGCAATAGCTCATGAAAACGGCCATAAAACACGAAAAAGACGACATTCTAGTCATATCACACAAGCATGTATCGGATCTTAAGGTCATTCTAAATCGCCTGGAAACCCAAAACTGTGGGTAATAGCTCATGAAAACAGCCATAAACGCGAAAACGACGAGTTTCTGGTCATATCTCTCAAACATTAAAGGTTCTTACGATGCATGAAAATCCGCCTGGAACCCAAAAACTATAGGCAATAGCTCATGAAAATGACCATCAAACAAGAAAACAACGGGTTTTTGGTCATAACTCTCAAACATGTATCGGGTCTTACAAGCCTTGCAAATCCAGCATGGAACCCAAAATTTGTGGGCAATAACTCATGAAAATGGCCATAAACACGGAAAAGACGAGTTTTTGGTCATAACTCTCCAACATTTATCGAGTCTTAAGGTCGTTGTAAATCTCCCTAGAATCCCAAAAATAGCTCATGAAAACGTCCATTAAACACGAAAACCACGACTTTCTGGTAATATCTCTCCAACATGTAAGGGTTCTTACGAGCCAAGCAAATCCACATGGAACCCAAAAACTTTGGGTAATAACTCATGAAAACGACCATAAAACACGAAAATTAAGAGTTTTTTGTCATAACTCTCAAACAAGTATCGGGTCATAACGTTGATGTAAATCGCCCTAGAACCGTAAAACTATGGGCAATAGCTCATGAAAACAGCCATAAAATGCGAAAACAACGAGTTTTGGGTCATATCTCTCCAACATGTATCACATCTTAAGGGCGTTGTATATCGCCCTAGAACCCCTAAACTGTGAGCAATAACTCATGAAAACGGCCATAAAATATGAAAACTATGAGTTTTAGTTATATATCTCAAACTTGTAACGGGTCTGACAGGCCTTGCAAATCCAATAGCAACCCAAAAAACTGTGGGCAATAACTCATGAAAATGGCCATAAACACGAAAACGACTAGTTTTTGGTCATAACTCTCAAACATGTATCAGGTCATAACGTTGATATAAATCTCCCTAGAACCATAAAACTGTGGGCAATAGCTCATGAAAACGACCATAAAACACGAAAACTATGAGTTTTAGTCATATATCTCAAACATTTAATGGTTCTTACAGGCCTTGCAAATCCAACTGGAACCCAAAAACTATGGGCAATAACTCATGAAAATGGCCATAAACACGAAAACGACGAGGTTTTGGTCATAACTCTCAAACATGTATCGGGTCTTAAGGTCGTTGTAAATCGCCCTAGAACCCCAAAATTGTGGGCAATAGCTCAGGAAAATGTCCATAAAACGCGAAAACCACGACTTTCTGGTCATATCTCTCCAACATGTAAGGGTTCTTACGAGCCATGCAAATCCGCATGGAACCCAAAAACTCTGGGTAATTACTCATGAAAACAACCATAAAACACGAAAATGACAAGTTTTTTGTCATAACTCTCAAACATGTATCGGGTCATAACGTTGATATAATTCGCCCTAGAACCATAAAACTACGGGCAATGGCTCATGAAAAAACGGCCATAAAACACGAAAACTATGGGTTTTAGTCATATATCTCAAACATGTAATGGGTCTTACAGGCCTTGCAAATCCAACTGGAACCCAAAAACTGTGGGCAATAACAAATGAAAATGTCCATAAACACGAAAACGACGAGTTTTGCCCATAACTCTCAAACATGTATCTGGTCTTAAGGTCGTTGTAAATCGCCCTGGAACCCCAAAACTGCGGGCAAAAGCTCATGAAAACAGCCACTTAACGCGAAAATGACGAGTTTTTTTGTAATAACTCTCAAATATGTATCGGGTCTTAAGGTTGATGTAAAATGCCTTGGAAAACTAAAACTTCGGGCAATGGCTCATGAAAACGGCCATAAAACACGAAAAAGACGAGTTTCTAGTCATAACTCACAAGCATGTATCGGGTCTTAAGGTCATTGTAAATCGCTTGGAAACCCAAAACTGTGGGTAATAGCTCATGAAAGCGGCCATAAAATGCGAAAACAACGAGTTTTTGGTCATATCTCTCAAACATTAAAGGTTCTTACGATGCATGAAAATCCTCCTGGAACCCAAAAACTATGGGCAATAGCTCATGAAAATGACCATAAAACAAGAAAACAACGGGTTTTTGGTTATAACTCTCAAGCATGTATCGGGTCTTATAAGCCTTGCAAATCCAGCTGTGAATCCAAAATTTGTGGGCAATAACTCATGAAAATTGCCATAAACACGAAAAAGACGAATTTTTGGTCATAACTCTCAAACATGTATCGGGTATTAAGGTCGTTGTAAATCGCCCTAGAACCCCAAAAATAGCTCATGAAAACATCCATGAAACACGAAAACCACGACTTTCTAGTAATATCTCTCCAAGATCTAAGGGTTCTTACGAGCCAAGCAAATCCGCATCGAACCCCAAAACTGTGGGTTAACTCATGAAAACGACCATAAAACACGAAAATGAAGAGTTTTTTGTCATCTGTAGGGTCCCCAACCTTTTTGAATTATAAGGTAGGTAGAATCCCCTGTGTTTACAATGCTAGTCCCTGGATCAATAGCTAGCATCCATAGTTCAGATGTAATATCAAGAAACAAAGGTCATAATTCAACTTTATAACCAGGAAAAAAACATAATTTTATTACATCAATACATAGCTCATATGGCTATTACATTACATTGCAGCGGAATAACTATAAGCATGGGGTCCTTCATCTTCAAAGTGCCATAGGCAGATGTTGGTTGTAGACTTTGTAATCCTAATCAATCAATCTTCACTAAAAACAATCAAACCTGCAACATAATAAGTTGTAGCCACAAGGGTCAATACTTTTGAATTGTATTGGCAAGTTTCACTAATAAGTATAATATAAGTGGATCCTATCATTACATGCATATTTGGCTTAAGTGGAGTTTCAGGCTTATTTGCATAAAGCAATATTTTATCCTAGCTTTTCAAAATGGTTTTTGGTCCTTTGTCAAAACTCCTTTCAAAAAAAAACTCTTGAACTCCTTGATAAAAACTCAAGTGTTCAAGTCCTTGTCAAAATCTCTTGAGTTCCTTGGTAACTCCAAGTGCATCAAGTTTTGTCAAAATCTCTTGAGTTCCTTGGTAACTCCAAGTGCATCAAGTTTTGTCAAAATCTCTTGAGCTCCTTGGTAACTCCAAGTGCATCAAGTTTTTAAAAGTTTTCTTTTAGAAATTAGAGTGTCGAGATCTTCCATAGCTTCAGGCCTTAGTTGCTCAGTATTGTCCATAACCGGGGACACGGCTAAGTACTTAGATTTTATTATCTTCTGCAGAAGTTGTACACTTTACCCACATGTCCCACTCTCATCTTGTTGCCACCAGTGGCCGCTGGATTAGTACTCACCAAGATGGAATACTGGCAGATTGAGAGTGTGACGAAGTCTTTCCAAAAGGTCCTCCCATACACCATTGCTAGCTTGTCTTTAGCTCCCATGAAGCATTCCAGATCCCCATGTCTGGTAACTAAAGACAATGTATGGGTCTTCCTAATGTAATTGACTAAGCCAGAGCCATAATAGCATGTGGTTGCACACGAAAGCCACAATTGGAGAAGCATGTTCAATCTCTAAGTTTCCTAGGTGGGTTTTCTTTTGGAGCACAACACAAAGAGATTACCATAGTCATGGTTCCTTTTGTTGCTACCTTCTCCAAAACTTAAAGTATCCTCCACCTAGGTGGTTCATTGAGTCCTTGTTTTATTATATAAAACACAAGTCCTTTTCTCAACTTTGTAAAATCTCAACATGTATCTCTTTTCAAAATATATAGCATGGCTAAGCATGTAACAACTACAATGTTTTCACTAAGGAGTGTATAGGGAATCCTATTAGGATTTAGCATAGCATAAGTATAAAATGGTTTTCATGCATGTTTTCAAAAACCACTAAGTATAATGAAAATAGTAGGACTTTTGTATGATAGTGTAACTTGCCTTTTTGGTAGGGAATGATGGTTCACTCCTTGATCTTGCTAGTCTCACACTTTTCTAACTTCACTACAATCAATCAAGCAAACACAATATTCAATTTACATTCCAAACGAAAGTCAAACAAACAATTCACACACATAAAACAATGAGTCTAAGTCATGCTTGTAAGCATGCAAAGGATGGTCCTATTGTAAGGATGGTCTCCACTAGGCTTCTAAACTTTGTAAGGTCCAAATTGGTCATTTTCCAAAGTGGCAAAGTCATTTGCAAAAGGGTTTTTTTTTATCCTTAAACCATTTTCAAAACAAAGTATTATTTTATGTGGTGTAGAAATATTTTTACTAAGGCATTAGCCTATAGGGTTCACCCAATATGTTTTCAAATCACAAAACTTGGGGTTTGGGTTAGTGAGTTTAAAACAAAACATTTTCCAAAGGTTTTCTTCCAAAATCATTTTTAATAAATAAACCTCATTTCTATTTGACTAGAGATGGTTTTAAATCAAAGAATCATTATTTTGTTTCACCAAATGAGTTGCTATTGCAAAACTTGGTGTTTTGGGTCAGTAGGTTTGGTCCAAACCATTTTACCAAAGTTTTCTTTACAAAAACATTTTTCATAATCAAAATCATTATTTCCATTTGGCTAGAAATGGGCTAAATCAAGTTTTCCATCCTAAACTTTTCCAAATCCATTTTCCAAAACATGGGTTGGTTCCTAGGGTTAGTAAGGTCACAACAATCCATTTTGCAAAGGTTTTAACCTTAAAAACATTTTTAAACAATTTTTCTAATCTATATAAGCAATCAAATGTTTCTGCATAATCAACCAATCTAACAAGTACTATTTGCTAAACCAAAGGCATGGTTGGCTAGGGTTTGTTCCACTGATTCCAACGGTATAAAGTTTGTAATTTTTGGACGTGTGGATCTAAAGTTATAGTGTTTTCAATTTGCAATACAAATCTGGTTTCTATCTGTTTTTAAAACGAGGTCTGAGCCACGTGGAATGATTTGATTGGCCGAAAACGGTTCGCGTGGATCGAGTGACACAGACCACAGGATTAAAAGGGGCATGTGCAGCTCAGATCAAACGTACCCCTTCATTTTAATGAATCTATCCTAGCCAACGGATCGAGATCCAACGGTTCACAACAGCCAGACAATAACTGGGCGGCGCTAGCGGCGGCGGACGGCGGTGCGGGCTCGGCCAGTGAGCTTGCCGGCGAGTTAGGTCGCGCGGGAGAGGGGTAGGATGCTCACCGTGCTCGCCGAAGTGCAGTGAAGCTCAAGACGTGATCAGTTTGTCGAGGGGCACACTGGAACGGGATGGATTGCTCGTCGGAGTTGCTGCGGGCGGCGGTGCTCTCGGGTTGTCGTCGTTGGCGTCGCTTAGGACCGCGTTAAGGCAAAGGAGAGGCACGGTTAGGTGCGCACGAGGGTCGCGAGTAGGGGAGCATCATTGAGAGGTGCTGGGGAGGTCTGAGCTTACCAGGGGGAGGTCGCCGGAGAAGGGACAAACTCGGCGGCGCTCAGTTGATGACGAAGGCGACGATTTGGACCGCGTGCGAGTGAACGAAGTACACGGGCAGATGCGCCAGGAAGTGGGGAAGGTGCTAGCGTGCAGAGGGAGGTGAGGCGCGGCTGGGTTTCGCCGGATTTTGCTGGAGAAGGTCGCCGGAGCAGAGAAACCGAGCTCGAAATTCCAGCAGCCTCGTGGCAGAGAGGAGGCGGGGTTTGAGGGGAAAGATAGAGCGGAGAGGGGCGAATAAGTACGCATGATCACAGCGGGGAGTTATTCGGCCATTTACGCGTATTGATGTCGGCAGTAACTCGGCGGCAACGGCTGGGCGACGAGGTCTCGTTGAAGACGATGAACAGAGAAGGGTGGGTCCCGGCGTCAGTGGGGAAAAACGTTTCAAGTGGGGTCCTCTGGTCAGCGTCGGTGCGGGTGCGGTTCTGAGTGGAAAGTAACGCTTCGGAGAGGGGAGCTGGGATGCGTGGGGTCGGTTGGTCAGTGGAGTGAGGGAGGGAAAGAGGGTCCACCGGTCATACTCTTTGCGGGTAAGTTAATAAGTGTGAACCGTTTTCTTTCGGGGAGTGAAGGCTGGGCTGGTACTGGGCCTTATTGGGCTGGGGCCAAACTCTATTTTTTTCTGTCTGCTGGCTTTTTCCTTTTCCAATTCTATTTTTTCTGTTTTGATTTTTTAATCAAATACTCAAACATTCAAACAACACTCAAATCAATTCAAACAAACAACAAACTTTTCATTTGCATTTGGTTCTGTTTAAGACATCAACCAAAGTCCAAAATGAAATAATATTTTTATTCTTTTTAGGATCCATTTATTAATTAAATAAAATGGATCTTTTTAATAAAATAGGGTTTGAATTAATTAATAAAATTTCCATTTGAAATCCAAATATTTTCAAAACCAAATCAGTAGGTTTTATTTGAAAATAAAGGATACTTGGAAATCTTATTTTAAAAGAATCAATAAGTTTTGATGTTTATTTAAAATGGGAAAAGCCTTTACTTAAATAAAATTGGATATTGGAATCCTTATCATTTTATTTAAATAAACCTTTACTCATTTTATCAAAACAAAATATTTTAATTTCCTTTAATAAATGTTTATCTTTATAAATCCCTTTAGGATTATTTGCTCACCAATTGGTATGGGTTTTTGGTAAGGGCTTTATTAGCTTTGGAAATTCAATTTCCTTAACTCAATATATTCCTAAGATTTTGTTTATGGTTCCAATTTGAGTGAAACCAACTTCTATGGTCTTTCTTGATCCTTTGTGAATATTTGTTGATCCATTTTGGTATGGATCAAATCCATGGATTTGGAGATACTTTGGAAATGATTTTTCTTCCATTAGGGTTTAGGGTTTTGGATTTATTTTCCAAATGTTTAAATTTCCAGATACATTCATTGAGGAATGCATTTCCCTTGATTTGGATTTTTGTTGAACTCAAACTTTAGCCAAAGTTTGTTCAAGATGGGATTTTAAGTTTCCTTTTAGAAACAAAAGTTTCTTTTCACCCTCATTTTCAACAAAAATTTATTTTGTTTATTTATTTTTCACATTACAAGATTTGGAAAATCTTGGGATGTGACATCATCACTCTCAAACAAGTATCGGGTCATAACGTTGATGTAAATCGCCCTAGAACGGTAAAATTGTGGGCAATAGCTCATGAAAACAGCCATAAAATGCGAAAACAACGAGTTTTGGGTCATATCTCTCCAACATGTAATGGTTCTTAGTGGCCTTGCAAATCCAACTGGAACCAAAAAACTATGGGCAATAACTCATGAAACTGGCCATAAACACGAAAACGACGAGTTTTTGGTCATAACTCTCAAACATGTATCTGGTCTTAAGGTCGTTGTAAATCGCCCTGGAACCCCAAAACTGCGGGCAAAAGCTCATGAAAACAGCCACTTAACGCGAAAATGACGAGTGTTTTGTAATAACTCTCAAATATGTATCGGGTCTTAAGGTTGATGTAAACTGCCCTGGAAAACCAAAAATGCGGGAAATAGCTCATGAAAACGGCCATAAAATACGAAAAAGACGAGTTTCTAGTCATAACTCACAAGCATCAATCGGGTCTTACGGTCATTGTAAATCGCCTGGAAACCCAAAAATGTGGGTAATAGCTCATGAAAACGGCCATAAAACGCGAAAACGACGAGTTTCTGGTCATATCTCTCAAACATTAAAGGTTCTTACGATGCATGAAAATCCGCCTGGAACCCAAAAACTATGGGCAATAGTTCATGAAAATGACCATAAAACAAGAAAACAACGGGTTTTTGGTCATAACTCTCAAACATGTATCGGGTCTTACAAGCCTTGCAAATCCAGCATGGAACCCAAAATTTGAGGGCAATAACTCATGAAAATGGCCATAAACACGGAAAAGACGAGTTTTGGGTCATAACTCTCAAACATGTATCGGGTCTTAAGGTCGTTGTAAATCACCCTAGAACCCCAAAAATAGCTCATGAAAACGTCCATGAAACACGAAAACCATGACTTTCTGGTAATATCTCTCCAACATGTAAGGGTTCTTACGAGCCAAGCAAATCCGCATGGAACCCAAAAACTATGGGTAATAACTCATGAAAACGACCATAAAACACGGAAATTAAGAGTTTTTTGTCATAACTCTCAAACAAGTATCGGGTCATAACGTTGATGTAAATCGTCCTAGAACCGTAAAACTGTGGGCAATAGCTCGTGAAAACAGCCATAAAATGTGAAAACAACGAGTTTTGGGTCATATCTCTCCAACATGTATCACATCTTAAGGTCGTTGTAAATTGCCCTAGAACCCCGAAACTGTGGGCAATAACTCATGAAAACGGCCATAAAACATGAAAACTATGAGTTTTAGTTATATATATCAAACTTGTAATGGGTCTGACAGGCCTTGCACATCCAATAGGAACCCAAAAATTGTGGGCAATAACTCATGAAAATGGCCATAAACATGAAAACGACTAGTTTTTGGTCATAACTCTCAAACATTTATCAGTTCATAACGTTGATATAAATCGCCCTAGAACCATAAAAGTGTGGGCAATAGCTCATGAAAACGACCATAAAATACGAATACTATGAGTTTTAGTCATATATCTCAAACATGTAATGGTTCTTACAGGCCTTGCAAATCCAACTGGAACCCAACAACTGTGGGCAATAACTCATGAAAATGGCCATAAACACGAAAACGACGAGTTTTGGTCATAACTCTCAAACATGTATCTGATCTTAAGGTCGTTGTAAATCGCCCTGAAACCCCAAAACTGTGGGCAATAGCTAATGAAAACGGCCATAAAACGCGAAAACGACGAGTTTCTAGTCATAACTCTCAAACATGTATCGGGTCTTACAGGCCTTGCAAATCCAACTGCGAACCCAAATTTGTGGGCAATAACTCATGAAAATGGCCATAAACACGGAAAAGACAAGTTTTTGGTCATAACTCTCAAACATGTATCGGGTCTTAAGGTCGTTGTAAATCACCCTAGAACCCCGAAAATAGCTCATGAAAACATCCACGAAACATGAAAACCACGACTTTCTAGTAATATCTCTCCAACATGTAAGGGTTCTTACGAGCCAAGAAAATCTGCATGGAACCCAAAAACTATGGGTACATGAAAACGACCATAAAACACGAAAATGAAGAGTTTTTTGTCATAACTCTCAAACAAGTATCGAGTCATAACATTGATGTAAATCGCCCTAGAACCATAAAACGCGAAAACAACGAGTTTTAGGTCATATCTCTCCAACATGTATCACATCTTAAGGGCGTTGTAAATCGCCCTAGAACCCCTAAACTATGGGCAATAACTCATGGAAACAGCCATAAAACATGAAAACTATGAGTTTTAGTTATATATCTCAAACTTGTAACGGGTCTGGCAGGCCTTGCAAATCCAACAGGATCCCAAAAACTGTGGGCAATAACTCATGAAAATGGCCATAAACCATAAACACGAAAACGACTAGTTTTTGGTCATAACTCTCAAACATGTATCAGGTCATAACGTTGATATAAATCGACCTAGAACCATAAAACTATGGGCAATAGTCATGAAAACGACCATAAAACACGAAAACTATGGGTTTTAGTCATATATCTCAAACATGTAATGGTTCTTACAGGCCATGCAAACCCAACTAGAACCCAAAAACTGTGGGCAATAACTCATGAAAATGCCAATAAACACGAAAACGACGAGGTTTTGGTCATAACTCTCAAATATGTATCGGGTCATAAGGTCGTTGTAAATCGCCCTAGAACCCTAAAACTGTGGGCAATAGCTCATGAAAACGTCCATAAAACACGAAAACCACGACTTTCTAGTCATATCTCTCCAACATGTAAGGGTTCTTACGAGCCATGCAAATCTGCATGGAACCCAAAGACTCTGGGTAATAACTCATGAAAACAACCATAAAACACGAAAATGACAAGTTTTTGGTCATAACTCTCAAACATGTATCGGGTCATAACGTTGATATAATTCGCCCTAGAACCATAAAAATATGGGCAATAGCTCATGAAAACGGCCATAAAACACGAAAACTATGAGTTTTAGTCATATATCTCAAACATGTAATGGGTCATACAGGCCTTGCAAATCCAACTGGAACCCAGAAACTGTGGGTAATAACAAATGAAAATGGCCATAAACATGAAAACGACGAGTTTTTGGTCATAACTCTCAAACATGTATCTGGTCTTAAGGTCGTTGTAAATCGCCCTGGAACCCCAAAACTGTGGGAAAAAGCTCATGAAAACAGCCATGAAACGCGAAAATGACGAGTTTTTTTTGTCATAACTCTCAAATATGTATCGGGTCTTAAGGTTGATGTAAAATGCCTTGGAAAGCCAAAACTACGGGCAATAGCTCATGAAAACGGCCATAAAACACGAAAAAGACGAGATTCTAGTCATAAATCACAAGCATGTATCGGGTCTTAAGGTCATTGTAAATCGCCTGGAAAACCAAAACTGTGGGCAATAGCTCATGAAAACGGCCATAAAACACCAAAAAGACGAGTTTCTAGTCATAACTCATAAGCATGAATCGGGTCTTAAGGTCATTGTAAATCGCCTGGAAACCCAAAACTGTGGGTAATAGCTCATGAAAACGGCCAAAAAATGCGAAAACGACGAGTTTCTGGTCATATCTCTCAAACATTAAAGGTTCTTACGATGCATGAAAATCCGCCTGGAAACCCAAAACTATGGGCAATAGCTAATGAAAATGACCATAAAACAAGAAAACAACGGGTTTTTGGTCATAACTCTCAAACATGTATCGGGTCTTATAGGCCTTGCAAATCCAGCTGTGAACCCAAAATTTGTGGGCAATAACTCATGAAAATGGCCATAAACACAAAAAAGACGAGTTTTTGGTCATAACTCTCAAACATGTATCGGGTATTAAGGTCGTTGTAAATCGCCCTAGAACCCCAAAAATAGCTCATGAAAACGTCAGAGAAACACGAAAACCACGACTTTCTGGAAATGTCTCTCCAACATGTAAGGGTTCTTACAAGCCAAGCAAATCTGAATGGAACCCCAAAACTGTGGGTAATAACTCATGAAAACGACCATAAAACATGAAAATGAAGAGTTTTTTGTCATCACTCTCAAACAAGTATCGGGTCATAACGTTGATGTAAATCGCCCTAGAACTGTAAAAATGTGGGCAATAGCTCATGAAAACAGCCATAAAATGCGAAAACAACGAGTTCTGGGTCATATCTCTCCAACATGTATCACATCTTAAGGTCGTTGTAAATCGCCCTAGAACCCCTAAACTGTGGGCAATAACTCATGAAAACGTCCATAAAACATAAAAACAATGAGTTTTAGTTATATATCTCAAACTTGTTACGGGTCTGACAGGCCTTGCAAATCTAACAGGAACCCAAAAATTATGGGCAATAACTCATGAAAATGGCCATAAACACGAAAACGACTAGTTTTTGGTCATAACTCTCAAACATGTATCAGGTTATAACGTTGATATAAATCGCCCTAGAACCATCAAACTGTGGGCAATAGCTCATGAAAACGACCATAAAACACGAAAACTATGAGTTTTAGTCATATATCTCAAACATGTAATGGTTCTTACAGGCCTTGCAAATCCAACTGGAACCCAAAAACTGTGGGCAATAACTCATGAAAATAGCCATAAACACGAAAACGATGAGTTTTTGGTCATAACTCTCAAACATGTATCTGATCTTAAGGTCGTTGTAAATCGCCCTGGAACCCCAAAACTGTGGGCAAAAGCTCATGAAAACGGCCATGAAACGCGAAAATGAAAAGTTTTTTGTCTTAACTCTCAAATATGTATCGGGTCTTAAGGTTGATGTAAAATGCCCTAGAAAACCAAAACTGCGGGCAATAGCTCATGAAAACGGCCATAAAACGCGAAAAGACGAGTTTCTGGTCATAACGCACAAATATGTATCGAGTTTTAAGGTCATTATAAATCGCCTTGGAAACCCAAAACTGTGGGCAATAGCTAATGAAAACGGCCATAAAACGTGAAAACGACGAGTTTCTGGTCATAACCCTCAAACATGTATCGGGTCTTACAGGCCTTGCAAATCCAGCTGTGAACCCAAAATTTGTGGGCAATAACTCATGAAAATGGCCATAAACACGGAAAAGACGAGTTTTTGGTCATAACTCTCAAACACGTATCGGGTCTTAAGGTCGTGGTAAATCGCCCTAGAACCCCGAAAATAGCTCATGAAAACGTCCATGAAACACGAAAACCACGACTTTCTGGTAATATCTCTCCAACATGTAAGGGTTCTTACGAGCCAAGAAAATCTGCATGGGACCCAAAAACTATGGGTACATGAAAACGACCATAAAACACAAAAATGAAGAGTTTTTGTCATAACTTTCAAACAAGTATCGGGTCATAACGTTGATGTAAATCGCCCAAGAACCGTAAAACTGTGGGCAATAGCTCATGAAAACAGCCATAAAATGCGAAAACAACGAGTTTTGCGTCATATCTCTCCAACATGTATCACATCTTAAGGTCGTTGTAAATCGCCCTAGAACCCCTAAACTGTGGGCAATAACTTATGAAAACGGCCATAAAACATGAAAACTATGAGTTTTAGTTATATATCTCAAACTTGTAACGGGTCTGACAGGCCTTGGACATCCAACAGGAACCCAAAAACAATGGGCAATAACTCATGAAAATGGCCATAAACACAAAAACGACTAGTTTTTTATCATAACTATCAAACATGTATCAGGTCATAACGTTGATATAAATCGCCCTAGAACCATAAAACTGTGGGCAATAGCTCATGAAAACGACCATAAAACACGAAAACTATGAGTTTTAGTCATATATATCAAACATGTAATGGTTCTTACAGGCCTTGCAAATCCAACTGGAACCCAAAAACTATGGGGAATAACTCATGAAAATGGCCATAAACACGAAAACGACGAGTTTTTGGTCATAACTCTCAAACATGTATCTGGTCTTAAGGTCGTTGTAAATCGCCCTGGAACCCCAAAACTGTGGGCAAAAGCTCATGAAAACGGCCATGAAACGCGAAAATGAAGAGTTTTTTGTCATAACTCTCAAATATGTATTGGGTCTTAAGGTTGATGTAAAATGCCCTAGAAAACCAAAACTGCGGGCAATAGCTCATGAAAACGGCCATAAAACGCAAAAAGACGAGTTTCTGGTCATAACGCACAAGCATGTATCGAGTTTTAAGGTCATTGTAAATCGCCTTGGAAACCCAAAACTGTGGGTAATAGCTAATGAAAACGGCCATAAAACGCGAAAACGACGAGTTTTTGGTCATAATTCTCAAACTTGTATCGGGTCTTACAGGCCTTGCAAATCCAGCTGTGAACCCAAAATTTGTGGGCAATAACTCATGAAAATGGCCATAAACACGGAAAAGACAAGTTTTTGGTCATAACTCTCAAACACGTATCGGGTCTTAAGGTCGTTGTAAATCGCCCTAGAAGCCCAAAAATAGCTCATGAAAACGTCCATGAAACACGAAAACCACGACTTTCTAGTAATATCTCTCCAACATGGAAGGGTTCTTACGAGCCAAGAAAATCTGCATGGAACCCACAAACTATGGGTACATGAAAACGACCATAAAACACGAAAATGAAGAATTTTTTGTCATAACTCTCAAACAAGTATCGGGTCATAATGTTGATGTAAATCGCCCTAGAACCATAAAACTGTGAGCAATGGCTCATGAAAACAGCCATAAAATGCGAAAACAACGAATTTTGGGTCATATCTCTCCAACATGTATCACATCTTAAGGTCATTGTAAATCGCCCTAGAACCCCTAAACTATGGGCAATAACTCATGAAAACGGCCATAAAACATGAAAACTATGAGTTTTAGTTATATATCTCAAACTTGTAACGGGTCTGACAGGCCTTGCACATCCAACAGGAACCCAAAAACTATGGGCAATAACTCATGAAAATGGCCATAAACACGAAAACGACTAGTTTTTGGTCATAACTCTCAAACATTTATCAGGTCATAACGTTGATATAAATCGCCCTAGAACCATAAAATTGTGGACAATAGCTCATGAAAACGACCATAAAACACGAAAACTATGAGTTTTAGTCATATATCTCTAACATGTAATGGTTCTTATAGGCCTTGCAAATCCAACTGGAACCCAAAAACTGTGGGGAATAACTCATGAAAATGGCCATAAACACGAAAACGACGAGTTTTTGGTCATAACTCTCAAACATGTATCTGATCTTAAGGTCGTTGTAAATCGCCCTAGAACCCCAAAACTGTGGGCAAAAGCTCATGAAAACGGCCATGAAACGCGAAAGTGGTGCTGCCGAATTAACCACTTGAGATATGCCTGGTAGACCCGGATTGGCCCTGTAGTAGGCTTCATTTAGTTCTCCAACTTGTCTCACCAACTCATTCACTCTTTCATGTTGTTTCTTCTTTGCGTCACCCGTCAAGTGAGGTAACTCGGCCATTGCCGCTTTTGCAGCTCTGAGATTAGCTGCTGCCGTATTGTATGTTGGCCTTAATGTAGTGTCGTGGCTGCTCAAAGGAGTGAGCCTTGATCTCGTTGTTGAATCTACTGCCATCTCGTTGTTGAGGTTTCTCCCCCTTATCTTTGATCCGTCGAGCCGGGTTTTGTTTCCCTTGACTCGGTTTGCCGAATTATACTCTCTGAGAGTAATGTATAGATCCTATTGGAGCCGTGCAACCTCCTTGGCTTTTTCCAACACATTGTTTCTTGTCTCTTCTAACTCGGCATGTGCATGCGCCAGGTCAGCCGCTGGTGCCACTGGTTCTGCCAGTTTGTCTATCACTTCCTATAACTTTCTCGCCCTGCTACTCGAAGCTATATTCTCTAGTCTTCCCAGTGGTAACTTTGTAGTTCTTGCTGCCTTGGGAGTAGCGTTTGGGTCATCCTCCTCCATGTTTACCACAGGAGCTACTGGGGTGCCAGGGGACGCGAGGGAGCGGGTGCAGTCATCATTATCTCAACTAAACCAACGCTTCATTGGTTCTCTACAGCATGATCTACAGGTGGATCCGGCGCCAGGATGACTCGCTCAGCATACGCGCGCTCAACATGCACCGTGACATAGACTTGATGCTCGCCGAACTTGATGAAGCTGAAGGGGTTGGTAGAATGGAAAACAAAAAAATCTATCGCATAAACACACACAAGACAAGATCTAATCTACAAGATCGGTGCAACAAGTTCATAGAGTACTAACCCTCGAATATCCAAAGCGTTTTAACAAGATCGAATTCTCGTGGTTGATGTAGTTGTTCACTTGTCGATCTCAAGATCATGTAGACGATCCTTCCGGTGCCATGTTCCGGCAGCACTCCCGCAGTCGGTCACACGTACGGTACTCGATGAAGACCTTCCTCTCCCTTGTTCTAGCAGGCAGTAGAGGTTGTAGATCTCCTCACGATTCCAATAGCACAACGGTGTGGTGGTGGAGGTGGAGGAGTAGATCTTGTAGGGCTTCGCCTAAGCCGAAGCGGGTATGGTGGATTAGAGAGAGCCTCGGGGCTAGGGTTTAGACGCTGAGGGGAGGATTTGGTGGCACCGGTGGCTAGGCTAGTGCTAGGCGGCGACGGTTTAGAGAAGCTAGGGTTTAGGATGCCGGCGGCTTGGGAGCAGGCGGCGGCCTAGGGTTTGGGGGTGGCCAAGGGGGCGCCCCACCCCCTCCTTTAATAGGTGGGAGAGGCGGCTTGGGGATACCGAGTCCTCCCCTAAAGCCCCTTGGTGGCCGGCGACAAGGGAGGGAGGGGAAACCTCTCCCCTCTAGGTTTCCTCTCCTCCCTCCACTAGGATTTCAATGTTGGGATTTGACTTTTTTAAATTGGAGTTTGACTATTCAAACTAGAGTTTGATTTATCTCTTCCCATTGCCCAGCCAAGTGACCTAGGGTATGATGCAACGATTCCACATTTTCATGGCACATTCCAAGTACCCATCCCCCCGGGGTGGTGGACCTTCCAGAAGCTTCCGGTGAAAACACCGAAAACATTTACGAACCCCAGTATTGGACTTTCCTTACATGAATCTTATTCTCCGGACCATTCTGGATCTCCTCGTGATGTCCCGAATCCAATCTGAGACTCTGTCTCCTACTCACATTCTATATCTACTAAACAACATCGAATCCTTAAGTGTGTCTCCCTATGGTTCGTGAATTATGCAGACATGATCGAGACAATTCTCCGACCAATAACCAATAGAGGAATCTGGAAATTCATATGGCTCCCACATAATTATACGATGACTTCGTGATCGAATGAACCATTTACATATGATACCAATTTACCTTTGTCTCGCAATACTTTACTTATCCGAGGTTTGATCATCGATATCTCTGCATACCTAGTTCAACCTCGTTACCGACAAGTAATCTTTACTCGTTCCGTGATATGTGATCCCTTGTGATCTAGTCACATGCTTGCAAGCCAATTGGATGACATTCCACTGAGAGGGCCCAGTGTATATCTATATGTCATATGGATGGACAAATCCCACTCTTGATCCATGCGCCTCAACACATACTTTCAGAATACTCAATGCCACCTTTATAACCACCTAGTTGCGAAGTGGTGTTTGATGTCATCAAAGCATACATCCGGTGATGGTGATTAACATGATGTCATGGTCGAAGGATTTAGGTTAGTATGTATTTGAAAGCTTATATCAAACGAAGTATTGAATGACTTGATCTTATGATATGCTTAACTATAGGAGTGTGTCCATCACATCATTCTCCTAATGATATGACCTTGTTATCAATAACATCCAATGTTCATGATCAGGAAACCATGATCATCAATCAATCAACAAGCTAGTTTAATAAGAGTCTTACTAGGGACTCTAACATGTTTACAAATCACGCAAGTATTAATGTTTCCGGTTAACACAATTATAGCATGGGATGTAAAAATTCATCATAAACACAAAGATATAATAATAACTACTTTTATTATTGCCTCTTGGGGAATATCTCCAAGTAGTCTCCCACTTGCACTAGAGTCAATAATCTAGATTACATGGTAATATACCTAACACCCATGGTGTCCTGGTGTTGGTCATGGTTTGCCCTAGGGATAGGTTTAGTCAATGGATCTGCCATATTCAGATATGTGTGTACTTTGCAAATCTTTATGTCACCATCTTGGACATGCTCGTGAATAGCATGAAAACATAGCTTGATATGCTTCAGCTTGTTGTGTGACCTTGGATCCTGCGCATTTTCTATGGCACCCATGTTTCCACAGTAGATGGCCATCGAGTCCAACAAACTATGAACCACACCAAGCTCCATAATGAACTCCTTCATCCATATCGCCTCTTGTGAAGCCTCCGAAGTAGCTATGTATTCCGATTCAGTTGAATATCTCGCCACAATGCTTTGCTTAGAACTCCTCTAGCTCACTGTTGTACCATTCAAAGTAAATACGTATCCAGATTGTGATTTAGAATCATCTGGATCTGTGTTCCAACTAGCATCGATGTAATCATTTACAACAAGTTGTTCATCACCTCCATAAGAAACAACCATATCCTTAGTCCTTCTTAAGTACTTTAGGATATTTTTGACCGATATCCAATGATCCACTCCTAGATCACTTTCATATCAGCTAGTCAAACTAACAGCATATGCAATATCTTGTCTTGTACATAGCATGGCATACATGATAGAACCTATGGCTGCGGCATAGGGAGTTTTGTTCATCTTCTCTCTATCTTCTGCCATAGCGGGACTTTGAGACTTACTCAAGGTCGTATTGGGCAACATGGGCAAGAACCCTTTCTTCCTGTCTTCCATTCCAAACCTCTTTAGAACCTTGTCCAAATATGTACTTTGTGAAAGCGTTGTTAAGCGTCTTGATCTATCTCTATAAATCTTGATGCCTACTATGTAAGCAGCTTCGCCAAGATCCTTCATTGAAAAACTATTATTCAAATAATCTTTGACACTTTTAAGAAGTTCTATATCATTCCCAATCAACAATATGTCATCTACATATAGTACTAGGAATGCTACAGAGCTCCCACTCACTTTCTTGTAAATACAAGCTCCTCCATAAGTTTGTATAAATCCAAATCTTTTGATCACCTTATCAAAATGTTGATTCCAACTCTGGGATGCTTGCTTCAATCCATAAATGGATCGTTGAAGTTTGCATACCTTGTTAGAATCTTTAGGATCGACAAAACCTTTGGGTCGTACCATATACAACTCTTCATAAATGTCACCATTGAGGAACACCGTTTTGACATCCATCTTCCATATCTCATAATCGTAATATGTAGCGATTGCTAACAAAATCCTCATAGACTGTAGCTTCTCTATCGGTGAGAAAGTCTCATCGTAGTCAACTCCTTGAATTTGTCGAAAACCTTTCGCGACAATTCGAGCTTTATAGACGATTACATTACCATTAGCATCTATTTTCTTCTTGAAAATCCATTTGTTCTCAACAGCCTTCCGGCCATCCGGTAAGTCCACCAAAGTCCATACTTGGTTCTCGTACATGGATCCAATCTCGGATTTCATGGCTTCTTGCCATTTGATGGAATCTGGGCTCATCATTGCTTCCCCATATGTCGCAGGGTCGTCGGTGTTATCCACCAAGATGACACTCATAACAGGATCATACCAATCGGGAGTGGTATGAGTCCTTGTCAACCTGCAAGGTTCAGTAGTAACTTTTTTCAAAGTTTCATGATCATTATCATTAGCTTCCTCTCTTATTGGTGCAGGTGCCACAGGAACATCTTCCGGTGTTGTGCTACTCTCAAATCTGAGAGAAGGTTCGACAACCTCGTCGAGTTCTACTTTCCTTCTAGTCACTTCTTTCGAGAGAAACTCCTTCTCGAGAAAGGATCCATTCTTGGTAATGAATATTTTGCCTTCGGATCTATGATAGAAGGTATACCCAGTATTTTCCTTAGGGTATCCTATGAACACGCATTTTTCCGCTTTGGGTTCTAGCTTGTCGGGCTGTAACTTCTTTACATAAGCTTCGCAACCCAAACTTTAAGGAACGACAACTTAGGTTTCTAACCAAAACACAATTCATACGGTGTCATTTCAACGGATTTAGATGGTGCCCTATTTAAATTTAATGTGGTTGTTTCTAATGCATAACCCCAAAAGGATAATGATAAATCTGTAAGAGACATCATAGAACGAACCATATCTAAGAGAGTTTGATTACGACGTTCAGACACACCATTACGTTGTGTTGTTCCCGGCGGTGTCAATTGTAAAAGTATTACACATTTCTTCAAATGCTAGCCAAACTCGTAACTCAGATATTCACCTCCACGATCAGATCGTAGAAATGTAATCTTCTTGTTACGTTGATTCTGTACTTAACTTTGAAATTCCTTAAACTTCTCGAAAGTTTCAGACTTATGTTTCATGAAATAGATATACCCATATATACTCAACTCATCTGTGAAAGTAAGAACATAACGATAACCACCGTGCGATGCCACACTCATTGGGCCACACATCGGTATGTATGATTTCCAATAAGTCTGTAGCTCGCTCCATCATACCAGAGAATGGAGTCTTAGTCATTTTTCCCATCAGACATGCTTCGCATCTTTCAAGTGATTCAAGAAGTCCATCGGAATGGAGTTTCTTCATACGCTTCACTCCAATGTGACCAAGACGACAGTACCACATGTATGTAGAATTATCATTCGATTTCAAACCTTTAGCATCTATATTATGAACATGTGTATCACTACTTTTGAGATTCAATAAGAACATACCATCCATCATAGACGCATGACCATAAAAGATATTACTCATATAAATCGAATAACCATTATTCTCGGACTTAAACAAGTAACCGGCTCGCAATAAACAAGATCCGGATATAATGTTCATGCTCAATGCAGGCACCAAATAACAATTATTTAAGTATAAAACTAATCCTAATGGTAGATGAAGAGGAAGCGTGCCGACAGTGATCGCATCAACCTTGGAGCCATTTCCAACGCGCATTGTCACCTTGTCTCTCGCTAGTCTTCGTTTATTCTGCAACACCTGTTTCAAGTTACAAATATGAGCAACTGAACCAGTATCAAATACCCAGGAACTACTATGATTACTAGTAAGATACACATCAATAACATGTATATCAAATATACCTTTCTTCTTGATGTTGTCGTTCTTCAGATCTACCAGGTATTTGGGGCAATTCCGCTTCCAGTGACCACACTCTTTGTAATTCAAGCATTTATCATCAGGACTAGCGCCAACTCAGGTTTTCTTCTCAGGTGCAGCAATGGATTTGTTGCCTTTGAAGTTACCCTTGAGCTCGTCCTAATTCTCCATGTCTACTTCGGCAGCCACAAAAGTGGCAACAAGTTCAGTGAGCGATCCAGTCGCACCACTTATCTTGTAATTCAGCACAAATCTTTTGTAACTGGGTGTGAGCGATTGCAGAACTCTATCTATCACAAGATCAACTGGGATTTCATATCCTAGTACCTTGAGACGTTGAACATAGTACATCATCATCATGATGTGATCGTTCATAGAGTTGTGTTCCTTCATCATAGCAGTAAAGAACTCGCTTGAGATCATATATCTCTCAGCACGGATTTGGCCCTCAAACATGGCTTTGAGTTCCTTCACCATGGCAGCAGCGCTACTAAGTTCAAAACGTTCTTGGAGCACAGGCTCCATCGACATAAGGATCGCATATTTCACAAGATTGTAGTTATCACTCTTTGTGTCATACACATTGCGCTCATCTCGAGACGTAGTATTTGTGGGTCACCTAACGATGCATCCAGCACATAGGTCAAATTTCTAGCATTGATAATAATCCTCATATTATAGAACCATTATGTGAAGTTGCATCCATTGTATTTCAACTTTTCTTTCTCTAGGAACGCATTTAAAACGGTGGTAGGGGTCGCCATGATCTACAACAAATTTACAAAAGTTTAGACTAAGTTTATGACAAATTGAGTTCAAATTTAATTCTTAAATTAACTAGGTGAACTTCCACTCAAAACAATATTCCTCACATTTTTTTAGTGATCACACGAACCAAATCCACTACACCAAGTCCAATCATCACGAGAGATGATGTAGTTTCAAAGGCGAACAATCAACATGTTCATCATATCATCTATATGACTCATGCTTTGCCTTTCGGTATTCCGTGTTCCGATACCATGTCTGTACATGCTAGGCTCGTCAAGGTTAACCTTAGTATCCGCATGTGCAAATCTGGCTTGCACCTGTTGTATGCACACGTAGAATCTATCACACCTGATCATCACGTGGTGCTTCGAAACGACGAGTCTTGGCAATGGTGCCTACTAAGAATGAACACTTTATTACTTGATATTTAGTGAGAGGGATCATCTTATAATGCTACCGTCACAATCTAAGCAATACAAGATGCATAAATGGATTAACATCACATGCAATTCATAATATGTGATATGATATGGCCTTTCTTCTTGTGCCTTCGATCTCCATCTCCAAGCATGAACATGATCTCCATCATCACCGGTGTGGCGTCAAGGTCAATGGCGCCGCTTCATGGTTGTCCTCCACCAATAGCAACTATTACAACTACTTGATGAATAGACACGCGGGTCTTAAATGAAATTTAAAGACAACCATAAGGCTCCTGCCGGTTGCCAACTTACAATAATGATCATTGCATACATCATATATAATCACAATCATGGCCATATCACATCACAACACAAGCCCTGCAAAAACAAGTTATTAGACTCCTCCAACCTTCTTTGCATGTTTTACGTGGCTAGGGATTTCGCAAAAGAACCGTTCTAACTTACGAACATGAACCACAACATTGAAACAAGTATTGTCAAGTGTCTGTTGTAAATTGAATCTTCACTATGGTGGGAGAGACAGACACCCGCAAAGCCACTTGTGCAATGCAAGTTGCACGTTGAGCGTGAAACAAGTCTCATGAACGATGTCATGTAAGGTTAGCCCAGGCCGCTTCATCCCACTATCCCGCAAGATCCAAAGTACACAAAAAGCAATCGACAACAAAAGCATCAACGCCCACAAAACCATTGTGTTCTACTCATGCAATAGATATACGCATAGAGTCGACTCTCATACCACTGAAGGGGTTCGTAGATGGAAAACAAAAAATTCTATCGCATGAACACACACAAGTCAAGATCTAATCTACGAAATCGGTGCAAGGAGTTCATAGAGTACTAACCCTCGAAGATCCAAAGCGTTTTAACGAGATAGGATTCTCGTGGTTGATGTAGTCGTTCACTTGCCGATCTCAAGATCGTGTAGACGATCCTTCCGGCGCCATGTTCTGGCAGCGCCCCCGCAGTCGGTCACACGTATGATACTCGATGAAGACCTTCCTCTCCCTTGTTCTAGCAAGCAGTAGAGGTTGTAGATCTCCTCGCGATTCCAACAGCACGACGGTGTGGTGGTGGAGGTGGAGGAGTAGATCCCGCAGGGGCCTAAGCCGGAGCGGGTATGGTGGATTAGAGAGAGCCTCAGGGCTAGGGTTTAGACGTCGAGGGGAGGAGGTGGTGGCATCGGCGGCTATGCTAGGGCTAGGTGGTGGCGGTTTAGAGGAGCTAGGGCTTAGGGCACCGACGGCTTGGGAGCAAGCGGCGGCCTAGGGTTTGGGGGTGGCCAAGAGGGCGCCCCACCCCCTCCTTTTATAGGTGGGAGAGGCGGCTAGGGGAGGCCGAGTCCTCCCCTAACTCCCCTTGGTGGTCGGCGGCAAGGGAGGGAGGGGAAACCTCTCACCTCTTGGTTTCCTCTCCTCCCTCCACTAGGCTTTCAATGTTGGGATTTGACTTTTTCAAATTGGAGTTTGACTATTCAAACTAGAGTTTAATTTCTCTCTTCCCATTGCCCAGCCAAGTCACCTAGGGTATGATGCAAACATTCCACATTTTCATGGTACATTCCAAGTACCCATCCCCCCGGGGTGGTGGACCTTCTAGAAGCTTCTGGTGAACACACCGAAAACATTTCCGAACCACGGAATTGGACTTTCCTTATATGAATCTTATTATCTGGACCATTTTGGATCTCCTCATGATGTCCCGGATCCAATCCGAGACTCCGAACAACATTCGGTCTCCTACTCACATTCCATATCTACTAAACAACATTGAATCCTCAAGTGTGTCTCCCTATGGTTTGTGAATTATGAAGAAATGATCGAGACACTTCTCCGATCAATAACCAATAGAGGAATCTGGAAATTTATATGGCTCCCACATATTTCTATGATGACTTCATGATCGAATGAACCATTTACATACAATACCAATTTCCCTTTGTCTCGCGATACTTTACTTATCCGAGGTTTGATCGTCGGTATCTCTGCATACCTAGTTCAACCTCATTACCGACAAGTACTCTTTACTCGTTTCATGATATGTGATCCCTTGTGATCTAGTCACATGCTTGCAAGCCAATTGGATGACATTCCACATAGAGGGCCCAGAGTATATCTATCTGTCATATGGATGGAAAAATCTCACTCTTGATCCATGTGCCTCAACACATACTCTCAGGATACTCAATGCCACCTTTATAACCACCCAGTTATGAAATGGTGTTTGATGTCATCAAAGCATCCATCTGATGATGGTGATTAACATGATCTCATGGTCGAAGGATTTAGGTTACTATGTATTTGAAATCTTATAGCAAACGAACTATTGAATAACTTGATCTTATGCTACGCTTAACTGTAGGAGTGTGTCTATCTCATCATTCTCCTAATGATATGACCTTGTTATCAATGACATCTAATGTTCATGATCAGGAAACCATGATCATCAATCAATCAACAAGCTAGTTTAACAAGAGGCTTACTAGGGACAAATCACACAAGTATTAATGTTTCCGGTTAATACAATTATAGCATGGGATGTAAACATTCATCATAAACACAAAGATATAATAATAACTACTTTTATTATTGCCTCTTGGGCATATCTCCAACAAAAGCGACCGCCCCTAGGGAACGGCCTCGTGCCGAAGCATCCAGCGTTGTCGCTGACGAAGTTGAGCACGCCGAACCTCTAGAGCCCGGGTAGACGCGCTCGCTCGATGAAGCGATGATGTTCCCCGTCCGGATGAAAACTCCAGCAAGCGCCGCTGCTGGCCCCACGGTGGGCGCCAACTGTCGTGGTGGTGTCACGGCAGATGCCATGGGTAGACTTAAGATGGGGGCCGGATGGACGCAAGAGGAATCCAGGAAGGGTGTGCACGGTATTTCCGCACAACAAGAACTAAGTAGAACTACAATGAACTTGTAATTTTATTCCTTCTTCTCGTTTACAAGTGCTCCTTGAGTTGTTTCTCTAAGTAGCTACCAGCAAGAAGTAGTGCCAGCCTTGAATCTTCTCTTATGCACCGTCTCTAACCCTAGCCCTACCCCTCCTTATATAGGGAGTGGGAACAACTGGGTTACAATTTGGATCCTAGGGTTTACTATTTGGGCTTTATCTTTACCCTACGGGCCGGGTCAATGGATCAGCCCTAGGCCCTTGATCTAGTATGTAAAGTTACGTAGCCAACGGTCTTTCAGTACGTAGACACCAGCTTCTTTGGCGTCACTCCTCGTTTTACGTGTCACTCGGTACTTTGGACATCACCCGGCGGCTCTCTTCTTCCTTTGGCTCAGCTTTTAGCGTGGTCCTCTCTAAATCAGACTCGGAAGGGAGCCTTTTGCCTTCCTTCACTCGGCTTCTTCTCGTGAGACTCGGCCTGTCGTTACCTGCAGATGTCTAGTGATCGACAATAGGATTCGCACACCAGGATGATCCAAATATATAAAGCTAAGTCTAACTATTTCAACAGCTACAACTGAGGATATCCGAAATTCATTGGGAAACCTCACTACTTTGTGACAATAATTTTGTGCATATGGTTGCAGCAATTTGATAAGAGCAAGTTTCTCTTTAGCATTCTGCAGTACCCAACGACAAATATCATTGCATCAACCGATTGAATACATTTCCTGTCTCTGCTGGCCTGAAGAACAGCTTCACATTTCTGCATATATGTCAACGACAAAGCCATTACCAATCATGCATGCGAGTACAGCTGCAAGAAGAGTTGCGATAGGAATTCGCTTCCTCGTAAACACTTGTTTAACTTTCATCACCACGAAGGTGACTGTATATCAACGAGAACGCCAATGCAGACTAAATTAAACGAGATTCGATCGCTTTAGTAGTAACAGTACTACGTGCGTCTCCGTGATGGAATCATCAAAGCATCATTTCTTTTATTAAAAATAATAATTTTGTCAAGAGATGTGAGATCATGATAACCTCATCAAGCATTGCCTAAGTATGGAGAATAACATCCATTTCTCTACGTGCAACTACATAAAGGTGAGTATGATTGCTACTACTCTGGATTGAGTCCAACTTGTAAGGCACCAGCTATCCAGTTAACGTTAGGATTTTTTGTTTAAAAAAATTTAGGAATAAACCAATTGTTCATATCTCACTGTTCATATAAGATGACCAGGTTCACACTATTTTTTTTTCTGTATTGTATGTCTCCACTTTAAATTAAATCTAACAAAATTAAGGTATACACATTATCACACAACACGTACTTTTAAGTTTTTTTTGTTTAATTTACAGTGTCATCATTGCGGAATAACCGTTGAATCTTGA
Source organism: Avena sativa (assembly GCA_916181665.1). Classification (NCBI taxonomy): domain Eukaryota; kingdom Viridiplantae; phylum Streptophyta; class Magnoliopsida; order Poales; family Poaceae; genus Avena; species Avena sativa. The sequence goes on along the minus strand of OV702293.1, from coordinate 374,105,444 downwards.
TTCGAGTTTTACACGAGACAATGATTCTGGAGAGACCCAAGTGCATTTGTTTTGGATTTGCACCCTGAAGCATAGAGGAATGGAGCTCCTATTTTACAAAGTGGATAATTTATAAACAAGGGCAAGAACTTGCCTTGGTTATCCACGGAGCAAAGAGGAAACACTCACAATCTTTAGTGTACATATACACCTCAATACACGTTTTTTGTTTTTGTTTGTTCACGAACCTTTTATTTTAGTGTATGTAGAAGGAAGTTCTCCTGCCAGCTTCTTAAAAAAAAAGGATTACTGGATATCTTGCAAAAACAAGTCTGACTGGCAAACTGATAACCTCAAAACAGATTTGTTTGTTTATCAATACTGCCACCATAAATTAACTGGTTATGCTTTTACAAATGGACTAACCATCAGAAGGTTCTAAAATATGTCCTAATCATCATGCACATTATTCGAGTTAATTGTATTGTCGCGTTGAGAGATACGCCACACGCAATTGTATAACTATATCTACATACAATATAAATTGGAGTCATATGTATAATTTTGCGGGAACTTCTCATGTAAACTCAATAGGTAAATTAAGATTCTCTCACTGCCATGACAAGCATTATATCTTTTTTGCGTGGAAATCATAATGACAAGTATTCAATACAGAATTACATGTTGTGAACACTACAACAAAATTATATGTTGCAAAAATAAGGAGAAGAAAACATTGATGAAGAACTCTAATAACTAGATATAATATTGCATACATGTGAATTGGAGAGACAAATATAAACCCTAACGCACATATCTATGAAGTATTAATCGTAAATATCAAAAGCTGCATATTTTCTTGCAATACATGTTACACAAGCTAGGTTTGTATCGTTGTTGTATTAAATTATGTTTTAGTATGTATTTCAAAATTAAAGAAGAAGAAGAAGTTTATCTTGAGCTCCAAATTATGGTCCCCGGTGTGACTCGAAACCTGAATCATGAAACAGTTTATGTTAAACCCTAAACTTCAGACAACCATTCAACTTAAAAACATTTTGGTTTGGAATAGTCGCTTCGTGTCTAAGAGCATCTAAACAATGTAAAAGGTAAATAGATTTAAGGAATAATATGAGATTATAACGTAGAAAAAACTCATCAAAAAATTTGACTGATTGTTTCACGTAGATAAATTTATGTACCACACAACTGTTTGTACCTAGTATAAATTTGAAACAATTTATGGTGAATGCTACAAATGAGAAGTAGGAAACAGTCCACCTATTTATACGATCCTTCTGGGATCCATACCAAAAGGACCAAACAACACCAATGCCGATTTTCATTTTTTTTCTTGACATGACATGAAAATTCATATTTTTATGAGTTTTTTGCAGGTTATCATTTCAGAAAGTTTCCTTGATCCATTTTTTGACAGTTTTTAAGGCCCGACAATACACACCAGAACCAATTTTCAGAATCGGGTTTGAATATGTTAAACAGTTTTCAGAAAGTCTAGGCTTACATTTGGATTGTTTCATTGTTCATGTTCAAGTCTAACCATACATTTGTGCATGGTTGGAATTCAACTCTTTCTAAAATTGAAATTAGCAGGAGAATTAGCACATACTAATAGAGACAACATAAGGTAGAGAGCCAACCAAAAATCTACAAGCTCCATGCATATATATTTTACTCTGACTACATATGTAATAATTACATTGAGCCATTTGACCCAAGGGTTCTTGTTATATAAAATAACCGGAGAAATAATTACCGGAAACCCGTGATACACCAAATTAAGCGCGCTATCATCTCAAAAAGAAATGATTTGCATGTGCTATGACATGCCTTCCATGAGGCACTCATATCTAATGCTACAAAACGAGTGGATTAATTTCTCCATCCGTTAAAAAGGAGGGAAAAAAGAAAAGAAGAGGAAAAATACAGCAAAAAGTAGTACTCCAGTACGCAGGAAAATATTCTACTACCCAGCAATAGTGGTAGCTAGACGCAGTCCACCGCCATGGTGCCAGTGTCCAGGAACTGGTGGAACGTGTACCCGGCAGCGGCGCTGTCGAAGCCACACTCTCCGCTGGCGTCGGCGTCGACGTCCATCCAGCCGTCGTCATCGCCGCACGCAGCCGGCTGGTTCAGGTCGAGCCACAGCCCGCGCTTCATGCCGCCACCAACAGCGAGATCGTCGCATCCTGCACCGTGCTTACTGGTCGCCGCCACCAGCGGCATCACACCTCCTCCGCAGGGGATGGCGCGGTGGCGTCGCATGTGGCCGCCGAGCGCCTGGCCGATAGCGAACTGGAGGCCGCAGACGGAGCAGCCGTGCAGCTTGGGCTTGAGTTCGCCGCCGTCGCCGTCCATCCGGGGCTTCTTGTGGCTGGCCCGGTGCCCGCCCAGCGCCTGGAACGACGGGAACGCGCGGCCGCACGTCTTGCACACGAACGCCCGCTCCGGTGCGCGGTCACCGCGCCGAGACACCGGAACCGGCATCGACATCGGCATCTGCATCCCTTGCTCCCCCGACACGAGAGCGAACCCCTTCATCATGGCTTAGTGCTCAATCTTTCAACCGATCTCTGAATTAGAAGAAGACAGAAGCTGATGAAGACGAAACACATCAGACCGCAGCTGTATTTATAGGCCATATGCACCATAAACTAATCATCATCCACTTCATCTGCTATCTGTGTGCCTAGCTACGATTATAAAAATGCAGCAGCACAAAAGGTTGCTACCCCTACAGGGAGATGAAGAGTGAAGCAGCCTCGGCGCCGATACTAAGTGGGTCGAGACCGAGCAACGCGTCGCAAACCGGTGAATCTTTGCACCACGATGACGCACGGTACGTGTGGTGTGCACACAGGGTGAACAAGAGCTTCTTCAGGTTTGACTTGTGCATTTGGCTGAGGGCTTTCTATACTACGGCAACTGCCTCCTTGGAAAGAGACATGCCTTGTTCTGGAGAGACTGAAACTCTTCACTTCATTTCCGGCAAGAAAATAAGATCAGTTGAGGTGAGATGGTTCTTCTTCTGAAGATAATAAAATAAGATCAGTTGAGATGAGATGGTTCTTCTTCTGAATATTCAGAACTCGAGCATCTAATACCTTCTTGCACTTACTTGTACTGCTAGTATAGTATCAGAGATGGCTCTTCCAGTCAAAGGTACCAGCAGGCTAAACTAGTACAGAATTATTTTCGCCGATGATTGGTCCGAGTTGCTTGCTTCCTCGGTGCACCGGCTGATTCGGCTGAACCGATCAGTAATCGCTGCTTGATGTCAGCAAGGAAGAAGATTCGGCACATTTTTCGTATTGCAACTTGTGTTAACAGTGCTATTTGTTTCTGTTTCATGGATGAGGATCCAGGAGTTCATGGCGTCCCGGATTGTTCCACACAGTCTGAAGTGTTTGATGGGTATCAAATGGAACCTTTCCCCTGTTCACATATCAGGAATGCAAAAAAGGATGATGTCAAGATTCTATGCGTTGGATATTATCAAACTCCTGTTCATGTCTGACTAACAAAACCTCTAAAGAGAGTAAGCAGAAACTTAAGACTTGCATTAAAGGGTTTTTGGGAAATGCCATTATATAACAGCTCCTCAGTACTTGAATTTGTTTTGGTCAGTAGTAGTAAATCGATGGATGACTACACACTATGCGCGTCTGTTCGCTGCGTCACATCACGTTCGATGCAACCCAAGGAGCAAGGAATTCACAAGAGCCACTTGGCAAGATAGTCCTTTGTGCACCCTGAAGAAACACAATCCCTCGATGCCCACGATACGCTTAAGTCAGTATATTTTACAAAGGAGAGCAATTATTCTCTGATCACCAGCTTCCCAGTTGCTGTGAAAATTTCAGGTAGCTTGTTGAACACACATTTGCTAAGAAACAGAAATGGCCAATTTGCAGTTCACCAATAGATAAAGCTATTATCTGCATTCTTCATATGATTGGTGTTTGGAGTTCTAGTAAACCCTGCAACTTAATCCAATTGGTCTACTTCAATATTCACCATCACAGCACCTAACAAACTAACAAAAGTAGCTTTTATGTCCCTCTCAAGTCTCAGTCTGAATTTGGAGCCTGCGCTGCGTCTGCCCCATTCACCACATCTTTGAGCAAAGATAGAAATTTCCATCCCTCTCATAATAAATGACTAGTAGAATAAACCTGCTGTTTTCCGCATAAATGGTCAACAGTAGAAGCTTGCTTCTTTATTTACCTAAGGATTAAGCAACAAGTGCATCGGTGATCCCAAAAGTCCAATACCATAATGTCAAATAGCTGACTCTGATATCCCAAGACTTCGTTAACGTTGTCCCTCTCTGAGTCCTGAGCTACCTTGGATCTTTCTCTACGTTTGCCTTTACTCTCATGATTTAGCAAAGATAGAACTTGGCTTCCTCTTGGGGATAAAAAACTAGAAGAAAGCCGGCAATTTGCCACATAAATGGTCAAAACTAGAAATTTTATTCTTGATTTGTCTCAAGATTCAGGGACAGCTGCACCTGAGATTCCTAAACCCCTATATCAAACCAATGCAGATATTGTTTAAACTCGCACACAGATTTGTCGCCTAATGCTCAGAATTTCTTCAGTTGACTAGCTTGCTATGCTAGTGATATCTGATTTTTGCTCCTGCAGTATCAAAGCACAGGTTCGATATCTCTTTGCAAGAATATTCTGACTACATGTTGAGCACACAATATATCAACAAATTACACATCACAGAAACAATGTCAAACATTATTTCTGGCAGAAGAAAAACTTAAATATTGTAAGTGACTATCGAAGCGTAGAGCGGTTCTAGTTTTCTGCATCTGCTTTCTAAAATATGTCATGTGCTGACCACCGAATGCATAAGAATCTTCCAGGGAAGGGACACTACTTTAGATACTACTGATTAATTCAAGGCTTCTCCTTCACTGTTGAATCTGCGGTTTGGGGTTGCGAAAGGGCAATATATTCCTTAATGATTCTTTGGAGGCAAAATTAGCATCACTTATGCAGCGTGTCGTGGTATTGCCGACGAGTACGCCATGGAGGGGTTCTCACAGTGCGTGTTTAGAGACGTGGGGTAAGGCGGACGGTTGACGGGTACGAGGTAACACAGCTTACCTAGGTTCTGATCCCACAACGGTGGCGGAATCCTACTCCTGCTATAAATCACTATAAGGACAATACGCCGAGTTACAGGGATTGGTTCGCTGTGCGAGGTTGTCTGAATCGATGCCCTAAAGGCTCCCATAGGCTCGACTTATATAGTCTCCAGGTCCTAGGGTTACAGGGAAAAGTCCTAGCCGGACAGGTTACAGAGTCCTACACCGTCTATTACTAGTCTTGTGTATCTTGCACTCCAAGGCTCCGGGTACGCTGGTGACTCCACCGTAGCCTTGCTTTATCCGGCATGGGTCTCCCTTCTGGATCCATCTAACTGGGCCGCCCAGCAGGCCATAGGCCATGCTACCAACTATGGGCCACCCGGGTTGTCCGGATAAGTGACATGCTATGAGGATACTCATATAGCATATCCCCAACAGTAGCCTCCGGAGAACTCCGAGATCTTGCGTCGTCTTGCCTCTTCAGATGAATGCTCCGTCTAGTTGGATGTCGGCAAATTGTCAAGCAATATCTTGTAGTCCTCCCAAAGAACCCTGCAAAGCTTTCTCCGTCTTCAACTTGTAAGTCGGAGAGATGCTGAATCTTCCATTGTACTCTTCTGTAGTCGGATTGAATTCGTCTATGTCGGAATCTTTGATGTGACGGCTCATCTGCCCATGTCAGCTATGACGACGTAGGCTTAGGTCAGCGACGCCTCATAACTCACACATGCAGAGAACGCAATCATATCTGATTTTCCCGTGCAAGCGATACGAACCGTTGGCGGCGACGGTTGGAGACGTGGCGAAATTTCCACGCACGTTCGCGAACACGTCATCTACGCGACAACCGTCCGATCAAGCTGCACCGAATCTTGACGCCGAGGATGATAAGTAGTAACCGTGGGGAAATTTCCACTTTTTACCTCATTCTTCTCACATCATCTTCTTCCTCCAGCCGCGTGTCTCCTCGAGCTCTCCGCAAGAACTCTTGAAAAAACCCTAGCTCCAATCTGCACCAGCCGCACCCAATCTTCACTCTATGGCTAGCAGCAGCACTTCTCCATCAATGGCGGCGTCGAGCGAAGCCGCGGCGAAGCCGGCGAGCTCCATCGTCGTGCCTCCAGAGGGCCTAGTCATCCCTGCTTCGGCGGTCATCGAGTCCACCGACAGTGACCTTAATTTGGCGGCGCTGGAGCCGTTGAAGGAGGAGCCAGACTCGCACAAGGGCGACTGGCGCGGCTCGGATATCACAGATCGTGATATCCAAGAGATGGTCGTCGAAGGCTACGTCCCCGCGACGGAGGGACTTGCCTAGTGGGCGGCGCCGGCCAGCGAGGTGACACCTTCTCCCCAAGCCGGAGAAAAGGTGTACCTTAAAGCTCAACTGGTACGCGGCGTCTCCCTGCCCATCTCCAACTTCTTCCTCTCCGTCTTGAACCACTATAGGGTCCAGCCCCAGAACCTTTCCCCCAATAGTATCTTAGTGCTTAGCAACTACGCGGCACTTTGCGAGGGATACTTAGGGATAAAGCCTAGGTTAGACCTTTTTGTGTACTTCTTCACCGTCAAACGTGAAGCCGGACATAGCAAGGAAGAGCTTAGGAACTGTGGCACCATAAGCTTCAAGATTCGACATGGCCGGCGGTTCCCCGACATCGTCGGCCACGAGTCCTGCAAGAATTGGCAACGGACGTACTTTTACGGCTCAGACATCCCGCTGTCTGGTCGATAAGTCACGTACCCGGACTTCGTTGATGGATCCACCGCTGAAGCCTTGTCATGGAGATCCCAGGCCTCCCTTCCCTCCGACATTGAAGCCTCTCGCGCCATAAGGCGGATAGAGTGGTTCGTAGAGACGGGTTTGACCAGCTTGGACCTAGCCATGTGCTAGTTCATCAGGCGAATCCAACCTCTGCAGCACCGCTTGAAGCTCATGCACGAGTATACCAGCGATAGAAGGGATAGCCTCCGCATCTCCGTGGACAACTTCTCGAGCGACTCCGTCAATCTCCGTCTTAAGGACATCGTTAAGGTGAAGGATAAGAAGCGCGGCTTCACCATCACCTACAACATGTTCATAGACGGCAAGTGCCCAAAGGTAGGTTTTTATTTTCCGTGTACGACATATACTCCAGTTCTTCCATCTTGCAAATATCATCTTGTCTAACACGGTGATTTCTTACTTAACAGCTTAGCGACATAGATGAGATGAGCATGGCTCCTCAAATGTATGATCCAAAGATGAAGGAAGTCACGGTCGTGTTCGACGACGAAGCTCCATTGGCGCGGAAGCGAAAGAGCTCCACCTCTGACGCTGCCGACGGAGGCAAGAAGAAGAAGACGGGGGGTGGAGCCTCCAAAACGACTACCGTCGCCCTGGAGGCGGAAAAGAGAAGAACCACCGGGATCCCTTTTGCCAAAGCACCCCCACTAGTGTAAGCTTCTCATTCTCCGACATTGTCTATATAGCTGTCTTGCTCCTGTACTTATGCATTTTGCACGTTTCAGCAAGAAAGCCATGACCAGCCTCAAGAAGACCTCCAAAACTTTGGGGGATTCTCGAAATATCAAAGACATGCTACATCGCGACGCCTCCCCCGCCATCGCCCCTGCTACTCCTGCTGTCAAGCCCTCGTCTGCCCCGACAAGCTCACAAGCTAAGGAGGCCCCAAGCCCTTCCGTCATGGAAGTGGATTCTGGCGCCTCTACTGAACTCGCTGTTGTCGGCGAGCAGGCAACGCAGGAGAGCACCTCTCAACAAATGGCTGAAGCTCCGGCTAAGGATGCCATCGGTGGCGGCAAGGCGGTGGTAGAAGCTGGTACTTCTGCCGTTGGCGGCGCCCCCGCATCCCAGAAAACCATAGTCTATCCGAAGATAGTATATCTGGTACTTACACCGGGTAGCACTGCTTTGGTTCCTGGTGCGGCGCCGACATCTCTGACGTGCGGTCTAGAGGAGCTCCGCCGGCAAGCAGAAATCTTGCAAGGAAATAGCGAATCCTTTGCCAAGCTGCTGGCCGAGAGTGCTACGAACCTCAAGATCATCGCACTTGTAATTTTTCTTTGCCTTTTGCATTTCATATGAGTATCCCACTGTAGCCCCCGAGGATGTAGACGAAAAAACCATAGGTTTTTGCATCTATATGATCTAAGAGTGACTAAGTTAGAAAAAACTCTCACTGTAGCCCCAAAGCATTTAGATAGAATGAACTATTCCGACTAGATGCTTTAAGAGTAGCATACATAGTGTTTATAAATTTCAATACTGTAGCCCCCAAGCCTCTAGTTGAAACTGAATTAGTTCTGACTAGATGCTTAAAGAAAAGCTAAGCAGATATCCGAGTTAAAAACTTTATACTATAGCCCCCAAGCTTCTAATCGAGAACTGAATTAGTTTTGACTAGATGCTTAAAGAAAAGCTAAGCATATTGCTAGGTTAAAAACTCTCGTTGTAGCCCCCGGGCGTCTAGGTGGAAAATTTCCGACTAGATGCTCCAAGCAGACTAAACAACGTTTTAACTTTGTTCTTTTTTCCATAGAACGAGAATTCTCGGAGGGGTATGGTCAATGACAAGTACTAGAAGATGCATGCAGATCTAGAAGCTGAAAAGGGTAAAACTGCCTTCTTGAAGGAACAGACCACCAAGAGCAAGCGTCTGTTTTCTAATGCGCATTCTGACTTGGTTTTGTGTCCACATTCTCTGAGTACTCACTGTGTACTTTACTTTCTCCGACATGCAGAAACCATCGCCAAGGCCAAGAATATTGTCGAGCAATCCAAGCACATTCAAGAGCTGGATAGCGAGAACAAAATTCTTAAGCAGGAGAGGAAGGACATGCTGAAGATGCATGAGGAGTCGATGAAAACCTTGTAGGACTCCGCCACCGAGGAAATCAACCGCTTGAAGGAGGAGATCGCGATCTTAAAAGATCAGAAGCGAGCTACCGATGAACATAATCACCGCCATGGCGAGGCGTACAAGCTCCTCCAACAAGAGAAACAATCCTTGGCAGACACCCTCTGGCAAGCTGAAGCCAACATCTTCAGTAAGTTTTCTCTGTCTTGGAATTCTGTAGTCTGGATACTTTGATTTATTGAACTCATGCGCTCCTTGTCGGAATTTTCAGCTCCAATGGGTTTAACCCGATCACCTCCTCCGGCCAAGGAATGCATGGTTCTTGCCGGCAACTTCATCAACACCGCCATCACCCAAGCCAAGGAGATTGCCAAGCCCCTCCAGATACACATCAAGGCATCAGACTCCGTGGCGAAGTACTCGGAAATTCTGCGTTGAGCCCTCGAGCGTATCATGAGCTGGAAAGCTTCGTGTGCACGGGCTGGCGCGAGGATGGCGCTGTCAATGGTCAAGGCGCACTACGTGTTGGAATTATGCCCTAGAGGCAATAATAAAGATGTTATTATTATAATTCTTGTTCATGATAATGTTTATATTCCATGCTAGAATTGTATTAAGCGGAAACTTAAATACTTGTGTGGTTTGTGAACAACGTCGTGTCCCTAGTACGCCTCTATGGACTAGCTCATTGATTAATGATGGTTAAGGTTTCCTAACCATGGACATGAGTTGTCGATTAATAATGAGGTCATATCATTGGGAGAATGATATGGTGGACAGACCCAAACTAAGCGAAGCAATTAGATCGTGTCATCGTGTTCGTCTTTGCGAAGCTTTTCTTATGTCAGATATTGTATTCCTTAGACCATGAGATAATACAACTCCCTAGTATCGGAAGAAAGCTTTGAGGTCATCAAACGTCATCCTATGAGAGGGTGATCATAAAGGTGTCTCTCAGGTGATCGGAAAGTATCTGTTGGGTTGTATGTATTGAGATGGGATTTGTCCCTCCCAAGTCGGAGAGATATACTTCGGGCCCACTCGGTAATCGATATCAACACCGCTTGCAAGCATGTGGTTAAGGAGTTAATCACAAAGTGATATCGGATTACGGAACGAGTAAAGTACTTGCTGTGAACGAGATTGAACTAGGTATGACGGTACCGACGATCGAATCTCGGGCAAGTAAAATATCGCGAGACGAAGGGAATATATATATGGGATTGATTGAATCCTGGCATCGTGGTTCATCCGATATGATCACCGATGAATGTGTGGGAGTCAATATGGGTTTCCAGACCCCGTTGTTGATTATTGATAGAAGATCATGTCTGCATATTCTTGAACCCGCAGGGTCACACACTTAACGTGTCTCGACGCTAGGATAGATTGGATAATTGGTTTATGAGTTTTTGTTCGGAGTCTCGGATGGGATCCGGGACATCACGAGAGGTTCCGGAGTGGTCCGGAGAATAAGATTCATATAAGGCAGTGCAGTTTTTGGAGTTCGGAATTGTTCCGGATTAATCGGTATTGTACCGGAAGCTTCTAGAACCTTCCGGAAGGGGACCAACGTGGCCACACCTTCCGGGAGGGGGCATGGGCCTATGAGGGAGTGCCCTGGCCGCATTGGGCCAGGGGCACAAGGCCCCATAGGGCCCAGCCGGCCAAAGAGGGTTTAAACCCTATATAGAGCTTCTAGAAGGGGGGGTTTCCTTGCCCCCCACTCCTCCTCCTTGGCCGCCGGCCTTGGCTTGGGGGAGGGGGCTAGGGTTGCCGCCCCACCCCTCTATATAAAGAGGGCTGGGGGCGCACCACCCCCTACACCTTCCCCTCCAACCCTAGCCGCCCTGCTGCCCTCCTCTCTCCCTCCCGAATGTTTGTAGGTGAAGCCCTGCTGCAGAAATTCTCCACCATATACACCACGCCGTCGTGTTGTAGATCCAATCCGTCTCTCCACCATACTTGCTGGTCCGAGGAAGGAGGAGACGTCGAGGTGCTGCACGTGTGCATCTCACGGAGGCACCGCCACTTGTGGTGCTAGATCGGATCGGATCGCGAGGAGGAGAAGCGAGTACGACTACATCACCCACGTTCCGACGAACGTTCCGCTGTGCGAATCTTCAAGGGTATGAAGATCTAATCCAATCTCTCTCATTGTTTGCATCTCCTAGATTAGATCTTGGCTTTCCCTCTGTTCGCTTCCGTAGAAAATTTTGATTTACTATGCCACGAAACCCTTCACTACGAAGGTGCCGACATCTACACGATGACCTCTGGTATCCCCGACATCGACGATGACGGCAAAGAAATTGATCATGAAGCCATTCTGTCGTCACTCGTGGGCTATGACACCAGAGTTGCCGAGTTGGTGGACGTCGACGTCTTCGTGCCCATGAACACCATTGACAGCGGCAACCAAGATTCCTTCGAGTCCCACCATAGTGCCGACGTTGAGGGTGATTCTCCGGCTGGTGACGATGTTGTCTCCAAGTCACCTGCACCAAAGAAGTGAAAAAAACTTTGTAATATTTGTTTCACCTTTGGTTATATGCGGAAAAAACTTTGTTGATGTAACTTAAGACGGAAAACAATGGTTGTTTATTTCCTGCTTCTAAGAACTAGTTTCCAGCATGCATATATATTTTTTAAGCAAGTGCTGGCTTATCCATTACTTTGGTTCTTATGCTTGACTTTTCATGAGTCGGAAGACTCGTTGTCGGAACCATGCGCTTAGGTGATGATACCCAATGGCACCGTCAATAACCTAAGCACAAAATCGCCGACAATAAGTGTCGAAAGTCACTACTCCAGAATCCACATAAAAACGACAAAGAACGTGTAGACCAGAAAACTTAAGCTAACGCCCGTAGGCGGGATTTTCACAAGTGCAAACGCAAAGCTTGTGCATAAAGGTTTTACATGATCTAAAAATGAACACTAAAGGAGGTAAAAGACTCAGAAATATGAGTGAACCAAAGAGCTTTATTTCATTGATCATATAAGAGGTACACAATTAGATAAAAAAATGCTAAGTGTAGAAAGGACGTAGCTTTGCTATGTTCCACGGCCGATCAAGCTCCGGGTAGTCATCATCCGGGTCACGTCGCTTACGCTTATGATCCTTGTTGGGTCTATCCTTCAGTTCACGATTGTCAACGAGGTAGTAAGACCCATTGAGTAGCGCCTTGCTTATGATGAACGGTCCTTCCCATGGCGGGGATAATTTGTGTGACTTCTTCTGCTTAAGTCGGAGCACCAAATCCCCCTCTTTAAACGAGTGATGCCGAACGCGGCGAGTATGGTAGCTGCGTAGCTTCTGCTAGTAGATGGCGGATCTTTGGCATGCCAAAACGCGCTCCTCCTCGAGAAGGTCCACATCTAGGCGTCTGGATTCTTCAGCGTCATCTTCGTCGTAGGCGGCAACTCTTGGTGCATCGTGAAGTATGTCAGAAGGCAAGATGGCTTTTGCTCCATATACCATGAAGTAAGGGGTGTAGCCGGTGGCTCTGTTGGGTGTAGTTCGTAAAATCCACATCACATATGGCAATTCTTCCGCCCAGGCTCCAGCTTCTCTATGTAGCGGTGCCTCCAGACGTGGCTTGATTCCCTGCAGAATTAATCCATTGGCTCGCTCAACCTGACCATTGGATTGTGGGTGTGCCACAGATGCAAGGTCAAGTCGGATGCCTTTCTCCCAACAATATGCCTCCACTTCTCCGAGTGACAAATTGCTGTCGTTGTCGGTGATAATGCTATGTGGGAGACCAAATCTCACCACTAGATCCCGGACAAACCTGAGGGCAGTTGCCCCATCAAGATTTCTAATGGGTTTAGCTCCTATCCATTTAGTGAATTTATCAACTGCTACAAGCAGATGCGTAAACCCATAGGGTACCGTCTGTAACGGTCCCACCATGTCTAGCCCCCAGACTGCAAACGGCCAAGTTATTGGTATTGTTCGCAGTTCTTCAGCAGGAACATGCGGTTGTCGGGCATAATACTGGCATCCTATTCATGTCTCAACCAGCTTGTCGGCGTCCACCTTCGCGGTCAGCCAGTAGAATCCTTGCCGGAAGGCTTTCGCGACCAACGATCAAGGAGCGGCGTGATGCCCGCAATCTCCGAGATGGATTTCGTGTCGGATTTCCATACCTTCTAGCTGGGAAACACACTTTAGGTATACACAAGTAGTGCTCCTTTTGTAGAGTTACCCATTGATTATGGTATAACCCTTTGCTCGTCGTACTATTTGCCGTCTTTCGACTTCGTCGTCGGGCAAAGTTCCGTGTTCGAGATATTCCATGAACGGTTTTGTCCAAGCCGGAGGGACCTTAGTCACCATGTTAACGAAATAGTCAGCTCTATCCGGGTTGTCGATGTCGGCCCGCTTCACAGATGGTGTGCGCAGGTGCTCTAGGAAAACTCCTGGCGGAATTCGTTTGCGCCTTGATCCAAGCTTAGACAGTAGATCAGCCGCCTCGTTTTGTTCCCTAGGTACATACTTGACTTTGTAGCCCAAGAAGCTCTTGGCTATCTCGTCCACTTCGTCTCGATATGCCGCCATCATAGGGTTTCGCACATTCCAGGTGCCAGCCACCTGCTGGGCAACCAAGTCGGAATCTCCACAGAAAACTATGCGCTTGATGCAAATATCCTTGGCTACACGCAGTCCATGAATGAGTGCTTCATTCTCCGCCATGTTGTTTGTAGCCTCGAACTGGATCTGCAGAACGTTGTGTAGCTTGTCTCCTGTTGGTGACTGTAGCAATACACCAGCCCCCGAGCCATTGAGCAGCTTTGATCCGTCAAAGTGCATTACCCAGTACTCTGGCTCCGGTAACAAAATCCGCCAAGGCTTGTGACTTGATAGCGTCGCGTCTCTTGTAGGTGATCTCGAAGGCGGCAAGTTCAATGCCCCACTTCGCGACCCTTCCTGTAGCGTCGCTGTTATTGATAATGTCGGACAGGGGAGTCTTGCTCACCACTGTGATTAGGTGCTCCTGAAAGTAATGCCTCAGCTTCCGAGAAGCAAGGAATACTCCGTAAGCTATCTTTTGGTAGTGCGGGTAACGCTGCTTGGAATCCGTCAAGACCTCGCTCACATAGTAAACTGGTCGTTGAACTCCGTGCTCATAGCTTGGTTCCTTCCGCTCTACCATGACGACGATGCTGATAACCCGGTTGGTTGCCGCCATGTAAATTAACAGGGGCTCTCCAGGCTTGGATGCTACAAGGATGGGCGCTGAGGAAAGAATCTCCTTGAGCTGCTTCAATGTTGCATCTGCTTCGTCCTTCCACATGAATTTGTCCGCCTTCTTCAGCAACTTGTACAGCGGCAGAGCCTTCTCTCCAAGCCGGCTGATGAACCGACTAACTGCTGCAACACAACCTGTTAGTCGTTGAATGTCCTTTAGGCATGTCGGACGGTTTATGTTTAAGATGGCCTTGATCTTCTCTGGGTTGACCTCGATTCCTCCTTGGGAAACGATGAAACCCAACAATTTGCCGGCTGGAACCCCGAAGACGCACTTCTTAGGGTTAAGCATCATGTTGTATTTCCGGAGATTATCAAAGGTTTCTTTTAAGTCGGAGATTAAGTCATTTGACTTTTTAGACATCACCGCGATATCGTCCACATAAGCGTGAATGTTCCGACCAATTTGGTCATGGAGGCAACGTTGCATTGTCCGCTGGTACGTAGCACCTGCGTTTTTCGGCTCAAAGGGCATCGTGACATAGCACAACGTGTCGTATGGGGTAGTGAACGAAGTGGCCAATTGGTCCGACTTCCTCATCTTGATCTGGTGGTATCCTGAGTATGCATCAAGAAAACTCAAAAGCTTCGAGCCAGCCATCGAGTCAATGACTTGGTCAATGCGAGGCAAAGCAAACGGATCTTTGGGATATGCTTTGTTCAAGCCGGTGTAATCAACGCACATTCTTAATTCATTGGTTCCCTTTTTGGGGAAAGTACAGGATTGGCCACCCATTGGGTGTGAAGGACTTTTTGGATAAATTTAGCCTTAAATAACCTAGCTATCTCTTTGCCAATGGCGCGTCTCTTCTAATCTCCAAAGCGTCGTAGAGGTTGTTTCACTGGTTTACATTTTGGATCAATGTTTAAGCTGTGCTTGGCAAGTTCCCTAGGTACACCTTTCATGTCGGCAGGTTGCCAGGCAAAGATGTCCCTATTCTCACGGAGGAACTCGACGAGCACGCTTTCCTATTTGGGATCCATGTTCGTCCCAATGGCGGTGACCTTGGAGGCATTGCCTACCACAAGTTCCACCGGTTTGGTCTCGATGGCGGCCTTGAACGCAAGAGCGAAGTCGAAGATCTGCTTCTTCGACGCGGGCATCTCTGAGTCATTGACCTTGCTCTGGATCTCTTTGAATTCTTCGCTGTAGAGGACAGCTTCTGCAACAGCTGCTTCATTGATCTCGCATTCCCTTGCCTTCGTAAAGCTTCCGGATACGGTGATGACACCGTTTGGTCCGGGTATCTTGAGTTTGTTGTAGACGAAGCATGGCTTGGCCATGAATGTGTGGAATATGTCGCGGCCGAATATGACGTGGTACACGCTCTTAAAGGGTACCACCTCGAAGGTCATGCGCTCTTGGCGGTAATTGTTGACGTCGCCAAAGGCAACCTGAAGTGTAATGCATCCAAGGGACCGATCCTCCCGACCAGGAACTACGCCATGGAAGATGGTGTTGGTCCGCCTTAGGTCTGCCTCCGTCAAGTTCATCTTCTGCAGTGTATCCAGGTACATGATGTTGATGTTGCTTCTACTATCCACCATACACTTGGTGAACTCCACGCCGTCAATCATGGGGTTGATGACGATGGCGTACTGGTTCTCCGTAGGTACGAGGTCTGGGTGGTCCGTCCTGTCCCAAGTTATTGGAACCTCCGACCAGCGCAGGTACTGGGGAACTGGGGGGAGAGTGGCCATCAGGATCCTCAGAGAGGTCTTCTGTTGTCGAACGGTGGGGGTGCCAAGGAAAGTGTGGTAGACTGGAGCCTTCTTTGCGAAGGGGTTCTTGCCCTTGTCGTCGCTCTTGGCAGCGTGCTTGGGGTCAACGTCTTCGTCCATATCACTTGAATCCTTGGACTCCTCCTCCTTCTTCTTCCCCTTGCCCTTGCCTCGCCGTCTGTTCTTCCGACTTCGCTTGTTGCCGAACTCCGGGTCTTCCTTGAGGTCGTTGACAAACTTGCAGTGTCGATTGGTATGGGTAGCCTTGCAGTTGGCGTCGAGGTGTACGAGGCACGACATATCGCGGTACTCCTTGTAGGTTTGGGGAACGCGGAGCGGCGCCGAGGTTGTTTCACTGCCTCGCTGCTGCCCACGGCCAGCTCCCCTTTCCCGGCCACGTTGTCCGCCATCACCTCGTCCTGCGAAAGTCATAGCATCCATGTCGGTAGATTGCTTTTCTTCTGGAGCGGTTTTCCGCTTTGTGTTGTTGTTCCTCCGAGCTTGAGTTGGAACGGCTGTTGCCGGCAAGGAGCCGTGAGCATCGTCGGCGGCGGCTGCGAACTCACTAGCCAACTGAATCATCTGGTTCAAGTCAAGCTGGTGATTGTCCTGCAAGCGCTTCAGTTTATGTCGGAGCAACGTGCCTCTTTCCAACCCGTCGATGAAGGCGGCCATGGCGGTCTGGGCGTTCACTCCTGCGCAGGAATTCTTCATGTCCAGCCAGCGAGAGAGGTAGGCGCGAGATGTCTCGTCTTTCTCTTGCACGCACCGTTGTAGATCGCCCACAGTGCAGGGACGCTTGTATATACCCTCAAAGTTCTTGGTGAACGCTTCTTGCATGTCTAACCAGTTGTAGATGGATTTCTCCGGCAAGTCGTCGATCCATTGACAGGTCGTGCCCGCCAACATTAATGGGAGGTACTTGACGGCGATGTTGGGGTTGCCACCGGCAATATCTACCGTGTTGCCGTAGTCCTGCAACCATGTGGCTGGTTTGGCGGTGCCGTCATAGGGCTTGATGGTCTTCTCAATCCGGAAACCTTTGGGGTAAGTTGCGGACCGTATTGCATGTCCAAAGCAACATGGTCCCAGGTATGGTCCTTCCCGGGCCTCGTGGATCTTGTTGATCCGCGAACGTGCATCGTACGGCTCCGGGTTCTGCTTCTTCTTGTCAACAAGGGATGGGCTACGTGAACGACGCGGGCCTCATCCACCATGGTGACTGCTTGGCGGTGACGGAGGCGGTGGGTTAGCCTTCTAGCTGTTACCCTCCTGCGACGCCTCACGCCTGTCACGGTTGCTTGTCGGACGCGGAGGGTCATGGCATGACCTGCTCTTGTGTCCTTGGTTGTGCTCTCCGTCATGACGGGTCTGCTCCGCATTATCGCAGATGACGATGCCGCACTTCTTTGGTGGGGGCATATCCGCACGATGGTGAGTCTTGTAATCTTCACGATGTCGGGGGGATCGGGGAGGTGGCAATGGGCGACGAGGTGGGGCCTTTTCTCTGTGGTCAGAGGATATGGGGATAGTATCCTTCCTGTTGCGCGCATCCCTCCGTCTTCGTTCTGATGAACCCGTCTGGGACCCGACATTAAGAGGAGATCTGTCCCTTGGCGGCTTGTACTGGCTAGATTGGCAGAGCGCTGGGTCAGACTCAAGCCTCTGAGAGGTGGCCTTTTCCTGCTGCTTCACCGCCTTGGCCACTAGGTCATAGACTTGTTCCACTGCCTCGGGTGATCTATCCTGCTCCAGAAGGGTCTTGGCGACGACGAGGTTAAGGAGTGGGGTGGGCATCACCTGCTTGCCTTCACTGTCAATGTATGGCTTGGCCTGTGCCGGCTTCGAGGGAGCCCATCCTAGGTTGCGACGTACACCAGGATCGTTGATAACCTGAGCCGGAGCTTTCTTAGCCTTCTGCTGCTGCAGTAAAGTCTTGTACTCAGCCTCCATTCCTCTAGATTTCTCTATGGACTTCTGCGCGTTGACCAGATCTCGATCCAGTTTAGCGCCTTGCTCCGCGATGGCCTGCGCTTCCTCCAGCAGCTGCTGGCGCTTCTCGTCAAGCTGGGTCACGTTACGGATATGAGCAACGGTCAGTGGCTCGACGAGGAGATTGTCGTACATCACTCTATCAGCTGGAGTAACTTGGGCTGTTGCAGTCGTAGATGCTAGAGGCGGCAAGTTTGCGGTGTTGTTGTTGCTCGGGCCGGTGCCGAGTTCCTGCGGCTGCTGCACTGGGTTAGGCAGAGGAGGCATGACCTTTGCGCGATCATTGTCAGCAGCAATAAGTGGCCCCTTCCCCTTTTCCAGCGCTGTAGGTGGAGCTCGTCCGGGTTGATCTTCATCCATCGCCGTCCCAATGGTGACGAACACCCCTCGAGACGTGACGGCATTGTTGGCTTGCTCGTCGCGCGAGTACTCCTCCTCCATCTCCTACATAGCGGAGTCTAGCTCTTCTGGACTGAAGTCTATCTCCTCTGAATCTGCACTGAAATCAGCATAAAGCGCGTCAATGACAGAGTCGGAGGGTGCCAGGACTTCCTCGATGACGGGCGGTGGAGGTGCGACGGCCTCGACTATGACTGGAGGTGGTGGTGCTGCTGCAACGATGGCGGCGGGAGGCGGTGGTGGCGGTTGCTGGTCGGAGGTTCTCCGTCTCTGAGCGCAAGCTCCATCTGGGATGCTGCGTCAGCTTCCGCGTAGTTGTTGACGGTGCTCACCATCTCTTCGAGGGTAAGGCGTCTTGTTTCCTGCTGCCGTCTTAAAGAATGTCAGAGAAGCGTGCCACGGTCCAGTCCTTCCACGAAGTGATACAGAGCGTTATCATCGGGGTAGTGGGCTAGATCGGCTCGTATATGGAGCCACCTGGCCAGGTAATCGCGGGGGTTTTCGCCTTCTCTCTGAACGCAGCGCGCCGGATCGAAGATGGTAACCATGCCAACGAACTTGGATCTCTGCTGTACAGACGCACAGGCGAAGCCGGCGGATTTGCAATGATCTTCCACCTTTATGTCCTGCACAGGGGCGGTTTGGGTGGGCCTTGAATTTTTCCAATCTTTGCCGGCAAACTCCGAGGAGAGATCCGACATCGATCCTTCCGCAAACGTATCCTGCCCGTAGGCGGTCCGTGCGGGCCTTGATGTTTTCCGATCTTTGCCGGCAAACTTCGAAGAGAGATCCGACATTGATCCTTCTGCGAATGTATCCTGCCCGTAGGCGGTCCGTGCGGGTCTTGATGCTCCTCCGACTCCCAGGGAACTAGTGCCCGAGTCGGTTTCGCCGATGAAGAGGTGGATGTCTCTGATAGGAACGATTGAACACCGCGTAGGGTTCGTCTTCGCCGGGATCCAGAGTTCGTCAGGAGGGACGATCGGAACGTTGCCGGAGAAGAGAACACGGCCGACAGCGCCTTGCTACTTAAGAGCTTAATTTTGTGAAAAAATAGAATAGAATCTGGCCAGCTCCAAATAGTTTTCATCACTGATTTTTTCTAAGTCTGGAAAAATCAAAATGAACTGAAAAATCAGAAAGCAATGGCCTATTATTGCTTTATGATTCAGTAAGTTTGCCATGTTCTATCCACTTTTATGCCGCACCAAATAAAATAAGTGTGGAGTTTTAGAGCAACTATGAATTGTATACTTTGTGCTAGTAGTGTTGTGATGCAGCTAAGCATCACATCAATTGTTTTATGGAGAAATATCTGATTAGCACACAGATGCCGGGGTTACACTCCCCTTTTCGAAAAAAATCTGATTAGCACACCAAAGAGTAACAGAGGTGAATACTTATTTAGTAAGCAAGGCGGGTTTTTTTGCTAACTTGTTTTGACGATCAAATAAAGCTTATATACATATAACAAATAGATGCTGTTTTGATCTGTTATGCCAAAAAAATAACTATAGATATGTTTCATACATTTAAGATTGAGAACATGTAAATTATATGTTTAGATTTGTCTCAAAAATTATATTCATGTGCTCCCTCCGATCCAAAATAAGTGTCGGGGGTTTAGTTCATTTTAGCCCAAATTTGAACAAAAGCCCCGACACTTATTACGGATAGGGAGTAATATTTTCTTGTATTTTAACATTATCCATTGTAGTAAAAATCTATGGTCAAAGATAAATGTTGAATACCTTGCCAATGTCCAACATCTATTTATATGATGGGATTATAAATTTTGCATGTCGGTTTGGAACGAACACATGATCATTCACAATATTTAACTTAGAGAAATTTCCCATTTGTACTTTTTATGCACAATACTCTTGACGCGCTAAATTTCCCATGAAGACTGCCTAATCCAAGGTGTATATTTTTTTGTTCATTAGGACAATTGATAAACAAGAGAAAATAATCTATCCAAAAAACAATAATGTACTTTATCTCGCAAGTGACGAACTTGGTGGCGGAAGCTTGCTTTTTAGAAAACAGTTAAGTTACAGAAAAGAACAAGAGCGAGTTGCTGCATTTAGGGCTGTAGCTCACCCAGTTGGGACCTCCCTGGGTGTGAGAGAGAGCATTTTGCTTCTTGCCTTGATTTTCTATGATTTTTTTTTTGTCTTCTCCACGCAGGTCGCCACTAATGTGATGCAGACTGCGCTCCCCCAAAAGTAATCAGCCTAATTAGTGCAATGGCAATTGGTTTAGTGTTAAACATATTTTATTTTTTAATACAAACTTGATCAAAGTTTATAGAGTTTGATCATGAAAAATAATATGCAGTAGGTTTGGAATAAATTTATGGAATAGCTCACCGTCGCTCACAACAATTTATGGAATAAATTGGACTATTTTCAAAATTAAATTGTGTGAGAGAGTAAAAAAAGAGGTGACATAACATGCATGGAGCACAAAATGAAAATCAGCAAGATCCATATAACTCTAATAAAATCAATAATTACATTGAGCCACTTGACCAAGGTTTTACACCAATAAAAACGGATAAATAATGACCGATAAACCCGAGATAATTAGCTCAGGCTAACTTCTAAGACACCAAATTAAGCCCAATATCATCCCAAAAGAAAACTTTTTTTTGCCATTCCATACCTTATGATAGGTGGTCATATATTGTGCTACTCAATCTGGATTTTCACGTGGATCTCAGGCAAGGGCTGCAAGAGAAGAAAAGAACTATAGTTTAAATTCAAATCACAAAGGAAATCACAAGCTTGTCTCTGCATTTTTCGTTAGTATATGAATTGTTCTATCACCGGGATTGAGCGAGGCATAATTGTATGCGATAGGCCTCATCACAGATGGTTGCATATAGTGCAATAATTACCTTATACACAGTTTAAAATATGAAAGTGTGTGCCACGAGTACCAATGCACACGGTTTAGGAATATAAATCGTGTCCGATGTGTGATCATGGCATTCGCAAAAATGTAATAATATGTTGTCAAAACTAAAAATCTTCCGGTGAAAGATACCTTAAAATAAGGAAATACCTTATTTTATCATGGCATGGGACATTATTGTGCAAAAAATTGGGGTCATTACCATGAAAGATACCTTAAAATAAGGAATTACCTTGATTATCTAGCCTAGGTTGAAAAAGCCAAGATTGTTTGGTCATGAAATACGATTTTATGATTTAAGTTTCTCTGAACTTGTGAAAAATTCAAGTGAATAATTTTTCCTCTTGACTAGAACCCGTAAAATGGGTGCAAGATGTCGGCACAACATTTCAACGCAGGCCTTCACATTTTGTTCATAGAAATTACAAATATTACATATATTTATAAATGGGTACATGGATATGATTTTTTTAGATTTTTAGAACAGCCTTTAGCACACCTATAATTCAATTTTAATTACTTTCGGTGAATTGGCCGAAATTTATTTAAGCTGTTCAATACGGGAAAATGCTTGAAATTTGGCAAAAAAAATAAACTGCAGTAACCCTACAATAAGGTCCAATTTGTGTGAAAATTTAGTGTCTACCAATTTGGACCATATTCATTGTACTTCGTTCGCAACCTAGGCCTATAAGGCTTGGGCGGGTTTTAACCAACAAACTGTGTGCGATGTGCGGGAACACCGCTTGCATTCTCAGACAACTCAATTGCATATTGTATGGCAGCAAAATTGTGTGCTACGTCCTTGTATGCCGCTCTTGTTCTTCGTCGTGCCGCTTGTGTTCCCTGTCTTTTCAGTGGTGCTAGATGGAAATTGATTTTTTTTTAAGTAAAAAAAATTTGAAGAACAATTGAATATTTGGGTATAGGCGGTAAGGGCTCCAATCAAATATGGCTGCCCTTCCTAGTATAAAATACCACCAACATTACATACCTATATAGAGTACTAATTAAATGTCTTTAGAGGGAGGACGATGACGATTGGCGGTGGTGGCTCCGTCCTTCGGGGAGCCTGATGCCTTGTCCTTGTCCACCTTGCACTTTGCCGCGGGGACCTTCCAAATCCGTGCAATCTCGTTGAACCTATTGATGGGAAACTGCGGACAGGCCTCTGCACCGACGGCCTCCTTATCAATCTTGGCACGCATACATGCTCACACACCTTGACCGGAACTCGACGAACGGGCTATACGCGTCAAAAGGAACTCCATGAGAAAACTTGGCGGGAACACACTATACACGAATTAAAATACTCCCTTCGATCCATATTAGTTGACTTGGATTTATCTAGATTCGGATGTATCCAAGTCAACTAATATGGATCACAGGGAGTAACTTATTCAGGAGTAGATTGTTTCACTTTTTATGTGCAAATCTAGCCATACACTAGTGTATGGTTCAAATTGGACTTGCTAAAATTGAACTTATCCGGGAGAATTGGCACGTACTCCTTCTGTTTCATATTACTCTGCATATTAAGTTTAGCCAAAGTCAAATGTTATCGAGTTTGATCAACTATAAATTAAAAATTATAATCATTTACAAAATTAAATCAATACTATTTGAAACATACTTTCATAGCATATACGTTTGATATTGTAGATAACGATGTTTTGTTTGTTAATACTTGCTTAAACATTACAAAGATTGCCTTTGACTTGGTCAAAGGTGCGAAGTAATATGAAAGAGAGGGAGTACTAAAAAGAGGCAGACATAAGATAGAGCACCAAATGAAAATCCATAAGCTCCGTATTTATATTTATATTTTACTCTGACTAAATATATAATTACATTGAGCCACTTGACCAAGGGATTTTTTTTCATCCCGAGGTAATTAGCTCTGGCGAGCCTACAAGCCACCAAATTGAGCACAATAGCACCTCCAAAAGAAATGATCGATGTGCCACTGCATGTCTTCCATTAGACGCTCATATCTACTTACAAAATGTGGATTAATATTTCCATCCATTGAAAAAGAAAATAAAAAAGAAGAAAATAGAAAGGAGAAAAGAAGTGTACAGGAATATATATTCTACTATCCGGCAAAAACCCGGCAATAGAGAGGCAGGGTAGCTAGACGCAGTCCACTGCCATGGTGCCAGTGTCCAAGAACTGGTGGAACGTGTACCCGGTCGCAGCAACGTCGTGGCCGCAGTCGCCATGATCGGCGTCGTCGCCGCATGGTGGGTGGTTCAGGTCGAGCCACAGACCGCGCTTGATAACACCGCTGCTGCCGGCGCTGGGCTTCTTGATCACCGCTAGCGGCGCCATGACGCCGCCCATGGCGCGGTGGCGCCGCATGTGGCCGCCGAGCGCCTGGCCGATGGCGAACTCGAGGCCGCAGACGGAGCAGCCGTGCAGCTTGGGCTTGAGGTCGTCGCCGTCCATCCGTGGCTTCTTGTGGCTGGCGCGGTGCCCTCCCAGCGCCTGGAACGACGGGAACACGCGGCCGCACGTCTTGCACACGAACGCGCGCTCCGGGGCGCGGTCACCGCGCCCAGACGCCGGCACCGGCATGGGCATCGGCATCTGCATGGCGGCCTGCTCCCGCGACACGAAGAGCAGCACTCGCGCCATGTCCTTCTGCTCGAATGCAAGTCTCTGCATCATGGCTCACTGCTAGTGCTCAACCTCTCTCTCAAGTCTCAACCCAGTTGATCGATCTCTGATGCTCTGCAGAAGAAGATGAAGAAGCAGAGGAAGATGAAGAAGCGGAGTAACATGCCGCAGGTGTATTTATAGGCCATAGGCACCATAAACTAATCATCCATGATCCAGTAACCAGTAGTGACCTCCGGATAAAGAAACGCACAAGTTGCCCCTAGAGGGTGACGAAGAGAGCGAAAACAACGGCGTCGAGTATCTTCCTCCTCGACGCCACGCCGCTCACCACGCACATCGCGGACTGAATACATCCCTTGGAACTAATGGAAAGAATGTGCAGCCTCTTGAGTTCAGATCATCAAGAAACCTGTCCTGTTTTGGAGGGGCTGGAAAATCTCAAGAGCAGAAATCTTTGAATTTCAGACAGCATAAAAGGATCAGCTGGGAAGTGATTGAGCTCAGAAAATTGTACTTCTGAAGATTACGACATGGTACTTTGTGTCAATGAAAGGCTTATCTTCTTTTCTGGGGATGCATTATGGCCCACTCAACAACTACTTGCAATCCTAATACCTTCTGTCAGTCAGTCCCATCAGTTTTGATCATGGCTAGCTAGCTAGGCTGACTGATTAGTAGGGCAACCAGGAATCACAATTAAATTAGTATCACGACGAGGATCGATGACGATCGCTTTCCTAATGACGAGCTTATAAAACGTCTCATGATTTGCTCCAAATGCCACATGAAAACAGTAGTATCTTCCTATATTTTCTTTCTTGGGGGGGCATCTAATACCTTTTGCACTCGGTTACTTGCATCTAATACCTTTTGCACTCAGTTACAACCAGAGATGGCTCTTGCAGTCAAAAGTAGCCAGGACTAAACAGTAGTGTCATCTGGCAGACTGGCACTGGAACTAAACAAATCCAACCCTCTGCATCTTAAGCGATTCTCGTCACGTCGATGATTGGTTCTCGTGGTTGCTTGCGTCCGCACCGCACTGGCTGATTGGACTGAAATGGTCAATAATTGTTTGCTTGATGTCACCAACGCCTAGTGTTGTGCCTTCTCTCTACTCACTACTAAATTGTATTGTTGCAACTGGTCCCAATTGTTATTTCTCTTGTTGCAACTTGTGTTTCACACTGTCTTCCAAAATCCTGTTCAAGGATGAGAGTTCATGGCGTCTCGGTTTGTTCCGCACGATGGAAGTGTTTGATGGGGATGAAATGGAATCCTGCTCCTGTTCACATTACATAGAAAAAGGGGGGGGAAATCTGTCAGGTTAAGATTATATGCCATGGATCAAAGTCTTGTGTTATGTCTGATTAAACATCTATAAAATATACCTGCTGCTCACTACTCGAGATTCTTCAGATAAGTTGTACTACATCCCATCTGTTCGCCGCGCCACATCATTGTGAATGGGGTGCAAAGAGCAAAGAATTCGCAAAGGCCACTTGTCATGATAGTCCTTTGTGCACCCTGAAGCAGCATAATCTCTCGGTGCCCACGATACGCTTGAGTCAGTACTACTGTACTAAAAAAGGGGCAATTATTCTCTGCTCACCAGCTGCCCAGTTGTTATAAAAGATTCAGATAACTTGCTGAACACAAATTTGCAAGGAAACAGAAATAGGCCAATTTGTGATTTGCTATAGATGGACCAAATTATCACATGTCAAAGCTACTGACGATTGGTGCTTGGAGGCTGGAGTTCTAGTTTCCCCAGCAACCTAATCCTGTTGGACTAAGCCCTAATAATCACCATTACAGCACATAACATATTAACATAAGTAGCTGTTTGTGTCAGTATCAGTCTGACCTTGGAGCTTCGCCCTGCGTCTGCCATTCCCCGCATAATCGAGCAATGATAGAATTTTGCTTCCCTTGCATAATAAATACTAGAACAAACCCGGTTATTCACCACGTAAACGGTAAAAAAAGAACTTTGCCTCTTCATGTGCCTTAAGATTCAGCGACAGCTTAATCAGATACCCCAAAACTCCTATATCATCATATGTCAAGCAGCTGACTTAGAGATCCCCAAACTCTTTGTGCCCCTTTCAAGTGAGTTCTACGTCTACTGTTCCTCGCATGTGTGAGAAAAAATAGAACTTCACTTCCCTTTCGAAGTAAAATAACTAGAACAAAGCCAGCAATTTGCCGCATAAATGGTCAGAAGTAGGAAATTTTCACCCTGGTCTGCTTCAAAATTCAGCAACAGATGTGGAAAGGAAAATATGCCAAGAGGCCCTTATACAATGGGCAAATACAAAGAGAGACTACATACTCTAACCATGGAAAAAAATAGCGCGCTATTTCTTCGCTATAGCGGCGCTATAGCATATTTGGAACGTGAACGCTACGCTATGCAAAATCTGCTCGCTATGACGCTAATTGCTCTTTAGCAGCGCTAAATACACTATAACGTCACAACGCAATAGTGCCGCTAAAAAAATCTATGAATATAGCGCCATTCCATAAGCCCATTGAGCCCATGACTCCACCACACCCAACACTCTACATCTAAATCTATGTCAACTCAACCCTATTCCCCAGTTCTCCCTTCCCACATGATGGTGACGGCTGCTGACAGACTGCAACGCCCGTCTCCTCCAGATCCAGCCGGTCGGCCGCCTATTTGATTGGCACGTCCACCAGACGCAGTGAAGCACCAGGAGGACGCGCATCTCAAGTTCTCGACTAGTGAGATGACCTAACGCAGGTCTTGTCCTCTAACTTGTCCTGCACCGGATGTCAAGCAAACTTTGTTATTTGGCCACTACTAGTTAATTGGTTATGCATGTATTACTAAAAAATAGCTGCTGAAATCCCTAGTAATACATGGTAGACCTTAATTTTTAATTTTTTTATACACGCTATTTTGAAAAATAGCGTGCTATTAGCACGCTATAACTTTCATAGTGTTTGGAGAAGGGCCACGCTAAAAGAAATAGCACGCTATTTTTTTATTTGACTCTAACAACCCCCCCCCCCCCCCAACTCGTGGTGGATCAACAACACTGAGTTTGGAGAGGAGAAAACCATGTTGTGCTCTAGTTTGGGTCTTTGTGAAGAAATCTGCCAACTGCAAATCGAAAGGCACATGCTCAAGAGCAAGAACCTGATCCTGCACAGCAGCGCGCACAAAACAGGCATCCACACCGATGTGCTTGGTGAGCTCATGCTTCACCGGGTCACGCGCAATGTTGTGTACTGTCTGACAGGAGAGGAGTCGGTGTAGAGACAGGAACACCAAAATCCTCCAGTAACCAACGTAACCAAGTCACCTCCGCGGTCAAAAGAGCCATAGCTCGCAACTCAGCCTCTGCACTCGAGCGGAAAACCGCAATCTGTTTCTTCATCTTCCAAGCAATGAGCGAACCACCAAGAAACACGCAGTAAGCAGAGAGTGAACGGCGATCCGACGGATCACTCGGCCACATAGCATCTGAATAGGCCTGAAGCTGAAGGGAGCTGGAGCGAGGGAAGAAAAGACGGTGAGAGATCGTGCCACGAAGATATCGTAGAACATGAAGAAGATGACTGTAGTGGACCTAAGTGGGACAAAGACGAACTGACTCAGAATATGGACAGGGTAGGAGATATCTGGACGAGTGACGACAAGGTAGACAAGGCTCCTAACCAGGTGGCGATAGCGCGTCGGGTCAGTCAAGGGATCACCATCGGAGGCACAAAGGTGAACATTGAGCTCCATAGGAGTCTCAACAGTGCGCTCATCACTAAGAGCAGCACGAGCAATCAGATCCTGAATATACTTTTCCTGGGAGATATAGAAACCATCAGAGGTAGAGGAAACCTCGATCCCAAAAAAGTAGCGAAGAGGACCAAGATCGGACATAAGGAACTGCTCACAGAGACGAGCCTTAACAAAGGCAATGTACTCGGAGTCGTCACCAGTAATGATCATGTCGTCAACATATAATAGAATAAGAGTCCGACCACAAGGAGAAGTGTGGACAAACAAAGCAAGGTCATGGGCACTGGGCGAGAAACCCGCAGCAGTGACCACGGAGGCGAAACGCTCAAACCAGGCGCGAGGGGCTTGCTTAAGGCCATAAAGAGAGCGCCGAAGACGGCAGACCATGTCGTCAGGGACAAAGTATCCAGGAGGTGGCTGCATATAGACCTCCTCACGCAGCTCTCTATTGAGGAAAGCATTCTGCACATCAAGATGATACACAGACCAGTGGCGAACAGAGGCCACGACAAGAAGAGTGCGAACAGTGGTCATGTGAGCCATAGGGGCGAAAGTCTCATCATAGTCACGGCCCTGCTCCTGCTGAAAGCCACAAGCCACAAGACGCGCTTTATAGCGCTCAAGAGAACCATCAGAGCGAGTCTAAACCTTGTAGACCCACTTGCACGTGATGGGACGAATGTGGGGAGGTGAAGAAACCAAATCCCACGTGCCAGTGCGCTCAAGCGCAACAATCTTCTCGGCCATCGCAAGTTGCCACTCAGGGTGGGCAACAACATCTCGATAAGAGGTCGGCTCAAGGACAGCAGAAAGACCAAAGCGGTCAGGAGAATAGCGATCAGGTGGGGAACGAGGCCGAGCACGAAGATCATAAGTCAGCTGAGAGGAGGAAGAAGGCACATCAGAGGTGGAGGGCCTAGCTACAGAGTCATCTAGAACACGTGGACGATGAGAATAGTAGAAAGGAAAAGATGGATGAGGCGGAAACACCGGAGAAGGTGAAGACATGGTGGATATCGGGGAGGAAGGTGGAGAATCAGACGACGAGGGAGAAGCTGACAAAGGGGAGAAGAAGCTGTGGGAGAAGAAGGCATAGAATCAGAAGAAATGGGACTCGGAGGAGTAGGAACACGAGGCATAGGAGGAGGTGTATCAGCGAAGGCGAGAAAAGAGATGTCCTCCACAGAGAAACTCGAGGAAGATGGCCGTGGATAGAAAGGACGAGACTCATCGAAGGTCACATCTCGAGAAATGCGCATCCGACGGGCAAGAGTATCCGAACACCGATAACCCTTATGCCCATCGCTGTATCCGAGAAAAACACACTCAACAGACTGAGCGATGAGTTTGGCGCGTTCGCGAGGAGCAAGAAGAACATAGCAAACACACCCAAACAACCGAAGCACCGAATAATCGGGAGAACGGTCAGAAAGACACTCCTGAGGAATACCACCCTGCAAGGCAGCCGATGGCTGAATGTTGATGAGATATGCGGAGGTGGAGACAGCCTCAGCCTAGAAATGGGGCGGAAGAAAGGCGGCGATCATCAGCGCACGCGCTGTCTCAAGAGGATGACGATGTTTGCGTTCAGCGATGCCATTCTGGGCATGAGCACCAGGGCAAGAGAATTGAGCAAGAGTGCCCTGCTCAACAAGGAAACCACGCAACATTTGGAAGATGTACTCACCAGCCGAATCAGAACGAAAAACACGAACAGGAGCGGAAAACTAGATGTGAACCATGGCAGCAAAACGCTTAATAGGGGTGGAAAACTCGGAGTGGAAAACTGGGAGTGAACCATGAAAGCAACACGAATAGGAGCTCTGATACCATGTTGTGAATATGCAACTCAAGTATTCACAGGGTGGCCAAAGGCCAATACATCTACAGGTGTAGAAAGGCAAATATGCCAAGAGACCCTTATACAATGGGCAAATACAAAGAGAGACTATATACTCTAATATCAGCGACCGCTGAATCAGATATCCCAAAAGTCCTATATCATCATATGTCAAGCAGCTGACTCAGAGATCCTAAAACTTTTGTGTCCCTTTCAAGTGAGTCTCGATCTGAACTCAGAGCTTGCTCTACGTCGTCTGTCGTTCCCCGCATAATTGAGCAAAGATAGAAATTCGCTTCCCTTTTGAAATAAAGTAACTAGTAGAACAAATCCGGCAACTTGCCGCATAAATGGTCAGAGATAGGAAGTTTTCACCTTGGTTTGCCTCAAGATTCAGCAACAGCTGCACTGAGATTCAGGCAGCTTTGTTGTCCAATGAACAGAATTGCTTGTGTTGACTTGCTTGCTGTGCTACTTATCTGATTTCTTGGTGCTGCACTATCAAAGGACAGGTTTGGTACTTACTTTCAAGAATATTCTGACTGCATGATACATGCTGAGCACAACATATATAAATAAAAAATATATTACAGGAACAATGTCAACTATCATTTCTGAAGGAAAAAAAACTAAATAAGAGATGGTAAGTGACGGTCAAGGCGTCGAGCGGTTCCAGGTTTCCACATCCAGTTTCTAAAATATGCAGTGCGCCGACCACTGAATGTGTAAGAATCTTCAAGGGAAGGGACACTACTTTAGATACTACTACTGATTGATGCAAAGGGTGAGCACATAATATGATATTGAGGCGTTACGTCACCATTGAAACTGCGGTTTCGGGTTGCGAAAGGGCAGTATATTCCTTAATGATCCATTGGGGGCGGAATTAGCATCAGTCGTGCAACCCCTTGCTACTTAAGAGCCAGCATCTTAAGTTTAATGAATCAGGACAGCTACAAATGATTTTTCTTCGCAGGTTATTTTTCCATGTCTTGAAAAACTGGATCGAACTGACAAATCAGAAAACAACGACCTGTTATAGGCTAGGCAGTGGTGTTTTGTTTAGAACCCTAAGATACTGTTCTGTGATTCAGTTAGCTTGCCATGTTCTATCCACTTCTTTTCTGTGGTGCAGATCTAGGCTGCACCAAATAAAATAAAACAATATAAGAACAGGTGTGGAGTTTTAAAGCAGCCATGAATTGTATAACTTGTGCTGTAGTGCTGTGATGCAGCTAAGCATCAGTGCAATTGATTTTATCCATTGAAAGAGAAATATCTGAGCAAAGCACACATAAAGGTAACATAAGTACATGACTAATTTAAGATTAGGTAAGACTAGTTGAATAGTAAGCAAGCAGAGACGGAACACTATGCCACCTCGCCAATGTGGGATTTCGGCAGTAACTATTTTCCCTAGCCAAACAGGTGTGAAGGTAAAAAAAAATTTAAGATATGTATTTTCCTGGATTTAGCCTGTTACTGCTCACTGCTCAAAACTACTTTTCATAATTCAATTTCACTTTTGTGGGGGTGCTCACCTCATGAAGGCGACATCAGGAAAGGATTTATCATTTGTTTCAAACACTAGGATCCTTCTTACCCTCATAATAAGTTTATAAGAAGGGAAAATTTATGGAAAATATTACGAGGTGCCGAAAATCCCCACAGATTAACAAAACTGCGTAAACGGGGACTAATCCAAGGTGAACATTTCTCCTTTGTTCTGCCAATGGATAAAGAAGGCAACTGAATCTCCCCATCTGTATGAATTTAACAAAAAGTTCGCTACCATGAACAAGCTGTTGCTCTCACAAGTGACAAACTGGGTGAAGGGAGCTTTGCTTTTGAGAAATAGTTAAGTCGCTGTCAGAGAAAAGAGCAGCGGGTTGCTGCGTTTAGGGCTGGAGCTCACCCAGTTGAGGCCTCCCTGGCCGAGAGAGAGAGAGAGAGAGAGAGAGAGAGAGAGAGAGAGAGAGAGAGAGAGAGAGAGAGAGAGAGAGAGAGAGAGAGAGAGAGAGCACTTTGCTTCTTGCCTGGATTTTCTAGTGTTTTGGTCGCCTTCTCCACGTCGGTCGCCACCGGTGTGATGCAGACTGCTCTGCCTCAGAAACCTGATCAAGTTGGAGTATTAACTAGCCTAATTAGTGCAATGACAAATATATACATGTCATCACACACACAGAGAGCAAGTGGTCAGTGGTGATTGAATCAGATGTCAGCACCCAGTAGTAGTAAGCATACTATCATGTCAAGATTATATGTTCTTTCTGATTAAACCTCTAAAATATATATACCTGCTGCTCACTACTTGAGATTCTTTATATTAGTAGTACATCGATGAGTGCGCATCTGTTTGCCGCGTCTTGTCATGGTGGATGCGATGAAAGGAGCAAAGAATTCTCAAAGGCCACTTGGCAAGATAGTCCTTTGTGCACCCCAGAAGCAACACAGCATCTCTTGGTGCACGCGATGCGATACGCTAAGTCAGTATTTTTTTTAAAAAAAAAAGAGAAATTACTCTCTGTTCACCAGCTGCCCAGTTGCTCTAGAAGATTCTGATAACTTGCTGAACACACATTGGCCAAGAAACATGGCCAATTTTGCAGTTTGTTATAGATAGAGCCATTATCCACATGCTGATGATGATTGGTGCTTGAAGGCTGGAGTTCTAGTTGTCCCTGCAACCAAATTCTACTGGCTTAGCCCTAATAATCACCAATGACAGCACATAACATATTAACATAAGTAGCCTTTTGTGTTACTCAAGTTTCAATCTGAACTTGGAGCTTGCGATGTGTCTGCTTCCGTTCCCCGCGTAATGAATGGAACTTGGAACTTGGAGCAAAGATAGAAATTTGCTTCCCTGTCATAATAAATGGCTAGAATAAACCCACTGTTTGCCACTGCATAAATGTTCAAAAGTAGATGTTTGCTTCTTCATTTGCTTAAAGATTCAGCAGAAAGTGCACCAGAGATCCCAAAGCTTCTGTGTCCCCCTTAAATCTCCAGCTGACCTTGGGAGCTT
Source organism: Avena sativa (assembly GCA_916181665.1). Lineage (NCBI taxonomy): Eukaryota > Viridiplantae > Streptophyta > Magnoliopsida > Poales > Poaceae > Avena > Avena sativa. The sequence continues at coordinate 374,072,935 of OV702293.1, read as the reverse complement.
GCTCTACATCTGCTGTTCACCGCATAATTGAGAAAAGATACAACTTCGCTTCCCTTTCGGAATAAATAACTAGAACAAAAGCCAGCTATTTGCCGCATAAAATTGTCAAAAGTAGAAGTTTTCTTCTTGATTTGCCTCAATATTATCCAACAGCTGCACCTGAGATTCCCAAAACTCCTATATTATCATGTCAAACCTATGTTGTTTAACTTGGCACACAGCTTTGTTGCCCAATGTCGCGAATTGCTTGTGTTGACTTGCTTGTTATGCTAGTTATATCTGATTTCTTGGTATTGCTATATCAAAGAACAGGTTTGATATCTTTTTGCAACTCACTAGGTTAAACATGCTGAGCAGTAATATATATATATATATATATATATATATATATATATATATATATATATAGACAAACAATGTCAACCATTGTATCTGAAGGGGAAAAAAGCTAAAGTATGGTATGAGACTGTTGAAGCATCGAGTGGTTCTGGTTTTCCGCATCTACTTTCTATAATATGCAGTGTGCTGCTGATCACTGAATGCATAAGAATCTTCCAGGGAAGGGTCACTACTTTAGATGATACTACTGATTGATTCAAAAGATTGGCTGCATAATATGATAATGAAGTGTTACGTCACCGTTGAAACGGCGGTTTCAGGTTGCGAAAGGGTAGTGTATGCCTTAATGATTCATTAGGGGGCAGATTTAGCATCAGTTGTGCAACCCCTTGCTACTTAAGAGCCAGCATCTTAAGTTTATGAAGAAAAAAAGGCGAGGAATCAGGACAGCTACAAATGATTTTCAGCATTGATTTTTTCTGAGTCTTGGAAAGTTGAACTGAACTGACAAATCAGGCCATGCAGCAATGTTCTGCTTAGAACCCAAAGATACTGCTTTATGATTCAGTTAGCTTGCCATGTTCTATCCACTTCTATTCTGTGGTGCAGCTTTAGGCTTGTAGTGCTATGAAAAAACAATAAAAAAAACAAGTGTGGAGTTTTAAAGCAGCTATGAATTGTATAACTTGTGCCTGTAGTGCTGTGATGCAGCTAAGCACCGGTGCAACTGTTTTTATCCATTGAAAGAGAAATATCCGAGCAAAGCACAAAAGGTAACAAAATTAATTTTCTTATTTAATACTGGGTAAGAGCAGATAACTAGTAAAAAAGGATTCAAAAACCAGATACCGGAAAATACAAGAGTGCCAAACATGTGAGATGACTTTTTTTTTCTGCGACGCATTAGGATGCTTCTCACTTCTTTATAAGTTTATAATGTTTTTAGAAATTATGGGCAATATTACGAGGTGCCAAAAATCCACACGGGTTACTGCGTAAGCACGAACCAATCCAAGGCGAATATCTTTTTTTGTTCCACAATTGGATAAAGAAGGCAACTGAATCTCTTCATCTATATCAATTTATAACATAAAAAAGTTCTATGCCATGAGCAAGCTGTTGCTCTCCTATGTGACGAAACTTTGCTTTTGAAAAAGAGTTAAGTCACTCTCACAGAAAAAGAACAGCAGCGAGTTGCTGCGTTTAGGGCTGGAGCTCACCCAGTTGGGACCTCCCTGGCCGAGAGAGCAATTCGCTTCTTGCCTGGATTTTCTAGGGTTTGGGTCGCCTTCTCCAGGTAGGCCACCACCAGTGTGATGCAGACTGCTCTGCCTCAAACCTTACTCGGTGCAATGACAAGGATATACATACATCACACACACACAAAACAAATAGTGAGTGGTGACTGAATCAGATGTCAGCATCCAGTAGTAGTTAGCATACTTTTCTAACATGCTAATACTTTGTACAATTTCCTATTCTTATATACTTGTGTGGTTCACTAATTATGTATAATTCCAACCAATGCTTTTTTGAGATATATCTTTGAAACCGGATATTAGAATTAGTAACAAACACAGTAGTGTAACAAGGAACACATTCTGATACAATATGTGCTTTTAAATGATCAGCATATAGAGATAATGCAATAGATCAATGTTATTCCTGGTATAAGTTAAATGGTATTGTGTATACAGTGCACACAGATTGATTAATCCACTGCCTGCTTTATGATGCACCCAAAATTTTCCCAGGAAAAATAAATAAAATGAAGCCGTCAAAATTTGACAAGGGTAAATTGAAGATACAACGCTAGTCTATTGCATACATGATTGCTCTCTGAAATGTCTTATGATCATCCTACAGAGAATTAATTTCTTCTCCTTTATAGAGGAGAAAATTCTTCGTGCTGTTCAAATGACAGGCACTACCTATCAAAAAGGAACTGATCCACCATGATCAATTGGCTTGAGCAGCTGTCTTGTTGGGGCACTCTGATGAGAGATGACCAGCTATCCCACATTCATAGCATGTCCTTCTCTTCTTTTTCTTTGGAGGCGCCGAACTTGTGTCATCACTGGGCTTCTTTTCAGCAGAAATGGCTGAAGGTATTGTACTTGAGCCACCAACAGGTTTAGCTTCGTCAAAATGACTCTCAGTGTCCTTTTTGTTGGGGCAAGCTGATGAGAGATGACCGGAGGTGCCACATTCATAACATTTCCTCCTCTTCGAAGGTGCTGAATTCGATACATCAACTATTTTATTTTGCTCATAAACCACTGAAGGTGCAGACTTTGGTTCATCGAAAGGCTGTGTGTTGTTAGAAACAACCTCAGGAGCACTTTTGTTTGGGCAAGCAGATGACAGATGGCCAGGAACGCCACATTCATAGCATGTCCGCCTCTTCTTTGACGATGTTGTGGCTACTACATCAATATTAGCCTTAATTTCATCACCTGTGACTTCAGAAGCCTTTTTGTTGGGGCAAGCTGATGACAGATGGCCAGGAGTGCCACATTCATAGCATGTGCGCCTCTTCTTCGACGATGCTTCAGCTGAATCAAGATTAGCCTTCTTTTCACTAGATTCGACTTCAGAAGCCTTCTTATTAGGGCAAGCAAAAGAGAGATGGCCAGGAGTACCACATTCATAACATGTACGGATCTTATTCTTCAATGAATCTGAGTTTGCATTGTCATCTGATTTCTGGTTTTCTTTCTTGGAAACTGCGCATCTGATTCTGACTGGTCTCCCCTTAATCACGTTCTGGTCAAGCCTCATAGCAACAGCAAGAGATGTGCTATCAGAAAAATCAACATGCGCAAAGCCTTTGAAATCACCTGTCTCCTTGTCTGTTCCAAATCGGATGGATGAGATCTTGCAATCAGAAAAGAACTTCCTCAGGTCATCCTCTGTTATGTCCCATGCTAGGTTTCCAACATACATCCTATTGTATCCCTCTATCATCTTTGGTGCAAAATCTTCCTTCTCATGGTTGGATTTGACCTTTTCACGGTTAGCTTTGTAAGGCTGGACTTTCAAAAAGAATCCTCCCCTGTGATGGTTGATAAGAATGTTATAACTTATGAATTACAATTAAAAAAAAAGATAGGGTTACATTCAGGTAATGTGCTTACATATCTGCACCATCAAGAGCTAATGCCCTTTGTGCTGCCCCGTTGGTCTGCACAAGAAAACTTAGTCAGGCTCCAACCTCCAAACAATGATAATGGCCAAAAGCAAGCTGCTGACTTATAATAGCAGAGTAAGAGCATCATATGCTAGTATCAAGCAGACTCTGATCAATTATATACAATTAATGCTTTACCCAAAAGTCAAAAGTAGTACACAAGGGTATACCACCAATTACCATCAAGAGCTTAAAGGTAAATAAGCCATAGAGGTTTTGGAAATTAAACCTACAATTTCTAGATCAGAACAGTGAAGAGGTCAGACTGCCATCTCTACAGAATTAGTTGAATCAAACGCCAGAGACATGGAACCTTGAGCATTCAGTACACCAACGCCAGTGACATGGAACCTCGAACATTCAGTGCACAGACAGTAATGCAAAACTAGAGCAAAGGATAATAGGTATTGAAGCTGACCTTGAATGTGAGAATGGCAATACCCCTGAATTTCCCACTCTCAGGAAAAGTCATGCAGTCCAGTGCAGTGATACTGCCACATCCTCCAAAGAAACTTCTGATGTCATCCTCAGATGAATAGTATGGGATACCACCAACATACACCTTCTTTATACTTTGCCCACTGAAACAAGGCAGCAAAATATTGAACTTATGTCGACAAGGCCAACATCCTATAAGAAAACTAATCTCCCGCCTGTCCACCATACTCTTTACTAGTCCAATGAACATACAATAAAATTACCATGTCATTTCACAAAGAAACATTGGAGACAGAACAAAAAAAAAAGTACATTTTGTCAAAACAATGTCAGATGATCAAGCAATTTCTTAAGTATTGTAGAATTATTGCACTATTCCAGTCAGCAAAGCTGGACAGTCCAAGTCACCTAAATATGCTAAACGCCGTTCTAAGTCAATATATGTTACTATAGTCCCTCTAATTATCTGCACAGTATCTTACCGAAATCACCTCTATTTGGTGACCTGTAGTTCTCACGCCTATCCAACAAGAAAGGAGGTACTCAAACACTGCAACATATATCATTGAAAGCTCATACTCACCTATCTTGCGACACAATTGGAAGGTTGGATGCAACTGCCTGGCTCGACTCTTCTGAGTTATTCTTCTTCGCCTTCCCTTCGACATTTGCGATGTCTAGATTATTCGCCTTCTTTTCCACTTTTGTGATGTCCAGATTATGTTCACTAAAACAAGGACAAAAAAAATTACACAGCGCTTCTGTCAATACAAGGATCACAACAGGTACACCTGCATTTCATTTAGTTGAATGAAGATAGCAACAGAAAGCAAACAAATGGTTTCATTTCATTAAAGTTGGTGTCATTTACCACCATGTTAGACATAATTGTGTTTACCCGTGACAACCAAACCAGATGGTGAGACAATTTTTAAGTACAATTGCAATATGAGACTACTTATGAATGATGAAGTTATAAACGGCTTGTTGATCGGTTACACGGCTATTCTGAACTCATCTCACACTGTTTCCCTACTTCCATGAATCTAACAACAAAAAATTCTTCATCATTTCCCTACTTGCATGAGTCTAACAACTAATGGAATATCCCAGCACAGAGGAAGCACCAAAATTTCGAAGCATTGGACTCACCTTTCGTCTGGCACGGCCGGATCAGCGCCGTCCACTTCCGACTTCTGGTCCACGGCCGCATCGGGGTCGAGCTTCTTGTTCGCCGCCGCCTCCGCCTCCAGCAGTCTCCGCACCCTCCTCTTCTCTTTTTTCTCCTTCCTCCTCTCCTCCCTCCGGCGCTCCACCTCCGTCTTCTGCGCCAGGGCCGCCTCGTCCACAGCCGGCTCCTCATCCGACTGCTCCTCCTCCACGGCCGCCTCCTCGTCCTCTTCCTTCTCCTCCTCCACGGCCTCCGCTTCCACCACCGGCGCGGGTGTCGGCTTCTTGGAACGCTTAGGCCGTGGCCGCTTGGACGATACCAGCCGCACCTTCAATTCCTTCACCTCCGCACCAGCCCCCTCCTCGGCTTCGCCGCCGGGGAGGAGCGTGCGGAGCTTGTGCTTCAGCTTCTTGCGCGCGAGCACCATGGCTGCGGAGGCGGAGGTGGAGGCGGCGGCTGCGAGGTTTTTTGCTCGAGTGGTAGAGGAGGACGACGAGAGGGCAAGGTTTATATTTGGGCCGGGCTGATACGAACTCACGCGGGCCTGGCACCGAACAAAATGGCAGATACCGGCCTGCCAGGGCCCATTCGCTGATCTCCTCTTACCCTAGCCCGACGCCGTCGAGGACACCCTAGCGATCGAGTCCGGAGGAGAGGAGAAGATGGCCGGAAAGGGGGCGGCGGCGGCGGCGACGGCGGTGAAGTGGGCGGAGGGGTACCCGTGGAAGGACAAGCTGGCCAAGTACAAGGGGGAGCTGAGCAAGGGGGTGTGGGGTTACTGGGAGCTGGGCGCGTGGAAGCCGCTCGGCATCAGCGGCCGCCAGCGCGCGCGGCTCCGCAAGGAGGTCCTCCTCGCCGGCGAGGACTGGACCTACGACCCTCCCCGCGGCGAGATGCGCACCAAGCGCAAGGGCCACAAGGTCGACCGCATCGCCGCCGAGAAGTGAGCCCATTTCCTCCGCTCCTCCTTGTGATTCCGCGTCCTCCTCCTCTTCTCACTGCTTAAATTTGGTTCTATTTTGTCAGGCGTGCCAACACTGTTGAGCTGATGAAGAAGATGCCACAGATGCTCCTCGACTACAAGGTTTGTTGCCCCCTCGTCTCATCTTCCTGTTGTTTTCCATTTGCTATCCAGTATTCCAGTGCCTGCACATTAAGTTGGTATTGGTAATCCTTGTGTATAACCATGCCATTTCAAGTAACCATTCTCTATTAACCATGTGTATTGGTAGCCTGGGCGTTGTTTTAAGTACCAGTGTTTATTGCTCGACTGTAAGGCGGTTTAGTGAACAGATGTCTTTTGATTTGATCACAGATGTCTTTGGTTTACATGCCATCTATCTGCAGCATGTGGAAGAAAAACCTGACATTGTTATACTATATATGCATGTTTGGTCAACAACTAGCTGATGATTTGAGATAGTGAAACACGGATGTTTTTGCAAACTAGCAATATTGGTGCGTAATCAGCTGTAACTGTAGCCATAAGAAGTTGGGAAAAAGGGATTGCAAACCTCCTTATGTGATGATCTATCTAGTAACTTCCTCACAGAACCTCCTTGAAAATGTACATTTGGACTCCATTTCTCCCAGCTGCAGCTCATCTCAACATGAGATACTTGGGTTCCAGCTGGGCCTTGCGGATGCATGCCTCCAACTGGTCGCATACCATTTAAATTATTCCCTCTGTTCCATATTAGTTGTCGCTGATTTAGTACAAGCGACAACTAATAATGGAAAGGAGGGAGTAGCATAATTCAGCATCAAAGAAGAGCTTGCACCATAGATTCTCTTGAAACAATGTGTAAAGCCCAGTGAGCCTGCTGGTATGATCAAGAACAAACAGTTGCAGTCAGTAATAAAGATCGGTATTGATAATTAAATTATTGGACAGATGCTCATTATTGGTTATCTTATCATGCATAAATTGGTAATGGCTCAATTTGAGAAAATGCGTTCATTTTGAAGTTACTCCGCTAGTTTTGGTTGAGCTGTTACCAAAGTATTGCATACCTTGTATGTTATATTAAGACTAAAATACTGTGATGAATCATAATGACTATGGAACTGTGGCATGCCTTGATCTGTCGCCTGTTTGCTTGAATTGTTTTTTCTTCAGAAACGTAGATGGGACAAAAAGATGAAAGAGGAGGAAGCGGCGGCGGCAAAGTCTACTTAGGGGACTGGCGTGCTGGTGACTCTACCCTTTTGTTGTTACAATCGGGAAGGAACTGGAATATTGGAAAAATATATATCCTGCCTACGCTGAAACTAGTCTCCATCTTTGGTGTACTGAGACAAAACTACAGAACTGTTGATTGATTATGTTGCTCTTCTTGAATAATGTTGAATGTGATTCAGTGTAAGAATTCCGTAGGATGACTGGCCTGCGGTGTCTTTCTCCTTGCTGGTTTCCAGCTTTCCTGTCACCAATCACACTTTGTACTGCAGATTTGTTTTTTTATTATTTAGAGATAGATCCTAAAACATTGGTCATAGAATCAGGACTCTAGCCAGGCAACTTGCGCTGAACTCAGTGTTTTGTTGAAACATGATGTGATTGTGTGCATGTGTTGCCATTTGCCAACAAATCTTCAAGAAATCTTGTCATACATCATCACTGTTGTGTTGTGTGTTTTTAGAGAAGTCAGGTGTTCCATGTTTTCTGAGAAATCTTGTCATGTATCATTGCATCATCACCGCGGTAGGTTGTTTATGCGTTGTGTGTTTTCGGAGAACTGTCAGGTGTTGTGTGGTTGTGTGTTTTCGGAGAACTGTCAGGTGTTGTGTGTTTTCAGAGAACCGTCAGGTTGCTGCTGCTTACAGACAATTTCCATATCGTGGGCATGCGGCACAGTTTGCGTCAGGACTAAATCTACCAGGGTACTCTACATAGCCATGAGAGCCCTCTGTCCAGCAACCATGGCTAACTGCCCCCACAATCATCCGAACATAGTGGCCATGTGTGCTCAAGATGGAAAATGATCATACAAATGTCGAAACAGCACCAGCACCAGCAACTACATACAGAGGCAGATGCAGTGACACAAACACAAGAGAAACAGCCAAGGCCCTCAACCTCAAATGACAAAGTAGGACTGCATGATTGCGTGTACTCCCTCCGTTACACATATATGTGTAGATTCAGAGCAAAATGAGTGCATCTAGATACATGTGTTTCAGACAAAGGCACAAACATCTTATCTTTTGTAACGGAGGGAGTAGATACTATAGAACAAATTGAAAGTGCATGCTTCCAACGAAGAAGGCAAATCATAAAAAAATTGTACACAAAAATTGCCCCAACCTGACTCTTTCGCACTGCAACCAAACTTGTACCGGAGTTTTTTTTTCCCTTGCTGTTATGGGCCAACGTATTTATTTCATTATCGTGATGATTCACTTATCTTTCTCCAAGCCGGAGCAAGAGAAACTTCAAAATTACAGTGCAGCCAAACTGGTTGTGACAACTCAGCAAGAAAAAAGGAAGAAAACTTGTTATGGCCACAAGCTCAACCTAGCTTGTCAACTATCGATCTCAGCCCCGGGTTACACTTTTGGCAGCACCGTGGTGTCGTACGGAGTGGATGGCTCAACCTACAAAAACAAAGTAACAAGCTCCAGCATAAGAATCACCAAATTCCCAGGGTGAAGAACATCTACAGTTGTAACTTATCAGGTTTGGGGATATAATGAAACAATAGCCTGGCTGGGAAAAGAGCATACCGCAAGATATCGAGCCAGAAGACTTGCACTGCTGGGGTTGAAGCCCTCGATGGGCTTTCTTTCCATCCGTGATGCATTCAGCTGTTTCCTCACTTGAGAAGCCAGTGACTGAAACATCAAGTTCCATAGATAGCACAATCAAGATCACACATTTAGATGAAGAAGATAACATTACAAAAGAATAAGCTGCTAAACCAGATATGCAACAACTCCCAAAAGGAAGTTAAGCGACACACTAGATGGAGCACAAACATGACTTTGCTTTTGATTGAAAACAAGATAGGAGCTGTTAATAATAACTCGTAGAAGGAAGTTAAGCGACATGCCTCATGGAACACAAATACAACTTTGCTATTGGATTAAGTAATATATCATGCACATACCTTGCCCAGTTCCACTCCCCACTGGTCAAACGAGTTGATTCCCCATATGAAACCCTGAACTGCGATCCGGTGCTCGTAAATGGATAAAATCTGAAAGGTACAGACTAGATTAGTATATTTACAAAAACAGTGACAACAGAATCTGGAGAACCCTGTACAACATTGGAAATGGAAATAAATAAGCGACTGCATACGGACCTGATCCAGATCTTATAGAATAATTTATGTAAATTAAGCATTTCATATGGGCTTCATGAAGGTGGAACAAAAACAGCTACTTCAACCACTTTGCACAAGATCACAAGCAAGAAAAAATGACGAGGCGAAACAAAGTTTGTGGTGGAAAATGTGTGCAGCTTCAGCAAAAACATACATATCTACCAGCAAAATGTGCCTAAATGATATCAGCACATCTAAATTTTTATATTAAGTTTTAATATTTAAGATCATGTTCATTCTTGACAAAACCATGATTTGAACTCAGTGTGTACAGAAAAACCATAATCCTATTTTTTTTAAATGATGCATGATTCACACCACAACATATTCATAATCTTAGTGGGGGGAAAGAATAGAATGTATAACAATGAATTCAGGGTTTAAGAACTTGCAACTTCAAATGAGTATATAGAATATAATTAGCATACCTGTCCAATCTCATAGGCAGATAATGAGGACAGCAAGAAACTCAGTGATGGCCGGTTGCCCTGAAAAGTCTGAAGAGAACAAAAGGACGAGAATGCTTAGTCAGTGAGAAAACATTTATGGTGATAAGCTTGATGCATTGGAATAACCATATAAGAAATAAGTGAACCATTATCACCTTATGAGGGATAAGATTTTCAGAAACCTTCTCACTGCGTAATTGTTCAGGAGTCTGAAAAGATGCAGTCAACTCTAGTAAGAAACCAAAACAGTTCATGAAACACGTGTGTTGAAAATACTGTTGAGAATATTTACCTTTCCATAAGCAAGAGCATCAGGCTGAGCAAAGAAATTGGACATCAGCTCATCATGATTGCTAACAGTTTCCCCTGAGAAAGATGTAGTTGAAGTGTTAAGAAGGGCATTTGAAGAACCGCAAGCCTAACAAGCTGCATCTTATATAAGTTATGAACCCCAAAAGAGACATTCAGTGCCAGACCTTTCAAGTAAACAGGCTGCTGGCTTTTTATGACGCCAATAAAATCACAAGGAATAACTCTTCCCTGCAAGTGTAGGCACAACAACCATTGTCAACAAAGGTGCATATTCATTGAAATATATGGTTGTTGTAAATAATAATACATATATAGTAACCAAGTACGCAACAAGACAGATGTAAGAGGTGCCAAAATATAACATACACACATCATTAAGGTAACTGTGAGTATATGAAAGCCTAATCCGTATGGCATTATCAAATTTTGCATACTGTAACAGTTGAACCGTTAGCCGACTTTTAAGAAATACTAGTGTCATCCTCGTCTCAGTATCTCACTATTCAGTTTAATTGATACAAATACGCAAACCACTACAGCACTTGGCAACATTGCTAGTGAATGTGAAAACAGTATTTACCTGATGAATTAATTGGTAGAAGCTGTGTTGCCCGTTAGTTCCAGGTTCACCAAAATCAATTTCACCAGCCTCATATGGAAGTCGAACGCCATCAATGGAGACACCTTTTCCGTTACTCTCCATGCTAAGCTTTACAACATAATGTGCATTTGTCATGATAAAAAATGAACAAAATAGGATCTCCAAAAATGACTGTTGCTAAAGCAAAGCTGGTAATGTACCTGCTGAATATGTGGTGCAAGTTTCTCGAGTGCTTGAGAATACGGCAATATTGCCTAGAAAAAAATTAACTACTCAAATGGGGAACTAGATAAAATCTGTAACTGCAATTTAACAAGGCAATTGTATGGAGTTGCTCACTCTAGCCGGATATCCGAGAAATGAAACATTCCACACACTCAGCAAACCAAGGAGTACCTAAGTAGAAACGAAAGACACTGTTACCAGAACGGTTGATGGTCGGCATTGCTAATTCCCATAGAGAACTCACTTACAGGTATATTTTTCTCAAATGAAGATGTGCGGAAGTGGTTATCAATGCTCAAAGCACCCTCCAAAAATCTTCAAACAAAAAAAGCATTCAAAATAGGATAAGTTATCTCGCTTCACTATGAAAAAATGAACTTTTTCCGGACTTTAGCACTTTGACACTAAACAAAGTTGTAGATACTTGATGTGTTCCAGCAGAACTAAACTTATCATATCTTTCTTTCTTTTTATTTTTCATTAAAAGAAGGATAACATCCTATAAAAGTTTCCACAATACTATGAAACAATAGTGCAGCTGAGTTGACGACTTCTGTTTGGTACTAAAGGTTTCAGATCAAGTTCTTGTATTTTCTCAAGGCAATTACACCTGGGTCATGACACTTGCTGTTGATCAGACAAGTGGGACATGCATTAGCATCCTCTAAGCTCTCCCATCTACTCTGGCATAATCCTTGGTTCTTAACATAGAAAGGAACAAGACACTAACTCGTTTGCCCGTCATGGAAATGAATTGTTCTTTACTAGCATTCTAGCAAAAACATGAACTGATGTTATACAGTCCAAACTCCTGTTTTGCACATTTGTATTGCCTATAGCAAAAATATTATATTCACTTCAGTGTTAAGATAACATACTTCTGCACAACGGGAAACCCATACTGAAGAGATAAGGGCAGAACACCAACAGCACTGCAAACTGCAACAATAGAGTAGAATTATTATTATACAGAACATATGATATATTGGTAACTTTAATTACAGGAAAAAATTCTCACCACTGTAGCGGCCACCAACCCAATCCCAAAATGCAAAAGCATTGTTAGGGTCGATACCAAACTCCTTGACAAGCTTTTTCAACAGAAAAAAGGCACAGTTGAAAATTTATCACATTAGAATCATGGTTCTTGAGAATAATTGCATTTAAGAGACTATCCCAACATGTAGTGTATGAACATGGATAATGTAATGGCTTTTCAAATGGGAAAACAAATATAATCACGTGAATGGTTGGAAGGTACCTTAAGATTAGTACTGACAGCAATCATGTGCTTGGAAACAGCCTGAGGTCTGAATCAATAAAGTTTACATTAATGACTGAACAATAAGGGTGCACGACAGGGCAAAAGATTGTTCAAGCATTTAACAATATAAAGGTGTTGAACAGACTAACCCAAGAGCAGAGACAATCCACTCCTTAATAGTTCTAGCATTTAACATTGTCTCAGCTGTTGTGAAGGTCTTGGAGACAACAACAACTGCACATTTGTTCGATGAGAACGATTAGAACTTCTGATGATATCTGTAGAATTAGAGAAAGCATATGTGCTGAGAGTTGATAATAAAGGGTGAAATATGATGATTACCAAGAGTGGTTGCAGGATCCAAGTCCTTGATGCTTCGTGCAACATCAACTGGATCAACATTTGCAAGACTGCAGCATAACCAAAATCGACCATAAGTTACTTGTTTGAAGAGAAATTGATTGCATGAATGGTACAGAAAGTCAAATGGTTACCAACTCAATCACAGTATTCAAGAAAACGCTAGAAGGATTGCATGAATGGTACAGACGGTTACAAAGATAGCCATTAAATCACATTGTAATTCTGAGCATCTATAGAAAGTGTCAACACAGGGATGACAGGTGCAGGCAAGTGGAGATACAGAGACATGCCCCAAGTACTTACAATCTCAGTTGACGCCCTTTGGCAGATGCTACTGCTTCTGGGTCTGAAAATTAGTAACATTTTCAGACGGCAAATCAGATCAAAATACCGCGGTATATAGTCTCCGTTTAGGAAAGACTGAACGAATAAAATAATTGTTTACCAGTCTGGAGAGCCGTATGCACAAACAGAGGCCCAAGGAAGCTACCGCCAATTCCGACCGAGACAACATTTGTCAATGGTTTCCCAGTAGCGCCAACCTGCAGTTCCATAAACAGCGGTGGATCAATCTTTACCGCCTGTGACAGATTTTTGTTCTAGTTGAGAGTTCTCTTATTTTTTCGTAATTTACCCATGATCCACTTCTGAAAGTATCTGAAAACTGCTTGATTTTATCCTTGACAGCCCAGACTTCGGGAACCACATTCACCCCATCGCTGTTGATGACTGCGTCCCTGGGAGCCCTTAGAGCCACATGGAGCACTGATCTGTTCTCGGTGGTGTTTATCTGACAAACAAGAAAACCATCGAGCCAACTGAGACACATGCTCCATTCCATCCACTCCAAAAGATATGGGATGAGCTGGACAGGTTGTGAGCATAAAAACAGACAGGACTAGTAATAATAATTGCATTGTTGCTCAAAACTATTCGTTCCGGATGTTCATTCAATATAACCACCCAAGGTCACATGGGCAGAGACATTTATAGAAAATACAGGTGCATGCTGCAGAAGCACATGTGATGTGATGGAACGGCTGAAGGGTGGTGGTGGTTACGGGGCACGACAGGTACCTTTTCACCGTTGAACATCTTGCCAATCTTCTCCTTGAGCTTTGCAGCCTATGAGAATTCGGAGCACATCTCAGTCAGATTACCACAAACGGGGCGCATATACAGTTACAAGGACTGATAGATAATTTATCATGAAACAAGGCTTTTTGTGTGTCACCTCTGCCAGTTTGAAGAGCTTGTCGACCGTCTCGGTGGTGGCCTGCTGCCTCGAGTAATCCAGGAAGACCCCCTCGAACTCCCTGCCAATCACACAGCATCTCAGCCACGCAAGAGCACGGGGAAAAACGAGGAAACATATAAGCGGAGCATGGTTAGAAGGGCGGGCGTCCTCACGCTGTCATTGCCTTGCATCGGTCGGCGTCCGCCATCAGATCGCGCAGGTGGGTCTTGTGGATCGCGCCGGCGTGCGCCTGCTCGATCACGGAATCGGGTCAGAGACCGCCTGCCTGGCGATCGAATTCAAGGCGAAGGAACGAGACGAAGATGGGGGGGAAATCCGCGGGCGGAGGGCGCGGGTTACCTGGAGGGCCTTCCACTGGTCGGTGTCGGAGATGAGCGCCGGCGACGCCATGGATGCGGCGGCACAGGGGTCGGGCCTAGCGGAATTGAGGTGGAGGATAAGCTGATTATTTTTTTTAAATTTAGCACGGAAATAAATAGAAGCGGGTGGATTGGAGGAGGAGAAGAAGAAAGAGAGGAGGAGCGATTCCGGATCAGGTAAAGTAGTTACCCCGCCTGGATGCGGACCGGGTGATGGGAGCCTCGCCTCGCCGCGCCGGCTGCCGGAGAACGGGGAGCGGATCGGTGGCGGTGGAGGAAGGGGGAGAGGGAGGAGACAGACAGGAGCTGGGGGTGGCCGTGGTGGTTTCCTATATGTATCGGTCGGCGCTCGGACCGCCTGGTGGGTCTGTGTTCGTGCCGTGTTTGTGGGCCCTGGCTGCCAGAAAATGGCTGGTCACCGTCGCCCAAAAAAAGGAGAAGAGAAATACCCGGATCTGTTTATCTTTTTGTACCACGTCATGCCACCGACCGATTTAAAATTCCGTGGACCGTGGGTGGGTTTTCTGTGGGCCGTTGCTTGGAAGTGCAGCCATGGATGTGGGCCCGGGAGCTGCTACACGGCGACCAGTGCGGCCGCGCACTTTTTAAATCCATCGTGTCATTGAACTTGCTTAGCAAGTTAATATGGTCATCTTAGAAGGGTGGGCCCTGGCTGCCAGAATATGGTCACTGAATACGATATAAGGGTTCAAGGACGGTCACTAGAGCTGTTGGGGTGTTATATTTGCTGATGTGGCAAGTTACATGAAACACTCTCGGGTCACTTGAGATAAGTAAGAAACCCAAGTATAGGATGGGCTTTTGCGAAACTACCATCCCCTTCACGGGTTTTCTAGGTAAATCTCACCGCGCTCGGCTCATGACTAAGGATGCATGCTGCTGTGCTTCCGGCGTTCGGCACGGCGAGATGTCTGCTGGCAATTTCACTTGGTCCAATAGCGTGTTGTTGTGCTCCCGGTGTTCGGCACGGCAAGATGCGGAGTCGGATCTCCCGCCTCGTCCTCCTCGCGGTTAGGAACTGATGGAAGGAGGAGGACGAGCCGGGGCGAGACCCCCGCCAACGATTCACTCGTCCCTTGAAACCGATCATCGAGATCACTAATTTTATGTCCTTTCACGACACTCCCCTCCCCCCGACGGTGGGTGACAGTGATTTAATGTGGAATTAGGAAACACGCGAGGACCAGATCGGTTGTCCAAAACGCACATAGGATTAGATTGGAGTTGATTAGTTGATCGTTTTGCTTCTTTCTTTTTGTATGTCTGAGTTTGACGAGATAACACCTGCTTGCCCGTCGCAGCCTAGGGCTCCTCCGATCCAATCCAAAATTCAATCGATAAGAAGAGAACTAAGAAGTCAGAAGGAATTATTTTCAAAAAAAAAAGATCTGGTTCTATTTCATGAGTTCACAAGAAGTATAAAACACCCCCAAACATAAAAAAAGTTACATCGAGGTCCTTGGACCACCTAACAACCACTACTGCCGCCAGAGCAAGCCGCTGTCGCCGCTCCCTTACTGGAGCCGGTCTGATATTGTTGATGACAGTCGGGAAGTCTTCGTGCACGTGCCTCTAAGGACCAGCGCTCAACCAGAGCTGAAGCAGTCGTCATTGAACCCTTGAATTCATCTGAAACTTGTAACACCAAACCTAGAACAAACGTAGACTGGACGAGATCCACCACTCCATGGAAGCGATGACCATACGAATCCCCGCCCTCCTTAACGCCAGCGACAAGATCGTCGCAGACGAGGTGGAAGAGGAGACGGGTATACCTTATTCTTGTCCCGCTCAACGCAGCCATTACCACCATAGCATCGATGTTTGTTGACCAAACAATAACTTTAGGTACCTTCTACAACACCGAGCGTAGGTCCGAGGTCCCCACCCCCTCCTGTCGTCGGAGTGACAAGCGGACGAGGAGGGGACCCGTCGATTTACAGACATAGATGGTGAGGACGAAGTAGATTGCGGCGGCTGTTAGAGTTTTCACCCTAGCCGACGCCTCTCTTTATCTTAACTCAGAAGGGCGTTAATCGGCGACCAGATGACCGGCCTGTGTCGGAGCTATAGCCTCGAAGGAGCGAGGAATGGATCTCATAGCATCGGATTTTACGAATATCTAAGAAGGGAGGACACCATTTTATAGCAGCCATAATCCGAAAGACAAGGTATTACATTATCTAATCCCTCCCATTGTATTCTTGTATATAATCCGTGGAAGATTTTGTTCGTCAGTGAAATGCTTTCAGCATTTTATTTTGGTGGCGGATCTTGATGAAATTCCGGCGCCACCATCTCTTTGCTTACCAATATTGTTAGGTCACATTTTAGGCTTTCACTATCCGAGACATCGCCTAAAAGTGATCTATATTCCGCCAAGTTAGAGAAAAAATATCCCCCCTATGTCGGAATCCTGGTTGTTTCCCCGCTCGCGGTGGTGGCCTACTACCATCTTTCAAACCTGCCACCTACCCCATATCCTTCTACTCCACCTATTCCCTTCTCCTTTCTCCTTCTTCTTTCTTCCTTCTCCATTCTATATTCTCCTTCTCCCTTCTCCCTTCTTCCTTCTTCCTTCTTCCTTCTACCTTCTCCCGTGTCCCTTCTCCTTTATCCTTCTCCCTTCTCCCTTCTCTCTCCCTCCTTTCGCTCTAACCGCGTCGCCGCCTCCTTCACTATACACGCTACCCTCTACCTCTACAACATCCTCCGATCGCCCTCCATCGCCAATTTTGACCTCCTCGGGTGCCACCTCCACCAGCTCGACACTGCTCCTCGCATGCACCAGCTCGGCGCTGCTCCCCTCCCACATCAGCTCGACGCTGATGGGCGCAGACTGACAGGGACGAAGCCATGATTTCGGTATAGTTAGGGGGTTCCTACCCTCTCTTTGACTATACAAATTTTCTATGCTCTCCTATACAGGTAAATTGATGTAATGAACAACAATTTATAATCTTAATAGAGAAGTAGGGATATATGATCGAATGGATTTGATCTTACTATTGTAGTAAGGATAAATGATCGAACCTACATGAAAATACTACACTAGCAAGGAAGAAACACAATTAAATTATTTCAATGCTCTTCTATAAAAATTGGTTCAGTTTCAATTGTTGGATTTGATCTTAAGGCATGGTCAATACAGGCTGAATAGTCAGCATCTGCGGTGGTCCAGCATACCATTATATGTGTAGTACACTATAGTCGTTGACATGACATCCACGGAACACCTTTCTGTAAATATCACATCCCTCAGAATGGTACAACAGAAACATTGCGGGTCCATATTACAAACATTCACACATTATTATTATTACAATACCAGAAATTGAAGACTTCAAGAAGATTCAACTTACAAACCAAAATATAAAGTGTTTCAGCGGAATTCAAAAGTAGCAACTCCAACTAGGAGTTGAGCTCAGTAGATTATTCTATATGGTTCATGATGCTCGGCTCCGTCGGTTACTACTAACTAGGATACTTAGTTGGACTCATTGTCATCGACACCATAGCGGATTTCGTAATCCACTCCTTCAACACCTCCTGACAGGTCAGGCTCCTCATAGAACACATCTTCTTGGCATTCGGCTGCATACATTGGCGTATCTTCGGGATCCTCAGAGTCTAAGCAAGGGATCAAAGAAAAGGATGAGTAACAGCGTTACCTAGAAAGTTCATTATATGCAAGGTGGGAAGTTTGATGCTCTAACTACCACCTCAGACTATAAGTCCTTTGCACTATGCAGTTTTTGTAAATATTTCTTCAAAGATTGATTTTATTATGAAAATCTATGACTATCAGCCTTCATAGTTTGACCAGAACTTTCATGGAGTTCCTTTCCTGCCGCGTTCATAGCTCCTTCCGGGACAGGGAGTAACAAGTTACAATTCTTACACTCTACAGAGGTGCGTTACTTTACCCATGAGAGATCAACTCCTTGTTGCATAACCGGGCGTACTTTCCCGTCCAAAATTCCATGATGTGGGGCCCAGTAGGTGATCCAAGCCAATCACTGCCCCCTTCGTGACCTCGCATGCCTCCTTGGTGTACACCATGCCCACATATTGAATTACGGCAATGGTTTGTACAGACCGTTAGATGCCAGAACTATCATGGGACGTTGAGGGTTCCCACCCATATGATGCATATCCTCTATGAATTACCAATTAATATGCACTCTACTAGTGATAACAGCCACGACCTGAACATCCGGCTACATGCGAGAGGAAGAAGATACATCTGACTTCTCTGTCCTATTCCAAATCTCATGGCTAACGCGTGATATACGGCGCTAGAATCACTGATGTCATGGGTTATTAAGTCCCTAATTGATCATCATTGTTGCAAATAGAAGTCTAAGTTCTTTTGCTCCATTATATCATCACTTAGGATGATATCTAAGATTTCTTTATTTGAGAAAATAATATTTTCTTTCTTTGGAGTATATATGATAACACACAATTTGCAAATACTTTGATAATGACTCTTCAAAGGACATGATCAAGTGATGAACTTGCCTTGTGATTGCAAGGTAGTAAAGTCGGATGCTTGCACTGGACCTTGAGCTTCTATGTCTACAAAACATCATTATTGCCCGGTAAGGCAATATTTAAAGAAGCAAAATGATTATGCAAAGTAATGTCATGCATTATTTATTTTGGTGTGTATTCTCCCCCATTATTTTAAATTATAAAAACTCTTTTCATAAGTAAAGAATTTATAAATATTAATTATTAATATTTATTGAATATTGTATTCCTTATTTTCTTTCAATTTATTTGAAATTTACTTATTTAATAATTATTTTAAGAATTATCATTAATAAATTATATAAATTATTTGTTTAGTATTTTTCTAAAATACTACAATATTGGTATATAATAAAAATGATTTTTATTTATTTTTATCATCTTTCTTTAATTTTGTAAAATTCCATAAGGAATATATATTATAAAATTCTTGATAAATATTATATGCCTAATATTTTATTTCTTAATTTATTTAGATAGCTTGGATTATTGTGAATCCAAAAATATTTTATTCATAAATTTTGGATTTTTATTTTATTCTCTAGAATTTATTTAAATTCAGGGGCATTTTGGTCTTTTCTTAATTAATAAAACTTGCCTTAAGTGATTGGGATGGGTGTGTTGGGTTTATTGGGCCGTTTTGGCCCAATTGGTCAGAACCAAAATGACTTCCCGAAGGGGTCCTAGCCCAACCAGCCCACTCTCTCTGTCACTCTCTCGTTCTCATCTCTCTTCTTCTTCTCCCCCGACCATGTGGTCGGCGATGCCACCGCCGACGATTCACGCCGTCGTGGATCTCCCCGGCCACCGCCGTGATGTATGGGGTGGTTGTTAACCCTGCTCCTCCTTCATGTCCATCTCGATTTGGACCCGGGGCCCTCCTGTGGCCAGACCGGCTCCGTACCGAACCCTAGGGTTTGGGGTGGTGCCGGTGCTGTCGTCGCCGCTGCTCCCGTGTGTTGTGGTGGTGTTCCTCACCTTCAGGTATGGCTGTGGTCGCCGCCTCGGCGTGGTGCGGGTCGCAGCGCCCCCTTGGGGTGCTACCCGTGCCGCCGTGCTCATCGACACCCTCTGCTTCCTCTTCTCGCCCACATCAACAATCTTCAGTAAGTTGTCCTTTCTTCCCCTCGTGTCCTCTGTGCTATGCCACCATATGCTATGTGTTTGTAGTGGCTACTCCTGGCTAGTGGTCATGTCCTGATTAGGGTTCATATCATAATTAGGGTTTTTTGTTCTGATTAGGGTTCATATCCCTCTGTTGATCATATATATGATGATTTGGATCTAGTAATGATGATCCCTAAGAATGATGAGTGGTTGTTTGATGTGGATTACTGCTTATGGTTGGCTTTGGTGAGGCTAGTGGCTTACCAGTTTGATTCCATTGGTTAATTTGATATGGTTCAGATGATAATGTTACTGTAGAATCATTACTTGGAGATTCTAGTGATTTGAGAGCTCACCACTATCATTACTTAGTTATTTACAGTGATTTTTGAGTGATGAAGTCACTATTTCTATAGTTGTTGGCCTATGGATTCATATACAGTTTGAGATTAATTGGTCTCTTACAGTGATGTTATGTATATGTATATTCCTGGAAATAATTCATGTGATTAGTATCAGGAAAATGATTTGTAGTTGTCTGTGAGTTTATCTGTGAAAGCTAGATGCTTAACCTGCTTGGTTTAGAAGCTGTTCTTGTGACACCATCCTAATATGGCACACAAGACTAGGTTCTATTACTTGGCTTGATTTTGTTTAAGCTTAATATTAGCTTGATATCAGAGATAAGTGGAAACTTCTTTCGTTGAACCCTAAAGCATATGATGTTGGTCTGAGGTTTAGGGACTAGGTCCTTATCTTGTTGTTCCTCATGGATCTGTTCTGGTAGTGATACCAGCTACTGATTCCTGAGTCAAAGTTGGGAAAAATGATTTGTAGGCTTATTAAGTTATATAGATCCATAAGATGTAGAAATTCTAAGGTGCTACTCCTGTTTAAGAGGTGTGCCTAGAAGTCCATACCTTAGCTATATTTATTCTTAGAATTTAAGATATGGCCTGATGGCTAGGATCAATGAGGTTGTTCTGAGATCCTAGTTGGAGCTATATAGTTTTCTGATGGCTTTTAATGTTTTAAAATCTTCTATGATGGACTCACCCTACTTGGGTGTTTTTCTGAGAAGTTGAGTATGAGACAACACATGAATTCTGGTCTAGCTTAGATAGATAAATCATGTGATGGTCTTTTACTACTCACCACAACAGTGGAGTTGTTGGGGTTGCAATTTGTTGGTCTTGTGGCTTGATCTTGCTGGTTGTGTGGCTAGCTTGATTTGATGCTTCTCCTGATGTTACTCCTGCTACTTCCAGCTCCTGGAACTTGTCCTTGATCTTGCTATCCACCTCCTGGTCCTGTTGGCTTGACCTTGTTCTTACTATCCACCTGATCTACCCCCTCCTTATGTCACCATCTTGGTGAGATGATCAAGTGTGTGGTTGGTGTGATCTGGTTTGGTTTGGTTTGGCTGCTATGCTTGATGTGTATGAACAAGGAAATGGTGTTGGGGTTGCTTGCCCACGGCTGTGCTGAGCAGTTTTGTTTGTATGGGTTGTTGTTGCTGTGTTGACAGCACACACCATGCATTTAGGTGTGTGTGTTGCCTGTGTGCCTGCTGCACCCTTGTGGATATGTTCAGGGAATGAAAGTTACCTTTTATCCGATTACATTTACCTGTCTAGTGAAACTTGCCCCTCTATCTCATTAAAATTATTTGACTTATGGCTTCAAAAATTATGAAAGATTTAGTTCTTTCATATTCGTGAAACTTGCCCCTAAAGATTACTCAGTGATGTAAATTTGAACAGTGCAACTCACTGTCACTACTGAGAGTAACATATCCTAATATTTTATTTTCTTTCTTTTAGTTTGTGTTTTGTTTTGCAAGTACAAGACTTGAAGATTCAAGATTTAGATTAGGTTTTCTTTTTCTTTATAGAATAGTCCCTTGTAATATTTATTTTATTCTTTTGTAATCTTTATTTTATCCTTTTGTAATAAAGATTGTAATATTACTCAATATATAAATGTTCTTCTTTTATTTCATTTGCTATTGTAAAGATTCTTAATCATTTTCATAAGTTACATTTTGTAACTCATTTATTGAATAAAGATATGGGATGAATACTCTTTTTCTTGATTATGTTATTTATTTAAAGTTTGAGTTACTAATTATTAACTCTTGACTAAATCAAATTACTCAAACATAATTCTAAATCCTTTTAAATTATAAATCCAACACTCAAGTTTAAATTCAAATTTCATTTCCCAAAACACAGTAATCCACAAAGATCATATCAAAGTTTATAACGATCATGCTTCGAGGCTATTCCTAATCTTAAAGAACGAAAGAAAATTTGATCACTTTTGGTTTTTATTTGGCAAAAAATTTACCCACATTTTTACAGGTGAATGCATGCAATTTCACAGATTCCTAAATCTACCCTTCGTTGGTTCCTAAATGCTGGGATGTTACAGCATCCCAAAATACACAACCATGAAATACATTGAAAGTAATCGACTGATCAAGCAACATCAAAGAAAGCTAGAGGTTGATGGAGAAGGAAGGGACTTTGGTCAACTAGAGACCTGAGCATTGCATCGGCGTCTCCTAATTGCCATCGCCCAACTGGCTGTACCCGCCGAACTAACCCTAAACTACTCTCTGAGCGCTCTAATTTCTTGTTGATAGTTATTGTCTTTGCAGTTCTCAATTATCGATCTATCTAGGATATTGGTCTTATGGATTGGAGCCCATGGTGGCGGCCATCAAACAGGGGTAACATACATAGGCACGGTAGAACTAGAAAGCGAGAAACAAACCCCTATCTGTTTTGATCATGAGTGTGTGCCAATTGTTGGAGATATGCCCTAGAGGCAATAATAAAAGTGGTTATTATTATATCTTTGTGTTTATGATAAATGTTTACATTCATGCTATAATAGTATTTACCGGAAACATTAATACTTGTGTGATTTGTAAACTAAATTAGAGTCCCTAGTAAATCCTCTTTGTAATACTAGCTTGTTGGTTGATAGATGATCGTGGTTTCCCGATCATGAACATTGAGATGTTATTAACAACAAGATCGTGTCATTAGGAGAATGGTATGATGGACATACTCCTATAGATAAGCATAGCATAAAGATCAAGTCATTTCAATAGTTTGTTTGCTATAAGATTTCTGATACATAGTAACCTAATTCCTTCGAGCATGAGATCATGCTAATCACCATCACCGGGAGGATGCTTTGATGACATCAAACACCACACTGTAACTGGGTGGCTATAAAGGTGGCATTGAGTGTTCGAAAAGTATGTGTTGAGGCACATGGACCAAGAGTGGGATTTGTCCATCCATATGACAGATAGATATACTCTGGGCCCTCTCGATGGAATGTCATCCAATTAGCTTGCAAGCATGTGACTGGCTCACAAGGGATCACATATCACGGGAACAAGAAAAGAGTACTTATCGGTAACGAGGTTGAACTAGGTATGCAGAGATACCGACGATCAAACCTCGGATAAGTAAACTATCGTGAGACAAAGGGAAATTGTTATCGTATGTAAGTGGTTCATTCGATCGCAAAGTAATCATAGAAATATGTGGGAGCCATATGAATTTCTAGATTCCTCTATTGGTTATTGATCAGAGAAGTGTCTTGATCATGTCCGCATAATTCACGAACCGTAGGGAGACACACTTAAGGATTCGATGTTGTTTAGTAGATATGAAATATAAGTAGGGATACCGAATGTTGTTCGGAGTCTCGAATGGGATCCGGGATATCACGAGGAGATCCGGAATAGTCCGGAGAATAAGATTCATATAAGGAAAGTCCGATTCCGGAGTTCGGGAATGATTTCAATGTTTTCATCGGAGAGGTTCTAGAAGGGTCTAGAAGGTTCACCGGACCGGAAGGGGAATGCTCCATTATTGTGTCATGGGTAAGTGGAATGATTGGATCATGTCCTAAGTCACTTTGATTGGGCATTCGAGAGAGAAATAAAGCTCTAAATTGAAAGTCAAAAGGGAGGTTTGAAAGGTCAAACTGGAACAATGGTTTTCTAGTGGAAGAAGGAAAGAGTCCTTCCTTCTATCCAACTTGGGTTTGGGTATGGATTAAAACTCCCCTCTCCCAAGCCTCCCTTCCTCTCATAAATAGAGGGGGAGGGCTGCCCCAAAGAACACAAGAGCCAGCCCTCCCCACCTCGTGCGCCGCCGCCGCCTAGCCGCACGCCACCGCCGCCGGCTCGTCGCCGTCGCCCTAGCCGCCGATGACACCTACTCCTCCTCTCCAGCCTTCTAAACCTACATCGCCGGAAAACCCTAGATCCACCATAAGTCGCACCGGCTTAGGCGAAGCCCTGCAGGATCTTCCCTCTACTTCTGACACCATGTCGTCGTCCTGTCGGAATCGCGAGGAGAGAACTACAACCTCCGCTGCCTGGTGGAACAAGGGAGAGGAAGGTCTTCATCGAGTACAGAATGTGTGACCGACTACGAAAGCGCTGCCGGAACGCAATGTCGGAAGGATCGTCTATGCGATCTTGAGATCGGCAAGTGTACGACTACATCACCCACGAGAATTTGCTCTCGTTAACCGCTTTGGAATCTTCAAGGGTGAGTACTCTAATCGACTCGTTGCTACAATATAGTAGATAGATCTTGGCTTGTTTGTATGCATGCGATAGAATTTTTTTGTTTTCCATGCTACGAACCCCTACGGTGGTATCAGAGCCATGTCTATATGTAGATCTGTTGCATGAGTAGAACACAATGGTCATTGTGGGTGTTGATGCTTTTGTTGTCGATTGCTTCTTGTGTACTTTGCATCTTGCGGGATTGTGGGATGAAGCGGCCCGGGCTAACCTTACATGACATCGTTTATGAGACTTGCTCCACGCTTGACATGCAACGTGTATTGCATAAGTGGCTTTGCGGGTGCATGTTTCTCCCAACATAGTTAAGATTCAATTTACAACGGGTGATTGACAATACTAGTATCGACGTTGTGGTTCTTGTTCGTAAGTTAGAACGACACTTATTGAAAGCCCCAAACCACGTAAAACATGCAAAGAAAATTAGAGGCATCTAACTTTATTTTGCAGGGGTGTGTTGTGATGTGATATGGCCATGATTGTGATTATATATGATGTATGCAATGTTCCTTATTGTAAGTCGGCAACCGGCAGGAGCCATATTGTTGTCTTTTAATTCCGTAAAGACCTGTGTGTCTATTATTCAAAGTAGTTGTATTAGTTGATGCTGGTGGACGACAACCATGAAGCAGCGCCATTGACCTTGACGCCATGCCGGTGATGATGGAGATCATGTTCATGCTTGAAGATGGAGATCGGAAGCACAAGAAGAAAGTCCATATCATATCACATATTATGAATTGCATGTGATGTTAATCCTTTTATGCATCTTGTATTGCTTAGCTCGCGATGGTAGCATTATAAGATGATCCCTCTAGCACAAAAATTTCAAGTTATGAAGTGTTCACCCTTAGTAAGCACCGTTGCTAAAGCTCGTTGTTTCAAAGCACCACGTGATGATCGGGTGTGTTAGATTCTGCGAGTGTATACAATGGGAGCAAGCCAGATTTGCTCATGCGGAAGCTAAGGTTTGATCTTGACGAGCCTAGCATGTACAGACATGGTCTCAGAACACGGATCACCGAAAAGTAAAGCATGAGTCATATAGTAGATATGATGAACATATTGATTGTTCGCCATTGAAGCTGCATCAACTCTCGTGATGATCGGTTTTGATGTGGTGGATTTGGTTCATGTGATCACTAAAACAATGTGAGGGATATTGTTTTGAGTGGGAGTTCACCAAGATTAATTAAACTATTAATTAGAGCTCAATTTGTCATAAACTTAGTCTAAACTATTGCAAATATGTTGTAGATCAATGGCGGCCCCTACCATCAATTTTAATGCGTTCCTAGAGAAACAAAAGTTGAAAAACAATGGAAGCAACTTCGCGGATTGGTTCCGCAATTTGAGGATTGTCCTCAATGCTGGTAATTTGACCTATGTGCTAGATGCACCGCTGGGTGAACCACCTGCAGCTGATGCTACCGATGAGGTAAAGAATGTTTTCCTTGCTCGGAAGAATCAGTACTCCATAGTTCAGTGTGCTATCTTGTATGGTTTGGAATTGGAGCTTCAGAAAAGGTCTGAGAACCATGACCCACATGATATTGTCCGTGAACTCAAAATGATATTTGAGGCTCACGCGGAAGTTGAGAGTTATGAGGCTTCTAAAAAGTTCTTTAACTGCAAGATGGAAGAGGGCAGCTCAGTCAGTGAGCACGTGCTTAAGATGTCTGGGCACACAAGCAAGCTTCAAAGTTTGGGTATAGGGATTCCTAATGCTTTGGGGATTCACTGTGTCCTCCAATCACTACCACCGAGTTACAAGAACTTTGTGATGAACTACAATATGCAAAACATGGACAAGTCGTTGCCCGAACTCTTCTCCATGTTAAAGTCTGCGGAAGTGGAGATCAAGAAAGAGCACCAAGTTTTGATGGTCAATAAGACCACCAAATTCAAGAAGCAAGGCAAGTCTAAGAAAAAGGGAAACTTCAAGAAGGGCGGTAAGAAAGTTACCGCACCGGTGAAGAAGACCAAGGCTGGGCCTGAGGCTGATACTGAGTGCTTTTATTGCAAGGGAGAAGGTCACTGGAAGCGGAATTGCCCTAAGTACTTGGCGGATTTGAAGAACGACAACATAAAGAAGAAAGGTATATTCAATATACATGTTATTGATGTGTATCTTACTAGTACTCGTAGTAGTGCCTGGGTATTTGATACTGGTTCGGTTGCTCATACTTGTAACTCGAAATAGGTACTGCAGAATAGACGAAAACTAGTGAAGAACGAGGTGATGATGCGCGTTGGAAATGGATCAAAGGTTGATGTGATCGCGGTCGGCACGCTACCTCTTCAACTACCATCGGGATTAGTTTTATACTTAAATAATTGTTATTTGATGCCTACGTTGAGCATGAACATTATATCAGGATCATGTTTATTGCGAGACGGTTACTTGTTTAAATCCGAGAATAATGGTTGTTCGATTTATATGAGTAATATGTTTTATGCACATGCACCTTTGATAGATGGTCTATTCTTATGAATTCGATTGTAGTAATACACATATTAATAACATTGAAGCTAAACGTTTGAAATTGAGCGATAACTCGACCTATATGTGGCACTGTCGTCTTGGTCACATTGGAGTGAAGTGTATGAAGAAACTCCATTCCGATGGACTTCTTGAATCACTTGAAAGATGTGAAGCATGTCTGATGGGTAAAATGACTAGGACTCCATTTTCTGGTATGATGGAGCGAGCTACGGACTTATTGGAAATCATACATGCCGATTTTTGTGGTCCAATGAGTGTAGAATCGCGTGTTAGTTATCGTTATGTTCTTACCTTCACGGATGACTTGAGTAGATATGGGTATATCTATTTCATGAAACACAAGTCCGAAACTTTCGAGAAGTTTAAGGAATTTCAAAGTGAGATAGAGAATCAACATAACAAGAAGATTAAATTTCTATGATCTGATCATGAAGGTAAATATCTAAGTTACGAGTTTGGCGAGCATTTGAAGAAATACAGAATACTTTCACAATTGACACCGCCATGAACACCACAACATAATGGTGTGTCCGAACGTCGTAATCAAACTCTCTTAGATATGGTTCGTTCTATGATGTCACTTACAGATTTACCGCTATCGTTTTGGGGTTATGCAATAGAAACATCCGCATTCACTTTAAATAGGGCACCATCTAAATCCGTTGAAATGACACCGTATGAATTATGGTTTGGGAAGAAACCTAAATTGTCGTTCCTTAAAGTTTGGGGTTGCGAAGCTTATGTAAATAAGTTACAACCCAACAAGCTTGAACCCAAAGTGGAAAAATGCGTCTTCATAGGATACCCGAAGGAAACTATTGGGTATACCTTCTATCATAGATCCGAGGGCAAAATCTTCGTTGCTAAGAATGGATCCTTTCTAGAGAAGGAGTTTCTCTCGAAAGAAGTGACTGGAAGGAAAGTAGAACTCGACGAGGTTGTTGAACCTTCTCTCGAACTTGATAGTAGCACAGCACCGGAAGTAGTTCCTGTGGCGCCTACACTAATAAGAGAGGAAGCTAATGATGTTGATCATGAAAATTCGATTGAAGTAACTACGGAACCTCGCAGGTCAACGAGAACTCGTACCACTCCTAATTGGTATGATCCCATTATGAGTGTCATGTTGGTGGACAACACCGATGACCGTGCGACATATGAGGAAGCAATGATGAGCCCCGATTCCAATAAATGACAAGAAGCCATGAAATCCGAGATTGGATCCATGTACGAAAACCAAGTATGGACTTTGGTGGACTTACCGGATGGCCGGAAGGCTGTCGAGAACAAATGGATTTTCAAGAATAAAACAAATGTTGATGGTAATGTTACTATCTATAAAGCTCGACTTGTCGCAAAAGGGTTTCGACAAATTCAAGGAGTTGACTATGATGAGACTTTCTCACCAGTAGCATAGTTAAAGTCTGTGAGGATTTTGTTAGCAATCGCTGCATATTATGATTATGAGATATGACAGATGGATGTCAAAACGGCGTTCCTCAATGGAGACATTGATGAAGAGTTGTATATGGTACAACCCAAAGGTTTTGTCGATCCTAAAGATGCTAACAAGGTATGCAAACTTCAACGGTCCATTTATGGATTGAAGCAAGTATCCCGAAGTTGGAATCAACGTTTTGATAAGGTAATCAAAAGCTTTGGTTTTATACAAACTTATGGAGAAGCTTGTATTTACAAGAAAGTGAGTGGGAGCTCTGTAGAATTCTTAATACTATATCTAGATGACATATTGTTGATTGGGAATGATGTAGACCTTCTTAATAGTGTCAAGGATTATTTGAATAATAGTTTTTCAATAAAAGATCTTGGCGAAGCAGCTTACATATTAGGCATAAAGATTTATAGAGATAGATCAAGATGTATAATATCATTGTCACAGAGTACATATTTGGACAAAGTTCTAAAGAGGTTTGGAATGGAAGATAGCAAGAAAGGGTTCTTGCCCATGTTGCCCAATACGACCTTGAGTAAAACTCAAAGTCCTGCAACGGCAGAAGATAGATAAAGGATGAGTAAGACTCCCTATGACTCAGCCATAGGATCTCTTATGTATGCCATGCTATGTACTAGACCTGACATTGCATATGTTGTTAGTTTTACTAGGAGATATCAAAGTGATCCAAGAGTGGATCATTGGGCAGCGGTCAAAAACATCCTTAAGTACTTGAGAAGAACTAAGGATATGGTTCTTTCTTATGGAGGTGATGAACAACTCGTTGTTAATGGTTACACCTATGCTAGTTGGAACATCGATCTAGATGATTCTAAATCTCTATCTGGATACGTGTTTACTTTGAATGGTGCAACAGTTAGCTGGAGGAGTGCAAAGCAAAGTGATATGTCCAAAACGTATCTACTTTCTCGAACACTTTGCTATTGTTTTTCCTCTATTCTTGTGTGATTTGGATACAACTAACACGGACTGATGCTGTTTTCAGCAGAATTACCTTGGTGTCTTGTTTTTTGTGCAGAAAATGAACTATCAGGAAAAATCCCGGAAAATATGTCAAAAATTATATTTCACCAGAAGATCCACGGAGCTAGAAGGGGAGAAAGAGGGAAGACATGGGGGGGCCAGACCCACCCTAGGCGCGGGCCCACTGACCCCGCGCCTGCGGGAGGTCTGGCCACCCCAGGCAACTCCTCGGCCTCCCTTCGCGTCTATAAGTTGCCTTTTGACCTAAAAACATAGGAGGGTTCGATAGTTTTCCAGAAAGAGTTCCGCTCCATCGCCGCCACCAGAAACCAAGATTCGGATCCAGAAACTCTGTTCTGGCACCCTACCGGGATGTGGAATTTGGAGAGGATCATCACGATCGTCATCACCAACGCATCTCCATCAACCACCGATGTTTCCCTCATCCATGAGTGAGTAATCCCCTGTTGTAGGCTTGGGGATGGTAGGGATTGGATAAGTTCTATCATGTAATTGAATAAGATCTGTTAGGGGCATAGTGCCTAGTGTCTCTATTAGTGCTATTTCACTTTGTTGCAACTTGTTGTGCTTAATGCTTGTCACTAGGGCCCGAGTGTCATGATCTCAGATCTAAAATTATTATTGAATCATTATGATAGTATTGTTTATGGTCTTACCTGCAAGTTGTGTACACATATCATTGTCCGGATCCAAAGTCCCCAAAGTGACAATAATTGGGACAACCGGAGGGGATGGCTGTGGTGTGAGGATCACATGTGTTCACGGAGTGTTAAAGCTTTGCTCCGATGCTCTATTAAAAGGAGCACCTTAATTGCTAGTAGTTCCCTAGAGGCCCCGCTACCACGGGCTGGCT
The DNA here is from genome assembly GCA_916181665.1 of Avena sativa. Classification (NCBI taxonomy): domain Eukaryota; kingdom Viridiplantae; phylum Streptophyta; class Magnoliopsida; order Poales; family Poaceae; genus Avena; species Avena sativa. The sequence goes on along the minus strand of OV702293.1, from coordinate 374,042,536 downwards.
GGACAGAAGATGCTGTGTAAGTTCTCATTTCGAGCACGTACGACTATATATGGAGCACATGCCTAGGATTGTTTAGTACTTGGATGCTTATTATTATTTATCTGCAATTCCCTAGTTCTTAGAAGTTACATGTTTAGACTCGTCTATGCAACGCCCGTCCATCCATCCCTATGCCTACCGCACTCGAATCCTACTGTTACCGTTACTATTACTATTGCTATTGTTTCACTGTTGCTGTTGCTGCTGCTGTTGCTTTGTTGTTCCTACTACAAACTGTTGCTACTGATAAACTTCTGTGAGCAAGAACTATTTCCAGGTGCAGCTGAACTGACAACTCAGTTGTTAAGACTTGCAAGTATTCTTTGTCTCCCCTTGTGTCGAATCAATAAATTGGGTAACACTACCCGCGAAGACTGTTGCGATCCCCTACACTTGTGGGTCATCAAGACTATTTTCTAGAGCCGTTGCCAGGGAGCATAGCTTTATTTGTAAGTTCACTTGGATCTATCATTTTTCACTGCTACTCCTTTCATCATGGGGAAGTCTCGTGATGGAAAGTTCCCTATTTTACCATCCACTACAAGAAGAGGTACAGTCCTAAACACCTCTGTTGCTCTTGATTCACTGTCTGTTATAAGTAAGCTTGTCACACCACCACTACATACTCATGCTACACACACTACTACTACTGCTGAATCTGAAACTACTTTTGATACTCATGATGTTACTTCTACTGTGCTTGATGTGAGTGGTTCATTAGGTCCTTTTCTAGATGCTACTATGGCTAGTCTAGGAAATACCAAAACTCCTAGTGAATACACTGTTACACCTGTTACCTCACCTAAGTCTAGTGAGAGTTTTGATATTAATGATGGTTACATTGAGCTCACTGATGAATTTGTTGAAGAGTGCCAAAATACACATGGTGCTAGTGCTATTAAGAGTCTCCTTGCTAGACACACTATTATACCCAAGAAGTCCTATGATCCTAAGTTTGCCACCTCTCCCATAGATATTAAAGATAAAGATTATGATTTCTCTCTTGATTTAGCTTATTTAGATATTGTTGAGAAAACCCCTTTTTGTGGTACTGAAAACGAGAGTGCCGTGGCTCATATGAATGAGCTTTCTACTATGAGTGCTTTGTTCTCTGATGATTTTAAAATGCGCAAGTACTTTGTTGCTAAGATCTTCCCTTTTTCAATAAAAGGAGAAGCTAGGGCTTGGTTTAATAGATTACCTCCTGGTTCCATTGATAGCCCTGATTGCTTGATTGCTTCTTTCTTCCATAAATATTTTCCTCCCAGTGCTAGACATGCTGCTTTGCAGAGACTTTTTGATTTTAAACAGGAAGAAGAAGAGAAATTGCCTGAGTCATGGAAAAGATTTTCTTCCTTGATTCATGCACCTGGATGTCCATTACCTAAGAATGAGTTGCTTGATATTTATTATAATGGACCAACTGATGATTCTAGGACCTACCTAGATAGCTTTGTTGATTATGTTTTTAGGAAAAGGACTCCTATAGATGCTGAAGAATTAATGAACAAGATAATCAAGAATTATGATGATTGGACTTCAACTGAGCTGAATGCACCTGAGCCTATTACTCCTGAACCAGATGTTCCTAAACCAGTTCCACCACCAACAACAAAGAAGAGGGGAGTTATTACATTAAATGATGAAGTGATGAAGGAAGCTAAAAAGTGTCTAAAGGAGAAAGGTATTAGAGCTGAAGATGTGAAGAATCTACCTCCTATAGAAGAATTATGTAAGCCAATTCCCCACTCATCTACTATTGAGGTACACTCACTCCAACACTTTGATGAAGGTGATATTCCTTATGGTAAGCCTCCTGATCAATGCTTAGAGGAACTTGACATTTTTATTGTTAAACAAGGTCATTTTAATAAACAAGTTCAGAATCATTTATTGGAAAACTCTCAAGCTATCCATGAGTTGAAATATATTGTGGAAAGAACTTCTAATGATATTAAAATGCTTTGTAAACACTTTCAAATGGTTCAAACTCAACTTGATCAACTTGCTGAAGTACAAAAGGATATGCTAGTTAATGCCTCAGGAAATAAACATGCTTATGGAATTAAAACTAGGAGTGGTGCAGCTACTCAATATCCTTTATATCCTGAAGGACACCCTAAAAGAATAGAGCAGGATTCCCAACAAGGTGAAGATAGTGGTAGACCTCGTAAGAGGAAAAAAAAGAAAGATAAGAAAGTTGAGGAACCACTTGAACCTGTTGTAGATCCTAATAGTATATCTGTCTCTGATGCTGAAACTGAGAGTGGTAATATTGATGAATCTCCTGATAAGGAGGAAGTTGAGGAACAACCTGAAAAACACACTAAGAACACTAGGTACACAAAGGAAGATTTTATTGCTAATAAACATGGTAAAGAGAGAGAACCTTGGGTGCAGAAACCTATGCCTTTTCTAGGTAAGAAACACAAGTCAAAGGAGGAAGAACACTACAATAAGTTTTGTGAGTGGATGAAACATTTATTATTGCAAATTCCTTTGACTGATGCTATTAAATTGCCTCCTTATTCAAAGTATATGAAGGATATTGTCTCTAATAAAAGGAAGTTTCCTAATGAGAAAATTTCTACTTTGCTTGCTAATTACTCCTTCAATGGTAAGGTTCCAAAGAAACTTGGTGATCCAGGTATACCAACTATTCCTTGCTCCATTAAGAATAATTATGTTAAAACTGCTTTATGTGATTTGGGAGCTGGAGTTAGTGTTATGCCTTTTTCTCTCTATAAGAGACTCCAGCTAGAAAAGTTGATACCAACTAATATATCTTTGCAAATGGTTGATAAGTCAACTACTGTTCCTGTTGGTATATGTGAGGATGTTCCTGTTCAAGTTGCTCATAATTGCATGGTATTAAATGATTTTGTTGTGCTTGAAATGCCTAAAGATGATAATATGTTTATTATTCTTGGGAGACCTTTTCTTAATACTGCAGGTGCTGTCATCAATTGTAATCAAGGAAAAGTAACTTTCAATATTAATGACAAAGAGCACACTGTCTATTTCCCCAAGAAGGTCGTTAAGAGCTATTGCCTGAATTCCATTGAAAACATTGAAGGCATCAAGGTTGGAGAAATATATTGTCCCATTCCACAAGAAAATTTTGAAACTATTATGATTGGGACCATTGCTATCAAGTATGAGATAAGATAATTGTTGGAGATATGCCCTAGAGGCAATAATAAATGTAGTTATTGTTATATCTTTGTGTTTATGATAAATGTTTACATTCATGCTATAATAGTATTAACAAGGAAACATTAATACTTGTGTGATTTGTAAACTAGAATAGAGTCCCTAGTAAAGCCTCTTTATAAATACTAGCTTGTTGGTTGATAAATGATTGTCGTCTCCCTATCATGAACATTGATATGTTATTAACAACAAGATCATATCGTTAGGAGAATGATATGGTGGACATACTCCTATAGATAAGTGTAGCATAAAGATCAAGTCATTTTAATAGTTCAATTGCTATATGCTTTCTGATACATAGTAACCTAATTCCTTCGACCATGAGATCATGCATATCACCTTCACCGGAAGGATGATTTGATGACATCAAACACCACACCGTAACTGGGTGGCTATAAATGTGGCATTGAGTGTTCAGAAAGTATTGGTTGAGACACATGGATCAAGAGTGGGATTTGTCCATCCATATGACGGATAAATATACTCTGGGCCCTCTCGGTGGAATGTCATCCAATTAGCTTGCAAGCGTGTGACTGGCTCACAAGGGATCACATATCACGGGAACGAGAAAAGAGTACTTATCAGTAACGAGGTTGAACTAGGTATGTAGAGATACCGACGATCAAAACCTCGGATAAGTAAACTATCGTGAGACAAAGGGAAATTGATATCGTATGTAAGTGGTTCATTCGATCGCAAAGTAATCGTAGAAATATGTGGGAGCCATATGAATTTCCAGATTCCTCTATTGGTTATTGTTCGGAGAAGTGTCTCGATCATGTCCGCATAATTCACGAACCGTAGGGAGACACACTTAAGGATTCGACGTTGTTTGAGTAGTTATGGAATGATGAGTAAGAGACTGAATGTTGTTCGGAGTCTCGGATGGAATCCGGGATATCACGAGGAGATCCGGAATGGTCCGGAGAATAAGATTCATATAAGGAAAGTCTTGTTTCGGGGTTGGAGAATGGTTCCGGTGTTTTCATCGGGAATGTTCTAGAAGGTTCTGGAATGTCCGGCACTCCGGAGGGGAAGGGTACATGAATGTGTCATAACAAGTTGGAATGATTGCATCATGTACTAGGTGTCATCGCTGAAAAAAATAAAGGGTTTAATCAAATCCTAGTTTGAAAAGTCAAACGCCAATTTGAAAAGTCAAACGGCTATTTTGTGAGGTGGAGGGAGAGTAGGAAACCTACTTGAGGAGGAGTTCCCTCCCTCCACCGCCGGCCCACTTGGAGACCGAGTTGGGGAGAGACTCCCTCCCCTTGGCACGCCACCTCCACCTATATAAGGAGGGGTAGGGCTGCCCCTCCAAGGACACAATACCACGCCCCGCAAACCCTAATCCTAGCCGCCGGCGCCGCCAGCTCCTGCTGCCGCCGCCTAGGGCAAGCCGCCGCCGCCTAGGCAAACCCTAGCCGCCGGCCTTGCTCTTCCTTGGTGCGTCTAAACTCTAGATCACCGAGGCTCTCTCTCATAGTCCACCATACTCGCTCCGGCTTAAGGCGAAGCCCTGCGAGATCTCCCCTCTACTTCCGGTACCACGCCGTCGTGCTGCCGGAATTGTGAGGAGAGTGCTACAACCTCCGCTGCCTGCTAGAACAAGGGAGAGGAAGGTCTTCGTCGAGTACCGAACGTGTGACCGACTGCGGAAGCGCTGCCGGAACGCAGCGCCGGAAGGATCGTCTACACGATCTTGAGATCGGGAAGAGTACGAATACATCACCCACGAGAATCCGCCCTCATTAAACACTTTGGAATCTTAGAGGGTGAGTTATTCTATCGACTCGTTGCTACAATCTAGTAGATAGATCTTGGCTTGTTTGTTTGTATGCGGTAGAAATTTTTTGTTTTCCATGCTACGAACCCCTACAATAATCACTTTGTGGAATACAAAGTTTTGTATCATTTAAGATTGTTTTGGTAACAAGACATGATCAACCTTGTTAACAAAAGGATTTTAATGAACAAAATAATGTTTCCATTGTGGTTATACTTGCTTTCTTTTTCCTTTCTCCTTCCTAGTCTTTGCTTTAGCTTTAGTTTTGCTAGTTGTTTGCTTGTTTGAGTTTCTTAGAGCTCCTGTAGTTTGGATTTTGGTTTGCTTTTGCTTCTTCTGAAAAAACTGTTTCTGCGAGAAAATCAATTTTCATACCCTGAAAATTGGCCAAAAATAAAGTTTCCCGAAAAATCCTAGAAAATTCAAAATATTTTTTTCTCGGAAAAAGGGGCAGAGAGGTACCAGAGGTGACCCAAGGGCCACCCCTAGGCCCCACACCTATGGTAGGCACAAGCCCACCACTGGTGGCGCCTAGGGGGGGTCTGGCCCACCTGGGACCCTCCAGGCTGCCTCCTCAAAGCCACCTTCTTTCTCTCTCCCGAAAAACACCGGAAAACTTGCTCAAGCTCGAGTTCTTGTTGTTCTTGCTCGCAATTTTTGATCTCCTTGTTCAGCCCATCTCAAGTGCTGATTTTTGGAGGGATTGCTCCTTGGTATGTGCCTCCTCCACTTGTCCAATTAGTTTTGTGATTGGTAGATTGTATCTTGACTATTTTGCTACTGTAGGTGACAGGTTGTTTGAGCTTGCATGTTTGTTCTATGCTTAGAAACTTTGTTTTGATGCATGTGTAGTCCTCTAACAAGTTCCTATAGTAGTTGCTCATCATTTATCAACTTAGAAATCACTTGGTTTGATGGTTATTTAAAAATTTCAGCAAAGAAGATGAGTGCTTATTCACTGAATCAATATGACTTGATGGTGCATGAGCCAATGAAGGTTCATCGTGAGGTGGCAGTTTTTCCCTCCATTTACCCATGCCATGAATTTATGAGAACTGCGGGGATCCTCCAAGATTTCCAAACTTTGGTTACAAGTGTAGGGTTGGAGCACTTTGTTGAAGGTGAACCAATCCAATATGTTAAGCTAACCATGGCTTTTGTGCAGGACTTCTGGTTCACTTGGTCTACCTCTAAATCCCATGGTCCATTACAAATTATATAATATGTCTGTCAACCTGCCTTTGGCTGATTTCTGTGCAGCAATTAGAGTACCTCAATGGGGATCTTGTGAGAAGATCAAGGAGAGGCCCAAGTCACTTGTTGATTTGTATGCTGAGATTTGCCAAAGGTTTCGATGTAGAGGTCCCAACCTTTAATAAGGTAGAGATCCCTGTGTTTACAATGCTAGTCCCTGGATCAATAGCTAGCATCCACAGTTAAGATGTTGTGCAAGTTCTCATTGCGAGCACGTACGACTATATATGGAGCACATGCCTAGGATTGTTTAGTACTTAGATGCTTATTATTATTTATCTGCAATGCCCTAGTTCTTTGAAGTTACATGTTTAGACTCGTCCATGCAACGCCCGTCCATCCATCCCTATGCCTACCGCACTCGAATCCTACTGTTACCGTTACTATTACTATTGCTACTGTTTCACTGTTGTTGTTGCTTTGCTATTGCTACTACAAACTGTTGCTACTGATAAACTTCTATGAGCAAGAACTATTTCCAGATGCAGCTGAACTGACAAGTCAGTTGTTAAGGCTTGCAAGTATTCTTTGTCTCCCCTTGTGTCGAATCAATAAATTGGATAATACTACCCGTGAAGACTGTTGCGATCCCCTACACTTGTGGGTCATCACAAAGCGTCGTGGAGAGATCTTCAACTGAATCGGAATACATAGCTGCTTTGGAGGCTTCACAAGAGGCGGTATGGATGAAGGAGTTCATTACAGAGCTCGGAGTGGTTCCAAGTGCGCTAGACCCAATGTCTATCTATTGTGATAACATGGGCGCCATAGCCAATGCACAAGAACCAAGGTCACACAAGAAGTTGAAGCACATCAAGCTACATTTTCACGCTATTTGAGAGCATGTCCAAGATGGTGACATAAAGATTTGCAAAGTACACACATATCTGAATGTGACGGATCCGTTGACTAAACCTCTTCCAAGGGCAAAACATGACCAGCACCAAACCGCCATGGGTGTTCGGTATATTACCATGTCATCTAGATTAGTTGACTCTAGTGCAAGTGGGAGACTATTGGAGATATGCCCTAGAGGCAATAATAAAAGTGGTTATTATTATATCTTTGTGTTTATGATAAATGTTTACATTCATGCTATAATAGTATTAACCGGAAACATTAATACTTGTATGATTTGTAAACTAAATTAGAGTCCCTAGTAAAGCCTCTTTGTAATACTAGCTTTTCGTTGATAGATGATCGTGGTTTCCCGATCATGAACATTGATATGTTATTAACAACAAGATCATGTCATTAGGAGAATGGTATGATGGACATACTCATATAGATAAGCGTAGCATAAAGATCAAGTCATTTCAATAGTTCGTTTGCTATAAGCTTTCTGATACGTAGTAACCTAATTCCTTCGACCATGATATCATACTAATCACCATCATCGGAAGGATGCTTTGATGACATCAAACACTACACCGTAACTGGGTGGCTATAAAGGTGGCATTGAGTGTTCAGAAAGTATGTGTTGAGGCACATGGATCAAGAGTGGGATTTGTCCATCCATATGATAGATAGATATACTCTAGGCCCTCTCGGTGGAATGTCATCCAATTAGCTTGCAAGCATGTGACTGGCTCACAAGGGATCACATATCACAGGAACGAGAAAATAGTACTTATCGGTAACGAGGTTGAACTAGGTATGCAGAGATACCGACGATCAAACCTCGGATAAGTAAACTATCGTGAGACAAAGGGAAATTGGTATCGTATGTAAGTGGTTCATTCGATCGCAAAGTAATCGTATAAATATGTGGGATCCATATGAATTTCTAGATTCCTCTATTGGTTATTGATCGTGTCTCGGTCATGTCCGCATAATTCACGAACCGTAGGGAGACACACTTAAGGATTCGATGTTGTTTAGTAGATATGGAATATAAGTAGGTATACTAAATGTTGTTCGGAGTCTCGGATGGGATCCGGGATATCACGAGGAGATCCAGAATAGTCCGGAGAATAAGATTCATATAATAAAAGTCCGATTCCGGAGTCCGGGAATGATTTCGATGTTTTCATCAGAGAGGTTCTAGAAGGGTCTAGAAGGTTCACCGGACCGGAAGGGGAATGGTCCATGAATGTGTCATGGGTAAGTGGAATGATTGGATCATGTCTTAAGTCACTTTGGTTGGGCATTTGCAAGAGAGAAATAAAGCTCTAAATTGAAAGTCAAAAGGGAGGTTTGAAAAGTCAAACTAGAACAATGGTTTCCTAGTGGAAGAAGGAAAGAGTCCTTCCTTTTATCCAACTTGGGTTTGGGTATGGATTCAAACTCCCCTCTCCCAAGTCTCCCTCCCTCTCATAAATAGAGGGGGAGGGCTGCCCCAAAGAACACAAGAGCCAGCCCTCCCCACTCGTGCGTCGCCGCTGCCAGCCGCCGTCGGCTCGTAGTCGTCACCCTAGCCGCCGCCGACACCTCCTCCTCCTCTCCGGCCTTCTAAATCTAGATCGCCGGAAAACCCTAGATCCACCATAACTCGCACCGGCTTAGGCAAGGCCCTGCGGTATCTTCCCTCTACTTACGACACCATGCCATCGTGCTGCCGGAATCACGAGGGGAGAACTACAACCTCCGTTGCCTGCTGGAACAAGGGAGAGGAAGGTCTTCATCGAGTACCGAACGTGTGACCGACTGCGGAAGAGCTACCGGAACGCAGCGCCGGAAGGATCGTCTACGCGATCTTGACATCGGCAAGTGTACGAATACATCATCCACGAGAATCTGCTCTCTTTAACCGCTTTGGAATCTTCAAGGGTGAGTACTCTAATCGACTCGTTGCTACAATCTAGTAGATAGATCTTGGCTTGTTTGTGTGCATGCGGTAGATTTTTTTTTGTTTTCCATGCTACGAACCCCTACACCGATCCCTTAGAGCATCTCCATTCGCCTACCTAGGACGCCGATCCGGAAGCCGAAATTTGGTCTAGACGCCAAAAATCGGCCCAGTCGCGTACCCAGGAACCTGCTTTCGTCCGAATTTGGGACAACTTTGGTCCGGACTACCCAGGCCAAACCTAGGATCCCGGGTACGCCCTCGGACGCCGGACACATCGAAAATGGGCATGGGCCAGCTCTACCGGCGAGACAGTCCCATTCCCACCCACTCCACTCGCCCAGACTGCGGCGAAGAGATCCCAACGCATCTATCGCCATGACTTCGCCAGCAGAGCTCCTCCATGCCGAGACATGCCCACGCCTCTAGATATGCTCGCCGTAGTTGTCGCCAACTTTGTCGCCGCTTTCGCCAACCGAACTTTGCCGTAGCTCTATTTTGCTGCGTGCTCCCACCACCACGCCCGCCAAGTGTTCGGCATCTGGCCGGTTCGGCCATGGACTCCGACGACAAAGAGATGCTCGTCGTACTGCTGGAGGAGGAGAGCGCCGAGGTCACCGAAGGTGAAGAGCACTTGGACATACTCGCCTCGCTCGCCCAGCTGTACCTGCAGATGGCGAAGCTGAAGCGCGGTGGTTCGGCGCCAGGTTGCCAGAAGTGCAAGGTGAGGCAAAGGATAGAGGGCTACTTCTTGTTGTACGCCGACTACTTCGCCGACCAGCCACTCCATGGAGAGGATGTGTTTCGCCGCCGTTTCAAGATGAGTCGGAAGCTCTTCCTCAAGATCGTGCATGCCATCCGGGAGTTCAAACCCTATTTCATTTGCAAGAAGGACTACACCGGCTTGGTTGGGTTTTCCTCACTTCCGAAGTGCACCATGGCGATGAGGTTGCTTGCATATGGAGCGCCGGCTGACAGTGCCGATGACTATCTCCGCATCGCCGAGTCCACCGCCATTGATTTGCTTGTACAGGTTCTGCAGGGCAGTGATTGCAGTGTTCGGGAAATAGTACTTCAGATCACCCACTGCTGAAGACACTACTCGTATCCTCGTAGTCATGAAAGTAGAGGATTTCCTAGTATGCTTGGAAGCATAGATTGCATGCATTGGGAGTGGAAGAACTGTCCATTTGCATGGCAAGGAATGTACAAAGGACACAAAGGAGGTTTGTAACATCCCAGCATTAGAGCCTAGAAATAAGCTGAACCCATATGTGTGCATTGCATTCATGCATAGAAAATCTGAATAATTTTCGCTCTTTTGAACAAAACTTGTCAAAGTGATTGAAGCTTCTCTCAACTTGATGAAATTGAAGTAGATCATCCAGTTGACTGTGATAAGTTTCAATATGACCTTTGCTAAAACCTTATTTGGGTAAACATAATTTGATCTAAGGGTAGATCAAATATAATAAAATGCTACTCATAATGCATTGTTTAAATAATTAATATATGATCCTTAAGGGATTCTACCATCACATTTAGCACAACAATTCATAAGTGCCAAGTTAAGATTACAAACTAAAGGAATATAAATGTAATGACTAACCCTGACCTATCTTCCTCTTATCTATTCTTACTATGAGTATCATAATAATACCTAACTTTAACTCTTTAATGAGTTTGGGTTGGAAAGAGACTAAGTCAAGACCATTCACCATATATCTTTCTTTCCATATCAATCCTTATCATCTCTATTGAATCCTATCCCTATAATTGTTGTTCATCAATATTGAGTAATCAACTATTGATTCACCAACTCTTAACCTATCAGTTCTTGACCTATTAACTCTTGTTCTTATTACAACATTCATTTAAGGCTTATAAAGAAAGAAGTAAGAAGAGGTAAATAGTGATGCTAGTTTCAGATGTCATCTATTGGATAGGAATGATTGAAAAGAATCCAATCAATGGGATAATTGGTGGAGTTAAATCCCTCCTAGAAAAATAAAAGAATTATTGTTATTACCCAATCATATGTAGTATAGAAGATTATAAGGATGAAGTCTGAAGAAAATTACCAGGAGTAGTCCTGTTGGATCAAGTAGGTATAGTAAATGAATTATATCTCTTAATCCAATAGAGCTAAATAGAAGATAATTATAATACAATTGTAATGTTGTATTGTTGAAGCCTTTATTAGCCAACTGGGACCCCAAAACCATAAAGGATCAAAAGATTATAATGATCATGCCTTACTCACCAAGATTGAATGCTTATATCATGTATAAGTGACATTGGTGGATAGAACATTATTGAACCCTAGTCTAGATATATTATCCTAGGTTAACCATTACAAGGCACATAAATATAATGTAGGGTTGGAGTGAGAGTTATTAGAATAAAGTAAATGTAGGATGTTATGATTCAAGTAAAGCAAGTATAGCATGGAGTTATGGAAGTAGTGTTATTTATTTTAAAGGATAGTAAGCCTTAGAGAAAAGTAGTTGGATACCTACATACACCTGATGAAGAAATATTAGTGATGGATGATTAAGGAAGATTATGAGTAGAGTTTGAAAGAACTACTTGTTGGATGGAAGGTTATCAATAGTAGAGTAGTGGATATAATTTAGAATGAATATAAGGAAACTATAAAAACTTCAATGTCAAGCTCATTAGATTTATCAATGAGTTTAGAAGAATAATAGGTAAATAAGGATATTCTTGTGAAGAAAAGCTCATCATACTAACTATGATGATGAATAGGAAGAAGTATTATATCTAGGAAAGGAATTCTTTAATTAAAGGTCAAGGATGGTGAAGAATGTAAAGATAGACATTCTTGTTAAACAACCAACTCTAAATCTTAAACCAAACATAATATCCAATTCATGCTATTGGACCATCATCTTATGTCCATATCACCTTATAGGAATATTTCCCTATAACAAATCACATAAGCACATCTCTGCCAATTCCAACCATCATAATTATATGTGCTTAGGAGTATCTTTATCAATTTCTTTCAATAAAACATTCTAAATATAACTTTCTAGTCCTAAAGGTGATGTCATCAAATATCCCAAACAGAAAACAATATGCTTAGCTATTAAATCTTTTCTCACATCAACAAAGAAATATAAGTAAATTAAGAACCCTCAACTTCTTTGTTTATCATAATGGAATATATACATTGCCATTTTCCAAGTCAATGGAAGTAGTAATAACTATCTCAATGTCTTTTACATTTCATACATCAAATAATGATATAGAATCATTATACATATAAAAATTTCTATTCAAACTATGAGCTAACTAGAGTAAAGTTGTATAAACAAATAAGAATATATCATTCAATAAATCCATGGTTAAAAGTGGAAATAAAAATAATAAGAAAAGCTTCTACCAAATATTAAAAGGAGTTCATATTGAGAAAATAAAAGAAATATAAAAAGATTATATAATAAAAATTCACAAATGATACTAAATATATTTTAGTATTACTATAATAATCCAGCAAATAAATTCTACAAAGAAAAGTTCAAATTAAAGATTTTATATAAATCTGAAAAGAAAAACAGAAAAATAGAAAACGAATAAAAAACATTACCTGGCCGTGGCCCAACTCCTAATTACTTATCCGACGCCCAGGTGCAGCCCACAATAACCCAGCAACCATCTATGACTGGCAGGTGGGGCCAGAGAAGGACTGCGGGTTGAGAAGAAAGAACGCTAGGGGGTTATCTGCAAAAAAGACTTCATTGTCTACTTGGCCTACTGGAAGCAGCTCGCTGGCCGGAGCTCTGCCGTCGATCCACTGCCGTGCTACGATGCATGCCGCCATCCCTGGGAGGAGTAGATAAGATCGCCGCGTCCTCCTCTATCTTCTCATACCCATCTCATCCTCAATCTAGCTCTCCAGAACCACTTTCATTCCTCACCCGAAACCCTAGTTCGCTGGAGTTCATCGTTCCAGCCAAATCCGACCACCCCTCGCCTCGTGGTAGCCACTGTTGGACGCGCCGTCGTGGACTGACTCATCTAGGACCAAGCACGGAAGCCCGCTCGTCGGGAATCATGTGAAATCGAGCATTCTTTTTCCTCAGCCGCCGTGGCCATTACCGTCGATTCGCCGTCGTCACGCCTCCCCAAGCCTCCTCGACCGCTCTATCGTCATCAGGGTAAGCTTACGCATCTCTGGACACCATTCTCGCTTGCTAATTCTCACCGTAGGCCTAGTTTCATCGAGCACTGCTGTTGGCTGCCGCAGAAGCTCATCGTCGAGGTATTTCCGGTGACCATTAGATAGCGGCGCCACCACCAGTAGATTCGCCTCGATCTCCTCTGTCCAATGCACCTAACCACAGCCCCCCGCGCGCACCAGATCGATCGATCGATCGATCCTCAACCAGTGAGGATCAACTCGAGTGATGTCATGCATGCGTCAGGTTCGAGCCACGTCAGCTAGTTTGACCAGTCCTTGTCTCGCGTGGCATGTGATATGGCCTAGGGCCCATATGTCATCGTCTGGGGGTAGCAAACCAGACGGTAACAAAATACATTTACTAACCTGAGTGCTGAGGTGGAAATAGGCCCACTAGTCAGTGACTCAGGCTAGATGCGGGTGCGGTGTAAAAAGTTAATTCCTACTTAAGAAATAAATAAAATGTTATAAACTTAATTATTAATATTCCAAAAATCAAATAAATAATTAAATCTTGTTTAAGTAATAACTTTTGATTTATAATTCAGAAAAATGTGTATAATATATGAAAAATTGTAGAAACAAATAATCTACAACTTAAACTTATTATCCAATATTATTATGATGATTATTTAAATAAAATCTTTTAATAAAGATTTTAATGGTAATAAAAATTTGACAATTCAAATTTTAATAATGGTAAATGCTAAAAATATAAATAGGATACCAAAAATCTTAGAAAAATAAGAATTATAATTTAAAATTATAATCATACATTATAATTTAACTTAATTAAGTATTTGTTATTATTAAGTATTTATAAAATAATAAATCTTATAAAAATCATATCTTATTATTTATAAATCACAAAAATAAATGTAATATACCAAAAAGGATCACAAAAATAATATCTACATGATAAAAATATAATATTCCACTTTTTAGTTAAATAAAAATTCAAATATTTTAATAACTCAAATTTAAACTTATTTACTTAAGTAATAATTCATATAAGAATAAATATAATTTGTTAATATCCCTAAAATGAGTCAATTAAGTCTAATAAATATTATTAGTCTTAAATATTAATAATATGAAGCCATAATGGTCTAAAACATTATAAACACCTTTTTATTACATTACCTTCAACCTTAAGTGAAGATTATATTCTCAAAGGATTCCAATTCATGATAAAAAAAACTTAAAGAACAACTTGTGAATAAATCAGATCCTTTCTATCTACTTTAATCACTAGATTACAAAAACTACCACAACACTATTGTAAGTCCATAAATAGTCAAGTAATATTATATCTTGATTTATAAACTCTAACCACGCATCTATAAAAGTTAAATGATACTACTCGAGTATAAAATCAAGAAACCACTATACCAAGTAAAAGAATAACCATTCTTAAGTAACCTTAAAGCAACATTAACAAGTACACCAGGTACAAAGGTTATAAACATTATACTTTCAAACTATCTTTGTTTTAAAGTTAACTTTAGTCTACAAGAGTCTAATTATAACATTATAAGCGTTATTATATACTTTATAGTTAACTTTGGTCTGAACTAGTTAAGTTATAAAGCATCTCAAGCCAAAACTATTCAAGCAAATACAAATCACATCGACCACCACTAACTAACCACAAAGACTGTTTAAATCTTAGAAAAGGAATCTTTTCTTCAAATGTTATTCTTTTTTCCACTTCAAACAAGAACTCTTATATAAGCCATCTTGAATAATATCTCACATATGTGTGTATCCTATTGTTTTATGATATTGTAATTATATGATTGTTTCACACACACTCACAAACCTTAATAATAAGCACAAATGTACAACTTATCTAAAAAGTACAACACATTTCAAAGACATTTTTTCTAGTATCCAAACCCTAGAACAACGTTATCCCCGGGATTCGCGTTTAGAACGTGCATCACATTACTTATGCATAAGAGCATATTTCTTCTTTAAACATTAGTCCTTACCGGACCAATGATGCTGATTTCAGATTTTGGATCTTATATTACCCTAAAGACCGTGAGTGCATAATCTTGCAATCACAAAAGGCAAGTTCACACTTGCTCATGTCCTTTGTTTATTTTCTATAAAGTATTTTACAAATCCAGTGTTGTCATCACCTGCATTTGAAAAAGGTCAGAAAACACTATTTTCTATAATATTGTGAACTATTGGTTACTGATCCAGGGTGATCAGCTAACCTAGTAAATCTGACAGTTGGAATACCACTGTTTAGAACTATATCACCTAGGACTTAACGACCAATGTCGCCAGTGATTCTTGTGTCATATATTACGCGTTAACCATGAGATTTAGAATGGGACGGAGAAGTCAGCTGTATCTTCTTCCTCTCGCATGAAGCCGGATGTGCAGGTCATGGCTGTTATCCTCGTAGCATGCATATTAATTGGTATTTCGTAGAGGATATGCAACATATGGGTGGGAACCCTCATCGTCCTACGATAGTTCTGGCATCTAACAGTTTGTACAAACCATTGCCGTAATTCATTATGTGGGCATGGTGTACACCAAGGAGGTATGCGAGGTCGCGAACGGGGCAATGATTGGCTTGGATCATCTTCTAGGCCCCACATCATGGAATTATGGATGGGAATAAGCTGCCCAGTTGTGCAACAAAGAGTTGATCTCTCATGGGTAAAGTAACGCACCTCTGCAGAGTGTAAGAACTGTAACTTGTTACTCCCTATTCTAGGAAGGAGCTGCGAACACAACGGGAAAGGACCTTCATGAAAGTTCTGGTAAACCCGTGAAGGCTGACGAACATAGCTTTTCAGAATAAAAGCAACCTTTAAAGGAATGTTTATGAAAACTTGCATTGCCTACGACCTTTGGTTTGTGGCTGTAGTTATAGTGCATCAAACACTCCTTTTCTAGTGAATTTTCTGAGTACGCTCATACTCAACGTATCTTCTTAACCCTTGCTAGACTCTGAAGCCGGTGCAGATAACATCTACATCAAGTTATACTTCAGGAATCGTCATCCAAAGTCAAAGCTCGTCAATGAAGTCAAGGAAGTCAACAAATACCTCAACTCAAGTGAATACGAAGTTACTGATTAGATAGGAATATAATTTCTAGCCAAAGAACCTATTTCTGTAGTGCGTTGCTAATAGCAGCAATGCCAATCCCTTAATTCAAATACTAGTCTTAATAGTATGATAGTTCTCTTGTTATTTATCTTTGATTCTTCTTTGTAAGAAGTTCTTTCTCTCTCTTTAACCTAGAGTGTTCTCTGGATCTTGTGTAAAGAGTGAGTTGTAACCTTTAGCCATGTATTGGACCCGCTGTGTTTCTGTTGTGCCGTTCTGAGGGATGTAATACTAGTGAACGGTGTTTCATTGGTGTTATGTCAACGACTATAGTATACTACATCATGCAGTGGTATGCTGGGTCACCGCAAGGTTGCACTGTGATACTTGAGGCAGTTGCTACACATGATCTTTGGATCTGGCACTCCTTCTTTGGCATGGCAGGATCGAACAACGACATCAACGTCCTCAACTCCTCAACTGTCTTTTCCAATCCTGTTGAGGGTCATGCTCCTCCTGTGAAATTTGAGATCAGAGGGCACCACTACAACAAGGAATACTATCTAGCAGATGGCATCTATCCAAGATGACCAACATTTGTGAAAACTATCTCAAACCCAATGCTCCCCAAGCATTCTCACTTTGCCAAGGAACATGAAGCTTGCAGGAAGGACGTGGAGCGGGCATTCGGTGTGCTCCAACAGCGGTTTGAAGTTGTCCGGTTCCCTGCTATGACCTGGTCGAATGATCAGATGTGGGAAGTGATGAACTGTTGTGTGACCTTGCACAACATGATCATTGAGGATGAGAGGAAGGATCCAGTGAGTTTGCTGAAGGGATTCGCAGCATAGTAAATCAAAATTTTCTACGGAAGCGAACAGAGAGAAAGCCAAGATCTAATCTAGGAGATGCAAACAACGAGAGAGATTGGATTAGATCTTCATACCCTTGAAGATTCGCACAGCGGAACGTTCGTCGGAATGTGGGTGATGTAGTCGTACTCGCTTCTCCTCCTCGCGATCCGATCCGATCTAGCACCACAAGTGGCGGTGCCTCCGTGAGATGCACACGTGCAACACCTCAACGTCTCCTCCTTCCTCGGACCAGCAAGTATGGTGGAGAGATGAATTGGATCTACAGCACGACGGCGTGGTGTATATGGTGGAGAATTTCTGCTGCAGGGCTTCGCCTACAAACAGTCGGGAGGGAGAGAGGAAGGCAGCAGGGCTACTAGGGCTTGGAGGGAGATGTGTGTGAGGGGGAGGGGCGCACCAGCCCTCTATATATAGAGGGGGTGGCGGCGGCCAGCCCTAGCCTCTCCTCCAAGCCTATCTCTAGTTTAAACGATTTAAACTCTCCCCTTATCTAGAAATTCTATCCCTAGATTTAAACGAGTTAAATCTATCTAGAATCGGCTGGGCCCTATGGGGCCTTGTGCCCCTGGCCCAATGCGGCCAGGACACTCCCTCATAGGCCCATGCCCCCTCCCGGAAGGTGGGACCACGTTGGCCCCCTTCCGGAAGGTTCTAGAAGCTTCCGGTACAATACCGATTAACCCGGAACAATTCCGAACTCCAAAAACTGCACTGCCTTATATGAATCTTATTCTCCGGACCATTCCGGAACCTCTCGTGATATCCCGGATCCCATCCGAGACTCCTAACAAAAACTCATAAACCAATTATCCAATCTATCCTAGTGTCGAGACACGTTAAGTGTGTGACCCTGCGGGTTCGAGAATATGCAGACATGATCTTCTATCAATAATCAACAGCGGGGTCTGGGTACCCATATTGACTCCCACACATTCATCGATGATCATATCGGATGAACCACGATGCCAGGATTCAATCAATCCCATATATACATTTCCTTCGTCTCGCGATATTTTACTTGCCCGAGATTCGATCGTCGGTATCGTCATACCTAGTTCAATCTCGTTCACAGCAAGCACTTTACTCGTTCCGTAATCCGATATCACTTTGTGATTAACTCCTTAACCACATGCTTGCAAGCGGTGTTGATATCGATTACCGAGTGGGCCCGAAGTATATCTCTCCGACTCGGGAGGGACAAATCCCATCTCGATACATACAACCCAACAGATACTTTCCGATCACCTGAGAGACACCTTTATGATCACCCTCTCATAGGATGACGTTTGATGACCTCAAAGCTTTCTTCCGATACCAGGGAGTTGTATTATCTCATGGTCTAAGGAATACAATATTTGACATAGGAAAAGCTTCGCAAAGATGAACACAATGACACGATCTAATTGCTTCGCTTAGTTTGGGTCTGTCCACCATATCATTCTCCCAATGATATGATCTCATTATCAATTGACAACTCATGTCTATGGTTAGGAAACCTTAACCATCATTGATCAATGAGCTAGTCCATAGAGGCGTACTAGGGACACGGTGTTGTTCACAAACCACACAAGTATTAATGTTTCCGCTTAATACAATTCTAGCATGGAATATAAACTTTATCATGAACAAGAATTATAATAATAACATCTTTATTATTGCCTCTAGGGCATAATTCCAACATTTGGAACCACGCCAAGCTCAGTGATGAAGTTTCTGATCCAAACTCCTTCACTTGACGCTTCTGCAGCAGCCATGTATTCCGCTTCTACTGTAGATCCCGCGATCACGCTTTGCTTGCAGCTTCTCCAGCTCACAGCTCCTCCATTCAAAATATACATGTATCCTGTCTGAGATTTATGATCATCCTTGTCGGTGTCGAAACTAGCATCGACGTAACCTTTTACGACGAGCTGTTCATCACCCCCATAGACTAAGAACATTTCTTTAGTCCTATTTAGGTACCTTAGGATGTTCTTCACGGCTGTCCAGTGTTCCACTCCTGGATCACTTTGATATCTGCTCGTCAAACTAAGAGCATTGGACACATCCGGTCTAGTACACAACATGGCATACATGATGGAACCTATGGCCGAGGCATAAGGCACTTTGCTCATAGCTTCCCTATCATTTACCATAGCTGGACACTGAGCCTTGCTCAATATCTTACCTGACAACATAGGCACTGAACCTTTCAATGCCTTATCCATTCTGAACCTTTTCAGAACTTTGTCTAGGTATGTACTCTGGCTTAAAGGTATCAGGCGTCTTTGTCTATCTCTATAGATTTTGATGCCCAATATATAAGCAGCTTCACCTAGGTCTTTCATTGAAAAACACTTGTTCAAATAACTCTTCACATTGTTAAGCATGTTGATGTCATTTCCAATAATCAATATGTCATCCACATATAGTACCATAAACGTCACCGAGCTCCCACTCACTTTCTTGTAGATGCAAGCTTCGTAGCAATTTGGAACAAATCCAAAGCTCTTGATCACTTGATCAAAACGAAGGTTCCAACTCCGAGATGCTTGCTTCAGTCCATAAATGGAACGCTGAAGTTTGCATACTTTATCAGCATCCTTAGGATCGACAAAACCTTCGGGTTGCATCATATACAACTCTTCATCAATGTTGCCATTGAGGAAAGCAGTCTTGACATCCATTTGCCATATTTCATAATCATGAAACGCAGCAATTGCTAATAAAATCCGAATGGACTTAAACATCGCTACGGGAGAGAAAGTCTCATCGTAGTCAACACCTTGAACTTGTCGAAAACCTTTCGCAACAAGCCGTGCTTTATAGACGGTAACATTACCATCCGCGTCCGTTTTCTTCTTGAAGATCCATTTGCACTCAACGGCCTTTCGGTCGCTAGGAGGGTCCACCAAAGTCCATACTTGGTTTTCGCTCATGGATCCCAATTCGGATTTCATGGCTTCTAGCCATTTCTCAGAGTCTGGGCTCATCATCGCTTCCTCATAGTTCGTAGGTTCACTGTCTTCTACTAACAAGACAGTCAAGACAGGGTTGCCGTACCACTCAGGAGGGGCACGCGACCTTGTCGACCTGCGACGTTCAGTAGCAGCATCGTCCGAAGCTTCATGATCCTTATCATTAGCTTCCTCTATTGTTGGTGCAGGCGGCACTGGAACAATTTCAGGTGCTGCGCTACTCTCCAATTCAAGAGAAGGTTCAATAACCTCGTCTAGCTCTACTTTCCTCCCACTCACTTCTTTCGAGAGAAACTCCTTCTCAAGAAAGGAACCGTTCTTTGCGACAAACACTTTGCCTTCGGTTCTGTGATAGAAGGTATACCCAATAGTTTCCTTAGGGTATCCTGTGAAGACGCATTTCTCCGCTTTGGGTTCGAGCTTATCCGGCATCAACTTCTTGACGTAAGCTTCGCATCCCCAAACTTTAAGAAACGACAACTTAGGTTTAGCACCAAACCACAGTTCATACGGTGTCGTCTCAACGGATTTAGATGGAGCCCTATTTAAAGTGAATGCAGCGGTTTCTAATGCATAACCCCAAAATGATAACGGCAAATCAGTAAGAGACATCATCGATCGGACCATATCTAATAGGGTTCGATTCCGGCGTTTAGACACACCATTGGGCTGTGGTGTTCCGGGTGGCGTGAGTTGTGAAACGATTCCACTTGCTTTGAGATGCGTGAGAAAATCATAACTCAAATATTCGCCCCCACGATCGGATCGTAGAAACTTAATCTTTCTGTTACGATGATTCTCCACTTCATTCTGAAATTCTTTGAACTTTTCAAACGTTTCAGATTTGTGTTTCATTAAATAGATATACCCATATCTACTTAAGTCATCGGTAAAAGTGAGAAAATAGCGATATCCACCGCGCGTCGAAACACTCATCGGTCCGCATACATCGGTATGTATGATTTCCAACAAGTCCGTTGCTCGCTCCATCATACCGGAGAACGGGGTTTTGATCATCTTGCCCATGAGGCATGGTTCGCACGTGTCAAATGATTCAAAATCAAGAGACTCCAAAAGTCCATCAGAATGGAGTTTCTTCATGCGCTTTACACCAATATGACCTAGACGACAGTGCCACAAATAAGTAGTATTATCACTATCTACTTTGCATCTCTTAGCCTCAATGTTA
The DNA here is from genome assembly GCA_916181665.1 of Avena sativa. Classification (NCBI taxonomy): domain Eukaryota; kingdom Viridiplantae; phylum Streptophyta; class Magnoliopsida; order Poales; family Poaceae; genus Avena; species Avena sativa. The sequence goes on along the minus strand of OV702293.1, from coordinate 374,021,151 downwards.
AGGATGTGTGTTTCATCCCTTTCGAGATTTAAAAGAAATAAACCACTCACAAGAGGTGCATGACCATAAAAGATGTTACTCATATAAATAGAACAACCATTATTCTCCGATTTAAATGAATAACCGTCTTGCAATAAACACGATCCAGAAATAATGTTCATGCTCAACGCAGGCACATAATAACATTTATTAAGGTTTAAAACTAATCCCGAAGGTAAAACTAAGGAGAGCGTGCCGACGGCCATCACATCAACTTTTGATCCGTTGCCAACGCGCATCGTCACCTCATCCCTCGCAAGCCGCCGTCTATTCCGTAGCTCCTGTTTCGAGTTACAAATATTAGCAACTGAACCAGTATCAAATACCCAGGCACTACAACGAGGGCTAGTAAGGAAAACATCAATAACATGTATATCAAATATACCTTTGATGGTGCCAACCTTCTTGTCCGCTAAGTACTTCGGACAGTTGCGCTTCCAGTGACCCTTGTTCTTGCAATAGAAGCACTCAGTGTCCGGCTTGGGGCCAGATTTGAGCTTCTTCTCAGCAGGGGCAACGCGCTTGCCGCCGCCTTTCTTGAAGGGCTTCTTTGTACCCTTACCTTTCTTAAAGGAGGGCTTGTTGACCATCAACACATGATTATCCTTTTTGATGTCCACCTCCGCAGCCTTCAGCTTTGCGAAGAGCTCGGTGATCGTATCAGTGGAACCAATCTGATTATGAGTCACTACAAAACTTTTGTAGCTGGGAGGGAGTGATTGCAGAACTCTGTCAATCTTGAGCTCCTCTGGAATCTTGCAGTCCAGTTGCTCAAGGCGTTGAGTGTAGCCCGACATCTTAATGGCGTGCTCACTAACGGAACTCCCTTCCTCCATCTTGCAGTTAAAGAACTTCTCGGAGATCTCATATCTCTCAGAACGGGCCTGAGTCTGAAACATGGTTTTCAACTCTTTGAGAATCTCAAAGGGCCCGGGATAGTTTTCAAAATGATTTTGAAGTTCCGGTTCCATAGCAAACAACATGGTGCTCTTAATCACACCATAATCATCTTTGCGCGACTGATAGACAGCTTTCTCATCAGCCGGCGCAGTTGCAGCAGGGGGGTTACCTAACGCTTTCTCAAGGACATAGTCCTTTTGACCGCCAGAGAGAATGATTCTCAGATTGCGAAACCAGTTGGTGAAGTTAGACCCATTGTTCTTAAGCTTTTCTTTCTCAACAAAAACGTTGAAGTTGAAGTTGGACTTAGCCATGTGATCTACAATATTTGCAAGTACAAATTAGACTATGTTCATGATAACTAGTTCAACTTTTAATCAAATCACTAGATGAACTCCCACTAAATTCAACATCCCTCAAGTTGTTTAGTGAACATGATCCAAATTCACCACACCTAATCCGATCTTCACGAGAAGAGATGTGGCTTCAATGGTGGACAACGAAGTGTCGATCATATCATTCATATGACTCATGCTTAACCTTTCGGTTCATGTGTTCCGAGGCCATGTCTGTACATGCTAGGCTCGTCAAGTCAAACCCGAGTATTTCCGCGTGTGCAAAACTGGCTTGCACCCGTTGTATGTGAGCGTAGAGTCTATAGCACCCGATCATCACGTGATGCTTGGACACGACGAACTTTCGCAACGGTGCATACATGGGGAGAACACAGTTTTATCTTGATCTTTAAGTGAGGAATCATCTTATAATGCTACCGTCGCGATCTAAGCATAATAAGATACATAAAAGGATAAACATCACATGCATATAACTTTATGTGACATGGTATAGCCAATCTTCGCGCAATGATCTCCATCTTGTGCGTTCCGGCATGATCTCCATCACTCCACCATGATTGCCTCCACCACGAATAGCAACTACAACTATTGCTAACTACTTAGCGATAAAGTAAAGCTATTACATGGCGTATAAGAAGTTGACTCGCAGGTCATACACAATTATAAAGACAACCATATGGCTCCTGCCGGTTGTGTACTCATCGACATGCAAGTCGTGAAACATTACAAAACATGATCATCGCATACATTATACACATCACATCTTGGGCCATACCACATCACAGAAAACACTCCCTGCAAAAACAAGTTAGACGCCTCTACTTTGTTGTTGCATGTTTTACGTGGCTCATGGGAGTAGATGCTAAGAACGATTCTTACCTACGGAAAGCCACAACGGTGATATTATGGTTGCCAAACTCCGGTGTTAATCCCATGACAACTATAGTGAGAGAAACTGACATCCACCAGCTGCATGTGTGGTACAAGCCACATGTCAAGTGCGGAGCCGGTCTCGCGAACGACGTCGCGTAAGGTTGGCCTGGACCGCTTCAATCTCACTATCCCGCGTCATAAGAAGAACACAAACAAGAGGCTTGCAACAGAAAACATCAACGCCCGCAACAACCATGTTGCGTTCTACTCGTGAATCACATCTACGCATAGATCTAGCTCTGATACCACTGAAGGGATTCACAGCATAGTAAATCAAAATTTTCTACGGAAGCGAACAGAGAGAAAGCCAAGATCTAATCTAGGAGATGCAAACAACGAGAGAGATTGGATTAGATCTTCATACCCTTGAAGATTCGCACAGCGGAACGTTCGTCGGAACGTGGGTGATGTAGTCGTACTCGCTTCTCCTCCTCGCGATCCGATCCGATCTAGCACCACAAGTGGCGGTGCCTCCGTGAGATGCACACGTGCAGCACCTCGACGTCTCCTCCTTCCTCGGACCAGAAAGTATGGTGGAGAGATGGATTGGATCTACAGCACGACGGCGTGGTGTATATGGTGGAGAATTTCTGCTGCAGGGCTTCGCCTATAAACAGTCGGGAGGGAGAGAGGAAGGCAACAGGGCTACTAGGGCTTGGAGGGAGATGTGTGTGAGGGGGAGGGGGCGCACCAGCCCTCTATATATAGAGGGGGTGGCGGCGGCCAGCCCTAGCCTCTCCTCCAAGCCTATCTCTAGTTTAAACGATTTAAACTCTCCCCTTATCTAGAAATTCTATCCCTAGATTTAAACGAGTTAAATCTATCTAGAATCGGCTGGGCCCTATGGGGCCTTGTGCCCCTGGCCCAATGCGGCCAGGACACTCCCTCATAGGCCCATGCCCCCTCCCGGAAGGTGGGACCACGTTGGCCCCCTTCCGGAAGGTTCTAGAAGCTTCCGGTACAATACCGATTAACCCGGAACAATTCCGAACTCCAAAAACTGCACTGCCTTATATGAATCTTATTCTCCGGACCATTCCGGAACCTCTCGTGATATCCCGGATCCCATCCGAGACTCTGAACAAAAACTCATAAACCAATTATCCAATCTATCCTAGCGTCGAGACACGTTAAGTGTGTGACCCTGCGGGTTCGAGAATATGCAGACATGATCTTCTATCAATAATCAACAGCGGGGTCTGGGCACCCATATTGACTCCCACACATTCATCGATGATCATATCGGATGAACCACGATGCCAGGATTCAATCAATCCCATATATATATTCCCTTCGTCTCGCGATATTTTACTTGCCCGAGATTCGATCGTCGGTATCGTCATACCTAGTTCAATCTCGTTCACAGCAAGCACTTTACTCGTTCCGTAATCCGATATCACTTTGTGATTAACTCCTTAACCACATGCTTGCAAGCGGTGTTGATATCGATTACCGAGTGGGCCCGAAGTATATCTCTCCGACTTGGGAGGGACAAATCCCATCTCGATACATACAACCCAACAGATACTTTCCGATCACCTGAGAGACACCTTTATGATCACCCTCTCATAGGATGACGTTTGATGACCTCAAAGCTTTCTTCCGATACCAGGGAGTTGTATTATCTCATGGTCTAAGGAATACAATATTGGACATAGGAAAAGCTTCGCAAAGATGAACACAATGACACGATCTAATTGCTTCGCTTAGTTTGGGTCTGTCCACCATATCATTCTCCCAATGATATGATCTCATTATCAATTGACAACTCATGTCTATGGTTAGGAAACCTTAACCATCATTGATCAATGAGCTAGTCCATAGAGGCGTACTAGGGACACGGTGTTGTTCACAAACCACACAAGTATTAATGTTTCCGCTTAATACAATTCTAGCATGGAATATAAACTTTATCATGAACAAGAATTATAATAATAACATCTTTATTATTGCCTCTAGGGCATAATTCCAACATTTGCTCGAGGAGAACGAGCCATACTACAGACCGGGTGCTCTTGCCGAGCCTGATCATCAGGTGCCTCCAACCTGGGCTACATTCATCGCCATTCGTCCGGAGATCCGAGATCTAGTGATGCATCAACAGCTGCAGGATGATCTTGTTGAGCACCTATGGATACGCAGGGGCAACACGTCGTAGATGCCGAGCATGAACTGGCCGAACAAGGCCGAACTTGGCCAAAATATGTTGTACTTTCATTGCAGGCCGAACTATGTTTACATTTACGCCGAACTATGTTTAAGATTTCGCCGTATTTTAGCCGTAAAATGTTCTGTATTCATTGTATGGCGAACTATGCCGAAATCTGGACGAACTTGAGCCGAATTTGAGTGGAAACGGGCGTCTCGGGAACTCGGGCTGGGTACGCGAGTGGGAAACTCGGCATACCCAGCCCGAAAACTTGCTTCGTCCGGTCAAAGTTTGGTCCGGATTTCGGCCTGAATTCGCCCAACAAGAGAAGATGCTCTTAATTCTTCGGCTTCCTATGGGCTTGTAATTTCTTGGCCTAGCTAGTTGATGTCTTGTACTCCCTCCGTTTTAAAATATAAGATGTTTTAGGTTTGTGAAGAAAATGAATCTAAACTTGTTTTTTAAACAAGTCTAGATTTAATTCACGTGTGTTACACACGAGCAGGGTTGTGAACTCAAAAAAAAAATAGCGATCTCGCTAATCGTTACCAGGGACGAGCCCCCTTCCCCCTGTCCCGAGGACTGGCACGGACACGGCCTCCCACCCGAGCTCAGATTCCACCTTTTTATTTTTGAAATTTCAAAACGTTATTATCGGGCACACCATACCCCATGCGCCATAGATGTGCAGATCCAGTCTTTTTTTTTTGAAATTTGGAACTGTTATCAGTAGCGCACCAAAAACTCAGGTGCCACTGATAAAGTGATGACATGTGTCGCTGTTAGCTAAAATAGTGCGTCATGTGGGCTTTTTCCTGGTATTGATTGTATCATTATATAGGGTCAATATATCCAAATATTGGAGAACAAAGATCATGGTTGTACCTTTATTGACTATAGTATTCAAAGCAGACTGGTTAGTGGTTCACACTATGTTCTCCGATCCCACAATATTTTTACTGATTTGGAAATGCTATCCTGATTTCCGAGATCGAGTTGTCCGTTTATTTGATTGTTAGTTCTTGGTCACATATTTTAGGAGATTAATGTTTGTCATTTCCTAGCCCATTTTTTTTGCGAATTCATTTCCCAACCCATTTAATTTAGTTGTATCTGGACACAAATAAAAAATAGCAGTACAAGAAAATGACACTCACTTGAGCAGCATAACACAGATAATACAGAAATAATAAAGTGAAATTATGTGACCATGGTCACTCAAAAGCCACAAGTGATCCTGACCCAAGCAAACACGTTACCCTCGCAGGACGTGCTTTGAAACAACAAGCTGCCAATGGCCAAACTTGGCTTTCCAGCAAATTCAGAAGGAGCACTTTATTCCATAAAATATATAAAACTCTACAAGATGCACGCAAATCACTTTGCCATGAAAAATAAATTCTAAACCATAGATCTCTCCGAAAATGCCATCCGCCCCTGCTTCTCGTTATATTTTAGCTTTGTTCCAAAGAATACAGAGTGGTCCCATTTATTCTAAATATCGTGTAGCCGCTTCCTACACAGGATTTGAAGCTAGTTGCACCGCCATGATCAACCTGTCTGCAAATGAAATTATTGCGGCTCAACTACTCACTCATTCAGGAACCTTTTGTCATTTTTCGATGTGAGTTCAGTCCAACAAAGTGAAATACTCCTCTTTGCTTTGATTTTGGCATGCAAGAACTGAGAGACTAACCACGCGCGACGACGACAATGGTCACATGATTTTGCACTCTACTCACATGCATATGCCTACTCACATGGTAAAAAGAACATGATAAACAGTCCTCGGATGGCTTGTTCATGCATATTCCATGTTCACATTACTCTTCATAACAGCTAACCAAAGGCCTATATATATAGGCATGCCTTAAAATGAACATGTGATATGTGTCCAAATTTGCTTCTCCGCATATCCAGCCTTCGAGCCGTCTGAGATATTGGTGCAATATTCAAAGCGGGACATGGCCAGCGCAATAAGTTGTTTTTCTCCTATATGCTTACTCTGAGATCGACGATCATTTCTCCAGCTGAGAGATAGGAGCGCAAAGATTGCTAGGGGGTGTACAACTTCGCCATTATGCAGCTCTAAACGATCGGCTGTACATTGAGCTTGAGCTTCGCATTGCCGTTTTATTAATCCCTCAAATAGTGCTATTTTAAGGGTCACTGGTGCTGAACCGCAAATATGTATTGAAGGTTACAATTAGTAGGTATATATTGATCTTGTACTTACGTGAGAACTCGTGAGTGAGTGCCGTTGTCTCTCGAGATGCGACAAATCTTGGTACGTACACTAATTTAACATTTTCAGACTAGAGTGGCTTAATTAGTGAGTGACATGGTACTAACATTTTCATGTATTGGCCATGCGATTGTCGTTTCGAGCATGAACTTTTCGTGACTCTTTTAGTTGAGACAAAGCTAAGTTTTAAGCGTTCTCATGTTTGCAGTGAGCATGACCGGAAACGCTGAAAAACCATCTACATGGCTTCGTTGCCATGACGACGCTCAAGATGATAACTTGACATGAGATGTCTTGGCGCCCACCCGAGACATTCATCACATCCAATAATGCAAAATTTTAATTTTAAAAAGTAATTAAAATGCTTTTGTGGTTGAATTTTTAACCGTGGCACCGTATTAATCTCAGTCTGACGACCCAAATTAGAAATACACGGATTGAGAAAAGGAAATGATACCTGTCACTGACAAGTGGCCCAGCCTCATATATATAGACAAAATAAAAGCGTCAATTTACGAAATTATTATATTACTCAAAAAAAAAGATTGTCCTCTCAGCCGGTCTGCACGCAAAAGAGACAAAAAAAAAAAAAAATCCCAGCCCCAAAGCTGATCCCATCGCCGCCGCCCCCGCCGCATAGGTTGTTGCGCGGCGGGAGAGACCGAAGAGGCCGCCGCGTGTCTCGAAGAATCCGCCGTCGCAACTCCGGCCATCCCGCTCTTACCTCGGACGGCGAACCAGTCCGCGTCCGAACGCCGTCCGTCTCGCAGGCGCGCGACGGCAGACCAGACAAGAGGCCTTCCGGTCGAGCTAGCTTCCTTTCCACCAGGTTATTCGTCCACTCTCTGTCTGCCCATCATTTAGTGCGAGTATCTGGAGTAGCTAGACGAATGTTCCCCCCTTAGAAAGGGCGCCTGACTCGCCAATTAGAACAGATTCCTAGTGAACTTTCCAAGTCATTCTAGTCCAATTGGTTGAGTGTGGTACCGTTTCCATATTTTTGATCATTTACTGATGTCCAGCTTTTCCATGATTTCTTGAAATTCCTCTGAACTTTTACTTTAACCCATCGGCCTTACCAATTTGCTGATGTTCTATGCTTTTGCTTCAATATACAGTGTGGACTGTGGAAGGAAGCTCTGTACTCCTGACTGAACAGACATCTTCTTATCCGTCGCATGCCATCGACTTAAATTGGAGTGAGCAGTTAAACAAAATACCATGTCAGAACCATCACCATCACCTTCATATTCATCATCATCTCGTGGGAGAAAGAAGCGGGCACGCTCTCCTGATGACAGTGGCAGGCGCTCACCAGGCAGAACCGAAAACAGCACAAGCCTTGGTTTGTTACTTTCTGTGTCTAATTTGTTTTCCTCTGTTAGTATTGTTTGATTAGTTTCTCTGGGGCGGGGCTGGAACAAGATTTGGTTTAGAGCGTAATTTACAACAGACCGGAGGCGTACCTATGACTTGCTGAAAAAAAATGGGACACGATAGATACCTTGGATAGCCACACCTGGCTCAGACACTGGAAATTCTTAGTCACCCAAATGTGGAAGTCAGGAGAGCCGGTACCTAGCTGACACCCTCAAAATAAGTTTAGTGACCTGGAACATAATTTACTCCCTGTTTTAGATCACTTCTAGCTGTTGCATTAGACAGTCGCTATCAAAGAAATTGTATTCTATTAAAAAGATGCTACAGATTGTATGTAAAAAACATTCTACTCAGTGACAGTTATTGCTGTATACTACTAACATCTTAAGCTGTGAAGAAGTTGTTCTGACATCTTACAGTTTTGATGATGCAGAGGACAACCTTATATTCAGTGATACTTTGATAGCTCTACAGTTAATGCGCACACAGTTTCCAAAGCTAGAGAAGGTATTTCCATGCTCCCATTGTTTATTTTTCAATCTTGTCTCAACTTGGAGAACAAAAATATCATAAAAACATGTTTCAATTTGTTGCACTGGTTGCGTTTCTGCACTTTGAACTGCCTACTAGGCACTTATTCTCTGCAATTCACGTGAATCATTTCCACTATTCGCCATGCTTATGTATGATGTGTGAATATAACCTTTAGAGAGCGATACAATCATAGTCCAGACCTTGTCAGCTCAGTTGTCTTATAGGGCATTCTTCCATGGCAGGACAGTGTTCCTGTGCCAGTGTGCGCTGGAAATCCGAATTGCCATCTCTTCATCTGGTTAGCGCTGCACCACCACTTCCGGCCCTCTGACCAGCTTGAACGCCAGCAGCTTCCCAAACACGCAATCTGTCTACTGTTTGGAGGAGGCTGAGACAGTGAATACTCCTCGTGGTTTGAGATAATTGTGGCAAATCATTTTAAGATGGGCAGCTCACCATTCCAAAATCTCACCAGCAAACGACTCTATGTGAATTTGCTGGTTGTCTGGGTGGAAAGTACTGCCAAAAGATCAGCGAAAGACTTGGGCTATAGTTATTCTACCAATTTGGTCCATTTGGAGAGAACGGAACAACCAGGTGTTCCAGGGACAGAGCCAGGACCTTCAGACGAGGGCCAACAATATCAAGGCTTAGGTGGTGTGACAGGTCAGGCCTACCACCGCTTGCTGTGAGTGCCGCGGTACGGATGGTCCAGGTTTTCTTTGTGTTGCAGAAGTTTTGTCCATCAGTCTATCTGCTGCATGTACTCAGGGGTTGGGTGCGGCGTGTGCTTCACGGTCACCACTAGACTATTTTGTATTTATGTTTGCTCCCTCTCTTAATGGAAATGTGCGCAAATGGAATAAATACTCTATGTAATGTAAAAGGAGCATATTCTAATATAATAAATAATGGTTATACAAACTCAGCTCGTCGTTCTTCTGTGGTTGTTTTCAAATGGCAATTCAGTATCACTTCTGAACAAAATTCATATTTTTTTTTGTGTTCACTTGTAGGTTGTGACACAGCCATTCATTTTGCAGTCCCAGTTGTATAGTAGCGTGAAGGACAGGACACAAGTCGATAGAGATTTGGAGGTTCTGTTTTGAACTTATGCAGTAACTCTTTATGGGGACATCACTTCTGTAGATGTAATGATAATTTTTTGTTTTATGTTTGGATTGTTTTCTAGTGGTTCTCGTGTTAAACTCTTAAGTGATTATCATTCACTAATGTGTATTAATCTCCAACTGCACCAGGGATAATTTTTCCTTGGTTCTGATGAAATTTTAACAGAAGTGCTTTCTTTTGCAGTCACTGAAGAAAGACCGAGTACTCCGTGTATTCAAAATCAGTACTGGGCAGGATGACCACGCAATCATGTTCATGGATGATTATCTGAAACAGGTATATGGTGTCCTAGTTTGGCATCAAGTAGGTTCACTAGATCTAGATGGTATGCAATTTAATGGAAGTTAAAAGGTAGTATAATTTAGTTAATTAATCTTTTTAATACTCCCATCTCTCCATTCAACCACAAAATTTGCTCATCCTTCGACCCAACTAAGCAGACAATATGAATCACCTCATCCAAGCCCATCCTTACCAACCTGGATATGGTCCTATCCCATTTATCTACCCTTGTCTAACCAACCAAGCAAATGCTAATTAAACTGCAAGTTTACCATCATAGACATGTCAACAATACCCTACAGGCACTTTTTCATTAATAAAAGGAAGAAGTGGGCATTCTTATCTTCCGATGTCTATTGCTTGCCTCACTGAAAAGATATCTTTCCTGTCGTTTTCCTTTTCTGTAATGGGTCTAGGGGCTGGATCTCGTCTCCTAATATCAGAAAGAAGTCATTATGTAGCTCATCTGTTGTCGATACTAAAAAATAGTTGTAAGTTGATAATTCATCACATTAGCATTACCTTCTCATACTACAAGTTTTAATGGATTTGTTCCTTTCTTATATTGAATGTGCGCAGATGGAGTTTTCTGTCAGGAGGTCAACGGGTAAAAACCAAGATAGTAGTGAAGTGTTTGAGTGGTTTGAGAAATATGTTCTGCATTCAAAATTGGATGTTAGCATAAATCACCTAGAGCTGGTAAGTTTCAACCAGTTACTGTATATAAGTGTTAGTCCTGTGCAGAATTCTAGCTCAACCTTCCGTTTTTAAATAATACATAGTAATAAACTAAGAAATAGTACTCCTCTAATAAGGCCCTTCGTATCTTCTGCTTTTCATTGCAGTGTTCACTGTTATCGCGTGGGGGTGATGCAAGAGATAAACATATCACATTATTGATGAATGCTGGTCTCCTAGTAAGTAAATCTTAAGTATTTTCCATAGGACCATTATCATGGGTGTTTTTGTGTTACTTTAGCATGACGAACTTGAACCTATTTACCAATCAACCAAGAACTGCATCTAATTTGATGCCTGATGAATACATATTCTTGACCAATGACCAATCATGCTTACTGTTTGTGCCATGTTGATTTCTTTCAGACACGCCAGCTAATAGATCCAAACATGTACTGGTTTTCTGTTCCAAGTATTGGTCCAATTCTGAAAGGCCTATCCCAGGTTTGCACCTATTAGCTTTTCTGCTCCCAGGTTCAAATTTACAGTGCTAGTTAATCTTAAAATGGCTATAATAAATAAATAGTTAATTTGAAGCTGATCTGTTATCGTGATTCTGCCCCTCAGGAACACTTCAATTTTCATTGCTCATATAAAGTTATAAACATATGATTAAATTGTACTGTAGGTCCCTATAACTGCAACTTGAGTACAAGTAGGTCCTTTTATGTCCTCAAACTTGCAAATAGATACATAACTGGTTGTCTAGCTGACATGGCATCTATTTTAGCCATAGACAGTGACATTTTGGTGCTTTCTTTGTGGCTCTGTTGCGGTGGCCCAAAGGGTGAGTGCATATGATTTTGTCATGCATCTTACATCCTTTCTAGATTGAAAAGAGTCACTATATGGTTCTGATTGCTGTACATGCATCAATCTCCCCTAATATCCACTAAGATGCAGTACTTAGCCTCTACTAGATAAACATGTTTCCAATTTTTTCTAGATGAACACTAACTGACTATTTACAATCCCAATTTCTCTATAAGGAAGACATTGACAAATGTGGTTATGGTGAGCAGGGGAGGAAGGAAATTCTTTCACTACTGAACCGTCGGAAATACAAGGAGATGCTACTATCTTCACTGGAGAAGACAAGGTTAAGGTCATCGCCTCTCGATGTGCGGTTCCACCTCCGTGATCTGATCGGGTCTGGCCACATAAAGACGTTTCAAACGCCCACCGGCTTACTTGCTCGCGTATCAACTGATTGATAAACAACCTTGGGTTCAATTAATTTTATGCGGTCTTCCTTGTCGGTGGTTTTATAGCAGTTTTGGGCTTTTGATTATGTTTTGCATTCTAGTAGTTCTGAATTCTTTAGAAAAGAACATTGTTTTCTTTCTCAGGCAGCAAAAGTACCAATATTTTTTTCCTGTGAGCGGTATTCTGGTTTTGATCTGATTAATGTTGTCTAGCATTGTTAATGCATCCCTCGAAGGTGTATTTGTGTGCACTTTATTCATCATATTAACACCGTAGAGAAGATCAAAGAATAGCAGAGAAAAGAAGATAATGACCATTATTCGAGAAATGATGTTGACTTTATACATGGACGGCCATTTACTATTAATAATTTTACCATTTTGTCTAATCGTTTCTACTATGTTTCTTTACCCTTTTTTTCTCTACTACTATGTTTATTTACTATGATATGCTGATGTCGAAAGGGTGTTGAGAACTTGGCTAAACTGGGTCGATTTCCATTTCACACGTGTTTATACTGCAATGGAATAGGTTGGACAACTCTGCTTTTTTGCTTCCTAGTCATCTGATGGTAAGTATGTCATGCATATAGAGTTCTACTACCAGAAAATTGGTCAGGTTTGGACCATTCAGGGTTAACCTATTTGCAAAGACAATATCCGTTCAACCACTCACTCATTTTGTTCCCTCCAACAAAACATGAGAGTATTTCTTTTCATTTTCTTTTTGGCAAGAGATCGAAAACTAACCATCAGAGTACAATATCACATCATTTCAGTTTGTTGACATGATAAACAATTTATGAATGACTCCCCCAACACATATCCCATGCTCACATTTATGGTTGTTTTGTAAGAAGAGCTAGCAAAGACTAGAGACGTTTATAAGTCATATATATACCCCTGTCTTAGGATGTCAAAGCAAGCGTGATATGGATTCAGACTCGCTTGTGTATTTATTTATCTTCGGGCTATCTGAAATATTGTAGGAAAACAAAAACATGAGAGACGAGGAGGTGACGGAAATGGGGCTGAACCCGACCCTTCAGGAGCGCTATGGAATGGCAAAATGGGGGTGAACCGGGACGCAGTAAATGCCTACTTGTTCTAAAAAATACTAGGTTCTTCAATGTTTTTACTTGGCAACATGGTACTGGTCTCGGCACCAGTCTCTCAATGTGAAGCGTATTGAAGATAGATATCCATCGCCGGCCTCCCGGCATGCTCACATTATGGTTGTTTTGTAATAATAGCTAACAAAGACGAGACGTTTAGAATTCTTATATATATATAGCCCTGCCTTAGGATGTCAAAGCAAGTGCGATATGGATTCATACTCTTGTGTATTTATCTCCAAGCTATAGCTATCTAAAATATTGGAGGAAAATAAAAAATATGGGAGTCAAGGAACCGACGGAGAAGGGGCTAAATCCCACTCGTGAGGAGTGCTATGGGATGCAGGGGCGAACATCAATTAGAAAATAGGTAATACTACTAGTTCATAAAAGAATCGGATGCTCCAGTGTTTTAATCGTACAGAATGGTATCCATCTGAGCACTTGTTTCTCCAATACAAAGTCCTTATGTGTAAGAAGACTTGATTTTCTAAGAGAAGACGACTCAAGATAGATATCCACTGTCAGGCCGCCAGCAATCTCTGGTGTTTCATAACCTCTCCACTTGAACCTTCGCCTACGATTCAGCGGAGACTATACTGGAATAGGAGTTGTGGTGACCTTGTCAATGTAGATTTCGGGAGAACACCTACCATGCAATCAATACACATGTTTCTTACCTTTGATGAATTTCCCATTGATGTGCCGAGTTGAAATGTTGCGTTGAGAACACTGATCCACAACTACAATGAATATGCCAGGTTCTCCTCCACCTCTCTCAACGGAGTTTCTCATGGCGCCTCACTCTCGTGGTGCAAGAGTAGTAGAGTGGAGGCATGAAGAGAGAAAGGAGCACCATATGAGGATGAATAGCAGACTTTCTCAGTTACTGATAAGGAATCAAAGAAATAGGATGCATTTTTTCCTGTTTTGCAAGCACGGTTTTGATGTGAATAAATAAACAAATCTCCACTTTGAGAATCATATGCATGTTATGCTGTAAGCCTCTAGCCGGACACTTTTGGGATCATGCATGCTTCCATAAGATGTGTTTGGGGCAATAGGTTGCTAGAGGTCCTTTTGTTTCTTAGACATGATAGTGTCTCAAAGACAACTTTTAGGAAACCAGGTGTAGCATTGTTTGATGGTGGAAATGATGGTTGATTTTTTTCTAGCTAAGCTTTAATCGATCTATTTACGCATTTCTTTATAGGTACACTTTCATTATAACTAAATAGACCATCCCCGTCCACTAATACTAAGTTTGTGTCCACTTACTAAATGAAAGTGGACACATGGGATTTAGAGTACATATGTTTGTTTTGTTCCAAAAAATACTAAGTGGTTACATTTATTCTAAATCCCATGTGTCCACTTACTGTGTGGGATTTGAAGCCGGTTGCACAGTCATGACCAACCTGTTTGCAAATGCAACTTACGTTCAACTACTCACTCATATATGAATTTGTCGTTTTCGTTTGATGTGAGTTCAGTCCAATCAAGTGCAGTACTTCTCTTTCCTTTGTTTTTGGCTAGAACCTAAGAATAAACATGCAAGGACATTCGTCATATGATTTTGCAGTCTATACTCACATGCATTGCATGCTCACAAGGTAAAAATGACATGATAAGCAGCCCATGGATGGCTTGCTCATACATGTTATACGTTCACATTTATTTTCCACAACAGCTGACGAAGGCCTATATATATGCCTGCCATTGGATGTCAAAGTGAGCATGGTATCTAATACTCCCATATCCACCCCTCTAGCTAGAGTATTACATTTTGTTTCCCTGCATATCCACCCCTCTAGCTATCAGAAATATTGGAGGAAAACTAAACAAGCATGATAGCATATGCATAGCATGTATGCATATTGACTTGCAATATTCAAAGCAGAACGGGACAGGCTAATTTCACGGAGAAGAGGCCGAGCCCGTTGTGCTTTTTGGCATCATTTCCAAAAGCATTTGAGTGGCGTAGGGAAAGCATCAACGCCAACTCAGTCCTACTGCCGCTAGGAACACTCTTCTCTTTCTGTGGAGGTATCGGTCGGACGAGATGGAGAAAATCTTCACAAGGAAAGTGGCCCAAAACTGATTATTGAGTGACAAAGTTTTGGCTCCTCTCGATACAATCGATCGAGGTATTACCGTCTATTTATTTTAGACCGAGTCGGGCTCTAGGTAACCGACATTTTAAATTATGTACATGCTTACGAGTTTATCGACATGGTTACAAAGACTAGGAGTAAATTGACTCGGTTTAGCTAAACCACACGTAACCATTACCATGTCTAACACCCTCCCTTAATCACTCATTTATGAACTTGTCGTCATTCTTTTTATTTGAGTTCGGTCCAATCAAGTGCAGTACTTCTCTTTCCTTTGTTTTTGGCTAGAACAGAAAGACTAAACATGCAAACACAACGGCCATATGGTTTTGCAGTCTATTCACATGCATGCATGATCACAATGTAAAAATGACCTCATAAATAGTTCATGGATGGCTTGCTCACACATGTTCTACGTTCACATTTATTTTCCACGACAGCTGACAAAGGCCTATATACTATATGCCTGCCCTTGGATGTCAAAGTGAGCTTGGCTTGCTTTAAATTTTGTTTCCCTGCATATCCTTCCCTCTAGATATCGGAAATATTGGAGGAAAACAAAAGAAGCACGACAGCATTTGCACATATGTATATAGATTGACTTTCAATATTCAAAGCAGAGCGTGACATGCTAATTTAACGGAAAAGAGACCGAGCCCGTTGTGCTTTTTGTCGTCATTTCCCAAGAGCATTTGTGTGGCGTAGGGAATGCATTCCAGAACTAACGAGCATCCACTAGTGGGAACAACCCCATGTGTCCCGTTTGGTAAGGGGCTTTAGTCCCGGTTTTCCAACCGGGACGGGGCAATCGGAACTAAAGCCTCAACCTTTAGTCCCGGTTGCTCCACCAACCGGGATAAAAGGGGGTACACGTGGCCGCGACAGAGGGCGAGGGGGGGGGGGGGGGAGCAATCGTCCCGGTTCGTAACACGAACCGAGACAAATAACTCTCTGCCGCGGTAGAGATTTTAAATATTTCTCTGCCACGGCAGAGAATTTATTTTGACAACTTTTGTTGCCACGATAGCATTTTAGCCACTTTTTGTGCCGCGGCAGAGAATTCATTTATGATATTTTATTGTTTATTTAGTGTTTTTGCACTCATCAATGAAGGAACCATTATATTACACAAGATCATCATGACAATATAGATCCAAGTGTCGAACATATTACATTCGATACACGGATCGAGTTCATACACTACATACAAAATAAGCTCTTTGTACAATCCCTATTGTTCATACACACCCGAATAGTATTCTCCTTTTGGGTTTAGGACTTTTGCATTCAAGAATCCCGCCAATTTCTCCTGAATTGCTCGTATGCGATCCTTTGGTAGAAGACCGCCCCGTAGACGTTCGATCTGATTTAAAAAAGGAGTCAGCCTATGTGAATGAAACTAAACACAATTTGATGATAACTAAAAACTATATAAATTGTTTACGTACGTGGAGTTGCTCTAAATTTCTGCCCTTCTCACAGCACGTCTGTCGGATGAACTCGCAAACATAGTATCCATATAAATTGTTCCCTGGTCCCTGCGTCAGGCACTTTACGAGAACATAGTTCAATCAAAATAATAATCAAGCATGATAATAACGGTATCAAAACTAGAATCAAAGAGATGCGCGGATATAGCTAGTGGTGCTTACATCTAGTGCTTGAAATGTAAGCTCCTCTTTCCAAACACCCCTAGCCTTGTTGGTGAACCGTTTCCAAGCGCTGTCCGGCGAAGAAAACGAATAAAAAAAGTTATTAATTACTTGATATCATAAAATTCACGAACGTTGCCGATATAGTGTCGTAATGATTAGAATTACCGCTGGAGAAGCATCTGCATGTCCTTCCACTGCTCAAGGGGTTTATGTTTCGAGTCCATGACTAGTACACGCCCTTTGTCAAGTTGAATGATTAACATAATATAGTGAAAGTTGCGCATGCATAACTAATCAATTATATACTTAACATCGAGTAAGCGAAATAGAAAGTGTATAAAAGACAATAACACTCACTCGAAGTTGTAAGGAAATAGTATTTCCCTTCTGGTTTCTTAAAACCTTAACGCGTGTACGATATTATCCTCCGTATCCTGGGGGCTTGTTTTGAGATTAGCTTGATGAAACCAATATGGGTCAATGACGCCAATGTCATAGATTTGTCCTCTGCTGCATTCAAGAATCTTCATTCTGCATATTATAGTATGATTATATACATGCAATAAAAGAGGTGAGATAGCTAGAGACTAAATTAATTACAGAATTAGTACTTACAGACAATAGGCACTGATGATCGATTTGTCCAAGGCGTCTTGATTGAATAATTAAAATAGTTCATCAAATTCAATGGATATCATGTCATCTATTTCTTTCCCATAATGCTTTTTTGTAACCCTCAGCACTATCCAGTTAGCCCTGGCCTTTGTGGCATGCATGTACCAGTTATGCAATCTTCGCATTTTTGTTAGAAGATTATTTACCTCCTCAGGTTTGACGAGAGGTTTGCCGTACTGGTATTTGTATGCTACTTCACTCATGGGGAAGTACTCTAACTGGGACAAGTACTAGGCAATACTCATACCTTGAGCAGCGGCAGCTTCTCCGTATTGTGCAACTACCTCTGGATCATACTGCTCTTTGGCCCCATATTTGCTCGACCCCACATTGGTATGGGAAATCACCTTGAGAGGGGCGCAAGACTGTTTTGCTTGTTCTCCGAGCTGGGCAACAGATTTCTCGCTTGCATCAGTACTGCTTTTCGAGGCTTGTTGTGCCGCATGTGACTTGAGAATAGAACACTCATAGTCTGATGACAGCTTTGGCTCGGGTTGATGAAGAGTCTTTAGCATTTTGAACACTCTGGCTTTTTCTTCTTTGGTACTGGGGAACTCTGGCTCTTTCGGCCGCCTCAGCTTAGCGAAAAACGCTGTCGTTTCTGCATCAACGATAGCCATAGTCTCCTCTTCACTACAGTCATAAGCTCTCTTGGGAGGAACCTTTGGTACTTTTGGAAGAGGCTCTTGTTTACGTTTCGGCGATCGCTTAGCACGACACAGAGTAGCGGTACGCTTACGCTTTTTATCCAGAGGCGCCGGCGATGGCTGCCGCGGCGATGGCTGCGCCAGAGATTGGTGAGGCGACGGAGACGGGTGAGGCGACGAAGACGGCTGCCGCGGCGGCGACAACCTCGCTGAAGATGGGTGAGGCGGCGGCGAAGATGGCCTTTGCGTGTGATTTCGAAACACGATACATTCCTTTGGCCATAGAATGGTGACGTTTGTTGCGTCTCCCAGTTCAGTCACATCCCCTTCACCTGCAGGGTAGTCAAGCTTCAAAACTTCAAAGGTGGGCATGATTTCATCCACCCCGACAACAGCGTAGCCCTGTGGAACCGGACGACAGTGGTAAGTTGGTGTGGGTCCAATTGGTAAGGCATAGCCGACCGCCACCTTCATTGATATGTTCACAACTTTGACATGTAGCTCGCAGTGTGTCATCTGTGTGATATCATCCACTGGGTAGCCAACAGGAGCCATCATCGGTGCACCATCGTCATCGTCATTGTCATCACCCGGGACCTCGGTGGAAGCCACACTGCTTTTTCGATTATTCGATAGTCCGGTAGCATCGAATGCAGTGTGCTACTGAGATGGGCCGGTAGTACTTTGCTCTTTAAGTGCGTTAATTTCATCTTTGTTGCTTTATTCGTTCTTCAATTATACGCATTTGCTCTTTCTGAATATCTGCTTCAACTTCCGCCTTGTCCTTTCTCCTCTGACGGCTTCTATCAGGATATTTCTTCCTCTCTTCGGGAAACCCAGTCCTCCATGGTTTGCAGCCTATTGTGCCTCGTGTTCGTCCATCATGTTCCTTATTTCCAAGGGCGAGTGTGAGCTCATCATTCTCTCTATCGGGAATGAAGTCCCCATCTTTAACAACCTTTACTACTTTTCTCATCTTCTCGATTGGCAAGGGGTCTTCTTTATGCCGTATGTTATATATACACTTCCCTTCCGAGTCCAACTTGCCCCCATGCCCGTAAAACCAATTCCTTGCACGTTCGATCCAATCGTCTGTCTCTGGGATGATCTTTTTAGCACGCAGTTCCTGCTCAAGTTTCTCCCACTTAGGAATGCCAGCCCTGTAGCCACCTTTCCCCATAGTATGGTGATACTTCTTGTTAGCAGCATTCAGCTTATTCGTTGCAGACATTTTCTTAGCTTTTGCTGATGTCTTGTAATTCACAAACTCAGCCCAGAATGGTTTTATCTTCTCAAACCGAATCTTCTTGAAATCCGGAGTCTTCTCTTTCACGACATAGTCAAGGTGCAATCTTTTCTTCCAGTTGGTGAAACACTGGCCCATCTTCTTCAAAGCCCACTCCCTGACCTTAGTGAAAGGGCATGTATGCCCCCATGTGTGGTTTTGGTAATTAATGACAATGTCTATGGACTAATGTATAAATTGAGTTTCACTTGTAGGTTTGTCCATTGGCATTGCTTGGACCATGTGTTGGTCTCACGGTTGGAAGATGAATAAATGTCCAAGGGCTTTGTGCCCATTGGAATCATGAAGAAAGAAGGAGCTTGAAGGTCGATCCAGGCATGTGCAAAGAGTTGCATCAAGATGGATCAACCTCAAGTAGGGATGAAGAAGGGCGAGCTCAAGATGCGCCATCTCTAGAAGATCTCATGCTTGAAGCTTGCCATCCTCGTGCTCATGGAATGATGAAGACAAGTTCAAAGAAGAGGTTTCCCCATGGAGTATGGAGGAGCAATTTGCAAGTCTTCATCTTCATCAAGCAAGAGCATCCAAGAAAGATGTTCCCACTATAGAAGAACAATACAGTCTACATCAAGTTCAAGTGGGATGCTCAAGGCAAAGGTATGTTCTTGATAGGGCTTCTCTCTTGCCGGTCTCGTTTTGTTAGTTGGGAGACCGGTTTTAGGATAGATATCCGTACTATCAAGAGGGGCTCTCAAGCGGGTGTCTCGATCGCATCGTTCAAAGAGAGATCTCAAACCTTTGCATTCATAGCATCATCTTTATTGGTTGTTATTTGGTTCTTGTCCATGAGAGGATCTATAGCTTGTGGTCATCATCATAACAAGCTCTAGTTCACCAAATAAGGATTTCACTTGCATATCTTGTTGCGGTTTTTGATCTTGCGAGTTTTCTGGCTCCACACCTTGGGAGATACATCACATATATATACTTGATATTTTCTCCCTTGGTGGTATCCAATATTTCACATTTTGTTGGGTTCTACTTGGTTTTATCTTTCCAACAAAATTGGTTTCATCCCAATCGGAGTTTCCAAGCTCAACTTCTTGTGTTTTGGGTTTTGGAGGTTTTACCGGTTCATCACTTCTAGAGAGGTCATATATTTCTCAATTTGGTTTTATACTTCCATACTGTACTATTATGTTTCTTTGCATAATCTTGTAAAACTTTTTGTTCTCTTCAAAACGAGCCCAAGATCATCAAAAATGGAGTCCGGGATCAAAAGTTATTGAAGTTTTCGTGCAATGTTGTCCTGTGTTTTTGCTTGAGCGGAAGTTCCGGCCAAGTTCCGACCCAAGTTCCGGTCAGGTTCAGTAACTTGTGTTTCTATTTGCCGGAAGTTCCGGTGGGAGGTCGGAAGTTCCGGTGGGGGCGCGAATCTGGCCCAAACGGTCAGTTTTTCCTTGTCCTATTTAAGGGGGGCTTCTTCCCCAATGGTTCCCCATCTTTTGAGCTCGTTTTTGCCCACCATTGTTGACCTATTTGAGCTCTCTTACTCCCTCTCCCTCCCATGATTCTTACATATTTTTGAGGGAAAAGTGAGAGGAGATCTAGATCTACAATCCCACCAAGTCAAATCCCTTCTTTGTGAAGGAATCATTGGGATCTAGATCTTGGAGAGTTTTGTGTTCTCCTCTTGTGTTCTTCCTCCCTTATTCCCCCAATAGCTTTTGTAGCTTTGTTGGAATTTGGGAGAGAAGGACTTGCCCTTGCATTTGGTGCATAGGTTTGAGTTCTCCTCTTGTGTTCTTCCTCCCTTATTCCTCCAATAGCTTTTGTAGCTTTGTTGGAATTTGGGAGAGAAGGACTTGCCCTTGCATTTGGTGCATAGGTTTGAGTTCTCCTCGGAGATTCGGAGAGTTCAAGCTTGTGAGCTTGTTTCTCTTGGGTTCCTTGGAACCCTAGACGGTTGTGTGGTTGGATTGTTGACCTTTTGTGGTCTTGTTGGCCTTTTGTGGTCTTGTAGCCTTTTGTGGCGTTGTTGGCCTTTTGTGGCATTGTTGGCCTTTTGTGGCTTTGTTGTTGGGAACCTCCAATTGAGTTGTGGAGTTAGCCCCAATCTTGTACGGGTTCGGTGACCGCCCTCAAGCGTCCCATAGTGGAGCAAGTGCCCGCCTTTTGTGGTGCGCACTTGGGAGAATAGGGTGAGCCTTTTGTGGCGTCGGTGAGTTGCATGCTTCCGCATCCGGGGTGAGGCCTTGTGTGGCGTTGGGTGAGCATCGAGCCACCACACCTCGAGGTGAGCCATTTGTGGCGTTCGGAGAGCATTGCGCCATCGCACCTCTCCAACGGAGACGTAGCTTCTTTGGAAGTGAACTTCGGGAAACAAATCTTCGTCTCCGCGTCCATCGGTTATCTCTCAACCGAACCCTTTACTTATGCCTTTACATTGTGATAGCCATCATGCTTGAAGTATTTATTCCTTGCTATCACCTTGTTGCTTGTATTGCTTAGCATAGGTTGTTGGTGCACCTAGGTGAACTTAGTGGCTAGGTTTTGTGCTCAATAAATTAAACGTTAGTTTTATTTCGCATTTACTTGAGCCTAAGCCGTAATAATTTTAAAAGCCTATTCACCCCCCTCTAGGCGACTTCCTTTGTACTTTCACTTAGCCTCCATGAATCTCCCATGTTTTAAGGCGTCCTCAACTGGATCCTCCGCATTTGGATCCAGCTCTATCTTCGGTAGTTTAAAATTAAGCATTAGCCTATTCCAGAGTAAATCTTTGGCCTTGTTAGGGACAAATAAACATGTTCCCTCTTCTTCCGCATCAGCAGTCCTATTCCAATTTTGAATGGTGATCGGGATTAAGTCCCTAACGATTACTCCGCATTGTGCCACAAATTTGTTTGCGACAACTTCGGGAGCCGTCGGTTTGCCGTCTTCACCGGCATCTTCGATCCTAAACCTCTCATGGTCTCCCAACTTTTTGGTTGGGCCTCGGCTGCTCTTTTCAGTAGATTTCTTCGATTCGGAGGGCTAAAAGAAGAAAGATCATCGTTACTATTTCTATATAGATAGCAGATGATTAATTAATGAATTAATTATATTACATGCACCTCGCCGGAGCGGTCGTCTTCTCAATCACAGAAGGCATCGCCTTCTCCCTCGCGGAAGGCATCGCCTTCAACCTCAAACAAGTCGTCTCTTCCGGCAAAAAGAGGATCACCCTCACCGGAGTTGTTCAGAAACGTCGATACATCTAAATTTTCTTCCCCGCGGATCACACCTTGGATCAACTCTTCCCTTTCTTCGTCTTTGTCGTGTGGGTCCATATTTTCTGCATAGGTGAAAAACGGATAAGTCAAAGCGGCTAAGGGAGAATGTTAGGTACGGTGTTTAGAGATAGAAACCCTAATTCAGAGAAACCCTAATATATACATACACAATAATAAAAATGAATTTACAATATCAGAAACCCTAATTCAGAGAAACCCTCGGGCTCGAATCCTATCGCGAAGAACCAATACCGGAAAGAAAGGTGGAAATCAATACATGGCATAATACAATGCGCAATCAATATGTATGACATGTCAGATTTAGAGATACTACACTAACCCTAGGTGCAACATCGATTTAAAAGGGTTCGGGATGCCCTAGCAAGTACACACCGGTGAACCCACATGTACATAAGGGGTGTCAGTGTTTCTTTAACTAAACTAGGGTTTAAACTAGGGGGGTAGTTTTTCATCGGGTCTGGGGCTACCCACAGTGACTGACTAGTGGGGCCGAAGACTAATAATACCTAACTAATTAATAAACCTAATAATACCTAACTAATAATAAACCTAATAATCCAAACTAATAAACCTAATAAACCTAATATGCTAGGAGCAGTGGATCAGGTAATATAAGCTCAAAGGGAGTAATGCAACAGATAGGACACTCTATCTATCGATAAAATACCACAATAGAATTGTATGCATCATGGCAAGAATTGAAATGCTTTCGAAATCATAGGATTATATCATGGTGGGGCTATGCTTGGCTTTGCCTGTTGATAGCCGAAAGCAGAGCTTCAGGATCCTTATACTTGACTTGATTACAGTTGGTCAAGCATTTGTCTTCGAGCTTCGACAGTGTTGATCTCTGGCTTCGATCTCGATCTCGATCTCGATATCGTATTCTACCGGGAAGAACCAAACACCGGAAAGAAAGGGAAACAATCAACACATGGCATCGATGCAATGCTCAAGCAAGTATGATGATATGCCAATTTGAATTGCATTGAAATGTAACCCTAAAGCATGCTCTACAATTAACCGGGGTTCCGAGGGGTGAAAACCCTAACTCGGAGAAAATCCGGAACACATGAGAGGGGTGGATTTGTTCTTCTAATTAAACTTGTCATTTAAGTTGTTGAACAATGCATGATTATAGCTTAGATAGCTAGGTTTCATTTTTCTGAACATTTTGATATATTATTCATATTTTTCTGACTTATAGATTAAAAGTTATTGAATTTATAAGATTATAATTATTTCTGAAATTATTAAAAGCTGGTTAAACATTTTACACCGCAGGCATACCTAGCCACAGTGACTGACAGAGGGGCCCGGAGCCACCTCACCAGCCACACAAGCAAAAGTGGTTCAGGGGCATTTTTCACTCGGGCTGGGGCTAGCCAGAGAGGCTGACCTGTGGACCAGAGGCCACATAGGCAAGCCACGCAGGCAAAGTGGGTCCCTGGCTGGCCCCTTGACCGGGTCTGCGCGCGCGCTGACACACGGGTGACGTCAGGATGACATCACGCCGACGGTGGCTTGCAGGACGGTGACGGGGAACAGCGTTAGGGGGCGATCTAGGGCGCGTGCGTGCGCGCGTTAGAGAGAGGAGGTTGAGGCAAGCCAAAGAGTAGCGGCGCCGCCTCAAAAAGGTCACCGGAGAGGGGAGCACGACGACGGTGAGCGGCGGTGGTGACAGGTGGTCGACGGGGAGGAGGAACTAGAGCGAGAGGAGGCGAGAGAGAGGGTCCACGAGGACCAGCAGCTCACCAGGTGTGCGGTGGTGGTGTCGAGGAGGCGAGGCGAGGTTGGGAGCCGGCGAATCGACGGCGGCGGTCGTCGGGCTCGAGGGAGACAGAGTCGTTGGCGACAATTGGGAGCGAGCGGGGCCGATTCCTTCGGGGAGAAGCCTCGGGGCGACGAGGCAAAGCTTCCTGCACGCTTGGATGGGCGAGGGCGGCCGGTAGGGCGTGCAGGGCGGCGGGGCAGCCTGACAGCGTCGTGCGCGAGAAGAGATTGTGAGATGGGGAAGAAGAAGAGGAGGGGTACCCATTTATAACCAAAGGACCTTTTGTCCCGGTTATTGGCTCCAACCGGGACTAAAGGGCCATACGTCCTAGTTGGAGCCACCAACCGGGACATATACTCCACTTTTTTCAGCAGACCAAGGGGCGCGCGCAGGGGTCTTTAGTCCCGGTTGGTGGCTCCAACCGGGACATATGAACCTGTTTTCAAAAAAATTCAGGAATTTTCTCTTTGTTCCCGCCTTATTTTTTATTTTGGGGTTTAAATTTGTAATGTTTTTTAAATGATAATTACTTTGGAATATCGAAAAACTTTAAACATAAAAAGTGTTTGAATTTGAATAACTAATTCAAAACCATTTTCTGTTTTAAAAAATAATTAATGTAACCATTTAAACTATGAACCATTTAAAATTAAAAATGAATTAACTTATATTTTTTGAATATTAATTTGGAATTTAGAAAAACTTTAAACATAAAAAGTGTTTGGATTTGAATAACTAATTCAAAACCATTTTCTATTTTTAAAAATAATTAATGCAACCATTTAAAATTAAAAATGAATTAACTTATATTTTTTGAATATTAATTTGGAATTTAGAAAAACTTTAAACATAAAAAGTGTTTGAATAACTAATTCAAAACCATTTTATGTTTTTAAAAAATAATTAATGTAACCATTTAAAATATGAACCATTTAAAATTAAAAATGAATTAACTTATATTTTTTGAATATTAATTTGGAATTTAGAAAAACTTTAAACATAAAAAGTGTTTGGATTTGAATAACTAATTCAAAACCATTTTATATTTTTAAAATAATTAATGCAACCATTTAAAATTAAAAATGAATTAACTTATATTTTTTGAATATTAATTTGGAATTTAGAAAAACTTTAAACATAAAAAGTGTTTGAATTTAAATAAATAATTCAAAACATTTTCTGTTTTTAAAAATAATTAATGTAACCATTTAAACTATGAACCATTTAAAATTAAAAATGAATTAACTTATATTTTTTGAATATTAATTTGGAATTTATAAAAACTTTAAACATAAAAAGTGTTTGGATTTGAATAACTAATTCAAAACCATTTTCTGTTTTTAATTTGGATTTGAATTAACTTATATTTTTTATATATTAATGGGCGGGAAAAAAGGACAGGAAATAATGGGCGGAAAGAAAATTTTATTAGGATAGAACTGGAATTAAAGTACGTAACGCAACTAACACAAAGTTACATGGAAGAACTGAAAAATAAAGATACATGGCCAGATTAAGCCACAATCGGCCGAACTTGTTTTGCAATGTTGGAGTGATTCAGTCATGCTCCTGCCTACACCTGTAATACTCGCCACTGTAGTCGTCGTACTCGTCGCGGCCGTCGTCGCTGTCGTCGTCGGGGTCGCCGTAGTTGAACCTTGAAGGCTGAGTACGAGTGGGCTGGACTTGCGGGTAGCGGAGGAGGGGGTTAGAGTCGGCGTCCGTGTCATAGGCCATGACGCTCTAGAGAGTCCGTCCACGCCACCACAGCCGACGACCGGCCTCGTTGAAGTTCGGAGGAGGTGGGCCGTCCTCCTCGTGCCTGGCGAGCGCCCTTTCACGCCGATCCATGAAGAAGGCTTCACAAGTCGGGAAATAGTCGGGATGCCATCTGGGATTCCTCCGCTGCTCCGACGTGAGCTCGAAGTAGTAGTGGTTCGTGATGGCCATCCGACACGCCACACCTAGAGGGACAGTAGTGTAGGGTTTCGTAGCATGGAAAACAAAAAATTTCTATCGCATACAAACAAACAAGCCAAGATCTATCTACTAGATTGTAGCAACGAGTCAATGGAATAACTCACCCTCGAAGATTCCAAAGCATTTAACGAGAGCGGATTCTCGTGGGTGATGTAGTCGTACTCTTCCCGATCTCAAGATCGCGTAGACGATCCTTCCGGCGCTGCGTTCCGGCAGCGCTCCCGCAGTCGGTCACACGTTCGGTACTCGACAAAGACCTTCCTCTCCCTTGTTCCAGCAGGCAGCGGAGGTTGTAGCACGCTCCTCGTGATTCCGGCAGCACAACGGCGTGGTACCGAAAGTAGAGGGGAGATCTCGCAGGGCTTCACCTTAAGCCGGAGCGAGTATGGTGGAGTATGAGAGAGTCCCTCGATGATCTAGGGTTTAGACACGCCGAGGAGGGGGCTAGGCCGGCGGCTAGGGTTTCACCTAGGCGGCGGCGGCGAGTGCCCTAGGGCCGACGGCGGCTATGGAGGCGGCGGCGGCTTGGTGCTAGGGTTTGGAGGAGAGGATCTTGTGTGTCTCTAGGAGGGAGCCCTGCCCCTCCTTATATAGGTGGAGGGGACGGCCGGCCAAGGGGAGGGAGAGGAGTCCCTCCCCAACTCGGCTTGGGTGGTGCGCCGACGGTGGGGAGGAGGGACTCCTCCCCAACTCGGTTTCCTCCTCCTTTTCCACTTCCCAAAAATAGCCGTTTGACTTTCAAACTAGCCGTTTGACTTTTCAAACTAGGATTTGATTAATCCCTCTATTTTGTTCAGCGATGACACTTAGTACATGATGCAATCATACCAACTTGATATAACACATCCATGTACCCTTCCCCTCCGGAGTGCCGGACATTCCGGAACCTTCTAGAACATTCCCGATGAAAACACCGGAACCATTCTCCAACTCCGAAACGGGACTTTCCTTATATGAATCTTATTCTCCGGACCATTCCGGATCTCCTCGTGATATCCCGGATCCCATCCGAGACTCCGAACAACATTAGGTCTCTTTCTCATCATTCCATAACTACTCAAACAACGTTGAATCCTTAAGTGTGTCTCCCTACGGTTCGTGAATTATGCGGACATGATCGAGACACTTCTCCGATCAATAACCAATAGAGGAATCTGGAAATTCATATGGCTCCCACATATTTCTACGATTACTTCGCGATCGAATGAACCACTTACATACGATACCAATTTCCCTTTGTCTCGTGATAGTTTACTTATCCGAGGTTATGATCGTCGGTATCTCTGCATACCTAGTTCAACCTCGTTACTGATAAGTACTCTTTTCTCGTTCCCGTGATATGTGATCCCTTGTGAGCTAGTCACATGCTTGCAAGCTAATTGGATGACATTTCACCGAGAGGGCCCAGAGTATATCTATCCGTCATATGGATGGACAAATCCCACTCTTGATCCATGTGTCTCAACCAATACTTTCTGAACACTCAATGCCACCTTTATAGCCACCTAGTTACGGTGTGGTGTTTGATGTTATCAAAGCATCCATCCGGTAAAGGTGATATGCATGATCTCATGGTCGAAGGAATTAGGTTACTATGTATCAGAAAGCATATAGCAATTGAACTATTAAAATGACTTGATCTTTATGCTACGCTTATCTATAGGAGTATGTCCACCATATCATTCTCCTAACGATATGATCTTGTTGTTAATAACATCTCAATGTTCATGATAGGGAAACCACAATCATTTATTAACCAACAAGCTAGTGATGTATAGAGGCTATACTAGGGACTTCAATCTAAGTTTACAAATCACACAAGTATTAATGTTTCCTTGTTAATACTATTATAGCATGAGTGTAAACATTTATCATAAACACAAAGATATAATAATAACTACATTTATTATTGCCTCTAGGGCATATCTCCAACAGTCTCCCACTTGCACTAGAGTCATCTAATCTAGATTACATGGTAATATACCGAACACCCATGGCAGTTTGGTGTTGGTCATGTTTTGCCCTCGGGAGAGGTTTAGTCAACGGATCCGCCACATTCAGATCTGTGTGTACTTTGCAAATCTTTATGTCCCCATCTTGGACATGCTCTCGAATAGCGTGAAGACGTAGCTTGATATGCTTCAGCTTCTTGTGTGACCTTGGTTCTTGCGCATTGGCTATGGCGCCCATGTTATCACAGTAGATAGACATTGGGTCTAGTGCACTAGGAACCACACCCAGCTCTGTAATGAACTCTTTCATCCATATTGCTTCTTGTGAAGCCTCAGAAGCAGCCATGTATTCCGATTCATTTGAAGATCTCGCCACAACGCTTTGCTTTGCACTCCTCCAGCTAACTGCTGCACCATTCAAAATAAATACGTATCCAGATTGTGATTTAGAATCATCTGGATTGGTGTTCCAACTAGCATCGATGTAACCATTAACAACGAGTTGTTCATCACCTCCATAAGAAAGAACCATATCCTTAGTTCTTCTCAAGTACTTAAGGATGTTTTTGACCGCTGTCCAATGATCCACTCCTGGATCACTTTGATATCTGCTAGTTAAACTAACAGCATATGCAATGTCGGGTCTAGTACATAGCATGGCATACATTAGAGATCCTATGGCTGAGGCATAGGGAGTCTTACTCATCCTTTCTCTATCTTCTGCCGTTGACGGACTTTGAGTTTTACTCAAGGTCGTATTGGGCAACATGGGCAAGAACCCTTTCTTGCTATCTTCCATTCCAAACCTCTTTAGAACTTTGTCCAAATATGTACTTTGTGACAATGATATTAGGCGTCTCGATCTATCTCTATAAATCTTTATGCCTAATATGTAAGCTGCTTCGCCAAGATCCTTCATTGAAAAAACTATTATTCAAATATTCCTTGACACTATTAAGAAGGTCTACATCATTCCCAATCAACAATATGTCATCTACATATAGTATTAAGAATGCTACAGATCTCCCACTCACTTTCTTGTAAATACAAGCTTCTCCATAAGTTTGTATAAAACCAAAACTTTTGATTACCTTATCAAAACGTTGATTCCAACTTCGGGATGCTTGCTTCAATCCATAGATGGACCGTTGAAGTTTGCATACCTTGTTAGCATCTTTAGGATCGACAAAACCTTTGGGTTGCATCATATACAACTCTTCATCAATGTCTCCATTGAGGAATGCTGTTTTGACATCCATCTGCCATATCTCATATTCATAATATGCAGCGATTGCTAACATAATCCTCACAGACTTCAGCTTCGCTACTGGTGAGAAAGTCTCATCGTAGTCAACTCCTTGAATTTGTCGAAACCCTTTTGCGACAAGTCGAGCTTTATAGACAGTAACATTACCATCAGCATCTGTTTTCTTCTTGAAAATCCATTTATTCTCAACGGCCTTCCGGCCATCCGGTAAGTCCACCAAAGTCCATACTTGATTTTCGTACATGGATCCAATCTCGGATTTCATGGCTTCTTGCCATTTATTGGAATCTGGGCTCATCATCGCTTCCTCATATGTCTCCGGGTCATCGGTGTTATCCACCAACATGACACTCATAACGGGATCATACCAATCTGGAGTGGTACGAGTTCTCGTTGACCTGCGAGGCTCTGTAGCAACTACAACCGAAGTTTCATGATCATCATCATTAGCTTCCTCTCTTACTGGTGTAGGCGTCACAGGAACTACTTCCGGTGCTGCGCTACTCGCAAGTTCGAGAGAAGGTTCAACAACCTCGTCGAGTTCTACTTTCCTTCTAGTCACTTCTTTCGAGAGAAATTCCTTCTCTAGAAAGGATCCATTCTTGGCAACGAAGATTTTGCCTTCAGATCTATGATAGAAGGTATACCCAATAGTTTCCTTCGGGTATCCTATGAAGACGCATTTTTCCGCTTTGGGTTCAAGCTTGTCCGGCTGTAAATTCTTTACATAGGCTTCGCATCCCCAAACTTTAAGGAACGACAATTTAGGTTTCTTCCCAAACCATAATTCATACGGTGTCGTTTCCACGGATTTAGATGGTGCCCTATTTAAAGTGAATGCGGCTGTTTCTAATGCATAACCCCAAAATGATAGCGGTAAATCTGTAAGTGACATCATAGAACGAACCATATCTAAGAGAGTTCGATTACGATGTTCGGACACACCATTACGCTG
Source organism: Avena sativa (assembly GCA_916181665.1). Lineage (NCBI taxonomy): Eukaryota > Viridiplantae > Streptophyta > Magnoliopsida > Poales > Poaceae > Avena > Avena sativa. Next base: position 373,990,583 of record OV702293.1, on the reverse strand, counting down.
TGGTGTTCCCGGCGGTGTCAATTGTGAAAGTATTCCGCATTTCTTCAAATGCTCGCCAAACTCGTAACTTAGATATTCACCTCCACGATCAGAACGTAGAAATTTAATCTTCTTGTTACGTTGATTCTCTACCTCACTTTGAAATTCCTTAAACTTCTCGAAAGTTTCGAACTTATGTTTCATGAAATAGATATACCCATATCTACTCAAGTCATCCGTGAAGGTAAGAACATAACGATAACCACCGCACGATGCTACACTCATTGGACCACACACATCGGTATGTATGATTTCCAACAAGTCCGTAGCTCGCTCCATCATACCAGAAAATGGAGTCTTAGTCATTTTACCCATCAGACATGCTTCGCATCTTTCAAGTGATTCGAAATCAAGTGATTCAAGAAGTCCATCAGAATGGAGTTTCTTCATACGCTTCACTCCAATGTGACCAAGACGACAGTGCCACATATAGGTCGAGTTATCGCTCGATTTCAAACGTTTAGCCTCAATGTTATTAATATGTGTATTTCCACTATCGAGATTCAACAAGAATAGACCATCTATCAAAGGTGCATGTGCATAAAACATATTACTCATATAAATCGAACAACCATTATTCTCGGATTTAAACAAGTAACCGTCTCGCAATAAACAAGATCCCGATATAATGTTCATGCTCAACGCAGGCACCAAATAACAATTATTTAAGTATAAAACTAATCCCGATGGTAGATGAAGGGGTAGCGTGCCGACCGCGATCACATCAACCTTTGATCCGTTTCCCATGCGCATCGTCACCTCGTTCTTCGCTAGCTTCCGTTTATTCTGCAGCACCTGTTTCGAGTTACAAATATGAGCAACCGAACCAGTATCAAATACCCAGGCACTACTACGAGTACTAGTGAGATACACATCAATAACATGTATATCAGATATACCTTTCTTTTTGATGTTGCCGTTCTTCAAATCCGCCAAGTACTTTGGGCAATTCCGCTTCCAGTGACCTTCTCCCTTGCAGTAAAAGCACTCAGTATCAGGCTTAGGTCCAGCCTTGGTCTTCTTCGTCGGTGTGGTAACTTTCTTACCACCCTTCTTGAGGTGTCCCTTTTGCTTAGACTTGCCTTTCTTGAATTTGGTGGTCTTATTGACCAACAACACTTGGTGCTCTTTCTTGATCTCCACTTCTGCAGATTTCAACATGGCAAAGAGTTCTGGCAACGTCTTGTTCATGTTCTGCATGTTGTAGTTCATCACAAAGTTCTTGTAACTTGGTGGTAGTGATTGGAGGACACGGTAAATCCCCAAAGCGTTAGGAATCACTATGCCCAAGCTTTGAAGTTTGTTTGCGTGCCCAGACATCTTAAGCACATGCTCACTGACGGAGCTGCCCTCTTCCATCTTGCAGTTAAAGAACTTTTCAGAAGCCTCATAGCTCTCAATTGCCGCATGAGTCTCAAAGATCAATTTGAGATCACGGACAATATCATGTGGGTCTAAATTCTCAAACCTTTTCTGAAGCTCCGATTCTAAACCATACAAGATAGCACACTGAACTGTGGAGTACTGTGTTTTCCGAGTGAGGTAAACATTCTTTACTTCATCGGTAGCATAGCTGCAGGTGGGTCACCCAGCGGTGCATCCAGCACATAGGTCAAATTACCAGCTGTGAGGACAATCCTCAAATTGTGGAACCAATCCGCGAAGTTGCTTCCATTGTTTTTCAACTTTTCTTTCTCTAGGAACGCATTAAAATTGATGGTAGGAGCTGCCATTGATCTACAACATATTTGCAATAGTTTAGACTAAGTTTATGACAAATTGAGTTCAAATTAATAATAAAATTAATCTAGGTGAACTCCCACTCAAAACAACATCCCTCACATTGTTTTAGTGATCACACGAACCAAATCCACCACATCAACACCGATCATCACGAGAGTTGATATAGTTTCAATGGCGAACAATCGACATGTTCATCATATCTACTATATGATTCATGCTTTACCTTTTGGTGATCCGTGTTCCGAGACCATGTCTGTACATGCTAGGTTCGTCAAGATCAAACCTTAGTTTCCGCATGAGCAAATCTGGCTTGCTCACGTTGTATACACTTGCGGAATCTAACACACCCGAACATCACGTGGTGCTTCGAAACAACAAGCTTTAGCAACGGTGCTAACTAAGGGTGAACACTTTATGATTTGAAATTCATGTGCATGAGGGATCATCTTATAATGCTACCGTCGTCTACTAAGCAATACAAGATGCATAAAGGATTAACATCACATGCAATTCATAATATGTGATATGATATGGCCTTTCTTCTTTGCGCTTCCGATCTCCATCTTCAAGCACGAACATGATCTCCATCATCACCGGCATTGCATCAAGGTCAATGACACTTCTCCATGGTTGTCATCCACCAGCTTCAACTATTACAACTACTTTGAATAGACACGCGGGTCTTAACATAAATTAAAGACAACCATATGGCTCCTGCCGGTTGCCAACTTACAATAAGGATCATTGCATACATCAAATATAATCACAATCATGGCCATATCACATCACTGCACACCCCTGCAAAACAAAGTTAGACACTTCTACTTTCTTTGCATGTTTTACGTGGTTTGGGGCTTTCAATAAGTGTGGTTCTAACTTACGAACATGAACCACAACATTGATACTAGTATTGTTAATCACCCGTTGTAAATTGGATCTTAACTATGCTAGGAGAAACAGGCACCCGCAAAGCCACTTATGCAATACTAGTTGCATGTCAAGCATGGAGCAAGTCTCATGAACGATGTCATGTAAGGTTAGCCCGGGCCGCTTCATCCCAACATCCCGCAAGATGCAAAGTACACAAGAAGCAATCGACAATAAAAGCATCAACACCCACAATGACCATTGTGTTCTACTCGTGCAACAGATCTACATATAGACACGGCTCTGATACCACTGTAGGGTTTCGTAGCATGGAAAACAAAAAATTTCTATCGCATACAAACAAACAAGCCAAGATCTATCTACTAGATTGTAGCAACGAGTCGATGGAATAACTCACCCTCGAAGATTCCAAAGCGTTTAACGAGAGCGGATTCTCGTGGGTGATGTAGTTGTACTCTTCCCGATCTCAAGATCGCGTAGACGATCCTTCCGGCGCTGCGTTCCGGCAGCGCTCCCGCAGTCGGTCACACGTTCGGTACTCGACGAAGACCTTCCTCTCCCTTGTTCCAGCAGGCAGCGGAGGTTGTAGCACTCTCCTCGTGATTCCGGCAGCACAGCGGCGTGGTACCGGAAGTAGAGGGGAGATCTCGCAGGGCTTCACCTTAAGCCGGAGCGAGTATGGTGGAGTATGAGAGAGTCCCTCGACGATCTAGGGTTTAGACACGCCGAGGAGGGGGCTAGGCCGGCGGCTAGGGTTTCACCTAGGCGGCGGCGGCGAGTGCCCTAGGGCCGGCGGCGGCTATGGAGGCGGCGGCGGCTTGGTGCTAGGGTTTGGAGGAGAGGATCTTGTGTGTCTCTAGGAGGGAGCCCTGCCCCTCCTTATATAGGTGGAGGGGCCGGACGGGCAAGGGGAGGGAGAGGAGTTCCTCCCCAAATCGGCTTGGGTGGTGCGCCGGTGGTGGGGAGGAGGGACTCCTCCCCAACTCGGTTTCCTCCTCCTTTTCCACTTCCCAAAAATAGCCGTTTGACTTTCAAACTAGCCGTTTGACTTTTCAAACTAGGATTTGATTAATCCCTCTATTTTGTTCAGTGATGACACTTAGTACATGATGCAATCATACCAACTTGATATAACACATCCATGTACCCTTCCCCTCCGGAGTGCCGGACATTCTGGAACCTTCTAGAACATTCCCGATGAAAACACCGGAACCATTCTCCAACTCCGAAACGGGACTTTCCTTATATGAATCTTATTCTCCGGACCATTCCGGATCTCCTCGTGATATCCCGGATCCCATCCGAGACTCCGAACAACATTAGGTCTCTTTCTCATCATTCCATAACTACTCAAACAACGTCGAATCCTTAAGTGTGTCTCCCTACGGTTCGTGAATTATGCGGACATGATCGAGACACTTCTCCGATCAATAACCAATAGAGGAATCTGGAAATTCATATGGCTCCCACATATTTCTACGATTACTTCGCGATCGAATGAACCACTTACATACGATACCAATTTCCCTTTGTCTCGTGATAGTTTACTTATCCGAGGTTATGATCGTCGGTATCTCTGCATACCTAGTTCAACCTCGTTACTGATAAGTACTCTTTTCTCGTTCCCGTGATATGTGATCCCTTGTGAGCTAGTCACATGCTTGCAAGCTAATTGGATGACATTTCACCGAGAGGGCCCAGAGTATATCTATCCGTCATATGGATGGACAAATCCCACTCTTGATCCATGTGTCTCAACCAATACTTTCTGAACACTCAATGCCACCTTTATAGCCACCTAGTTACGGTGTGGTGTTTGATGTTATCAAAGCATCCATCTGGTAAAGGTGATATGCATGATCTCATGGTCGAAGGAATTAGGTTACTATGTATCAGAAAGCATATAGCAATTCAACTATTAAAATGACTTGATCTTTATGCTACGCTTATCTATAGGAGTATGTCCACCATATCATTCTCCTAACGATATGATCTTGTTGTTAATAACATCTCAATGTTCATGATAGGGAAACCACAATCATTTATTAACCAACAAGCTAGTGATGTATAGAGGCTATACTAGGGACTTCAATCTAAGTTTACAAATCACACAAGTATTAATGTTTCCTAGTTAATACTATTATAGCATGAATGTAAACATTTATCATAAACACAAAGATATAATAATAACTACATTTATTATTGCCTCTAGGGCATATCTCCAACAAGTAGGAACCGGCACACCTCCGGCGCTGAGCATCCTGCCGACGGGGACACAGTAGCCTAGCGGGCAGGGGTAGTTCGAGGCGCAAAGCGTCTCCGCCTCCCTGGGGGTTAGTGCTACGGTGGAAGTCATGGGAAAGAGTGATGAGGTTGAAGATATTAGTCTAGAGATGTGCAATGACAATGGAGGCCAACCCTACATATATATATATATAGTGAGAAATGGCAGGAAGATAACTGGAGGGAAGAACTGGCGGGAAGAAAATGGAAGGAAGAAATGGAGGGAAAAAATGGCGGTTTGAGATGTCCCGGTTGGGAGATAGTCCATATAAGGTGGTCTAGTATTTTAGTAAAATAGGACGGTAGCATTCTGAAACAGCATTTTGGTGGTTACTTCACAAAACGACCCGTTTTTTGCGCTCGGAAAATGGAAAAGGGCTTTTCCGTGCGACGAAAAGGAAAACTTGTTGGAGATATGCCCTAGAGGCAATAATAAATGTAGTTATTATTATATCTTTGTGTTTATGATAAATGTTTACATTCATGCTATAATAGTATTAACAAGGAAACATTAATACTTGTGTGATTTGTAAACTTAATTTGAAGTCCCTAGTAAAGCCTCTTTATAATACTAGCTTGTTGGTTAATAAATGATTGTGGTTTCCCTATCATGAACATTGAGATGATATTAACAACAAGATCATATCGTTAGGAGAATGATATGGTGACATACTCCTATAGATAAGCGTAGCATAAAGATCAAGTCATTTTAATAGTTCGATTGCTATATGCTTTCTGATACATAGTAACCTAATTCCTTCAACCATGAGATCATGCATATCACCTTTACCGGATGGATGCTTTGATGACATCAAACACCACACCATAACTGGGTGGCTATAAAGGTGGCATTGAGTGTTCGGAAAGTATTGGTTGAAACACATGGATCAAGAGTGGGATTTGTCCATCCATATGACGGATAGATATACTCTGGGCCCTCTCGGTGAAATGTCATCCAATTAGCTTGCAAGCATGTGACTGGCTCACAAGGGATCACATATCACGGGAACGAGAAAAGAGTACTTATCAGTAACGAGGTAGAACTAGGTATGCAGAGATACCGACGATCATAACCTCGGATAAGTAAACTATCGTGAGACAAAGGGAAATTGGTATCGTATGTAAGTGGTTCATTCGATCGCAAAGTAATCGTAGAAATATGTGGGAGCCATATTAATTTCCAGATTCCTCTATTGGTTATTGTTCGGAGAAGTGTCTCGATCATGTCCGCATAATTCACGAACCGTAGGGAGACACACTTAAGGATTCGACGTTGTTTGAGTAGTTATGGAATGATGAGAAAGAGACCGAATGTTGTTCGGAGTCTCGGATGGGATCCGGGATATCACGAGGAGATCCGGAATGGTCCGAAGAATAAGATTCATATAAGGAAAGTCCTGTTTCGGAGTTGGGGAATGGTTCCGGTGTTTTCATCGGGAATGTTCTAGAAGGTTCCGGAATGTCCGGCACTCCGGAGGGGAAGGGTACATGAATGTGTCATATCAAGTTGGTATGATTGCATCATGTACTAGGTGTCATCGCTGAACAAAATAGAGGGTTTAATCAAATCCTTGTTTGAAAAAGTCAAACGGCAATTTGAAAGTCAAACGACTATTTTTGGGAAGTGGAGAGTGTCACATCCCAAAATTCTCCTAATTTTGGAATGTGAATTAAATAAATAAGTTTGATTGATTGTTTGACTATGTTGAAAATTCTCAAAGAGAAGAAACTTTTTGAATAGAAAATCCTCTCAACCATGAATTCAAAATCTTATATTCTTTTGTTAAGACCTAAGTAGCCATATAGGCAAAAGGGCATGGATTGATTATGGATTGTAGAATTGGTGTGCAAGATTTTAAAATGAAAATCATGAAGCATTCATAAGCATTTCATCCATGCAAAGTTCTCACAAACTGAATCCAAAACCTGGTATCTAAATCCTATAGTCGATTTGCCCAAATGTCCCTAAAGGAAATTAAATTGACTTTATAAAACCCAATATTGCTAAGACAACAATTATTGCTAAATCATAGCCTAAAGAGATCCAATTAATACTACAAAATTTTAGAAACAAAATTGAGCTCAGCTAGTATGAAAAAGTTATGGAATAAATACAAACACATAAAGATATAAATAAAATGAGATATACAAGGATTTATAAACCCACTACTTCCAAACTAGTAAAAAGATTACAAATTTGATCCTATAATGATCTATTCGATTTAAGAAAAATTTAGAAACAAGAATCATGTCATTTGGAGTTCGTATGCAAAAGATACGAGGGAAACAAGTTAAAAAAAAAACAAATGGGCCGGCCCACCCGGACCGACCGGACTAGGCAGTCACGCACGTACACAGGTCGATCGATGGGGTCGCTTTAAAAAGCGTGCAATCAGTTTTTCTGTGACCTATCTCTATTCAAATTGCTATAACTTTTTATCTACAACTCCGAATTGACTTTCGTTTGTTTCTACTTGTTCTCTACTCTAAGGCCTATCTCTACACCATCCTAAATCTCCATATAAACTCGTGGAGCCACGGCTGTACGAGTTTCTATTCTCGAAATCCCGAATCTACCTATTCCCGAATCTTGTTTCGCTTTTTAACCCATCTAGACTTCGTCGTTTGCTTTCGGTCAAAAAAACGAAAGTTGAAGATCGCGTCGAAATCTTTCAATCCCGACAAACCTCACCTCTTTTCATCCACCACAGCCGGAGAATTTCGTATCGCAATATTTCAGATCTTACGGTGTAAATCCAAGATGTACTCGCGCTCGTTTCTTCAAATCCAAATTCCTTTGGTAAGAAGGTAGGAATAATGATTCCCCACAACTTTCATGTTCTGAGTTTTTCGATTTGACCTATGGATTTGTCTCTCTAACACAGATCTTTTTCTTGTCTATTCTGAGCCAAAATCGGGTCAATCTCTTCTTCTAGCCACCGGATCCTATTCAGACGGTCGAGATCCAATCAAACCGGTGCGTGCCATGTCGTCATCCCGGTCATCTTCCTCATCAACGCCACGTCAACGTAAGGTCAACATCTAGTCCCAGTCAGCATGCAAAGTCAACCTGTCCAGTCAGCGGAATATTCCCTGGAATATTCCGTTCGAATTTAAATTTGCATGTTATAGATCTAACTTGTAAAATTCATTAGAAATTCATACCATGTCCAAAAATTGCGTATAATATACCAAATTGAAGATAATTTCACGTAGAATCATCTTATCAGAATAGATCCAATTTTTACTGTACGTGGTTACTGCAGTAATTTAATTAGTTTTAATGGTCTTTTAGGTTAATAAATTCATAGGATATTATCTGTAACTCCGAAAAATATGAATAATATATCAAATTGAAGCTACTGTAATGTACTTTAGTAATATCTGGTTGGATCTATCCTTTACAGATTATTAAACCGTAGCAATTTAATTAGTTCTAATGGCTTTATAAATCATTAAATTTATAGCAAATTAATTGCTTGTCACAAAAATACAAATGATATACCGATGGAAAGCTGGTTCCATGTAGATCATCAATATGCAATTAGTTCAGCATTTTACTGTAAGGATTTGCCATGAAGGTTTAAATGGTTTAATAGCCTATTTAGAGTAATAAATTCATAAGAAAATAAATACTATTCAGAAAATTACAAATAATATGTCCCTGAAATCACAATTCCGTGGAGATTACAGATATAATTTTTGTTTGATTTTTAGGCAAAAGAAACTGTATGAATCACTTAAAACCCATTAAACACTATTTAAATCATATAAAAAGATCTATAACTCCGATTAGGGTGAATCCAACGCCTACTGGTTCGTATTAACGTCCTCTATCCGGTAAACCCAAGAAACAAATTTAGTTCTACAGTCAGAACAGGCGTTACAACAGAACTATCAAAACCCTTATATTGGCAAGTAATTATTAATAACAAGTACCCTATTGCATTAAATGAACTCATACATGCATCACATGATATATTAATATTCATAAAACTAATTATAACCATTGTGTCATGTTAAATCATCATGCATGTTTTCGATCATCCTTGTTGTGTTTGCTATGTTTGCAATTGTTTTGATTGGAACTACCTTGTCCTCGTATTAGATTATTCGGAGAGTGCGATTGCTGCAGAGAAATACAATCAACACCCATATTATCAACATAAGGCAAGTTACACCACTTGTTCATAATTTTGTCCCAGTTTTGATTCTATGCATGTGATCTTCAAAATTCTGTAGTATGCATGTGTAGGATGTTCTAGTAGAATTTTTCCTTAGTATTATTTTGCAAGTGCGATGATTTTGTAGTATGCCATGAGTAGCTCTATACTTAGGATTTTTCCACTCCTAATAGGTTACCCCTGTTTTTGCTAAGTATTGCTTGCTATGCTATATATACAAAGTACCGCTGGGGGGTTCGAAAGACAAAGAATTTTTCTAAGTATAAAGGCTCTCTAGAGCAAACTTTTCTTCTAAAATCCACTTCAAAATAAAACTAAGTTTTCTTATGGGCGGAATGGTTGTCGGGTCAACGAGTGAGATTTTGGTGGAGGACGGCCGCCCAGGAATCAAAGAAGTCTGCCATGTTTCAGAATTCAGAAGCTTCCAGTGCAACCACAAAACATTATGGGCTCTGTCTTGGCCTAGTACTTAGTGGGAAACCTCACCTGGGTACCAACATTTGGTGGTTCTTGGCACTGTTGGATCCAGAAGGTAGAGGGGCTAATAAGGGAAAGCCTCGCCATGGTCTTGTTTGTAAAAGGACTTGATCGTGGATTGTGGGTAAAGTGCACAAACTCTCGAGAGTATTGCAATCTGATCGATCAGCCGTGTTCACGGAAACAGAACAACATTGAGCATCTGAAGGATGGAGCCTCTGAAGGATCTTCCTCTCTCTTTTCTAAAACAAAGTTTTGAAACCCCATGGCGTGCGTAATATCGCTAATGGGTGGGAATTTGGGAACTTGGTGCGTAATATCCAAGTGACGCTTGGTGCGTAATATCCAAGTGTTTGGTTGTTTGGACACTTGGTGCGTAATATCCTCGTGTGTCACTCGACCTTATTTTATCTAAGCAAATGTTTACAAAGTAGGACGATCTTCTCTTCTCTCTACTTAAGAAAACTAGCTTTATGCAAATGAACTCCAAAGCCTAAACTAGCCTTGCATGTAGAGTTAGTCTTTTCTTCCTTGGTGTAATTTTCCAATACATTCAAAGTATTGACCCAACTTGTTGGCTGCACGTTTCATGTGCAGAATTTCGGAGATCTTTGAAAGGTGCGCTAGGATCGCGGGTCTTCACTCAACCTGCCTGTGGCATTGATGGGACTCCAAGTTGTATTTATATCGCTTCTGTTGTAATAATGTAAACTCTGGATTATTCGATTCATGTAATAAAGACTTGTGTTTTACATGATATTTCATCGACTGTGAGTGCTAGATATTGATCCAGGGACTAGCATGTTATTCACAGGGACTTAGGATCTTACTTGATCCGAGGTCGCTACAGATGGTATCAGAGCATAAGTTGACTGTAGATCGTGACCCTAGACATGGAAAAACCTTAGGACAAATATTTTCTAAGTTATTTCAGAAAACTCTTATACTTCTGATCATCTACCTTTGGGTTTTAAAATTTCTTAAGTCTCATCTTTTCAACATTAGAAAATGACCACCACACACTTCAAGAAGAAACTTTTCTCAAGATTACCTTTTCAAAGAAGATCATCTCAATGTTTCGATTAAGTTGGTACTTGAAGACCTCCATGAAAGATGTTCCAAGACTGATGATACAAGATTAAAGACTTCAAAGGCCTTAAGTCAATGTTATTAACTAAAGAACTCGAAAGATTGAAGATTATGAAGAACATGAAGACTATCAAGAGCACGAAGACTTTTGGAGACTCGAAGCCTCGAAGATTCCAAGTGACCTATTAGGAACCAAACCCGAATAAGATTTCGCTAAATATAGATGCGACAAATTGTTTGCTATCTTGTATGGTTTATTACCTTAGCTAATAAAAACCTGTTTTCTAAATAAAATTTCTTGTATGGGTTATTCTTCTTCTTCCATACTCCATTCGTTCCTACTCTAAACCTTGGTCAACTCGACGGATGGACCATATCAATAAGGAGGACAAGGAACTCAACTCCACCAAGCGTAAGAGCCACGCCGATGCAAAGAAGTGGATGCTCCAGGTTGAATAAAGAATGAAGGATGCCAACATTGAAGTCAACAGAATGCTTCATTATGCCACCCAATTCCTAAAGGACGACGCTCCAACTTGGTGGGAGATGCAACACACCATTGATGATCATCAAGGGGTGATCTCTTAGGAAGAATTTAAAGTGGTTCTACTTCAATCTCGTCTTGTATACCAAAAATCCAAGAAGTTGAAGTCCCGAAACATTTAGCTTGCACGATCTATGGAGAGATAGGGCATATCACCAAGGAGCATCATGATCAGCGCCCCTACTGTTGGAATTATGCCCTAGAGGCAATAATAAAGATGTTATTATTATAATTCTTGTTCATGATAAAGTTTATATTCCATGCTAGAATTGTATTAAGCGGAAACATTAATACTTGTGTGGTTTGTGAACAACACCGTGTCCCTAGTACGCCTCTATGGACTAGCTCATTGATCAATGATGGTTAAGGTTTCCTAACCATAGACATGAGTTGTCAATTGATAATGAGATCATATCATTGGGAGAATGATATGGTGGACAGACCCAAACTAAGCGAAGCAATTAGATCGTGTCATTGTGTTCATCTTTGCGAAGCTTTTCCTATGTCAAATATTGTATTCCTTAGACCATGAGATAATACAACTCCCTGGTATCGGAAGAAAGCTTTGAGGTCATCAAACGTCATCCTATGAGAGGGTGATCATAAAGGTGTCTCTCAGGTGATCGGAAAGTATCTGTTGGGTTGTATGTATCGAGATGGGATTTGTCCCTCCCAAGTAGGAGAGATATACTTCGGGCCCACTCGGTAATCGATATCAACACCGCTTGCAAGCATGTGGTTAGGAGTTAATCACAAAGTGATATCGGATTACGGAACGAGTAAAGTACTTGCTGTGAACGAGATTGAACTAGGTATGACGATACCGGCGATCGAATCTCGGGCAAGTAAAATATCGCGAGACGAAGGGAATATATATATTGGATTGATTGAATCCTGGCATCGTGGTTCATCCGATATGATCATCGATGAATGTGTGGGAGTCAATATGGGTGCCCAGACCCCGCTGTTGATTATTGATAGAAGATCATGTCTGCATATTCTCGAACCCGCAGGGTCACACACTTAACGTGTCTCGACGCTAGGATAGATTGGATAATTGGTTTATGAATTTTTGTTCGGAGTCTCGGATGGGATCCGGGACATCACGAGAGGTTCCGGAATGGTCCGGAGAATAAGATTCATATAAGGCAGTGCAGTTTTTGGAGTTCGGAATTGTTCCGGATTAATCGGTATTGTACCAGAAGCTTCTAGAACCTTCCGGAAGGGGGCCAACGTGGTCCCACCTTCCGGGAGGGGGCATGGGCCTATGAGGGAGTGTCCTGGCCGCATTGGGCCAGGGGCACAAGGCCCCATAGGGCCCAGCCGATCCTAGATAAGTTTAAACTCGTTTAAACTAGAGATAGGGTTTCTAGATAAGAGGAGAGTTTAAATCGTTTAAAATAGAGATAGGCTTGGAGGAGGGGCTAGGGCTGGCCTCCGCCACCCCCTCTATATATAGAGGGCTGGTGCGCCCCCTCCCCCCGAACACACACCTTCCTCCAAACCCTAGCTGCCCTGCTGTCCTTCCTCTCTCCCTCCCGACTGTTTGTAGGCGAAGCCCTGCAGCAGAAATTCTCCACCATATACACCACGCCGTCGTGCTGTAGATCCAATCTATCTCTCCACCCTACTTGCTGGTCCGAGGAAGGAGGAGACGTCGAGGTGCTGCACGTGTGCATCTCACGGAGGCACCGCCACTTGTGGTGCTAGATCGGATCGGATCGCGAGGAGGAGAAGCGAGTACGACTACATCACCCACGTTCCGACGAACGTTCCGCTGTGCGAATCTTCAAGGGTATGAAGATCTAATCCAATCTCTCTCGTTGTTTGCATCTCCTAGATTAGATCTTGGCTTTCCCTCTGTTCGCTTCCGTAGAAAATTTTGATTTACTATGCTGTGAATCCCTTCAGTGGTATCAGAGCTAGATCTATGCGTAGATGTGATTCGCGAGTAGAACGCAACATGATTGTTGCGGGCGTTGATGTTTTCTGTTGCAAGCCTCTTGTTTGTGTTCTTCTTATGACGCGGGATAGTGAGATTGAGGCGGTCCAGGCCAACCTTACGCGACGTCGTTCGCGAGACCGGCTCCGCACTTGACGTGTGGCTTATACCACACATGCGGCTGGTGGATGTCGGTTTCTCTCACTATAGTTGTCATGGGATTAACACCGGAGTTTGGCAACCATAATATCACCGTTGTGGCTTTCCGTAGGTAAGAATCGTTCTTAGCATCTACTCCCATAAGCCACGTAAAACATGCAACAACAAAGTAGAGGCGTCTAACTTGTTTTTGCAGGGAGTGTTTTCTGTGATATGGTATAGCCCAAGATGTGATGTGTATATTGTATGCGATGATCATGTTTTGTAATGTTTCACGACTTGCATGTCGATGAGTACACAACCGGCAGGAGCCATATGGTTGTCTTTATAATTGTGTATGACCTGCGAGTCAACTTCTTATACGCCATGTAATAGCTTTACTTTATTGCTAAGTAGTTAGCAATAGTTGTAGTTGCTATTCGTGGTGGAGGCAATCGTGGTGGAGTGATGGAGATCATGCCGGAACGCACAAGATGGAGATCATTGCGCGAAGATTGGCTATACCATGTCACATAAAGTTATATGCATGTGATGTTTATCCTTTTATGTATCTTATTATGCTTAGATCGCGACGGTAGCATTATAAGATGATTCCTCACTTAAAGATCAAGATAAAACTGTGTTCTCCCCATGTATGCACCGTTGCGAAAGTTCGTCGTGTCCAAGCATCACGTGATGATCGGGTGCTATAGACTCTACGCTCACATACAACGGGTGCAAGCCAGTTTTGCACACGCGGAAATACTTGGGTTTGACTTGACGAGCCTAGCATGTACAGACATGGCCTCGGAACACATGAACCGAAAGGTTAAGCATGAGTCATATGAATGATATGATCGACACTTTGTTGTCCACCATTGAAACCACATCTCTTCTCGTGATGATCGGATTAGGTGTGGTGAATTTGGATCGTGTTCACTAAACAACTTGAGGGATGTTGAATTTAGTGGGAGTTCATCTAGTAATTTGATTAAAAGTTGAACTAGTTATCATGAACATAGTCTAATTTGTACTTGCAAATATTGTAGATCACATGTCTAAGTCCAACTTCAACTTCAACGTTTTTGCTGAGAAAGAAAAGCTTAAGAACAATGGGTCTAACTTCACCAACTGGTTCCGCAATCTGAGAATCATTCTCTCTGGCGGTCAAAAGGACTATGTCCTTGAGAAAGCGTTAGGTAACCCCCCTGCTGCAACTGCGCCGGCTGATGAGAAAGCTGTCTATCAGTCGCGCAAAGATGATTATAGTGTGATTAAGAGCACCATGTTGTTTGCTATGGAACCGGAACTTCAAAATCGTTTTGAAAACTATCCCGGGCCCTTTGAGATTCTCGAGGAGCTGAAAACCATGTTTCAGACTCAGGCCCGTTCTGAGAGATATGAGATCTCCGAGAAGTTCTTTAACTGCAAGATGGAGGAAGGGAGTTCCGTTAGTGAGCACGCCATTAAGATGTCGGGCTACACTCAACGCCTTGAGCAACTGGACTGCAAGATTCCAGAGGAGCTCAAGATTGACAGGGTTCTGCAATCACTCCCTCCCAGCTACAAGAGTTTTGTAGTGACTCATAATCAGATTGGTTCCACCGATACGATCACCGAGCTCTTCGCAAAGCTGAAGGCTGCGGAGGTGGACATCAAAAAGGATAATCATGTGTTGATGGTCAACAAGCCCTCCTTTAAGAAAGGTAAAGGTGCAAAGAAGCCCTTCAAGAAGGGCGGCGGCAAGCGCAATGCCCCTGCTGAGAAGAAGCTCAGGTCTGGTCCCAAGCCGGACACTGAGTGCTTCTATTGCAAGGACAAGGGTCACTGGAAGCGCAACTGTCCGAAGTACTTAGCGGACAAGAAGGCTGGCACCATCAAAGGTATATTTGATATACATGTTATTGATGTTTTCCTTACTAGCCCTCGTTGTAGTGCCTGGGTATTTGATACCGGTTCAGTTGCTAATATTTGTAACTCGAAACAGGAGCTACGGAATAGACGGCGGCTTGCGAGGGATGAGGTGACGATGCGCGTTGGCAACGGATCAAGAGTTGATGTGATGGCCGTCGGCACGCTCTCCTTAGTTTTACCTTCGGAATTAGTTTTAAACCTTAATAAATGTTATTATGTGCCTGCGTTGAGCATGAACATTATTTCTGGATCGTGTTTATTGCAAGACGGTTATTCATTTAAATCGGAGAATAATGGTTGTTCTATTTATATGAGTAACATCTTTTATGGTCATGCACCTCTTGTGAGTGGTTTATTTCTTCTAAATCTCGAAAGGGATGAAACACACATCCATAACATTGAGGCTAAGAGATGCAAAGTAGATAGTGATAATACTACTTATTTGTGGCACTGTCGTCTAGGTCATATTGGTGTAAAGCGCATGAAGAAACTCCATTCTGATGGACTTTTGGAGTCTCTTGATTTTGAATCATTTGACACATGCGAACCATGCCCCATGGGCAAGATGATCAAAACCCCGTTCTCCGGAATGATGGAGCGAGCAACGGACTTGTTGGAAATCATACATACCGATGTATGCGGACCGATGAGTGTTTCGACGCGCGGTGGATATCGCTATTTTCTCACTTTTACCGATGACTTAAGTAGATATGGGTATATCTATTTAATGAAACATAAATCTGAAACGTTTGAAAAGTTCAAAGAATTTCAGAATGAAGTGGAGAACCATCGTAACAGAAAGATTAAGTTTCTACGATCCGATCGTGGGGGCGAATATTTGAGTTATGATTTTCTCACGCATCTCAAAGCAAGTGGAATCGTTTCGCAACTCACGCCACCCGAAACACCACAGCGCAATGGTGTGTCTGAACGCCGGAATCGAACCCTATTAGATATGGTCCGATCAATGATGTCTCTTACTGATTTGCCGTTATCATTTTGGGGTTATGCATTAGAAACCGCTACATTCACTTTAAATAGGGCTCCATCTAAATCCGTTGAGACGACACCGTATGAACTGTGGTTTGGTGCTAAACCTAAGTTGTCGTTTCTTAAAGTTTGGGGATGCGAAGCTTACGTCAAGAAGTTGATGCCGGACAAGCTCGAACCCAAAGCGGAGAAATGCATCTTCATAGGATACCCTAAGGAAACTATTGGGTATACCTTCTATCACAGAACCGAAGGCAAAGTGTTTGTCGCAAAGAACGGTTCCTTTCTTGAGAAGGAGTTTCTCTCGAAAGAAGTGAGTGGGAGGAAAGTAGAGCTAGACGAGGTTATTGAACCTTCTCTTGAATTGGAGAGTAGCGCAGCACCTGAAATTGTTCCAGTGCCGCCTGCACCAACAATAGAGGAAGCTAATGACAAGGATCATGAAGCTTCGGACGATGCTGCTACTGAACGTCGCAGGTCGACAAGGTCGCGTGCCCCTCCTGAGTGGTACGGCAACCCTGTCTTGACTGTCTTGTTAGTAGAAGACAGTGAACCTACGAACTATGAGGAAGCGATGATGAGCCCAGACTCTGAGAAATGGCTAGAAGCCATGAAATCCGAATTGGGATCCATGAGCGAAAACCATGTATGGACTTTGGTGGACCCTCCTAGCGACCAAAAGGCCGTTGAGTGAAAATGGATCTTCAAGAAGAAAACGGACGCGGATGGTAATGTTACCGTCTATAAAGCACGGCTTGTTGCGAAAGGTTTTCGACAAGTTCAAGGTGTTGACTACGATGAGACTTTCTCTCCCGTAGCGATGTTTAAGTCCATTCGGATTTTATTAGCAATTGCTGCGTTTCATGATTATGAAATATGGCAAATGGATGTCAAGACTGCTTTCCTCAATGGCAACATTGATGAAGAGTTGTATATGATGCAACCCGAAGGTTTTGTCGATCCTAAGGATGCTGATAAAGTATGCAAACTTCAGCGTTCCATTTATGGACTGAAGCAGGCATCTCGGAGTTGGAACCTTCGTTTTGATCAAGTGATCAAGAGCTTTGGATTTGTTCCAAATTGCTACGAAGCTTGCATCTACAAGAAAGTGAGTGGGAGCTCGGTGACGTTTCTGGTACTATATGTGGATGACATATTGATTATTGGAAATGACATCAACATGCTTAACAATGTGAAGAGTTATTTTAACAAGTGTTTTTCAATGAAAGACCTAGGTGAAGCTGCTTATATATTGGGCATCAAAATCTATAGAGATAGACAAAGACGCCTGATAGCTTTAAGCCAGAGTACATACCTAGACAAGGTTCTGAAAAGGTTCAGAATGGACAAGGCAGGGAAAGGTTCAGTGCCTATGTTGTCAGGTAAGATATTGAGCAAGGCTCAGTGTCCAGCTACGGTAAATGATAGGGAAGCTATGAGCAAAGTGCCTTATGCCTCGGCCATAGGTTCCATCATGTATGCCATGCTGTGTACTAGACCGGATGTGTCCAATGCTCTTAGTTTGACGAGCAGATATCAAAGTGATCCAGGAGTGGAACACTGGACAGCCGTGAAGAACATCCTAAGGTACCAAAATAGGACTAAAGAAATGTTCTTAGTCTATGGGGGTGATGAACAGCTCGTCGTAAAAGGTTACGTCGATGCTAGTTTCGACACCGACAAGGATGATCATAAATGTCAGACAGGATACGTGTATATTTTGAATGGAGGAACTGTGAGCTGGAGAAGCTGCAAGCAAAGCGTGATCGCGGGATCTACAGTAGAAGCGGAATACATGGCTGCTGCAGAAGCGTCAAGTGAAGGAGTTTGGATCAGAAACTTCATCACTGAGCTTGGCATGGTTCCAAGTGCATTGGACCCACTGGAGATATTGTGTGACAACACTGGCGCCATAGCACTCGCTAAGGAACCAAGATATCATCCAAAGACCAAGCATATCAACCGCAAGTTTCATATAATCCGAGATTATATAGCAGATGGAGATCTGAAGATCAGCAAAGTACATACAGATCTGAATGTCGCAGATCCCTTGACTAAACCTCTTCCACGTGTAAAACATGATCAGCACCTCAGTGCCATGGGTGTGAGATTATTGCCAAATGTAAACTATATTATTGACTCTAGTGCAAGTGGGAGACTGTTGGAATTATGCCCTAGAGGCAATAATAAAGATGTTATTATTATAATTCTTGTTCATGATAAAGTTTATATTCCATGCTAGAATTGTATTAAGCGGAAACATTAATACTTGTGTGGTTTGTGAGCAACACCGTGTCCCTAGTACGCCTCTATGGACTAGCTCATTGATCAATGATGGTTAAGGTTTCCTAACCATAGACATGAGTTGTCAATTGATAATGAGATCATATCATTGGGAGAATGATATGGTGGACAGACCCAAACTAAGCGAAGCAATTAGATCGTGTCATTGTGTTCATCTTTGCGAAGCTTTTCCTATGTCAAATATTGTATTCCTTAGACCATGAGATAATACAACTCCCTGGTATCGGAAGAAAGCTTTGAGGTCATCAAACGTCATCCTATGAGAGGGTGATCATAAAGGTGTCTCTCAGGTGATCGAAAAGTATCTGTTGGGTTGTATGTATCGAGATGGGATTTGTCCCTCCCAAGTCGAAGAGATATACTTCGGGCCCACTCGGTAATCGATATCAACACCGCTTGCAAGCATGTGGTTAGGAGTTAATCACAAAGTGATATCGGATTACGGAACGAGTAAAGTACTTGCTGTGAACGAGATTGAACTAGGTATGACGATACCGACGATCGAATCTCGGGCAAGTAAAATATCGCAAGACGAAGGGAATATATATATGGGATTGATTGAATCCTGGCATCGTGTTTCATCCGATATGATCATCGATGAATGTGTGGGAGTCAATATGGGTGCCCAGACCCCGCTGTTGATTATTGATAGAAGATCATGTCTGCATATTCTCGAACCCGCAGGGTCACACACTTAACGTGTCTCGACGCTAGGATAGATTGGATAATTGGTTTATGAATTTTTGTTCGGAGTCTCGGATGGGATCCGGGACATCACGAGAGGTTCCGGAATGGTCCGGAGAATAAGATTCATATAAGGCAGTGCAGTTTTTGGAGTTCGGAATTGTTCCGGATTAATCGGTATTGTACCG
The DNA here is from genome assembly GCA_916181665.1 of Avena sativa. Classification (NCBI taxonomy): domain Eukaryota; kingdom Viridiplantae; phylum Streptophyta; class Magnoliopsida; order Poales; family Poaceae; genus Avena; species Avena sativa. The sequence goes on along the minus strand of OV702293.1, from coordinate 373,971,176 downwards.
GAAGCTTCTAGAACCTTCCGGAAGGAGGACAACGTGGTCCCACCTTCCGGGAGGGGGCATGGGCCTATGAGGGAGTGTCCTGGCCGCATTGGGCCAGGGGCACAAGGCCCCATAGGGCCCAGCCGATCCTAGATAAGTTTAAACTCGTTTAAACTAGAGATAGGGTTTCTAGATAAGGGGAGAGTTTAAATCGTTTAAACTAGAGATAGGCTTGGAGGAGGGGCTAGGGCTGGCCGCCGCCACCCCCTCTATATATAGAGGGCTGGTGCGCCCCCTCCCCCCGAACACACACCTTCCTCCAAACCCTAGCTGCCCTGCTGTCTTTCCTCTCTCCCTCCCGACTGTTTGTAGGCGAAGCCCTGCAGCAGAAATTCTCCACCATATACACCACGTCGTCGTGCTGTAGATCCAATCTATCTCTCCACCCTACTTGCTGGTCCGAGGAAGGAGGAGACGTCGAGGTGCTGCACATGTGCATCTCACGGAGGCACCGCCACTTGTGGTGCTAGATCGGATCGGATCGCGAGGAGGAGAAGCGAGTACGACTACATCACCCACGTTCCGACGAACGTTCCGCTGTGCGAATCTTCAAGGGTATGAAGATCTAATCCAATCTCTCTCGTTGTTTGCATCTCCTAGATTAGATCTTGGCTTTCCCTCTGTTCGCTTCCGTAGAAAATTTTGATTTACTATGCTGCGAAACCCTTCACCTACTGTGAAGGAAGGCACCCATCAGAAGAATGTCCCACCACTCAAGTTACATTCTTCCTATGCGAAGGGACCAATCACAACCCCTCTCAATGCACCTGTACCCAGTGGAACATCAACTGAATCAACAAGTCAGAGACGGAATGTGCCAAGACCTCATGAAGCTCCGCGAGGACATGAAAAATACAAGGGATGGATTCAAGACTCTAGACACCGCACCCAAAGTCATCACTTCGCAATACTCGACATATGAAAGGAATGCCCATTTTCCCCAAACTGGCTCAAGGAAACGATCAAGGCTTCCAAATGTTGAGGTAGAGCATGAAGAACCACAAGACGGGATGTCCTTGCCAAAAAGGAGGAAGGATCTAAGCAAAGGTCCTATGCTTCCAGTGTCACAATCCTGGGCATTATGCTGATAATTGTCCAAAACAAGTGAATGTAGATGGAAAGGATAAAAACGACGATGGTAATAGCAATAGAAGACCTCTATTAGGAGAACTATCATATTTTATATTTATTAGATGTTCTTATATTTCTTGTCTATCTTTTCTATAACCTCTTCTTGTTCAAATTTGTAGTTGTCCATTCTTATGATACCTATATGAGAGTTAGCTAAATAAAAGAACAAATAGTATGACATAAATAAACATCTCATCAAGTTTGGTTAGGTCTGGACCACCATATTTTATCTCTTTAGGAGATCATCGCTATCGTGTTAGCATATTGTTTTTACCAACTTATGTGGTATGACAATATAGGTTGCTTGCTGGTTTGTACTGAATCATATCGTGTGATGCCTTGTTTAGGATCTGTTGTTTTGAAACTCTAAAATTGCTGGAACCTTCGTGTGGTTTTAAAATTATTTTAATGGTGTGAATTGATTGAAATTCATGGATTACTGCTGTAGTTTTCTGCCTGACCTGTTGTACCGCGCGATTTTACATATTTTATTGGTAACTCAGAAAAAATCTACAAAAATAGGATCTGGAGCGTAATTACCTGTAGTACATGCACAAAAATTGTCTAAAATTCGTGACGAGTTTAAGTCGGTCATAAAAATTCGTGAAGTCTGCTATACCGTTTTGACAGATTTTGTTTATTGCTTATATGTTGCTCTATTTTACTCTAGTATTGTTCCCAATGCTTTCAAACTATTTTGTGGTTATATACTACTAAGTTTATACACATATAATGTTATTATATAGGTGCTTGCTTGTGTGTTGATTTCTTATGATTGTTTCCTTGTTTGTGACATTGATTGCTTCATATAGTTATGGGTAGGATTATTTTCTTAGTCGTTTCTTTCCTATTGAATCTATCCTTTCCTACCTTGAACCCTTGGAGATATAATGATGTGTTAAGTGGAAGGTTTAACAACACAATGCATTTAGGAAAGAAAATGCTTCACCTAATGGAAAAAGGATGTGGAAGTATGAAGTGTTACACATGATGTTATGTAGTAGATTACCCAACCTGAAAGTTAAAGTATCGATAGCTTAGTTTTAGTAGTAGATTTGTTGATTGAATACATGGGAGTATACATAGAGCATTAGTTCGTGCCATGGAAACATTCTTCAAGGCAAGTAAGAATGCCCGAGTGATAGAAAAACGTGATTCACCTATCCTCATACATGGTAATTATTTGGGTGCAGGATGGATTGATCACCATTCCTACTACTCTTATTATTCGCTCTTGTACTGTTGGCTTTGCGAATCTTGAGTGCCCTTTTCAACCTTAGCAGAGAGTCGACGTTGAGCCTAAACCCTAGAATGGTATATTGTTACACCCTTCTAAAAGCATCCATTGCTAAGCGTAGGAATATATGGTAAGGATGAATCCCAACCGTGAATTATGGGAATCGTGAAGTAAATGTTCCCTATTTGCCCACCATGAGAGTTTTGCTAGTTTAAGAAGTGCTATCTCGGAAACTATCAATCATGATGTTTAGAATGTGCTAGAGACATTGTGCCAATAAAAGTCTAAAGGAGAACCAATCTGAGCTAAGTGAATCCTCGAGAAGTGACCTAGTCAATTTTCTTTTAAGGGTGGTAGCATCCTAATGGATCCCGAACCTTTCTTTCTTTCTAGCCTTCCCAAATCTTGGGACGAGATTTCTTTTAAGGGTGGTAGTCTGTCACATCCCAAAATTCTCCTAATTTTGGAATGTGAAATAAATAAATAAGTTTGATTGATTGTTTGACTATGTTGAAAATTCTCAAAGAGAAGAAACTTTTTGAATAGAAAATCCTCTCAACCATGAATTCAAAATCTTATATTCTTTTGTTAAGACCTAAGTAGCCATATAGGCAAAAGGGCATGTATTGATTATGGATTGTAGAATTGGTGTGCAAGATTTCAAAATGAAAATCATGAAGCATTCATAAGCATTTCATCCATGCAAAGTTCTCACAAACTGAATCCAAATCCTAGTATCTAAATCCTATAGTCGATTTGCCCAAATGTCCCTAAAGGAAATTAAATTGACTTTATAAAACCCAATATTGCTAAGACAACAATTATTGCTAAATCATAGCCTAAAGAGATCCAATTAATACTACAAAATTTTAGAAACAAAATTGAGCTCATTTGGAGCTAGTATGAAAAAGTTATGGAATAAATACAAACACATAAAGATATAAATAAAATGAGATATACAAGGATTTATAAACCCACTACTTCCAAACTAGTAAAAAGATTACAAATTTGATCCTATAATGATCTATTCGATTTAAGAAAAATTTAGAAACAAGAATCATGTCATTTGGAGTTCGTATGCAAAAGATATGAGGGAAACAAGTTAAAAAAAAACAAATGGGCCGGCCCACCCGGACCGACCGGACTAGGCAGTCACGCACGTACACAGGTCGATCGATGGGGTCGCTTTAAAAAGCGTGCAATCAGTTTTTCTGTGACCTATCTCTATTCAAATTGCTATAACTTTTTATCTACAACTCCGAATTGACTTTCGTTTGTTTCTACTTGTTCTCTACTCTAAGGCCTATCTCTACACCATCCTAAATCTCCATATAAACTCGTGGAGCCACGGCTGTACGAGTTTCTATTCTCGAAATCCTGAATCTACCTATTCCCGAATCTTGTTTCGCTTTTTAACCCATCTAGACTTCGTCGTTTGCTTTCGGTCAAAAAAACGAAAGTTGAAGATCGCGTCGAAATCTTTCAATCCCGACAAACCTCACCTCTTTTCATCCACCACAGCCGGAGAATTTCGTATCGCAATATTTCAGATCTTACGGTGTAAATCCAAGATGTACTCGCGCTCGTTTCTTCAAATCCAAATTCCTTTGGTGAGAAGGTAGGAATAATGATTCCCCACAACTTTCATGTTCTGAGTTTTTCAATTTGACCTACGGATTTGTCTCTCTAACACAAATCTATTTCTTGTCTATTCTGAGCCAAAATCGGGTCAATCTCTTCTTCTAGCCACCGGATCCTATTCAGACGGTCGAGATCCAATCAAACCGGTGCGTGCCATGTCGTCATCCCGGTCATCTTCCTCATCAACGCCACGTCAACGTAAGGTCAACATCTAGTCCCAGTCAGCATGCAAAGTCAACCTGTCCAGTCAGCGGAATATTCCCTGGAATATTCCGTTCGAATTTAAATTTGCATATTATAGATCTAACTTGTAAAATTCATTAGAAATTCATACCATGTCCAAAAATTGCGTATAATATACCAAATTGAAGATAATTTCACGTAGAATCATATTATCAGAATAGATCCAACTTTTACTGTACGTGGTTACTGCAGTAATTTAATTAGTTTTAATGGTCTTTTAGGTTAATAAATTCATAGGATATTATCTGTAACTTCGAAAAATATGAATAATATATCAAATTGAAGCTACTGTAATGTATTTTAATAATATCTGGTTGGATATATCCTTTGCAGATTATTTAACCGTAGCAATTTAATTAGTTCTAATGGCTTTATAAATCATTAAATTTATAGCAAATTAATTGCTTGTCACAAAAATACAAATGATATACCGATGGAAAGCTGGTTCCATGTAGATCATAAATATGCAATTAGTTCAGCATTTTACTGTAAGGATTTGCCGTGAAGGTTTAAATGGTTTAATAGCCTATTTAGAGTAATAAATTCATAAGAAAATAAATACTATTCAGAAAATTACAAATAATATGTCCCTGAAATCACAATTCCGTGGAGATTACAGATATAATTTTTGTTTGATTTTTAGGCAACAGAAACTGTATGAATCACTTAAAACCCATTAAACACTATTTAAATCATATAAAAAGATCTATAACTCCGATTAGGGTGAATCCAACGCCTACTGGTTCTTATTAACGTCCTCTATCCGGTAAACCCAAGAAACAAATTTAGTTCTACAGTTAGAACAGGCGTTACAACAGAACTATCAAAACCCTTATATTGGCAAGTAATTATTAATAACAAGTACCCTATTGCATTAAATGAACTCATACATGCATCACATGATATATTAATATTCATAAAACTAATTATAACCATTGTGTCATGTTAAATCATCATGCATGTTTTTGATCATCCTTGTTGTGTTTGCTATGTTTGCAATTGTTTTGATTGGAACTACCTTGTCCTCGTATTAGATTGTTCGGAGAGTACGATTGCTGCGGAGAAATACAATCAACACCCATATTATCAACATAAGGCAAGTTACACCACTTGTTCATAATTTTGTCCCAGTTTTGATTCTATGCATGTGATCTTCAAAATTCTGCAGTATGCATGTGTAGGATGTTCTAGTAGAATTTTTCCTTAGTATTATTTTGCAAGTGCGATGATTTTGTAGTATGCCATGAGTAGCTCTATACTTAGGATTTTTCCACTCCTAATAGGTTACCCCTGTTTTGCTAAGTATTGCTTGCTATGCTATATATACAAAGTACCGCTGGGGGGTTCAAAAGACAAAGAATTTTTCTAAGTATAAAGGCTCTCTAGAGCAAACTTTTCTTCTCAAATCCACTTCAAAATAAAACTAAGTTTTCTTCTGGGCGGAATGGTTGTCGGGTCAACGAGTGAGATTTTGGTGGAGGACGGCCGCCCAGGAATCAAAGAAGTCTGCCATGTTTCAGAATTCAGAAGCTTCCAGTGCAACCAGAAAACATTATGGGCTCTGTCTTGGCCTAGTACTTAGTGGGAAACCTCACCTGGGTACCAACATTTGGTGGTTCTTGGCACGGTTGGATCCAGAAGGTAGAGGGGCTACTAAGGGAAAGCCTCGCCATGGTCTTGTTTGTAAAAGGACTTGATCGTGGATTGTGGGTAAAGTGCACAAACTCTCGAGAGTATTGCAATCTGATCGATCAGCCGTGTTCACGGAAACAGAACAACATTGAGCATCTGAAGGATGGAGCCTCTGAAGGATCTTCCTCTCTCTTTTCTAAAACAAAGTTTTGAAACCCCATGGCGTGCGTAATATCGCTAATGGGTGGGAATTTGGGAACTTGGTGCGTAATATCCAAGTGACGCTTGGTGCGTAATATCCAAGTGTTTGGTTGTTTGGACACTTGGTGCGTAATATCCTCGTGTGCCACTCGACCTTATTTTATCTAAGCAAATGTTTACAAAGTAGGACAATCTTCTCTTCTCTCTACTTAAGAAAACTAGCGTTATGAAAATGAACTCCAAAGCCTAAACTAGCCTTGCATGTAGAGTTAGTCTTTTCTTCCTTGGTGTAATTTGCCAATACATTCAAAGTATTGACCCAACTTGTTGGCTGCACGTTTCATGTGCAGAATTTCGGAGATCTTTGAAAGGTGCGCTAGGATCGCGGGTCTTCACTCAACCTGCCTGTGGCATTGATGGGACTCCAAGTTGTATTTATATCGCTTCTGTTGTAATAATGTAAACTCTGGATTATTCGATTCATGTAATAAAGACTTGTGTTTTACATGATATTTCATCGACTGTGAGTGCTAGCTATTGATCCAGGGACTAGCATGTTATTCACAGGGACTTAGGATCTTACTTGATCCGAGGTCGCTACAGGAGAGGGAGGTGGAAACCGAGTTGGGGAGGAGTTCCTCCCCTCCACCGCCGGCCCACCTCCAAGCCGAGTTGGGGAGGGACTCCCCTCCCCTTGGCCGGCCCCTCCACCTATATAAGGAGGGGCAGGGCTCCCCTCCTAGACACACAACTCCTCCACCTCTAAACCCTAGCCGCCAGGGCCGCCACCTCCACTGTCGCCGCCGCTGCCCTAGGGCAAACCGCTGCCGCCGCCTAGCTAACCCTAGCCGCCGGCTTGCCCCCTCCTCGGCGTGTCTAAACCCTAGATCGTCGAGGGCTCTCTCATAGTCCACCATACTCGCTCTGGCTTAAGGCGAAGCCCTGCGAGATCTCCTCTCTACTTCCGGTACCACACTGTTGTGCTGCCGGAATCACGAGGAGAGTGCTACAACCTCCGCTGCCTGCTGGAACAAGGGAGAGGAAGGTCTTCGTCGAGTACCGAACGTGTGACCGACTGCGGGAGCGCTGCCGGAACGCAGCGCCGGAAGGATCGTCTACGCGATCTTGAGATCGGGAAGAGTAGGACTACATCACCCACGAGAATCCGCTCTCGTTAAACACTTTGGAATCTTCAAGGGTGAGTTATTCCATCGACTCGTTGCTACAATCTAAAAGATAGATCTTGGCTTGTTTGTTTGTATGCGATAGAAATTTTTTATTTTCCATGCTATGAAACTCTACAGTGGTATCAGAGCCGTGTCTATATGTAGATCTGTTGCACGAGTAGAACACAATGGTCATTGTGGGCGTTGATGATTTTATTGTCGATTGCTTCTTGTGTACTTTGCATCTTGCGGGATGTTGGGATGAAGCGGCCCGGGCTAACCTTACATGACATCGCTCATGAGACTTGCTCCACGCTTGACATGCAACTTGTATTGCATAAGTGGCTTTGCGGGTGCCTGTTTCTCCTAGCATAGTTAAGATCCAATTTACAACGGGTGATTAACAATACTAGTATAAATGTTTTGGTTCATGTTCGTAAGTTAGAACGACACTTATTGAAAGCCCCAAACCACGTAAAACATGCAAAGAAAGTAGAGGCGTCTAACTTTCTTTTGCAGGGGTGTGCAGTGATGTGATATGGCCATGATTGTGATTATATTTGATGTATGCAATGATCCTTATTGTAAGTTGGCAATCGGCAGGAGCCATATGGTTGTCTTTAATTTATGTTAAGACCCGCGTGTCTATTCAAAGTAGTTGTAATAGTTGAAGCCGGTGGACGACAACCATGGAGAAGCGTCATTGACCTTGATGCAATGCCGGTGATGATGGAGATCATGTTCATGCTTGAAGATGGAGATCGGAAGCACAAAGAAGAAAGGCCATATCATATCACATATTATGAATTGCATGTGATGTTAATCCTTTATGCATCTTGTATTGCTTAGTAGACGACGGTAGCATTATAAGATGATCCCTCATGCACATGAATTTCAAATCATAAAGTGTTCACCCTTAGTTAGCACCGTTGCTAAAGCTTGTTGTTTCGAAACACCACGTGATGATCGGGTGTGTTAGATTCTGCAAGTGCATACAACGTGAGCAAGCCAGATTTGCTCATGCGGAATCTAAGGTTTGATCTTGACGAGCCTAGCATGTACAGACATGGTCTCGGAACACGGATCACCGAAAGGTAAAGCATGAATCATATAGTAGATATGATGAACATGTTGATTGTTCGCCATTGAAACTATATCAACTCTCGTGATGATCGGTGTTGATGTGGTGGATTTGGTTCATGTGATCACTAAAACAATGTGAGGGATATTGTTTTGAGTGGGAGTTCACCTAGATTAATTTAACTATTAATTAGAACTCAATTTGTCATAAACTTAGTCTAAACTATTGCAAATATGTTGTAGATCAATGGCAGCCCCTACCATCAATTTTAATGCGTTCCTAGAGAAAGAAAAGTTGAAAAACAATGAAAGCAACTTCGCGGATTGGTTCCGCAAATTGAGGATTGTCCTCACAGCTGGTAATTTGACCTATGTGCTGGATGCACCGCTGGGTGACCCACCTGCAGCTACTGCTACCGATGAAGTAAAGAATGTTTACCTCACTCGGAAGACTCAGTACTCCATAGTTCAGTGTGCTATTTTGTATGGTTTAGAATCGGAGCTTCAGAAAAGGTTTGAGAATTCAGACCCACATGATATTGTCCGTGATCTCAAATTGATCTTTGAGACTCATGCGGCAATTGAGAGCTATGAGGCTTCTGAAAAGTTCTTTAACTGCAAGATGGAAGAGGGCAGCTCCGTCAGTGAGCATGTGCTTAAGATGTCTGGGCACGCAAACAAACTTCAAAGCTTGGGTATGCTTTGGGGATTTACCGTGTCCTCCAATCACTACCACCAAGTTACAAGAACTTTGTGATGAACTACAACATGCAGAACATGAACAAGACGTTGCCAGAACTCTTTGCCATGTTAAAATCTGCAGAAGTGGAGATCAAGAAAGAGCACCAAGTGTTGTTGGTCAATAAGACCACCAAATTCAAGAAAGGCAAGTCTAAGCAAAAGGGACACTTCAAGAAGGGTGGTAAGAAAGTTACCGCGCCGACGAAGAAGACCAAGGCTGGACCTAAGCCTGATACTGAGTGCTTTTATTGCAAGGGAGAAGGTCACTGGAAGCGGAATTGCCCAAAGTACTTGGCGGATTTGAAGAACGGCAACATCAAGAAGAAAGGTATATCTGATATACATGTTATTGATGTGTATCTCACTAGTACTCGTAGTAGTGCCTGGGTATTTTATACTGGTTCGGTTGCTCATATTTGTAACTCGAAACAAGTGCTGCAGAATAAACGGAAGCTAGCGAAGAACAAGGTGACGATGCGCGTGGGAAACGGATCAAAGGTTGATGTGATCGCGGTCGGCACGCTACCCCTTCATCTACCATCGGGATTAGTTTTATACTTAAATAATTGTTATTTGGTGCCTGCGTTAAGCATGAACATTATATCGGGATCTTGTTTATTGCGAGACGGTTACTTGTTTAAATCCGAGAATAATGGTTGTTCAATTTATATGAGTAATATGTTTTATGCACATGCACCTTTGATAGATGGTCTATTCTTGTTGAATCTCGATAGTGGAAATACACATATTAATAACATTGAGGCTAAACGTTTGAAATCGAGCGATAACTCGACCTATATGTGGCACTGTCGTCTTGGTCACATTGGAGTGAAGCGTATGAAGAAACTCCATTCTGATGGACTTCTTGAATCACTTGACTTTGAATCACTTGAAAGATGCGAAGCATGTCTGATGGGTAAAATGACTAAGACTCCATTTTCTGGTATGATGGAGCGAGCTACGAACTTATTGGAAATCATACATACCGATGTGTGTGGTCCAATGAGTGTAGCATCGCGCGGTGGTTATCGTTATGTTCTTACCTTCACGGATGACCTGAGTAGATATAGGTATATCTATTTCATGAAACATAAGTCCGAAACTTTCGAGAAGTTTAAGGAATTTCAAAGTGAGGTAGAGAATCAACGTAACAAGAAGATTAAATTTCTACGTTCTGATCGTGGAGGTGAATATCTAAGTTACGAGTTTGGCGAGCATTTGAAGAAATGCGGAATACTTTCACAATTGACACCACCGGGAACACCACAGCGTAATGGTGTGTCCGAACGTCGTAATCGAACTCTCCTAGATATGGTTCGTTCTATGATGTCACTTACAGATTTACCGCTATCATTTTGGGGTTATGCATTAGAAACAGCCGCATTCACTTTAAATAGGGCACCATCTAAATCTGTTGAAACGACACCGTATGAATTATGGTTTGGCAAGAAACCTAGATTATCGTTCCTTAAAGTTTGGGGGTGCGAAGCCTATGTAAAGAAGTTACAGCCGGACAAGCTTGAACCCAAAGCGGAAAAATGCGTCTTCATAGGATACCCGAAGGAAACTATTGGGTATACCTTCTATCATAGATCCGAAGGCAAAATCTTCGTTGCCAAGAATGGATCCTTTCTAGAGAAGGAATTTCTCTCGAAAGAAGTGACTGGAAGGAAAGTAGAACTCGACGAGGTTGTCGAACCTTCTCTCGAAATTGCGAGTAGCGCAGCACTGGAAGAAGTTCCTGTGGTGTCTGCACCAATAAGAGAGGAAACTAATGATGATGATCATGAAACTTCGGTTGTAGTTGCTACAGAGCCTCGCAGGTCAACGAGAACTCGTACCACTCCAGATTGGTATGATCCCGTTATGAGTGTCATGTTGGTGGACAACACCAATGACCCTGCGACATATGAGGAAGCGATGATGAGCCCAGATTCCAATAAATGGCAAGAAGCCATGAAATCCGAGATTGGATCCATGTACGAAAACCAAGTATGGACTTTGGTGGACTTACCGGATGGTCGGAAGGCCGTCGAGAACAAATGGATTTTCAAGAAGAAAACAGATGCTGATGGTAATGTTACTGTCTATAAAGCTCGACTTGTCGCAAAAGGGTTTCGACAAATTCAAGGAGTTGACTACGATGAGACTTTATCACCTGTAGCGAAGCTAAAGTCTGTGAGGATTATGTTAGCAATCGCTGCATATTATGATTATGAGATATGGCAGATGGATGTCAAAACAACATTCCTCAATGGAGACATTGATGAAGAGTTGTATATGATGCAACCCAAAGGTTTTGTCGATCCTAAAGATGCTAACAAGGTATGCAAACTTCAACGGTCCATCTATGAATTGAAGCAAGCATCCCGAAGTTGGAATCAACGTTTTGATAAGGTAATCAAAAGTTTTGGTTTTATACAAACTTATGGAGAAGCTTGTATTTACAAGAAAGTGAGTGGGAGCTCTGTAGCATTCTTAATACTATATGTAGATGACATATTGTTGATTGGGAATGATGTAGACCTTCTTAATAGTGTCAAGGAATTTTTGAATAATAGTTTTTCAATGAAGGATCTTGGCAAAGCAGCTTACATATTAGGCATAAAGATTTATAGAGATAGATCAAGACGCCTAATATCATTATCACAAAGTACATATTTGGACAAAGTTCTAAAGAGGTTTGGAATGGAAGATAGCAAGAAAGGGTTCTTGCCCATGTTGCCCAATACGACGTTGAGTAAAACTCAAAGTCCGACAACGGCATAAGATAGAGAAAGGATGAGTAAGACTCCCTATGCCTCAGCCATAGGATCTCGAATGTATGCCATGCTATGTACTAGACCCAACATTGCATATGCTGTTAGTTTAACTAGCAGATATCAAAGTGATCCAGGAGTGGATCATTGGACAGCGATCAAAAACATCCTTAAGTACTTGAGAAGAACTAAGGATATGGTTCTTTCTTATGGAGGTGATGAACAGCTCGTTGTTAATGGTTACACCAATGCTAGTTGGAACACCGATCCGGATGATTCTAAATCACAATCTGGATACGTATTTACTTTGAATGGTGCAGCAGTTAGCTGGAGGAGTGCAAAGCAAAGCGTTGTGGCGAGATCTTCAACTGAATCGGAATACATGGCTGCTTCGGAGGCTTCACAAGAAGTGATATGGATGAAAGAGTTCATTACAGAGCTGGGTGTGGTTCCTAGTGCGCTAGACCCTATGTCTATCTACTGTGATAACATGGGCGCCATAGCCAATGCACAAGAACCAAGGTCACACAAGAAGCTGAAGCATATCAAGCTACGTTTTCACGCTATTCGAGAACATGTCCAAGATGGGGACATAAAGATTTGCAAAGTACACACAGATCTGAATGTGGCGGATCCGTTGACTAAACCTCTCCCGAGGGCAAAACATGACCAACACCAAACTGCCATGGGTGTTCGGTATATTACCATGTAATCTAGATTAGATGACTCTAGTGCAAGTGGGAGACTGTTGGAGATATGCCCTAGAGGCAATAATAAATGTAGTTATTATTATATCTTTGTGTTTATGATAAATGTTTACATTCATGCTATAATAGTATTAACAAGGAAACATTAATACTTGTGTGATTTGTAAACTTAGATTGAAGTCCCTAGTATAGCCTCTATACATCACTAGCTTGTTGGTTAATAAATGATTGTGGTTTCCCTATCATGAACATTGAGATGTTATTAAAAACAAGATCATATCGTTAGGAGAATGATATGGTGGACATACTCCTATAGATAAGCATAGCATAAAGATCAAGTCATTTTAACAGTTCAATTGCTATATGCTTTCTGATACATAGTAACCTAATTCCTTCGACCATGAGATCATGCATATCACCTTCACCGGAAGGATGCTTTGATGACATCAAACACCACACCGTAACTGGGTGGCTATAAAGGTGTCATTGAGTGTTCGGAAAGTATTGGTTGAGACACATGGATCAAGAGTGGGATTTGTCCATCCATATGACGGATAGATATACTCTGGGCCCTCTCGGTGAAATGTCATCCAATTATCTTGCAAGCATGTGACTGGCTCACAAGGGATCACATATCACGGGAACGAGAAAAGAGTACTTATCAGTAACGAGGTTGAACTAGGTATGCAGAGATACCGACGATCATAACCTCGGATAAGTAAACTATCGTGAGACAAAGGGAAATTGGTATCGTATGTAAGTGGTTCATTCGATCGCAAAGTAATCGGATAAATATGTGGGAGCCATATGAATTTCTAGATTCCTCTATTGGTTATTGTTCGGAGAAGTGTCTCGATCATGTCCGCATAATTCACGAACCGTAGGGAGACACACTTAAGGATTCGACGTTGTTTGAGTAGTTATGGAATGATGAGAAAGAGACTGAATGTTGTTCGGAGTCTCAGATGGGATCCGGGATATCACGAGGAGATCCGGAATGGTCCGGAGAATAAGATTCATATAAGGAAAGTCCTGTTTCGGAGTTGGGGAATGGTTCCGGTGTTTTCATCGGGAATGTTCTAGAAGGTTCCGGAATGTCCGACACTCCGGAGGGAAGGGTACATGAATGTGTCATATCAAGTTGGTATGATTGCATCATGTACTAGGTGTCATCGCTGAACAAAATAGAGGGTTTAATCAAATCCTTGTTTGAAAAAGTCAAACGGCAATTTGAAAGTCAAACGGCTATTTTTGGGAAGTGGAGAGGGAGGTGGAAACCGAGTTGGGGAGGAGTTCCTCCCCTCCACCGCCGGCCCACCTCCAAGCCGATTTGGGGAGGGACTCCCCTCCCCTTGACCGGCCCCTCCACCTATATAAGGAGGGGCAGGGCTCCCCTCCTAGACACACAACTCCTCCACCTCTAAACCCTAGCCGTCGGCGCCGCCACCTCCACTGCCGCCGCCGCCCTAGGGCAAACCGCCGCCGCCGCCTAGCTAACCCTAGCCGCTGGCTTGCCCCCTCCTCGGCGTGTCTAAACCCTAGATCGTCGAGGGCTCTCTCATAGTCCACCATACTCGCTCCGGCTTAAGGCGAAGCCCTGCGAGATCTCCTCTCTACTTCCGGTACCACGCTGTTGTGCTGCCGGAATCGCGAGGAGAGTGCTACAACCTCCGCTGCCTGCTGGAACAAGGGAGAGGAAGGTCTTCGTCGAGTATCGAACGTGTGACCGACTGCGGGAGCGCTGCCGGAACGCAGCGCCGGAAGGATCGTCTACGCGATCTTGAGATCGGGAAGAGTACGACTACATCACCCACGAGAATCTGCTCTCGTTAAACACTTTGGAATCTTCGAGGGTGAGTTATTCCATCGACTCGTTGCTACAATCTAGTAGATAGATCTTGGCTTGTTTGTTTGTATGCGATAGAATTTTTTTGTTTTCCATGCTACGAAACTCTACAAAACTTCCTCCTGCAACATTGTTCTCCATACCAATGTCCACATGCATGCATAATATGGGCACGGCATCACAAACTATGCCGTGATTCAGCACATAACATCGGTTATTTGGACCGAAAGCCATGAAACCTCGAACATGATAGGTCATTTTGTGAAGGTTTTTTTGAGACATGATCAATATACCAAGTATGGTATTTTTCCTTTCAACTATGTCACATAATATGACACCACACGAAGGATTTTCATTGTTCGGATTTTCTTTGAATTTCTTATGCCCGTTTTGAATTTCTAACTATGGTCGAACCAGCGTGCATGAAGATAGGGGACGAGCATCATTAGAACTTGCATTGGATCTCTGAAAAAACCACATATTGCGAGTCTAAAAATGATTTTTTCAAAAAATCACGGGCGTTAGATCATATACCTGTAGTACAAACTGGACCCACTTCCTATCGATTCGGCAGACATTTGTACTTTTTACCCGGGATGGATGAAAAGGTTTGAGATGTCCTGGTTGGGATATAGTCCATGTAAGGTGGTCTAGTATTTTAGGAAAATGGGACGGTAGCATTCTGAAACAGCATTTTGGTGGTTACTTCACAAAACGACCGATTTTTTGCGCTCGGAAAATGGAAAAGGGCTTTTTCGTGCGACGAAAAGGAAAACTTCCTCCTGCAACATTGTTCTCCATACCAATGTCCATATGCATGCATAATATGGGCACAACATCACAAACTATGCCATGATTCAGCACATAACATCGGTCATTCGGACCGAAAGCCATGAAACCTCGAACATGATAGGTCATTTTGTGAAGGTTTTTTCGAGACATGATCAATATACCAAGTCTGGTATTTTTCCTTTAGACTATGTCACATAATATGACACCACGCGAAGGATTTTCATTGTTCAGATTTTTTTTGAATTCCTTATGCCCGTTTTGAATTTTTTGAATTTTTAACTATGGTCGAACCGGCGTGCATGAATATAGGGGACGAGCATCATTAGAACTTGCATTGGCTCTCTGAAGAAACCACATATTGCGAGTCTAAAAATGATTTTTTCAAAAAATCACGGGCGTTAGATCATGTACCTGTAGTACAAACCAGACCCACTTCCTACCGATTCGGCAGACATTTGTCCTTTTTACCCGGGATGGACGAAAAGGTTTGAGATGTCCCGGTTGGGAGATAGTCCATGTAAGGTGGTCTAGTATTTTATAAAAATGGGACGGTAGCATTCTGAAACAGAATTTTGGTGGTTACTTCACAAAACGATCGATTTTTTGCGCTCGAAAAATAGAAAAGGGCTTTTCCGTGCGACGAAAAGGAAAACTTCCTCCTGCAACATTGTTCTCCATACCAATGTCCACATGCATGCATAATATGGGCACAACATCACAAACTATGTCGTGATTCAGCACATAACATCGGTCATTTGGATCGAAAGCCATGAAACCTCGAACATGATAGGTCATTTTGTGAAGGTTTTTTCGAGACATGATCAATATACCAAGTCTGGTATTTTTCCTTTCAACTATGTCACATAATATGACACCACGAGAAGGATTTTCATTTTCGAGACATGATCAATATACTAAAGGTTCATCTTTAGTTCCGGTTGGAAGGATTTCGGCAGGCTGGGCCAGGCAGCACTAATGATAGGGGTGAGTGTCGACATTATGTCGTGCGGCGTGTACCTTGTCCCGGATGGTGTCACCAATCAGGACTAAAGATGAACCTTTAGTCCAGGTTGGAGACACCAACCGGGAGAAAACACGAGTCAACACTAATAATAGGAGTGAGTGTCGACATTATGTTGTAAGTGTCGACACTATGCCGAGATGCTTGTACTATAAATAGTCATCCTTGTGAGTCCAGTCCTCCAGCCAGATTGAGGCATCTCCAATATTGTTTTCGAGAGCAGGGACACCACTACGGCCAGTTTCAGGGAGATGCCGCCGGATCCCAGTCCTCCGGCATCTCCAAGAAACTGGTCATAGAGGCACTCCCTAATATGTGAAATTAGTTAGCTCCCAAGCGTATTGATCTAGTTAGAGAAGTTACAAGCTGCAAGATGGTGTGCGAGAGCAGGGACACCACTACGACCAGTTTCAGGGAGATGTCGTCGGATCCCAGTCCTCCGGCATCTCCAAGAAACTGGTCATAGAGGCACTCCCTAATATGTGACCACGCGCGTTTGGAGATCAGATCTTAATGGTAAGTACGAATCGGGACACTTCTTCATAGTCCCGGTCCAGCCACAAAACAGGACTAACACTCAAGACATTTATTAATATTAAAAACTGAGACTACAAAACCGGGACTAAAGGCCCCCCTATATATAGTCCCGGTCAAGCCACAAACCGTGAAAGATATCCCGGCCAGACATGAACTAGAGTTACATAATATGAGCATGAACTTTTTGGCATATGTCCTTCCTTATGATCGCTTCAGACGTAACCATGGAGCATATTCTTTACTTAACGGAATGCTTGGGTCAATTTTCACTATGAAGGGCGGAATTTCATCAAACTTATTATAATCTTCTGACATGTATGTCTTGTCCTCGATTCCCACGATGTTTCTTTTCCCTAAAAGAACTATGTGACGCTTTGGCTCATCATATGATGTATTCGTTTGCATATTTTTTATTTTTTTCGGTCTGGAGGACATGTCCTTCACATAGAAAACCTGAGACACATCATTGGCTAGGACGAATGGTTCATCTCTATAATCAAGATTGTTGAGATCCACTGTTGTCATTCCGTACAACTGGTCTATCTTTACCGCTTCCCCATTCAGGTTGACCCATTTGCAGCGAAACAAAGGGACCTTAAAAGAGACTCCATAGTCTAGTTCCCATATCTCCTCTATGTAACCATAGTATGTGTCATTTTGTCCATTCTCGTCTATTGCATCAAAGCGGACACCACTATTTTGGTTGGTGCTCTTTTTATCTTGGGCGATCGTGTAGAATGTATTCCCATTTATTTCGTACCCTTGAAAATTCAATATAGTAGAAGATGGTGACGCGGCCAACAAGTATAGCTGATCTCCAACAGTGGTGTCATTCAAGAGATGTGTCCGCATCCAACCACCAAAAGACTTCATGTGTTCATCTGTAATCCATGATTCAGGCTTCCCCGGGTTTTTGGAGCGTACAATATTCTTGTGTTCCTCGATATACAGAGCTGCCAAGGTGGAATTATGTAGAACTGTGTAGTGTGCTTTAGTGAAAGAATCCCTGTCCCTACATATCATTGCTTTCTTTTCCAGCGTTCCTTTTCCACTTAGTCTTCCCTCATGCCGCGAGTCAGAAACACCAATCGGCTTAAGGTCAGGAATAAAGTCAACACAAAACTCAATGACCTCCTCTGTTCCATATCCCTTGGAGATGCTTCCTTTTGGTCTAGCACGGTTATGAACATATTTCTTTAAGACTCCCATGAACCTCTCAAAGGGGAACATATTGTGCAGAAATACCGGACCGAGAATGGCAATCTCTTCCACTAGGTGAACCAGGAGATGCGTCATAATATTGAAGAAGGATGGTGGGAACACCAACTCAAAACTAACAAGACATTGTACCGCATCCTTCTGTAACCTTGGAAGAATATATGGATTGATTACCTTCTGAGATATTGCATTGAGGAATGCACACAGCTTCACAATGAGTACTCAAACATTTTCCGGTAGAAGCCCCCTCAATGCAATCGAAAGCAATTGCGTCATAATCACGTGACAGTCATGAGACTTCAGGTTTTGGAACTTTTTCTCTGCCATACTTATTATCCCCTTTATATTAGATGAGAAGCCAGACGGCACCTTGATACTGTAAAGGACTTCAAAAAAGATTTCCTTCTCTGCTTTGGTAAGAGCATAGCTGGCACGACTTAAATGACGCCCTTTATCCGTCTTGTTCTGTGTATGCATGTTCTTTGGGTCTTTCATAATTTGTTGGTCCTCCCGTGCTTCTGGTATATCTTTTGTCTTCTCATACACGCCTAGGAATCCTAGCAGGTTCACGCCAAGATTCTTCGTCACGTGCATCACGTCGATTGAAGAGCGGGCACGTAGGACTTTCCAATATGGCAGCTCCCAGAATATAGATTTCTTCTTCCACATGGATGCGTGTCCTGTAGCGACATCGTTCGGAACTGATTGACCACCGGGACCCTTTCCAAAGATTACTTCTATGTCCTTGACCATACCAAATACATCATCACCAGTAGGGAGTTCAGGATTCTTCCGGTGATCTGCCTCACCTTTGAAATGCTTGCCTTTCTTTCTTACGGGATGATTGGTCGAAAGAAATCGTTGATTCGCCAGGTACACAACCTTCTTGCATTTATGCAAATATGTACCTTCAGTCTTATCTAAACAGTGTGTGCATGCCTTATATCCCTTGTTTGTCTGTCCTGAAAGGTTACTAAGAGAAGTCCAATCATTGATGGTTACGAAAAGCAACCCTCATAGATCAAATGGCTCCTGTTTGTTTCCATCCCACGCACGTACATCTGGTTTTCCCCACAACTGTAAGAGTTCTTCAACTAATGGCCTAAGGTACACATCAATGTCGTTGCCCGGTTGCTTCGGGCCTTCGATGAGCACTGGCATCATAATGAACTTACGCTTCATGCACAACCAAGGAGGCAGGTTGTAGATACATAGAGTCACGGGCCAGGTGCTGTGACTGCAGCTCTGCTTCCCAAAAGGATTCATGCCATCCGTACTGAGACCAAACCATAAGTTCCTTGCATCACCTGCAAAGTCTGGGAAGTCTCTCTCGATTTTTCTCTACTGTGACCCATCAGCAGGGTGTCTCAACTTTCCGTCTTTCTTACGGTCTTCTTTGTGCCATCGCAACAACCTGGCATGCTCTTTGTTTCTGAACATGCGTTTCAACCTTGGTATTATAGGAGCATACCACATAACCTTAGCAGGAACCCTCTTCCGGAGGGGCTCTCCCTCAACATCACCAGGGTCATCTCGTCTGATCTTATACCGCAATGCATTGCATACCGGGCATTTATCTAAATTCTCATACTCCTTACCGCGGTAGATGATGCAGTCATTAATGCATGCATGTATCTTTTTCACATCTAATTCTAGAGGACAGAGAGTCTTATTTGCTTCGTAGGTACTCTCGAGAAGTTCGTTATGTTTTGGAAACTTTGGCTTCATTATTTTCAGCATCTTTTCAAATGAGGAGTCAGTTAGACCACACTCTGCCTTCCATCGCAACAATTCCAGTGTGGTACCAAGCTTTATGCTGCCATCTTCACAATTTGGGTACAACAATTTCTTGTGATCTTCTAACATGCCGTCTAACTTCAAATTCTCATTTTCTGTTTCATAATCTCGCTTTGCATCAGAAATGACCCTACCAAGTTCATCAGCCGGCTCATCTGATGCCCGTTCTTCACCTTCTTCCTCTTCATTGTCTTCCATTACAGTATCATTGTATTCAGGAAACATATGATGATAGTTGTTATCATCATATTCTTCTTCAACATCTTCCATCATAACCCCTTTTTCCCCGTGCTTGGTCCAGCAATTATAGTTGGGCATGAAACCTTTCATAATCAGGTGGCCGCGAATGATTTTCGAGGAAGAGTACTCCTTGTTGTTCCGACATTGAACACATGGACAACGTATAAAACCATTCTCTTTGTTTGCCGTAGCCACATCGATAAATTTATCCACGCCTTTCATATACCCGGGTACACGCCGGTAACCGTACATCCATTCCAGACCGTTCATCTGCATCATATAAGTAAGTTTATCAAAAACAGGACATCATAAATAGTGAAATGACCAATTCACATCGACACATGCATTGTATCAATGACAGAGAAAAGATAAGATTGCTAACCTCGATCGAGGGAAATAAAGAGGAGAGAAAGCTCAAGTGCGTCTCAGACACCTTCTATATTTTTGTTCTATGAGAAACTGAACGGGATCATTCACTCAAACATTTCAGCAAACACCTTGAATGCATGCATAGGGAAAAAACTAGCACACCTCTCACACCTTCCACCAAGAAAAACAGAGGGGAGGCAGAGGGCTGGGGCGTCGTATTTATAGAGGTCGGGATCATGCGTCCACTAAAGGTGTGTGCCACGCCACGTGGCTGACGCCCAACCTTTAGTCCCGGTTTGTGTTACAAACCGGGACGCATGCCTCCGGCCCCCGTGCCCGCTCGAATCAGGACGCGTGCCAGAATTAGTCCTGGTTCGTGGCGAAACCGGGACTAATGCTGTTAGGAGGCACGAACGGATAGCCTTTTTCCTACTAGTGATCAACGCCGACGGTCCTATTGTTTCTATGAACACTTTGCCCTTTCTTCGAAGGTACCGGTCGGACGCGAAGGAGAAGAATCTTCACAAGTGATTGCTAGGAGATACAACTTCGCCATTATGCAACTCTAAACTCCCATGTGTAAATTGAGTATAGATTCTTTTGTTCTCCTTCTTACTACAAGTTACCTCTCTGCCTATGAAGTTATGACATGATAAACAGTTGATGGATGGCTTGATCATACGTTCACAGTTATTTTCTACAATAGCTTACAAATGCCTATATCTATGCCTTCCCTAGGATGTCAAAGTGAGCATGGTATAATGTGTATCCACCCCTCTAGCTATCGGAAATATTGGAGGAAAACAAAAGAAGCACGATATATAACATTTGTATAATGTGTATAATATTGCCATCAAATATTCAAAGCAGGACATGACATGCGGATTGAGCTATTTTTATCCTTTATACTTACTTTAAGAAGACTCATCATTTATTTCTCCAGCTTTGAGATATTAATTAATTCCAAAACTTGCAAACATCAACACCAACTGTCCTACTATCACTATGAATACTCTGCTCTTTCTACTGAGGTACCGGTTGGGCGAGAAGGAGACGGATCTTCACAAGCGAGGAAATCCACCCGACACTAATTAGTGAGTGACAAAGTTTTGGTTCCTCTCGATACAATCGATCTAGGTATTGTCATATATTTATTTTAGGGTAAATCGGGCTCTAGGCAATCGACGTTTACAAGAGTACACACATGATTAGGAGTACATCGACTCGGTTACAAGGCTAGGAGTACATCAACTCAGTTTGGCTAAACCACACTTAACTAGTCCTACTGTCTATGGTGTGATAATTTATGAGCAAGATAGTTGTCAGCAAATCCTATGTTTCATGCAAAATATAAATATATTGGGATATATTTTGATTTTATTTGAGAGAATTCTCAACAATCAATTGGAATTTTTTTCCTTCAAAAGATCAAGTTGCTGATGGATTCAGAAACCTCTACCAAGTCGACGGTTTGAAGCATTCAAGTATAATGTCAATTTAAAAAGGTGTGATTAAAGGAGGGTGTTAGAGATTCCTGCATTATTATTTTTAGCTTCATGCATTAATATTTTTTAGCTTCCCGCATTAATGTTTTGATTCCAAGTTCCTCAAGTTAGTGTTATATACCAAAATCATTTTAGCTGTAGCATTTGCAATAAATTTATATTCTGATTCTATACTAGAATGAGAAACTGTAGCTTACTTCTTGGCACTCAAAGATATAGATTAGGCTTAAATAAGACAACAAAATCTACAATCAAATAAATACAATGTACAAGACTTTTATACTTTCTTATAACTTATTATGATTATACAATGATTTTATTGGATGTATCTTTTTCATTATGCAGTTAGAACAGTTAACAAAATAATTAATTGTAGCATTATTTTATTGTAATGTGCACACACAATTACATTTAGTATGTGTTAAACAAATGTATTTTATAATAAAAACTATGTTAGTTTTCTATTGTATAGACACTGGCTAGACATTGACAAAAGTGTATGCCACCTTATTTTTTGCACCTGCATCAATTTTTTTAGCTTCCCGCATTAATGTTTTGGTAGGCACATCTATTACTTTGTTCTAACAAATATCTTAATAGAATTTTATAGTGTATCATTATGTAAGGAAGTTTATTGGAATTTCTAGAGTACAACTGAAGCGTTAGCTTGACTCACTGTTAGCTGATTTTTTCTAGGTCGAACTTGTCTTATAAGTTACATTGTCTTCAATAATAATTGGACAACACATGTGTTCCTTGTACTTGATATTGAAATAACATAAATTATAGTAATCACCAACTATCTAAAAAATTGGATTCTACAACTTTCTCATACAAACTATTTGACCTGTTAGGCTTTACATGTTCCACGTGCAACATTAGGGTAAATGAACCTTAGGAAGTTCTCTTCATTCTTTTAACTAGCAAGGTGACCCTCGCAAATGCGAGGGCATCATCTTTCTCTTGTCAAACATATTCATGAAGCAATTTTTGGTTTAACATATTCCAAGTACAGGGAATTCTAAAGCACCACATTCTACATCTTTTGCAAATGTTAGTTATAAAATACCACATGTGCAGAACATATTTTCAATCCTTTTACTTTACGTCAAGTATTCATTGTGAAATTACGAAAAACACCATGTCAAGGTCTTGAATGGCATCTATCTTCTAAATTAGGTATATAGTGCTATTTTAATATGCTTTTACTCTCTTCCTAATATCCCCCATCTTTTGCTTTTCAATCTATGGATTGTACTTTATTTTTGACACATGTTTACTATGTCAAGTCATAATGAGGTTCAATCTATACGACTAATAAAGAAAGATTTGTATTTAATTTATAATCACCTTAACCATGGACCAAAAGATTTTTTTCTTAGAACAACCAGTTATGTCTTGCATTTAACAACATAAAATAATGCCAACTAATCCAATTTTATAATCTATTTTGGTTTCACCTCATATTAAAGTCACTCAAACACCTTGCCAATTTAGAATTCATAAAAGAGAATTTAGAGGGGCTATTTTGCATATGCAATCAAAGTTCTAGTTCTAATATAAAAAAGTGTATATTTATAGAGATATTCCGTTGCAAGGTTGCATATTCTGTTTGTGTGACTGAAATTTACATCGACAACAATATCTATTTACTTTATGTGTGTACTATCTGCTTCTATGTCAATGTCTTTTTTGTTAGTGACATCTCTCTAGACACCATGTTAAACCTCTATGTATTGTTCCAATTTATGAGATGACGCAAAAGGGATCCGTATCAACATCTAGTGTTCTTTACCTCCGAGATTCACTTAAAAGTTAATACTTTATGGGATGGGAGTGTGTGATATAGTACCCATTTAGATCCATTTTTTGTACTCACTATCGACACTACATGCATCGATAATTTTTTTGTACATCTTTATGTTGTTGTTTAGTTACACATCTTGTTCACTAAAGCGACCAAAATTTCAAAATTCTGGATCTAATCTCTCAAAATTGCGTAGCGAGGTATACACCTGAACGGGTTTTGAGATAAACGGAAAAAATATTTTAGTTCTCCTATGTTCATCCGAGATACTTATACATGCGTCTATAGTTACACATCTTGTTCACTACAACGACCATATTTAAAAAAAAATCCTGATCTGAGTCCCTCAAAATTGAGTTGCAAGGGTATACACTTGAACGGGTTTTGACATAAACAAAAAAACATATTTGTGCTCTCCTATGTTCATCTGAGATACTTATACATGCATCTATCTAATGTTTTGTTCCATCTTCAAAACTAAGTGGGATATATTGTTATGGTGTAATTAACAATGATATACCCCACCTGATCAACGAAAACCAATAGATAGGTATGATAAGGTATAGCAAGGAAGATCAAATATTTATACTTCTTCAACTGAATTTGGATCTACCCAATTACTCGCCAGATGTTTTTACTTTATTTGGATAATCTCTATGCTTTCTCTATATTTTGTGTCATATTGTGCTTTTATTGTGGAACTTTTTGGTGGTATTATCCCAGATGTGCAATTTACAGATTTCTCTTACTAATTGTGTTATAGGTAGAACTCTATTAAAATATTTTCTTATGATATAGATTAATTACACAATATGTTTTTTATGAGATCCTGAATTTTAGAATTTAGCATGTACCAAATTACACGATGTTTTATAATTTTCTTGATAATCCTGAATTCTAGAATTTAGTTTGGCTGGCTATATCATAATGTACTAATTTTTAAAAGATAGGCACATACCTGAGAAGGGATCTCGTTGTTGTTGTTGTGCGGCACCACCATCTTAAGAGAAATAGTAATAATATGGCCATCTAGAGGCAAGCAATAATACATATCGAATAGAGACGGTCATATATGTATAGCTGAAAAGCAACTTCTTGTTGCATCTCGCATATTAAGATAGATGATTTTCAAGAAAATCAGCTCATGTGTTATACCATTCAACCGACAACTTCTTGTCATCCATCAAGCAAAATTAGCAAATATATTCAACCGCAAAACAGACTTCAGATATTTTGTGCTCGCTGATCTCATCTGCCTCGGTCAACGAAACACTCTTTTTCTGTGCTTCTTCAGATATATTTTATTTTACTGCTCGATCCAATCTGTGATGAGCATCCGGCCTAATGATGCAGATCAAAGATGACCATCCGTGGTCTTAAAGGATTAAAAAAGTTCTACTGCATGCCAAGTAGAAGTGTACTTACGGGAATTGAAAGTTTTACATCAGCTGGTCATACTATCAATCTACATCGCGTATGGATCGCTGCTGACCGGCTAGCCTTTGGCCTTTTACCTGAACTTTTGAGTGGTGCCTACTTTTTTCGTTGCCTCCTTTGATCGGTGCATGCCATGGCGGCTCGGCGGGCAGAAAGAATTAGGGTCTAAGCGGATGGTGTACGTGAATTTTGTTTTTTTTTTGTTTGAACAAAGTTTTCCTTAGTACGACATGTTGTAACGTGTTGGCGCTGTTTACGTACGTGATTTTTTGTTTCTATATCTATTTAAATCTGAGCCACTAATTACAGATCTAACTGTCAAAATAATTTTGATGATGTGGATCGACGACGTGGTGCCTCGAAAAACACTCTTATATTGCTTTTAGTATATAATATAATATAATAGATAATAGATGTGACCAAACATGCAATTAGAATGGTAACATAAATCTGCATCCTAGTCACATGATTAAAGGGACATGAAAAACAATTCGTGAATGACTTTCTGAACACACGTCACATCATCACAACGTCATTTTTTCTTAAGAAGAGCTAACAAATACTAGAGACGTGTAGAAGTAACACATATATACCACTGCCGTAGGATTTTAAAGTGAGGGCAATATGGATTAAGATTTGCTTACCTTTGTAGGTATCCAATCAAAATTATTGGAGGAAACACAAATTTATCATCATCCACACATCATCTCACCGAGTTTCGAACATTGTCTGATGTTTGCTATGCTAGGGACAATCAACTAAATGAAGTTTCAGACAATGTTGCATTGGTGCAATTATATTTCCCTGAGGTGTATTTTCACTAATGTTGCAAGTGGACTATTGTGCATGGCTTTCCCTGTTCAGATAACAAAGAAACATCTATTTCAAAAGACTGACCAGGTTGATTCTGATCTAGACTAGACACAACATACCAGATCAATGAAGTGACAAGGGATGAGCGGATGAGGTTGGAAAATACCCCAGTCCATACCCATGTGTTTCTGTGCAATTTTAAGTTCCCTTTTCTGCCTGGGTGATGATTTAGTGGGTTGTCTTAGTTGCAATAGAAAGATGGAGCATCCACTCTTTGGTAAAGCAAATTTGAGGTGGAGGCTACCTCTTTGATTTTAGTTGAAATTTGAAAAAAAAACCATGTCAAGTAGTTTTGAACAGAGTGAGTACTTGTTTTCTTTTTTACTAGAAAAGGAAAAGTACAGAATTCGAATATTCATAACTCCTAAATTGTGACCTTGATTTACGACCATTCTTCACTCGACGAGTGCCCCGATACAATATATCGCATGTGCAAAGGTAGGTGAGTGATTAATGAAGTTGGCACATATATGGCAACTTTGTTAATGGAAAACGATACACATACCCTGGGGGAAAACGCCTCGTCATCCCCCGGGTCGCTGCCTCGCGCGTGCGGTGCTCACGCGCTGACGACGTGGGTAGCCCCAACCCTCTTCCCTCCCTTATCTCTTCCCAGTTCGCGTTCCCAAATCAGCAAAATACCCCGCCGCCCGCAGCCCGCAGGCCAACCGCGAGCCGCCCGCAGGCCAACCGCGAGCCGCCCGTAGCCCGCGGTCCGCCGCCCACAGCTCCTCGCGTCTGCTCTGCCATGGGCCTCCCCCATCTCTGCATGTGCTACGCCATGGGCGACATCTCTGGCCGCCATGGGTGACATCTCCAATGGTAGCGCTGCCCGCGTGAGTGGTTGCGATGGTGGTGGCACTGCTACCAGGAGGTCTTGCCGGCATCGGTGGTTGCGCTGCGCGCGCCCGTGACTGTGCTATTCTTGCGTCGCTACGAGTGATGTGAGGCTCTACTACAACAGCCACCGACCCTTGCTACGAGTGTCCACTGGCCTTGCTTCAGAGGCACGACGGCATCTTCTTCACCGGACCCCCTTTTTTTCTTCAAGCGGTGCGAGGTTAGTGGCCATTATCCCTTGCTACGAGTGGCAACCGGCTTGCTACAGAGGCACATCGGCCTTGCTATAGGGCCGACGACGTCTTCTCTATCGGCAATGCCGCCTTTTGCTACAAGCAGTACAAGGTCCTGCTACAAAGGCACAACAACCTTGCTACATATGCACGAAGGCCTTGCTACATATGCACGGAGACGTCTTCTCTTGCACATTTCTTCTCTGGCAACAAGCCAACAACGTGTTCTCCGGCGAAGTATGTTTTTGCTACAATAGCACATTTTTTTGCTATCAAAGTTCTGTAGTTTTTCTACAATAGAGCAACGATTTTTGCTAGAACGTCTCAGATGATGTCTTCCGGTGAAAGTCTCCAGCAAAATCGGATTTACTACATTAGCATAATTTTTTTTGCTACAAAGTCTTCGGTGAAACAGTTTTTTTGTTCTATTTTTTTATGTATAAACCATTTTTTTGCTACAGATAGTAAACATGTCAATTTGTAGCAAAAATATGATTAATAAAGCAAAAACGAGATTTAATGTAGCAAAAAAAAGGGATACGTGGCTGCTCGGGACCGGGATTTTGGGAAATTATCCGCCCGGCAGCGTACTACTCCCCTTCGTTAATCATGGGTTCACAACTTCAGGAGTATTTTTTTTTTACTAGACTAGACAAGGAAAAGTTTAGACCGAGGAGGGTAAGCCGATCGAGTCCTAATCTCGCGAGGAAACCGACTCTATCTGGAAAAAGAAAAGATACCGGCTCAGCCTTTACATGTGAACAGCCCGGCCCGTCTCCTCGATCTGTCCACCCACCAGATAGAACCCAGGCGAAACGACGATCGCCCACCGCCGCCGCCTTATCCTATCTATCTATCGAACGCATGGACAACTCCTCGACGCCGCCGGCGCCGCCCGCCGACCAGCAGCAGCAGGAGCCGATCTTTCTTGCGACCACGGTGATGATGATGCACGTCTCTCCAGCCCAGGCCGACAGAATGGCCCGCCGCCGCCGCCGCAACAACGACGACCCCCGCCTCGACCGCTTCGGCCGCCGCCTCCGTCGCATGACCGACTTCAGCTACCCCTACATGCCGCCCAGTAGCTGCCTGGATCCTCCGGACTTTCCCGCGCCCGCCGTGGTCATCATTCCCTGCAGCCTGCAAGGTGAAGCTGCTGCTACCGATTACGCAGTGCACTATGTGTATCCTCCTCTTCCCGCTACAAACTGTCACACCGCCGCCACCGAGCAGCAGCAGGTAGTACCCCTACAAGACGGGGCGACCATGGTGGTGTGCCTCGCCAACATCCTCTCCTCCTCGTCGCAGCGCCGCCTCCTCGAGGACGACGACTTCTACGACCGCTTCGTGGAGGATTTCGAGGCGCAAGCGTGCTGGTTCGGTGAGCTCGTCAAGATCGTCGTCCCGCGGAGGAGCGGCGATGCCGGGGTCGGGAAGGTGTTCCTCAAGTTCGTGTGCCTCGAGGCCGCCAATGTCTGCAAGATTCGGATGGACAGGAGCTGCTGGAGGAGTGACGACGACAAGCAGATCGTTGCCCGGTTCTATCCCGAGGACAAGTTTGCTGCCGGAGACTACGGCTCGGCTGCGATGGACGGACAATAAACTGAAATTCTTATGTCGTCCTAGCGTCGTCGGCAGTGATATTATATTAAAAACAAAAAATTCAGTGATGCACTCTTAGTCAAATCTTTGTTTTGTTAGAGAAGTAGACTTTTCTATATTAGTTTAGCAATTCTATTTCTACTAGTATACTCCTAGAGAGTTTGTATGCGCATTGTCTTTTGAGACTCATGGTGTTGTGCAGGCTCATTTTCGCTGTTGTCATTGGGAGATGGTAAGAGCATCTCTAACCCGATCCCCTAAATGTTAGAGCTGATTTGGGTGTACTGTTCATTTAGGATAAAAAAGTCGCTTCTCTAAACTTTGCCCGCTGAAATCGATCCCCTTAATTTGCACTCCTATATTTCAATTTTCTTCTAGGCATTTCAACAAACACATTGCAATAAAATGAAAACACACCAAAATCAAACTAAAACACTTAGTTCATACACACATTGCATAGTTCATACATAGATTCTAACACTAGGATGGTCGCCGGCGTCGGTGGCTGTCACGGGAACCCTAGCTACGCCGCCGAGCGTCGGTGTCCACCTACTTGCCGAGGCTGTCGAGCCACACGTCGAAGCTGACGGTGGATTTGGTATTGCTGTCGCCGAGGTCGATGACTTCCTACGTCGAGGAAGACGCAGCCGTCGCCGAGGAGGAAGAAGGCCCTCCCGCCATCGAGGAGGAAAAATGCCCTCCCGCCGTCAGCAGTGATATTATATTAGAAACAAAAATTTCAGTGATGCACTCTTAGTCAAATCTTTGTCTCGTTTGTTTCCTCCAGAGAAGTAGGCTTCCCAATATTATTTTAACAATCCTATTTCTACTACGTAGCATATAGAGTTTGTATGCGCTTTGTCTTTTGAGACTCGTGGGGGCTCTGTTAGATCCTTAGAGGATCATCTAGCTCAAGATTTGAGCCACATAAGATAGGATCAGGGGTATGTACCTTGATCTGGAGGTCCAGTCATGGCCTCCTCTTAATTTGCTTCACCTTATCCTTGTTGATGTAGATGTGAAGGTTCTTCCTAGTGCTTTAGGTGCTTGCTTGATCAGTGAGCTGGAGAGAGTGAGAGAGAGAAGCATAGCTGAATGAGCAACCTCACTCAGCCCTAACCCTAGGTCCCCTATTTATAGCACTTGCACTAAGGGAACCAACACCTTAGGATGGATGGTCAGGATGCCCCTGATCAGGGCGTCCAATGGCTGTTATTAAACAGCTCCTTAATCATCATTAATTTGACTTAGATTGATCACAGCAACCTTTAGATCACTGCAGATCATTTATATCCAACATTCTCCCCCTTGATCGTAAGGATAAACTTATAAGCTTATTTCTCAACAAAACAACATATGAGACAACAGAATTACAACGGCCATAGAGTACCGCAGAACCCAATCACTACAATATACCACTTTATTTCAAAACAAAGCTTCTTTAACTTAGGAGCTCCAAAAACTTATATTTATTACAAACTTATGAGCTCAGCTCTTTGTTGAAACTTATACAAAGACAATAAATTGCAATGGTCAGTTAAGTACCATTGAACTAATTGACTACAGTACATCATTCCATCGAAGAGAAGAACCCTTCTTAGCTTATGGGGAGATGGTGTCATAAGGGTCCCAATTCCAGGATCAAAAGCTTTCTGCTAATCCCATGTTAGCAACGTGCTCTTTAAACACACTGGGTGGCAAGCCTTTCATAAGTGGATCCGCTAACATTGCGTTAGTCCTTATATGCTTAATACTTATTATCTGATCCTGGACTCTATCTTTCACAACAAGATACTTGATGGCAATGTGTTTGGCAGCACCACTTGACTTGTTATTACTCGAATAGATCACTGCGGGTTGATTATCGCAGAAAAGAGTGAGTGGATCAGATATACTGTCAATCACCCTTAAGCCCAGAATGAAATTCTTCAGCCATACCGCCTGCCCGGTTGCCTCATAACATGCCACGAACTCTGCCTGCATTGTTGACGATGCAGTAACACTTTGCTTGGTGCTTTTCCAAGAAATAGCACCTTCTCCAAGGGTCAATATGTAACCCGATGTGGATTTCTTAGTACCCCTGCAAAATCATCATCTGAATAACCCACCACCTCGAGGTTATCAGTTCTATTATATGTGAGCATGAGGCCTTCAGTGCCTTGCAGATAACGCAAAGCCTTCTTAGCAGCCTTCTAGTGATCCAACCCTGGATTAGACCGATATCTGCCAAGCATTCCGGTTATGAATGCTAAGTCAGGGCGAGTGCACACTTGTGCATACATCATACTTCCAATGATTGAAGCATAAGGCACTGACTTCATTTGCGCAGATTCATAATCATTACTTGGGCACTGAAAAGTCCCAAACTTATCGCCCTTGACAATAGGAGCAAGTGAGGCTGAGCACTTGTGCATATTGAACTTTTTGAGTACCTTCTCAATATACGCTCTTTGTGATAGCCCCAAGATTCGTCTGGATCTATCTCGGTGAATTTGAATGCCTAAGACATAAGCGGCTTCACCAAGATCTTTCATGTCAAACTTTGAAGAGAGAAACCTTTTAGTTTCCAGTAGCATATTCTTATCGCTACTGGCTAAGAGTATGTCATCAACATACAGTATCAGGAAGACAAAATTGCTCCCCCCTGAACTTCACATAAATGCAACTGTCCACTTCATTCTCCTTGAAAACAAAATTCTTTATGACTTGATCAAACTTGAAGTACCATTGCCTTGAGGCTTGCTTTAATCCATAAATGGATTTCTTAAGACGACATCCTAAATGTTCTTTTCCTTCCATAACAAAACCTTCCGGTTGAGCCATGTAAACTGTTGGAGATATGCCCTAGAGGCAATAATAAAAGTTGTTATTGTTATATCTTTGTGTTTATGATAAATGTTTACATTCATGCTATAATAGTATTAAATGGAAACATTAATACTTGTGTGATTTGTAAACTAAATTAGAGTCCCTGGTAAAGCCTCTTTATAATACTAGCTTGTTGATTAATAGATGATCGTGGTTTCTCGATCATGAACATTGAGATGTTATTAATAACAAGATCATATCATTAGGAGAATGGTATGATGGACATACTCCTATAGATAAGCGTAGCCTTAAGATCAAGTCATTTCAATAGTTTGTTTGCTATAAGCTTTCTGATACATAGTAATCTAATTCCTTCGACCATGAGATCATGTTAATCACCATCACCGGAAGGATGCTTTGATGACATCAAACACCACACCGTAACTGGGTGGCTATAAAGGTGGCATTGAGTGTTCGGAAAGTATGGGTTGAGGCACATGGATCAAGAGTGGGATTTGTCCATCCATATGACGGATAGATATACTCTGGGCCCTCTCGGTGGAATGTCATCCAATTTGCTTGCAAGCATGTGACTGGCTCACAAGGGATCACATATCATGGGAACAAGAAAAGAGTACTTATCGGTAACGAGGTTGAACTAGGTATGCAGAGATACCGACGATCAAAACCTTGGATAAGTAAACTATCGTGAGACAAAGGGAAATTGGTATCGTATGTAAGTGGTTCATTCGATCGCAAAGTAATCGTAGAAATATGTGGGATCCATATGAATTTCCATATTCCTTTATTGGTTATTGATCGGAGAAGTGTCTCGGTCATGTCCGCATAATTCACAAACCATAGAGAGACACACTTAAGGATTCGATGTTGTTTAGTAGATATGGAATGTTAGTAGGGATACCGAATGTTGTTTGGAGTCTCGGATGGGATCCGGGATATCACGAGGAGATCTGGAATGGTCTGGAGAATAAGACTCATATAAGGAAAGTCCTATTTTGGAGTTCGGGAAAGTTTCCGATGTTTTCATCAGAGAGGTTCTAGAAGGGTCTAGAAGGTTCACCGGTCCGGAAGGGGATTGGTCCATGAATGTGTCATGGATATGTGGAATGATTAGATCATACCCAAGGTCACTTGGCGTTGGCATTTGCAAGAGAGAAATAAAGCTCTAAATTGTAAGTCAAACTGGAATAATGGTTTCCTAGCGGGAGAAGAAACAAGTCCTTCTCTCAATCCAACTTGGGTTTGGGTTTGGATTCAAACCCACCCCTCCCAAGGCTGCCCCTCCCTCTCATAAATAGAGGGGGAGGGCTGCCCCAACACCACAAGAGCCAAGCCCTCCCCACACACCCGCGCCACCGCCACCGCCGCGCCGCCCGCCGCCGCCGCCCTAGCCGCCGCCGACACCTCCTCCTCCTGGACTTCTAAACCCTAGATCTCCTAGAAACCCTAATCCACCATAACTCGCATCCGGCTTAGGCGAAGCCCTGCGTGATCTTCCCTCTACTTCCGATACCATGCCGTCGTGCTGCCGGAATCACGAGGGGAGAACTACAACCTCCCCTGCCTACTGGAACAAGGGAGAGGAAGGTATTCATCGAGTACCGAACGTGTGACCGACTGCGGAAGCACTGCCGGAACGCAGCGCCGGAAGGATCATCTACGTGATCTTGAGATCGGCAAGTGTACGACTACATCACCCACGAGAATCTGCTCTTGTTAACCGCTTTGGAATCTTCGAGGGTGAGTGCTTCTATCGACTCGTTGCTACAATCTAGTAGATAGATCTTGGCTTGTTTGTGTGCATGCGGTAGAATTTTTTTGTTTTCCATGCTATGAACCCCTACAGTGGTATCAGAGCCGTGTCTATATGTAGATCTGTTGCACGAGTAGAACACAATGGTCATTGTGGGCGGTGGTGCTTTTATTATCAATTGCTTTTTATGTACTTTGCATCTTGCGGTATGATGGGATGAAGCGGCCCAGGCTAACCTTACATAACATCGTTCATGAGACTTGCTCCACACTCAACATGCAACTTGTATTGCATAAGTGGCTTTGCGGGTGTCTGTCTCTCCCATCATAGTATAGATTCAATTTACAACGGGCACTTGATAGTTCAAGCATCAATGTTATGGTTCTTGTTCGTAAGTTGGAACGACACTTATTGAAAGCCCCACGTAAAATATGCAAAGAAAATTAGAGGCGTCTAACTTTGTTTTGCAGGGGTGTGCTGTGATGTGATATGGCCATGATTGTGATTATATATGATGTATGCAATGTTCCTTATTGTAAGTTGGCAACCGGCAGGAGCCATATGGTTGTCTTTTAAATTCCGTTAAGATCTGTGTGTCTATTGAAAGTAGTTGTAATAGTTGAAGCTGGTGGACGACGACCATGAAACGACGCCATTGACCTTGACGCCATACCGGTGATGATGGAGATCATGTTCGTGCTTGAAGATGGAGATCGGAAGCACAAGAAGAAAGGCCATATCATATCATATATTATGAATTGCATGTGATGTTAATCCTTTATGCATCTTGTATTGCTAAGTTTGCGACGGTAGCATTATAATATGATCCCTCATGCACACAATTTCAAGTTTTAAAGTGTTCATCCTTAGTAAGAACCGTTGCTAAAGCTCGTTGTTTCGAAGCATCACGTGATGATCGGGTGTGTTAGATTCTGCGAGTGTATACAACGTGAGCAAGCCAGATTTGCTCATGCGGAAGCTAAGGTTTGATCTTGACGAGCCTAGCATGTACAGACATGGTCTCGGAACACGGATCACCAAAAGGTAAAGCATGAGTCATATAGTAGATATGATGAACATGTTGATTATTCGCCATTGAAACTACATCAACTCTCATGATGATCGGTTTTGATGTGGTGGATTTGGTTCGTGTGATCACTAAAACAATTTGAGGGATATTGTTTTGAGTGGGAGTTCAACTAGATTAATTTAACTATTAATTAGAACTCAATTTGTCATAAACTTAGTCTAAACTATTGCAAATATGTTGTAGATCAATGGCGGCCCCTACCATCAATTTTAATGCGTTCCTAGAGAAAGAAAAGTTGAAAAACAATGGAAGCAGCTTCGTGGATTGGTTCCGCAATTTGAGGATTGTCCTCAATGCTGGTAATTTGACCGATGTGCTGGATGCACCGCTGGGTGACCCGCCTGCAGCTACTTCTACCGATGAGGTAAATAATGTTTTCCTCGCTCGGAAGAATCAGTACTCCACAGTTCAGTGTGCTATCTTGTATGGTTTGGAATCGGAGCTTCAGAAAAGGTTTGAGAACCATGACCCACATGATATTGTCCATGAACTCAAAATGATATTTGAGGCTCACGCGGTAGTTGAGAGTTATGAGGCTTCTGAAAAGTTCTTTAACTGCAAGATGGAAGAGGGCAGCTCCGTCTGTGAGCACGTGCTTAAGATGTCTAGCAACGCAAGCAAGCTTCAAAGCTTGGGAATAGTGATTCCTAATGCTTTGGGGATTCACCGTGTACTCCAATCACTACCACCAAGTTACAAGAACTTTGTGATGAACTACAATATGCAAAACATGGACAAGTCATTGCCAGAACTCTTCTCCATGTTAAAATCTGCAGAAGTGGAGATCAAGAAAGAGCACCAAGTGTTGTTGGTAAATAAGACCACCAAATTCAAGAAGCAAGGCAAGTCTTAGAAAAAGGGAAACTTCAAGAAGGGCGGTAAGAAAGTTACTGCGCCGGCGAAGAAGACCAAGGCTGGGCCTAAGCCTGATACTGAGTGCTTTTACTGCAAGGGAGAAGGTCACTGGAAGTGGAATTGCCCAAAGTACTTGGCGGATTTGAAGAACGGCAACATCAAGAAGAAAGGTATATCCGATATACATGTTATTGATGTGTATCTCACTATTACTCGTAGTAGTGCCTGGGTATTTGATACTGGTTCGGTTGCTCATATTTGTAACTCGAAATAGGTACTGCAGAATAAACAGAAGCTAGCGAAGAACAAGGTGACGATGCGCGTAGGAAATGGATCAAAGGTTGATGTGATCGCGGTCGACACACTACCTCTTCATCTACCATCGGGATTAGTTTTATACTTAAATAATTATTATTTGGTGCCTACGTTGAGCATGAACATTATATCTGGATCATGTTTATTGCGAGACGGTTACTTGTTTAAATCCGAGAATAATGGTTGTTCGATTTATATGAGTAATATGTTTTATGCACATGCACCTTTGATAGATGGTCTATTCTTATTAAATCTCGATTGTGGAAATACACACATTAATAACAACTAAACGTTTGAAATTGAGCGATAACTCGACCTATATGTGGCACTGTCGTCTTCCGATGGACTTCTTGAATCACTTGATTTCAAATCACTTGAGAGATACGAAGCATGTCTGATGGGTAAAATGACTAAGACTCCATTTTCTGGTATGATGGAGCGAGCTACGGACTTGTTGGAAATCATATATACCGATGTGTGTGGCCCAATGAGTGTAGCATCGCGCGGTGGTTATTGTTATGTTCTTACCTTCACGGATGACTTGAGTAGATATGGTTATATCTATTTCATGAAACATAAGTCCGAAACTTTCGAGAAGTTTAAGGAATTTCAAAGTGAGGTAGAGAATCAACGTAACAAGAAGATTAAATTTCTACGATCTGATCGTGGAGGTGAATATCTAAGTTACGAGTTTGGCGAGCATTTGAAGAAATGCGGAATACTTTCACAATTGACACCGCTGGGAACACCACAGCGTGATGGTGTGTCCGAACATCGTAATCGAACTCTCTTAGATATGGTTTGTTCTATGATGTCACTTACAAATTTACCGCTATCATTTTGGGGTTATGCATTAGAAACAGCAGCATTCACTTTAAATAGGGCACCATCTAAATCCGTTGAAACGACACCGTATGAATTATGGTTTGGGAAGAAACCTAAATTGTCGTTCCTTAAAGTTTGGGGTTGCGAAGCTTATGTAAAGAAGTTACAGCCAGACAAGCTTGAACCCAAAGCAGAAAAATGTGTCTTCATAGGATACCCGAAGGAAACTATTGGGTATACCTTCTATCATATATCCGAGGGCAAAATCTTCGTTGCCAAGAATGGATCCTTTCTAGAGAAGGAGTTTCTCTCGAAAGAAGTGACTAGAAGGAAAGTAGAACTCGACGAGGTTGTTGAACCTTCTCTCAAACTTGCGAGTAGCGCAACACCGGAAGTAGTTCCTGTGGCGTCTGCACCAATAAGAGATGAAGCTAATGATGTTGATCATGAAACTTCGGTTGAAGTTACTACGGAACCACGCAGGTCAACGAGAACTCGTACCACTCCTGATTGGTATGATCCCGTTATGAGTGTCATGTTGGTGGACAATACCGATGACCCTGCGACATATGAGGAAGCGATGATGAGCCCAGATTCCAATAAATGGCAAGAAGCCATGAAATCCGAGATTGGATCCATGTACAAAAACCAAGTATGGACTTTGGTGGACTTACCGGATGGCCGGAAGGCTGTCGAGAACAAATGAATTTTCAAGAAGAAAACAGATGATGATGGTAATTTAACTGTCTATAAAGCTCGACTTGTCGCAAAAGGGTTTCGACAAATTCAAGGAGTTGACTACGATGATACTTTCTCACCAGTAGCGAAGCTAAAATCTGTGAGGATTATGTTAGCAATCGCTGCATATTATGATTATGAGATATGGCAGATGGATGTCAAAACGGCGTTCCTCAATGGAGACATTCATGAAGAGTTGTATATGATGCAACCCAAAGGTTTTGTCGATCCTAAAGATGCTAACAAGGTATGCAAACTTCAACAGTCCATATTTGGATTGAAGCAAGCATCATGAAGTTGGAATCAACGTTTTGATAAGGTAATCAAAAGTTTTGGTTTTATACAAACTTATGGAGAAGCTTGTATTTACAAGAAAGTGAGTGGGAGCTCTGTAGCATTCTTAATACTATATGTAGATGACATATTATTGATTGGGAATGATGTAGACCTTCTTAATAGTGTCAAGGATTATTTGAATAATAGTTTTTCAATGAAAGATCTTGGCGAAGCAGCTTACATATTAGACATAAAGATTTATAGAGATAGATCGAAACGCCTAATATCATTGTTACAAAGTACATATTTGGACAAAGTTCTAAAGAGGTTTGGAATGGAAGATAGCAAGAAAGGGTTCTTGCCCGTGTTGCCCAATACGACCTTGAGTAAAACTCAAAGTCCTGCAACGGTAGAAGATAGAGAAAGGATGAGTAAGACTCTCTATGCCTCAGCCAGAGGATCTCTAATGTATGCCATGCTATGTACTAGACCCGACATTGCATATGTTGTTAGTTTGACTAGCAGATATCAAAGTGATCCAGGAGTGGGTCATTGGACAGCGGTCAAAAACATCCTTAAGTACTTGAGAAGAACTAAGGATATGGTTCTTTCTTATGGAGGTGATGAACAACTCGTTGTTAATGGTTACACCGATGCTAGTTGGAACACCGATCCGGATGATTCTAAATCTCAATCTGGATACGTATTTACTTTGAATGGTGCAGCAGTTAGCTAGAGGAGTGCAAAGCAAAGCGTTATGGCGAGGTCTTCAACTGAATCGGAACACATAGCTGCTTCA
Source organism: Avena sativa (assembly GCA_916181665.1). Classification (NCBI taxonomy): domain Eukaryota; kingdom Viridiplantae; phylum Streptophyta; class Magnoliopsida; order Poales; family Poaceae; genus Avena; species Avena sativa. The sequence goes on along the minus strand of OV702293.1, from coordinate 373,933,002 downwards.
GAGGCTTCACAAGAGGCGATATGGATGAAGGAGTTCATTACAGAGCTCGGTGTGGTTCCAAGTGCGTTGGACCCAATGTCTATCTATTGTGATTACATGGGCGCCATAGCCAATGCGCAAGAACCAAGGTCACACAATAAGCTGAAGCACATCAAGCTACGTTTTCACGCTATTCGAGAGCATGTCCAAGAGGGTGACATAAAGATTTGCAAAGTACACACAGATATGAATGTGGCGGACCCGTTGACTAAACCTCTCCCGAGGGCAAAACATGACCAACACCAAACCGCCATGGGTGTTCGGTATATTACCATGTAATCTAGATTAGTTAACTCTAGTGCAAGTGGGAGACTGTTGGAGATATGCCCTAGAGGCAATAATAAAAGTGGTTATTGTTATATCCTTGTGTTTATGATAAATGTTTACATTCATGCTATAATAGTATTAAACGGAAACATTAATACTTGTGTGATTTGTAAACTAAATTAGAGTCGTTGGTAAAGCCTCTTTATAATACTAGCTTGTTGATTAATAGATGATCGTGGTTTCTCGATCATGAACATTGAGATGTTATTAATAACAAGATCATATCATTAGGAGAATGGTATGATTAACATACTCCTATAGATAAGCGTAGCATTAAGATCAAGTCATTTCAATAGTTTGTTTGCTATAAGCTTTCTGATACATAGTAACCTAATTCCTTCGACCATGAGATCATGTTAATCACCATCACCGGAAGGATGCTTTGATGACATCAAACACCACACCGTAACTAGGTGGCTATAAAGGTGGCATTGAGTGTTCGGAAAGTATGGGTTGAGGCACATGGATCAAGAGTGGGATTTGTCCATCCATATGACAGATAGATATACTCTGGGCCCTCTCGGTGGAATGTCATCCAATTGGCTTGCAAGCATGTGACTGGCTCACAAGGGATCACATATCACGGGAACGAGAAAAGAGTACTTATCGGTAACGAGGTTGAACTAGGTATGCAGAGATACCGACGATCAAAACCTCGGATAAGTAAACTATCGTGAGACAAAGGGAAATTGATATCGTATGTAAGTGGTTCATTCGATCGCAAAGTAATCGTAGAAATATGTGGGAGCCATATGAATTTCCAGATTCCTCTATTGGTTATTGATCGGAGAAGTGTCTCGGTCATGTCCGCATAATTCACGAACCGTAGGGAGACACACTTAAGGATTCAATGTTGTTTAGTAGATATGGAATGTTAGTAGGGATACCGAATGATGTTCGGAGTCTCGTATGGGATCCGGGATATCACAAGGAGATCCGGAATGGTCCAGAGAATAAGATTCATATAAGGAAAGTCCTATTTCGGAGTTCGGGAAAGTTTCCGATGTTTTCATCGGACAGGTTGTAGAAAGGTCTAGAAGGTTCACCGGTCCGGAAGGGGAATGGTCCATGAATGTGTCATGGATATGTGGAAAGATTAGATCATACCCAAGGTCACTTGGTGTTGGCATTTGCAAGAGAGAAATAAAGCTATAAATTGAAAGTCAAACGGGAAGTTTGAAAAGTCAAACTGGAACAATGGTTTCCTAGCGGGAGAAGAAACAAGTCCTTCTCTCAATCCAACTTGGGTTTGGGTTTGGATTCAAACCCACCCCTCCCAAGGCTGCCCCTCCCTCTCATAAATAGAGGGGGAGGGATGACCCAACACCACAAGAGCCAAGCCCTCCCCACACACCCGCGCCACTGTTGCCGCCGCGCCGCCGCCGCCGCCGGTTCGTCGCCGCCGACACCTCCTCCTGCTCCCGGACTTCTAAACCCTAGATCTCCGGGAAACCCTAATCCACCATAACTCGCATCTGGCTTAGGCGAAGCCCTGCGGGATCTTCCCTCTACTTCCGACACCACGCCGTCGTGCTGCCAGAATCACGAGGGGAGAACTACAACCTCCGCTGCCTGCTGGAACAAGAGAGAGGAAGGTCTTCATCGAGTACCGAACGTGTGACCGACTGCGGAAGCACTGCCGGAACGCAGCGCCAGAAAGATCGTCTACGCGATCTTGAGATCGGCAAGTGTAGGACTACATCACCCACGAGAATCTACTCTCGTTAACCGCTTTGGAATCTTCGAGGGTGAGTGCTTCTATCGACTCGTTGCTACAATCTAGTAGATAGATCTTGGCTTGTTTGTGTGCATGCGGTAAAATTTTTTGTTTTCCATGCTACAAACCCCTACATAAACATCCTCATGCAAGTCACCATTCAGAAATGCTGTTTTGACATCCATCTGATGCAACTCTAGATCATAATGAGCCACAAGTGCCATTATAATTCTGAATGAGTCCTTAGAAGAGACAGGTGAAAAAGTCTCATTATAATCAATACCTTCTCTTTGAGTGAAGCCCTTAGCCACAAGCCTTGCTTTGAACCTTTCGATATCACCCTTGGAGTCACGTTTGGTCTTATAGACCCATCTGCTGTCCACAGTTTTGGCTCCTTTAGGAATCTCTACTAAGTCCCATACATCATTAATGCTCATGGACTTCATTTCATCTTTCATAGCATCGAGCCATTCTGATGAATGATCACTTTGTATGGCTTCCTTAAACGATGCAGGATCATCATCCAACATCGACTCATTTATATCCTCACTCATATAAGTCACATAATCATCAGGAATAGCAGACTTTCTAGCCCGCTTTGACCTTCTAAGAGGTGCATTATTTGGTACCTCAATCACAACTTCAGGGTGCTGAGCATCTTCCGTAGAAGTATCATTAGATGTGGACTCTGACGAAGTCACGGGTATCTTAGCAGGAATAGGATTAGCAGTCCTCACAACTGGAGTTGAAAACTCAGCATGAACATGAAACACTGATTCTTGGATCATAGGTACCGGGACATATTCCCGTTTCTCCTCTAAGGTTATTTCCCTGGGAATCATACTCCCCCTCAACATATCACTTTCCAAGAACACAACGTGTCTTGTTTCAACAAACTTAGTAAATTGCTTTGGACAATAGAAACGATATGCCTTAGATTTATCAGGATAACCAATGAAATGACAACTGACAGTCTTGGGGTCTAACTTTCCCATAATTGGATTGAAAACTCTTGCCTCAGTAGGGCAGTCCCACACACGCAAATAACTCAGGATAGGTTTTCTCCCAGTCCATAATTCATACGGTGTTTTTGGCACCAATTTACTAGGGACCTTATTAAGAATATGTGCAGCTGTCTTTAGAGCTTCTATCCATAAACCAAGCGGCAAAGTAGAGTGACTTAACATACTCCTTACCATATCCATAAGAGTACGATTCCGCATTTCAGCGACTCCATTTTGTTGAGGTTCGCCTGGTGCTGAATACTGAGCAACAATACCATTTTCCTGAAGGAACTTAGCAAAAGGTCCAGGAATTTGGCCATAAGAAGTGTGTCTTCCGTAGTACTCACCACCACGGTCAGACCTTACAACTTTAATCTTTTGACCAGCTTGATTCTCAACTTCATCTTTAAATATCTTGAACTTTTCTAATGCCTCAGATCTTTCTTTGATAGGATAGATGTATCCAAAGCGGAGAAGTCATTAGTGAATGTTATGAAGGAATCAAAACCATCCACTGATTTCACATTAAACGGACCACAGATATCTGTGTGAACAATTTCCAAAACTCCCATGCTTCGATTTGCACCTTTCTTAATTCTCTTAGCATATTTCCCTTTGATGCAATCAATACAATGATCCAGATCCGCATCTGAGAAATTTAAAGGATGAAGAACTTGCTCCTTAATGAGACGCTTGATTCTCCCCCTCGAAATATGGCCCAGACGATAGTGCCATAGTTTCGAAGAAGTCTCATCATCATCGCACTTATGCTTGGTACTAATATTTACATTAGAGGAAGCATCAACTTCACTTATGGAATCACATAAGGAAACAATATAAAGTTTGTCTTGTCGGAAGGCAAGACCAACATCCTTATTGTCAAACATAATTATACATCTCTTGTTCCTAAAGTCACGGTGAAAACCATCATCATCTAAGCATGAGACAGACACAAGGTTTCGTCTCATAGATGGTACATAAAGTACATTATGTAAACGAAGCATAAAGCCACTATGGAGTGTAAGTGTAAACTCTCCAATAGCCTCAGCTTCGGCTTCAACACCATTAGCAACTCTAATGGTTCTTTCCCCTCTTCTTAGGGTCCTCTTCGTATCGAATCCCTGTAAGGAGTTTGCAACATGAATTGTTGCACCTGAGTCAACCCACCATGTATTGGTGGCATAATTAACATAAAGGGATTCATCAACAAAGGTTATAACATTAGTTCCTTTCTTATTGAGCCATTTCATGAACCCAATACAATCCCTCTGGACATGTCCGCTTTTTCCACAAAAGCGACATCCATTAGGATCTTTACCATCAGCATTAGGGGGTGCATCTGCATTAGGAGCTCTATTAGGGTTCTTTTGCTGAAAGAACTTAGAAGATTGCCCTTTATCTTTAAACTGAGCAGACTTAGGATTTATAAACTTTTTCTTCTTCTAAAAATGCTTGAACTGATTGACATGATCAACTCGTCCAGCTTTAAGCCTTTCCTCCTCTTGTACACATCTAGCCATCATTTCATCCATGCCCCATTTAGAATCCATCGCATTATAATTGATGGTGAACAGGGAGAAATCCGTGGGCAAGGATGACATAATAAAATGGACAATAAAACCTTCAGAGATTTCCATTTCCATTATCTTAAGTTTAGTGGCCATGTTAATTTTCCTCATGATATGTTCTCTCAGACTCCCAGTTGGATCATACCTTTCATCAATAAGCCTTCTAATGAGGCTTGTTGCATAAATTTTGGATGATCCCTTAAACTGGTCCTCAATCTTTCCAAGGTAACCCTTAGCAGTCTGAGAGTCTGGAACAGCTCCCCTCATACTTTGAGTAATGGAGCCCTTAATAATCATGAGGCACTTACGATTTGAATCCTCCCACTTAGTTTTCGCATCATCATAAGCCCTTTTCAGGGCATCATAATTCTCATCACCTTCAGTAGGTGATATAGGAGGATCCTTAAGGAGGGCATAATCTATATTCAGCAAAGCTAAAGTGATCTCAAGCTTCTCCTTCCAAGTACCAAAATTGCTACCAGTCAACTTTTCTATGCCATTTATGATACCGGCAATTTGAGAGGCATTAAATGCTGCAAAAGAAAACAAATGCTTTGAATAAGCATCACAATTTTATACTCCTTTCATCAATCTATTCTACATCAGCTTTGGCCAGAAATAGACATGATCAATAAAATTTTGTGATCAAAATATCTACCAATCAACTTTGGCCAGAATGACAGATATAAGCCACACTTAATTAAATCCTATAATTATAGAATTCTTTTATCAATCTGGAACACATCAGCTTTGGCCAGAAGTGAACCAGACCAATAAAATTTCATGGTCAAAGTGCCCATCTATCAGCTTTGGCCAGAATGATTGACATAAGCCATGCTCAAGTTGAGGACTTACAAACTTTATTTTGTAGCAAAACATTATTATCACAATTTGTTTGAAAAACAAACACAAAAGAACTAACTAAAATAATAAACACAATAGAAAGAATTAACTAATCATAATAAAACACATTAAACTTGCTTAAGTGAGGTATATAACTACATGACAAAAGAATATTTTGTCACATAATTATGTTCCATAATAGACATAATAAAATATGCCAAAAATTTAGCCCCCAAAACCATTTATATATAAGCCCTAACTCATAAAACATTAATTCTCAAATATTTATTCTTAATCTGGGCTCAAATAGGAAATTTGGCCTAAAACAATTCTTCCGGACTAGGCCAAAACTGGCCCAGCCCGTCTCCCCTCACCCACTTTAGTGGCCCAGACGGCCTGTTTAAGCAGCCAGTGCTGCGAGCTGTTGGATCGCATCCAACAGCAGAGGACGCGCCGGATCGAAACACAAAACCGACCCACGACGCGCCCCCCGCAAGCCCTAGCCCCCATTTCCCCCTCCCTCCTTTCCTCTCTCCCTCCCGACGCAAGCAGCGTGAGCGAGAGAAGCAGCGGCGGCGACGAGCACCAGCGCCAGAGAAGGAGGGACGGCATCGACCAGGCCCCCTCGCCGGAGCTGCGTGCGGCATTAGCCGGCGCGCACCTCTGTCGAGCGGCCCTAGACGACGCCCTATGCGTGGGGATGACGCGTGCAGGCGTCCCTGCACCCACGTCGACCGCCATCGCCAAGTCCGGCACCACGGAGAGCCTCAACGGCGACGAGCGCACGAGGAAGCACCGCCACGGCCCAGTGCAGCAGACGGCGAGACCGCTCGGGACGAGCCCGAGCAGGCCTGCCCTTCTTAGGTAGCGACCCCAACGCCGTCGTGGCCAACGACGATGGCAGAGCCCTTAGGTAAGTACCGCTGCCTTTAATCTCATCAGAATTAGGGTTAGGGTTCATCAGTAATTGGGGAAATTAGGGTTAGGGTTCATCGATTCAATGAACTAGGGTTAGGGTTCATCAAGAAATTGGGGAATTTAGGGTTAGGGTTCTTCGATTCAATGAACTAGGGTTAGGGTTCTTCGATTCGATGAACTAGGGTTAGGGTTCATCAAGAAATTGGGGATTATTGATTAGGGTTTGCACCCAAACCTCAATCCCCACATCAGAGTTACAAAAATGAAACCCTAGACTCACTGAATCATCTGTTAGGGCTTAAACTTAAGAAAAACTGGGCTAAAACATCAACCTTATTCAGTCCTGAGCAAGAACTTGATTAGGAACAAAAATTTCCAGCAACAAAACATGATCCAAACAGGAAGAACATGCTTGCAGGAACATGAATCCAAAACATAAGAGGACTCAATCTTAGAGATAGTTGCTCCGATACCACTGTTAGATCCTTAGAGGATCATCTAGCTCAATATTTGAGCCACACAAGATAGGATCAGGGGTATGTACGTTGATCTGGAGGTCCATCCATGGCCTCCTCTTGATTTGCTTCACCTTATCCTTGTTGATGTAGATGTGAAGGTTCTTCCTAGTGCTTTAGGTGCTTGCTTGATCAGTGAGCTAGGGAGAGTGAGAGAGAGAGAAGCATAGCTGAATGAGCAGCCTCACTCAGCCCTAACCCTAGGTCCCCTATTTATAGCACTTGCAGTAGGGGAACCAACACCTTAGGATGGATGGTCAGGATGCCCTTGATCAGGGCATCCAATGGCTGTTATTAAACAGCCCCTTAATCATCATTAATTTGACTTAGATTGATCACAACAACCTTTACATCACTGCAGATCATTTATATCCAACAGGATCATCTCCGATGTCGTCATTTGGGAGATGGTAAGATCAATCTGTATAAACTCTTTCACTGTCATGCTTTTGATAAATTCAACTTTTGGAATTGCGCGTGTGTGGAGAACTTTTGGTAAATTAAACTCTTTCACAGAGATCTCAAGACTGAAAGCAGAAGCAGAGGCGATCGTATGTATCATTCTGCAGGCTACTCACGTACGTGATAGAAGTGACATGATAAACATTTTCTGAATGGCTTGCTCGACACATATCCCATGCCCACAACAAAGACTAGAGAGATGCGTAGAAGTCCTATATATAACCTTGCTCTAGATGTCAAAGCAAGCATGATACGAATTCAGATCGTTGTGGTTTCAGCTTTAGTGTATCTGAAATCTTGGAGGAAAACAAAAGGAAAACAAAGACGCGAGAGTCAAGAAAGTGAGGGGAATCGATGTGAGGGTTTGGGGCGATCAGTGCTATGGGTATGGGATGCCAAAAAGGAGGTGGGACATGATGTTGTAAATGGGTAATAGTTCTCAAGAATATTAGGTGTTTAGATGTTCTTACCCCATGGCTCTCTCTACTATCTCTCTTGATCTGCGCACCTAAAGTCGAACTATTGTTCAATAGAGACTATACTGAAATTGGGAGTCGATAGAACGCCTACCGTAAAGTCAGTACACATGCTGCTTAACTCAAGTCTGAAAGTTGTGTTGACAACACGCGCTGGTCCTCAACATATATGAATATTATGCCAGATAATCTTGCAATTGACTTTACCTCCACCTTCCTCGTCGAAGCTCCTCTTCTCATCAAATTCAATTCAACGCCTCACAATGAAGGCATTATCTAGAATTTTCTCAGTTGCTAGAGAGGAATAGAAGAAAAATGATGTACTGTTTACATTTATAGGCTGACGTGCCAAAATAAAAATCTATATTTCGCTATGCACTGTCAGAATCATGTGCGTCGTATGCTTTAGTTGGGCATCTCTGGGTTCCAGCTTCCATAAGATGTGTTTAGAACAAGAGGTTGCCAAATGTTAAATTGTGTTTTTTTTTGCAAAAAGCTTAAATCACATCTTGTAGACGTGGTAATATGTTCAAACAACTTTTAGAAAATTGGATGGAGCAATGTTGGATGGTGGCAGCAATGATTAGTTTCTCTCTGATGTCGGCCGAAAAAGACTGACACATGTACAAATCCACAAACGAACCAACCTTTCCTATAGCATGAGTTGTGTGTACTTTACACTTGTATTTTTCATTGTATGAAAGTTTTATGCTAGCAGCGGTAATTATGGTATAATCGACTATTCAGCTACTAAAATAGTGTTTTTTCAATAAAAGGAAATATATTCATATTGAAATGACACTGAATACGCCTAGCCTCTATAGAAACCCAATGAGAAAAGCAAGTTGGGACATCGAAGATACACACAGCCAAAGAAAAACAAGTCCAAGTGATCGATGACGTGCAACAACAACCGTCAAAACCAACACCAATGGCAACAACCAACCTACGAGAAGATTCTCCAAAGGCCACCAACGCCCACACGTTGCAGCCACCACCTTCCTCAAGCACCCCTACCATCGTTTGGTAGTGGGCATTCGCCACCAGGGCATAGGGCTGGCGGCAATGGAAGCAGAAGGACAAGGCGAGGGGTGCAGCGCAAGTGTGTACCACTTCGTCTTCTTTAGTTTTGGAGTACCAACCTACTCTCTCCGTTTGAAAATATCAGATGTTTTAGGTTTATAAAGCTAATGTATTTAGACATTTTTTAGTGCCTAGGTTTAAGTGAATCTGCACACTAAAAGGTATCTAGATACATTTGTTTCATATATCTAAAACATTTTATATTTCTAAACGGAGGGAGTATGTTGTAGCTGCAAAAATAGCTAATCTACTATCGTTTCATTTCCACATTTAGTTGCAGGTATTGCAAATGTTTGTCCTCTTAACTATAACCTTCTTAAGCACTCTATGGACATTTTTAATAGCCGAGAGTTCCTAGCATTGTGAAGATGATATTTAGCCTGTAACAAATGGCCATAGTTTTTGTGCACAAGGGTCTCATGCTCTTTTCCCTAAAAAAAGGTCTCATGCTCTTTTCATTTACAAAATTGATACAAAAAAGGAGTAAATTCTGTTGTCTCATGCATTGATGGTTTTAATACTGCTAGCTCCTTATAAGAGCAGATCTAAGAAGAACGTAAAAAGGAAGAAAAATGACCATTTATTCATGACTGATTTGTATTTTCTACAGATAAAAGCCATGTATTATTAGTATTTTCCCTCTACATGCCTTTATTTTTCAAGTATTTTTTGCAAATTTATTTTTTATTATGATATAGTGATATGAAAACGGTAGATGAAAACTTAGCTAGAGTTAGTCGATTCTCATCTGACATATTTGTTGCAATGGACTTGGACTACTCTTTTCTCTTGCTTCGTAGTGGAACCATGGTATGTATGAGTGCAACTAACATGTCATGCAAATTAAGTTCTTGCACTTTGAAAGATGGTGACTCTTGATCATTCAAGATTAACCTGTTTGCAACGGGAGTTTTCACTCGTGTAACTCACTCATTCAGGAACTTCTCACCATTCCCTTAGTGTGAGTTCAGTCCAACCAAAAATAATATTTCTCATTGCATGTTTTTTTGCAAGAGACTAGAAACTAAACATGCAAGTAGACTGGCTACATAATTCAGTCTAGTCACATGATTGAAAAGACATGATAAACAGTTCCTGAATGGCTTTCTCGACACAGATCCCATGCTCACATTTCTTTATCATGAAAAGAGCTAACAATATATCGGCCAAAAAAGACTAGAGATATATGGAAGTCATATATATACCACCTACCTTAGTATTGAAAGTGAGTGTGACATGATTTCAGATTTTCTTGCCACTTTATCCTTAGTCTACCTAAAATATTGGACGAAAACAAATAGACCATGGTGACATGTACTTCACTGTTGCAAGAAGAAAGGATTGCCGGTTTCATGAATTGGCAGTTTGGGTTACAACAAAGCAGCTAGTTGGAAAGATAGATTAGGTGGATACTGGTCCAGGGGAAACTCAAGATGATGCCCAAGTCATGATTGAAGGAGGTACGCATAAAGCGGTGGCTTAAACCGCACTTATACAATTAGAAAGGAGTTTGGTAGAACATTGTAGATATATCGAGCTGATGAATCAATGATGAATGTCTAAATGCTCGAGCAAGTATGGTGCCTTGATGTCTCGTGGCTAGAGATGAACACAACGGGTCCATCAATCAATCAGTTCCAGCAGGTGAAGAGAAAAATGAGAAGAGGAATCCAACGGCCAGACGGAAACCTTTCTGCATATTAGCAATATATAGAGTAAAATCTGCATTATAAGGGATATAAATGAGCATGCAATCACTTGAGATTAAACCATGTAGTACCTCCATTAACCAAGGAATTGGAACACTTTTTGTGTTGACCAACTCTCTGATGTATCCTTTCAAACTTGGATCGACACTGTAGAATAGTTATTCTACATCCACCATCTATCTTTAGAATCATATATTATTTTTACATCATGTAATTTTTGTCTTACTTCATAAGTCGAGAAAAACATAAAAAAAATTTAGAGATGATGTAATTTTTTTGTTTACATGCCGTATAAAAATATGACATAAAATATGTATTTTTTGATGTTTTCACTATAATGACTCATAAACTCCATTTTTATCATTTCTTTGGTTGTGGTGAATATATGAACATAATTATTCATATATAAAACATAATTATTTCAATCTAATATATTTTTACGTTGTTAGATTAAAATAATTATGTATTGTATACGAATAATTATGTTTATATATTCACTGAGCTACATGCCACTTCGCTTCTCTAGTCCTCCTGCTCTGGTACCACGCCTGCCGCAAGCAATGTGGGCAGAACTTGAGGTCGTTGTCATGTTTAGTACCATCACTGACAACATCATGGATGTGATTTTGTACATACGAACAAACTTTGGACCAGGGCAAGTTAAATAGATGCAGTTTATACTAAAAATTTATACTTTCTTATAACCTATTTTTATTATACCATAATCTTAATGGGTGTATCTTTCTCATTGCATAGTTAGCACAATCAACCAAATATGAAATTTTACAAATATTAATTTTAGAATTTTTCAAGTTGTAATTTACATTCAAAACTACACCTAGCATGTCTTGAAATTGTATTTTGTAACATATACTATGTTAGTTTTTTGCTGCATAGCCCTTGGCTAAAAATTGACAAAATTGAACGCCCTGTTATGTTTTGCATTTACATTAATATTCACATATATTATTTTCCTAGACATATATTGATTTCAACTTTCCATTATGTAAGCAAATTTGTAGGAAGTTCTACGGTATAAATTGAGTCATTAGTGACTATCTACCGGTTTTTTCATGATCAGATGTGTCTTAGAAGTTAGTGTGTTAAATGATAATCTGACAATACGTGCATTATATGTACTTATAAAGCGGTGTGTGCAGTGTGTTGCGGTTTCCTTACTTGGTGTTGTGTAGGGTTAGGTTACTTAGGTAGGGCCATGGGCCACATGTCAGTTGTCACAAACGGGTATGCGGGTACGGGTCTGCCACCCCTATACCTGTCCCTGTTAGACCCGATGGGTCCGTCCCGTGGATTTTTTTGGCGTGCTCTCGAAAAGATATGAGACAGTCTTTGGCGTGCTCTCGAAAAAAAAAACTGGTTCTTGATTTTCATCTCCAAACCGGTAAAAACACATGATATTTTTTTCTTGGAACTAGTCACCTGTAGAATGTAGTAGGGAATTTCAGTTCGAAATGTGAGGGTGGACTTCATATTTCCATCTTTTTTAAACCCAATCCGCCAAAGAAAAACTACTTCTAGTAGAAAATATTGGCAAGTGGACTGTGGCATAAAGATGGGCCGAAGTATTCATGGGCCTAGAAACGCTTCCAGAGACACCTAGTCCAGTCCCTCCACCACGTTCGCCTCATCAGCATATAGGTTTCTGAACCAAACCCCGCCGCCTCCGGAACCTTCTAGAACCCTCTCCCCCCGTCTCCCCCAGCTCCGGCCTCCTCTCCGCTCTGCTCCCATGGCCGACGCCGCCGGCGCCCTCTCAGGTACGTCCGCCCGCTTCATCAATCGATCCGTCTTTCATAACCAAAGAGCCTCCCTAACTCCATCTCTGCCCGATTCGCTGCAGCTCGGGGCAAGGTGCAGGGCTTCCTGGAGGCCGCGTGCACCGGCGACCTCGAATCCCTCAGGAGTATGTTCCCCTCCGCCGCCTCTGGTGCTTCCGGCGCGAGCGATTTTTTGTGCCGTCAAGCTTGCTCAATCTGCCTTTTGTTGTTGGCGCAGAGCTCGGTTCGGCGCTCGACGAGGAGGGAAAGGGCGCGGCGGCGGTGGCCGCCGGCGTGCGGGATGCCAACAGGCGCACCGCGCTGCACTTCGCCGCGCGGGAGGGGCGGACCGAGGTCTGCCAGTTCCTCGTCGAGCAGCTCCGCCTCCCCGTCGACCCCAAGGACGACGATGGTACCACACCCTAGCGGCCTAGCCCCATGCCTGCTTACCCTTTTTTATCGATCCCATTCCTGTGTGTGTGTTGTATGTACAGTTCAATCGATGCTTGCTACGGTGCTGATGTAATGTCTGAATGGAAATTCCAGGTGAGACCCCGCTCATCCACGCAGCGCGGCAGGGACGTCTGGAGACCGCAGAGTACCTGCTCGACCACGGAGCCGACCCTTCCGTCGCGTCTAATATGGGAGCCACGGCATTGCATCATGCTGCAGGGATAGGTAATGATGATGTTGATGTTGATGCCCCGTTAGATGTCAATTGTTCGATGATTCTGTATTGTCCAAGTGGAAGGCAAATCTGAGCAGAAATAAGTCGTTCCGTTCCTTGGTACAGGGCACATAGAGCTTATGAAGCTTTTGCTTGGCAAGGGAATCGATGTCGAATCCGAAAGCGACGCTGGCACTCCTCTCGTTTGGGCTGCTGGTCATGGACAGGAAGAGGCAGTCAAACTTCTGCTCGAACACAATGCAAAGGTACTAGGTGACTGGTCTATCATGCATTTTCTCCGCCAACTTGTTATTCAGTCATCCACTGTCTGGCTAGTTGTTATAGCTATGAGCAGCAAACACGCGTAGCAGTTATTTGTGCAAATCACTGTATGTGTAACGAATTTAGTCGTGTGATTTCCTTAACTTCTGTGCTCAAGCTAGTTGTTCCTCCAAACCTTTGCTTTTGCAGCCAGACAATGAAACTGCTGATGGTATCACGTCTCTGTTGTCCGCTGTTGCTGCTGGATCCCTCCCATGCTTGGAGGTTCTAATCCAGGTACATGATCTAACTGGATGAGTAAGTGAAGGATTGTTTGCTTTGGTTCATTTTCGTCACTTTGATGTCATGGCTTAGTCTTTTTTGTTACTCTATGCTCTGTTTCCCTGTTGGACAATGTGGTTTGTTTGTTGGGAATTTGCCAAACATACACCTGAATTGAAGACAAGTACCATTTCTTTATTACTGCGGTGCAAGCATGCAAATTCAAAGGAAAAGATTCAAATGTTTATGCTCTTCTCCTTTTTTATTTATTTTATACTTCTGTTTCTCCATTGATACAATACACGATATTGTTGTATGGATATATTTGCTTACTTATATGGACAGTATCCTATGACGCCTCTCCCGTAATAATTGATGTAATAATATGCAATATAGGCAGGTGCAAACCCAAATGTCACTGCTGGTGGAGCAACCCCGTTGCATATTGCTGCAGATAGTGGGAATCTGGAAATGATCAAATGTCTGCTTCAAGCTGGAGGTGACCCAAACACATCTGATGATGTAAGTCACCATGTCTGAACACTTTGTGTAACTTGCTAAGTGTAGTGTTGCTATAATTTATTCTATTTCATATTAGATATTACATTTGCGTATAATCATGGTGATTCTGCATTGCATTTTAGCTTTACTATACAGTTGTCTTTGCTGTGTCTTTTTTATGAAAACCGGAAGTGTGGGAAACAATAATAATCTATCTCTGAACTTAATTCTTCTTTGGGAAATAAAAAAGTTTGAAGTAACATTGCCTACATCCAGTAAATCTTACTGTGGATTCCATTTTCCTTCTTTCTTTCCTACAGGATGGATTTAAGCCAATACAGGTTGCTGCACTAAGGGACAACCTTGAAGTTGTGGAACATCTTTTACCTTTGACATCTCCAATCCCAGGTGTTTCAAATTGGACTGTTGATGGAATAGTAGAGTACACGTTATCTAAAATGGCTGAGGAAAAGGTGCCACTCGAATCTTTATTTGACTGTTTTATATCTTATGTTCATGAAAACTCTTATGTTGAAAATCCAGTTAACCTTGAGTCCTTGACATCTGAATACGTTCTACAGGCTCAAGTAAGCGAAGCAGGCAGTTTACAGAGCCGACAGCCTGTCGAGGTTCGTTATAATCATATATGCTTTTGATGTTAGTCGAGCAGTCTAATTTTAAATATTACAATAGTCTTGACATATAACTGTCTGATCTTGATGGCACAATCTTGACGCCACTTAATGCCATTCAGGTGTCACCTGAGGCGAAAAAGAGATCCTTGGAGGCCAAATCTAGAGGTGACGATGCCTTCAGAAGAAAGGACTACCTAGTAGCGGTGGACGCGTACACGCAGGTAAGAATCATTTTCCCTTCTTGAAAGCAGCAGCGTGGCACAAAAAGACTAGAACTCTAGTTATAAGACATCTGAGTATTGGTGCAATCCTAAGCCGACCTTCATTTATCAAACAGTCCTAAGTGTAGTGGGTTATGATACTGCATTTCAGGCTATCGAGTTCGATCCGAACGAGGCTGCGCTGTTTTCAAACCGAAGCCTATGTTGGCTGCGGGCAGGGCAAGGTGAGCGCGCGCTGGAGGATGCAAGAGCGTGCCGAGCACTGAGGCCTGACTGGGCAAAGGCTTGCTTCAGGGAAGGTGCAGCGCTGCGCCTGCTGCAGGTTCGTCGCTTGCGCAGATGCCTGGAGATCCACTCCATGCCCTTGTTTTTTTTTTTCATTCTTTACACGGCTATACATATATACATTGACTCGAGAGTACACTTGTTTTGTGACAGAGGTTCGATGAGGCTGCGAACGCGTTCTATGAGGGGGTGCAGCTTGAGCCGGAGAACAAAGAGCTCGTGAACGCGTTCAGGGAGGCGGTGCAAGACGGGAGGAAGTTCCACGGCACGGACAAGCCTGCGAACGGAACACAGCCAGAGTGAGACAGACGACGGTGATCGTACTGAAGCTGAGCTTGTATGAGAATCTCTATCTTCCTAGAAGGCTAGAACTAGAATGGCATCGGCGATCCCTTTTACTCGTGAGGGATGATGTTTGCGAAATCGAGTGTAGAGATTTTCCGTTGGGTTTGTAACTCGACGAGCACTGTATGGTACGAGTACTAGTCCACTGTTGATTGTCAGTCAGAGAGGGGAAATCTGTTTTTGAGAAACAGTTATGTGCGAGTGTGAGTACGTGTTACAAGTGGCCTGTTATGAGGAAATTCTGGTCGATTTTCCATTTCAACATTATTACTACCGCCATCCTTTCCTTTAAAATGTATCTTCTTTTCTTGCTGCATCTTCTGATTCCATTGGGCCATATAGGTTTGAAACTAAGCTGTCAAAATATGTTAGTACTAAAAACCATGACGTTTTGGATTCACCATAGGACTTTGATAGAATGGCGTGTCATGAGGAACTTCTGCTGGATTTTTTTTCCGCATTACTACCATCAGCCTTTACTTAAAAAATTAGTCTTTTCTTTGCTATAAATCTAATATTTAGTTGGTTTGTGCAGATCCGGCAATAGCAAAAGAAGTTGTGAAAAATATGTTAGTTTGTCACTTTGTGTGTTGAAGTCCAAGACGTCTTGGATATGGGTATGGTCTTTGGTGTAGGAATTTTGACTTAATATTACTCTAGTACTAAATAATATAACTAGTAGTATATAGTATCATAATATAATGTTTTACATAACAGAACGAGCTAGTCCCAATAAACTTAAGGCATATTCAATTAAAAAATTAAATGCAATGCTTCTCACTCTACGATCATGGTCAATGTGACCTGCCCGCAAACGGGGAGGAGTTCATGGTTTTGGGTGGATTAGGTTGTCTCAACGAGAATGGCGAGAAGATAGTGGTCTTCTCGCCTTAGAGTAAGTTGTCCCATGCAAAGCCTATCTGGAGTCCATTACGTTTTTGTCGCATCTATTCTGGTCGGCGAGTTTTAGAACCGGTAAACGGTTATCCCGCTCCCTCGATATCGGATATCCGAGGGTCACGGATATTTGGATTTGATAGAGATGCCGCCTCAATGGGAATGGCGAGAAGATAGCGGTGTTCTCGCCTCGGAGTAAGTTGTCCCACGCAAAAGCGTATCTGGAGTTCTTAGTTTGTCGGTTCTTCGCCATTTCTCTAGCGGATTGCTGACGTGTATGATTTTTTTTTGAGAGATGTATGATTTTTCTTGGGTTAACCCCTCAACCTAGAAATTTTGGTGTGTGGGGGAATTTATCCTTGACTGTGTGTTCAGTATGAAACAACACAAACTATATAATCAGGTTAGGCTCATTGGTTTTTTTTTTCTGCACGGGATCAACGGGGTTATCTTTCTTCAGATTATTATTAATAAATAATGTGGTTTTTTAATTAACCCGAAACAGGTTATTTTGAGATTCCTATTTTATTTCTTTTTACATTGAGTTGACGTGGCTTATCTTGGTCGGCACGATTCGACTTAGGTGGTCTCCGTGCGATCTCTCTCTCGCCCTGTTCCGTCCCGTCCGTCCCCCCCCCCCCCCCCCCCCCCCCAAGCACGGCTCCCTCTCGCCGCAGGGAACTCGTCGCCTCTCCTCCCATCTGCCGGAGCACACCTCGGAGCAGGACACCTCTCCTCCACCGGATCCAGACCGCCGCCGCCGCAGGAGACCGCTCTTCGCCCTCCTCCTCCTCCTCTCGGTAAGGAAGCCCTAGCTCTCTGCTCCGTACGTGCCTCCTTTTGCGCTGAGCTGCTACGACCTTCCGCAGCGAAGAACCGAACCGAATCGAGTCCAGTCCAGTCCAGTCCGATCTCTCTTTCCCGAGATCGGTCTCGCGTCGTGGTGCGGGCGTCGCGACGATCCCAGCGGTAGTACTTTCCGCTCTCTATCCGCCCCTGGAATCCAGGGGAATTGGGGATCGGTTAGAGACGGGCCACGGGAAACCGAATTCAGGGATTTACTTTCCGCCATGGACCGTCGCCTAGAGGAGGGATGCTGTAAACTGCAAGTTCATGATGCTTCATCGCTTCCTCCCTGCCGCGGATCCTCAAGGGCTAGTTGCAATTGCAGCTCCCTATATTCGTGTGAGAGACGGTCAACCAGATTGTACCAGGGGTGCTCTTTTCAGTCGCTGCGTCGTGGCGCATTGTACGCTCTCTGTTGAACCAGTGAATGCGCCAGTTCTGTTTCCAGCTATCCTCTGAGTCAATGTTGCTGTCTCCATGTGGATGGAAATATCCAGACATGGGAGTTGTCATCAGTTCACTGATTTGTTATATATATGTGTGCTGTCGTGAGCTTTCCCCCTTGATTTGCCATGTCCAACGAATGTGGCTGTATGTGTTCCCGTGCACTTATGCGCTAAAAAGATCAGGAAAACTAGTTACCAAGCTGACCGTAGTATTAGCTGTGTGGTGTTTGTTTATCTCTGATCTCCCTAGAATTGCGAGGACAAATAATCTTATGTCTACATAGCGTTAAGAAATAAGAAGTCTCCATTTGTTCACATAGTGTTAAGAACTGTTGAAGTCGTAGCTGGAGATTGTAGGAAGATATGTCCGTCTGCTATTTTTGATTAGAGATATGTTCGTCTGGAGATTGTAGAAAGGACAGAGATCAATACGTTCTGCATCTTCTCCGATGTTTGCTAGATCTGGTATCCTTTCTCCGCAGGCAGGCTAGCACACCTGGTGTGCTCTTCTCCCCCGCTCCCCTGTTTGTTTCAGAGCACTCCTCCCCTCCACTCGCTGTTTGTTTCTAGAGAAGGTCTCTCTCTCTCGCTCTCCTCTCCATCAATGTCGTCGAGCTGCCATTAAAATCCCCTTGTGTGGGATATCTTTAGGGGATACATTGCTATGAAAACTTACTTCCTCTCAAATACATCCATCCGTCCTGTTTGTTGCTGAGGGATTTATTCCCTTCCTTGAACTTGCATGGTGTAATTATAGTAAAAACAGTCAGCTTTTCTTTTCATTTTTTTACTCTGCACATGTTCATCCATGCCCGTATGATCTGAAAGTGTTCTGCCGTTATGGATGATGTACTCATGTTGATGTAAAATTCAGTGTAGAGTCGGTTTTACATTCTGTTATTTAGCATTCTGCCACTCATTCCATTTAACATGCCTGAGACCCTGCTTGTTTGAACATCCTTAATTCTTGCTGTTTAATGCCTGGCTTTCGCTCGTGATGCTATTTCAGGATTCTTGTCTGCCATGGGTGAGTACACGATCCAGATAAGCACCAAGCTGATCGACCAGCTCGCCCGCGACGACGAGAAGGTGAAAAGGAAGGTCAGGAAACCCAAGCCCAAGAAGGTCGTTGAACAACAACCAGAAGAGCCTCAGGACAATGGCTGGGAGCTTCCAAGCGAGCCCAAGAGCAGCCCCATTCCTGCTCCTGGGTGGTCACTGCCACCCCCCATGTACTTGCCAGTGACCCCTGCTCCACCACCACCACCCTCGCCCGCAATCCAAGAGGTGGAGGCCATACGCGCTGTCATGTTGGAGAGCGCGGATGTGCTGGAGAAGCTGGGCAAGGCGGAGAGCGAGAGGCTGCAGGAGCTCGCCAGGAGGTCCAAGGAGCTGCACGACAGGGAGTTCAAGCTGCTGTACCAGAACCCCGTGCCGTGCGCCGACGAGAAGGCCGGCTGCCTCGACTGCTACGTGAGCAACGCCGCACAGGACCCGCTCAAGTGCGCCGAGGCCGTCAGGAGGTTTGAGGCGTGCGTCCGCATGGCCAGGCAGAGCGGAAGCGTGAGTGGGATCGCCACCAAGTGAGTGAGTGAGGTGGCAGGCACACAATTTTGCCTTGTTCGGATGGTTTTGAATAACCAGGAATTTTGGTGACACCTGAAACACCATTGTAGATCGATTTGCAGTGAATCGGTCTAAGCGAGGCCTGAGTAGTGAGTGTCCTTCGGTTTAGGGGTTCCATGTTGCATACATTATGCTGCAGAATGAAACTTGAGTTGCAGGTACAATCAGGGTGTTTTAACAAGGTAATCAAACTGGGGCGTTAATTTGGACTCATTTTTGTTTACCACTTGTTCTTGTTTTCTGCCACACCTGGTTTAGCTTCAGCCACGGCATGTTCTTAGTCGGTTCAGAAATCATCAGTGTTACTCCTGTGCTGGTTATTGGTATGATCTATGTCAAAAAAAGCTTAATTTGGAAGTTCCTCCTGTGCCCATTTTTCTTGTCGATCTTGGGGCGCTTGATATTTGTGCCTGAATTTCCTGTAATGTACACATTGATGCCTGAGTTTTCTTCTTGTGAAATGCCTGAATTGGTGCTGGCTACTGTGGTTTTAGCTTTAGCTGTGAAGTTCCTTGTTTGTTGTCCATTTGAACTACATCATAGCTTTAATAATGTCAGCATATGTCCTGCCTTCTACTAAACCTGGGAAATGCCGAAGAAGACAATAACTTGCAATACGAATATCTAGAAAATATACCCTTGAAAAAAAGAATATCTAGAAAATATAAAGTACATCTAGTTCATTTGTCAAGCGGGATTGATTTGACTCATTTTTGCTTACGTCTATTGTATTTATTTTCTGCCACGCCATGGTTTAGCTTCAGCCGTGGCTACTCCCGTGCTGGTTAAATCATCTAGTGCTACTCCAAGTGAATGATCTATGTTAGGGTGGCTGATCAAAAAGCCTAATTAATTTCCTCATGCACCCATTTTTCTCATTGATATTTCCTTTAATGTACAGATTGATGCCTGAGTTTTCCTCTTGTGAAAGAAATGGAAGGAAATGTCATGGTTTTAGCTGGCTGTTAAGTTCCTTGTTTGTTGTCCATTTGAACATATATCCCAGCTTTAATAATGTGAGCAAATATCCCAGCTTCTACTAAACCTGGGAAATGCCCAAGGGCACAAAACAAATCACATTACAAATATCTGAACAATATAAAGTTCAACAAAGCCCAAGATAAATATCATGTCAAATCATTCCATATTTGAAATTGGTGAGGGCTAAGCAAATCAACTTCAAATCCCTTTTACACTATTTCTATACTCCTTTGTACATACTATTGTTTTCCTAGAAAAGAAACCTGTGTCGTCATGCTGCTTGAAGTCACACTGACACTTCAGTTCTCATATCAAACAGGACAAATAATTGTTCCCAGCTTGTACTTAAGCTGGACAAGTACTGGAGCAGATTAATTAGAAAGCAATAAGTTATAATCCGAAGGAGATGAATCCACATTACAAGCATCTGAAGAAGACAGAGGTCAGAATTCGACAAAGCCGACTACAATCTCGACATAACATTGTATATTATCTATATATATATGTAGTTTTCACCCGATTTTCCCCAGTTAATTTAGGCAACGCTATTGAGCTTCCTGCTCTTCAATTGTGCGGTTGGCCTGCCTCCTCCGCTCAGCCCTCCGCTTGGCCAACTTCAGTTCACGGACCAGTCTTGGTATTTCCTTCCATGTGTTTGGTTTAAATGCCATTACTGTATAGATCACAAATGATGTCAAAACAAACTTGTAGAAACTAATGTAGCGTGAAAATTAATACCACATGACATAAGAGACAGAGAATTTAGGCAAAAAAAAAACTACTCTCGGTTCTTGTTTTACTACATATGTCATATCTCAATCTAGCTCTTTTAGTTAATACTCCGTGTACCACATTCGCTGTTACGTACAAAATCAGAATTGTCTACTCCATGAGAAATACTATATCTTCAGTTTTGAAGAAACAGAAAACATCCATGCATGCAAGATAGGTAGACACACATATATATTAAATTTGGTACAAAAAATGATAATTTGCTGGCAGGTAGGAAATCAAATTAAATTATGATACAATTCTTCTTTTAAGTTACAGAGAGATACAATCAGATATCATAATTGAGTTTTAACAAATTTCATATATACAGCCTCGGTTCTAGATTATAAGACGTTCCAGCAATGCAAAACAAACCACCGGAACGTCCTATAGTTTGACACGGAGGGAGTATCAGATTGCCTTTTCTCTTCTTCAAACAATATAATGCTAATGCTAATGCTAATGGGAGATGGCTTGTTGGCAGTGGTACATGGGATGGGATGGGATGGATGCTCGCATTTATTCCTGAAATTTGGCAAAGAGAGAAAGACATATGCGCATACCTTCATACTGGGCATCTAGATCTTTTTCATTGACGTTGCCCAGTCGCAGCTGCAGGCATCTAGGGAGTTTCTTTATAGCAGGACAATCCTTAATTTCAAACCGCGAGAGAGACCCGTATGCTTGTGGCTCGTCTGGTAGGGATGCCAGGGTACTGCAGCTTTCAAGGAAAAGGCATTCCAACGATAGGGGAGGTGGGCCCGACACAGGCTCCAGAGATGTCAGCCCACTGTTGTCTTTAATGGTCAGGTACTTGAGGGAAGTGGGCAGACGGAGAATTCCACCCAACATGCCAGCACAGGACTCTAAATATAAATATGTGAGACAAGGAGGAAGTGAATGCTCTCCTGCTGCTGCTGTTGCTGCTGATGGGTCCGGTGCATTTATGGAAGCAGTGACCTCTGGTTTTGGGAGCCCATCCAGCTGGCATGACAGGACTTGAATACTATTGCAGTCCCAAATATTTATGTCCTTTAAGGACGGTGGAAGATGTAGAACACCTGATAAACTATCACACCAACTTAACCACAGATATTCTAGGTATGAGCAAAAGTGATTCACGGCTGATGGTGACAGCTGTGATACAGCTGTGGGCACGACTGTCTCACTGCAAGAAGACCCTTGAACCAACTCTGACGTGCCCACCTGCTGCTTGCCGAATATAGACTCGAGCTTACTGCACCACTTAATATCCATGCTCTTGAGAGATGCTGGGACATTGAACATCTCTACCAAACTTGCGCACTGTACTAAATAAAGAGTCTCCAGAGCTGGCAGGTGCTGACTCCTTTCAGCTGCTGATGGCTGGACAGGAGCTTGTGCGTATCCAGTTAGATTATTGCACCATGTGATATTTAATGTCTTCAAGGGTACCAAGCTATTGAACACCACCTCTGGCCAGTGGACGAGCACATCACATCTATCAATTTCCAGAACTCCAAGATGTACAAAATAGTCCCACGGCTCTAGTCCACCTGATCCAAAGAATGTGTTACAGCATCCTAACTCCAAAACTGTAAGAGGGGATTTCTGGTTCCATTTCTCCCCGCTGTCCACCGGTAATAACATTGAAGTGCACTCAGCCCCTGATGTTGTTTCTGTGTTTTCTAGCCTCAGTGTCAGCTTGGTCAGTGAAGACAAATATCTGTCTACCCAATGGAATAGCTCTTGCTTGCCATCTTGAATTTCTAATACACTGAGTTTTGGTGCTTTGGGTAGATCTATAAGCTTTGGGCATTTCCCAATTGAGAGTTTCTCAAGCTGAGGAAACTGTACATGTTCTCCTCCGACTACAGCATCCCATCTCTGAAAACTATCTAAATCTTTCAGTTCGAGTATCTTTAGGGCAGGAAACGCTGAGCGAAAACCTCCACCAGAATGTTCTTGAAGCAATGGTGCTTCGGGTAATGCTATCAGCCTCCTACAATACCGAAGAAAGAACTTCCCAAGAAGAGGAAACGGTGACCATACCGATCTATGATCTCCAGTACATGGTTCTTGAACCAATGCCGCTTCAGGTAATGCAATCAGCTTTCCACAAGACCTAATTAACAACTCCTCAAGCACAGGAAATATTAACTGTCCTTGCTTCTCATTTATTTCCCACCATCTCTCAAAATCCAACAGATGTTCTAGTCTAAGCAGCTTCAGCTTTGGAAAGGTGAAGGATGTACCACATCGGAACAAAACTTGCAATCTTTCACAATGGGAAAGATGGATCTCAACCATATTTTGCAACATACCCATGCACTTTCCTCCATAGGAATATATCCTCAGAACCTCCAACCCATCATGAGGTTTAAAACTGCCGAGCACCTCACTGTCAGAAACAGAAGTCCATCTTAATCTTAGATCTCTGAGATCCTTTTTGGTTCCAAGATTTGCCACTTTTGCCTCTGCTTTTGTAACATTCTCTACCTGACTTAGCTCTAGCTGACCACAAAGGTTTAAATTTTGCAGCTCTGCAACATCACTGCAATCAGGGCTATTAACTACCGCTACAAAATATGTTAGTGTTTGTAGCTCAGTGAGTTTTCCGAGTTCTGGAGGCATGCTCTTCAACTTTGAACACCCATGAGTGTAGAGGTGACGGAGGGAAGTCATGTACTTAATTTGCCTCGGAAGCCGAACAAGATACTCGCAGTTAGAAAGGTCCAACATTTGCAGGTTATATAGAATACCTATATCTCCAGGAAGTGATTTTATACTGCTTTGTGAGAGATCAAGGTATCTTAGGTGATGCAGATACTTTGGTTTTGGTCGAAATGATTCTGTACTTATATAGAGCTTCAAGGCATGCAATGAACTGTACTTTGACAGATGCTGCAATGAGGTTTCCACATATCTATCGCATAGCAGTGTTTGGATAGAAGGGGACCTTTTCTCCATGGAATCGTTCAAAATAGCTTCTGGTTTTCCACATGACAAAAATAAATGCCGAGTAGTATCCGGAAGCCACTCAGGTTGACTTGGTTTCTCAGTTGCAACAACACATTCATTTTCCATAACAGACATTGCAATATCATGCATAAGATCATGGATTTTGCATGTTTTTCTGGAATAATACTTCCTACTATCTTTATCTTCCTCTATGTCCAGAAAGAATGACCTTGAGGCTAGCTCATTGAAAGTATGTCTTCCAGTTGTTTCAAGACTATCTTCATTGTGTTTTGGAATAAAGGCATTTGCAATCCATAGTTGAATCAGCTTCTCCACATCAATCTTGTAATCCTTGGGAAATCAAAAGACTCCAAAATCAAAAGACTCCAAAATTCCATCCTCATGGAGTTTCTTCATGTTTTCTTTCCAATATAATTTAAACGGCGATGTCACTTCCTAAGTGATCTTTCAATCAATTTGTCTTTCGACATTTTTAGCACTAGTTTTATGGATGTGATTTCTCCAACGAGATTTGTGAATCATCCATCTTTTATGGATTACGGCAATTATTTGAACAACCCTTTTGTTCTCATAATACCTGATAAAACAAATCTTGAAGGCAAGCCTTGATGTTTAACGAGCAACACAATAACCCTTTATTTGTTCTCGATGAACATCATCACATATTCTTTTGCTAGTTACTTAGGCCATTTTTGTTCATGAATTGTGTTGTTTCGTATGACGATTTACACCAACAAATTCAGTATCAAATACTTAAAAACCACTTTGTTTAATAAGAAAAGAATATAGCCATAACATGTATATCATCTGTATACTTAAACTGAACAATTCTAGTCTTTTCTTTTCTGCCATATATTTATGCGATTCTCTTTCAATATTTCCTTTTCTGTTTGAAAGAATCTATCAACATCAACAGTGGAGTCATACATATGACACATAGTCCAAAGCGTGTATAATTAAATACCAATGTCTTTGGACTTGCACTTTGAAGTAGATCACCATCATCAAATGTTTGGTGTGCTTTCAAATTCCATTCTTTAGTAATCTCTTGGTGTGGTAAACACTTTACCTACATCAAATATTCACCCTTATTATGGAATTATCCATGATCAAGCTACTTTTAGCTTATAACGGTGAACTGCGAGTATAATGTTGCTCTCCAAAACATTTTGGAGGATTAGGACAACTAGTGTCTTCAACCTTTTGCAAATTCTCATCAAATACGAGAACATGACTTTTGCCATATTATACTCTATCATGTTGCAACCAAAACTTTGTTTCAGATATCACAATATCTTCCACACATCATGGTTTCTGAAACAACTCTTTCAGATCCTAGATAACCTTGATATCAAGAATCATGGAGACAAACATGATACTCATACACTAACACTTGGAATTGTCACTCTTGATTTAATACTAATTATTAAACTTCATGGAGTAACCGGAACTTACTGAAAGTTTGCAATAGGACTTTTAAACTTTAGATTAACACTTCAAAACAATACGATACCAGTTCGTAAAGTAACTAACCAGAATTCTATAGTTCTATCATCTCAATTAAAACTAAGCGCAAGGTGGTAAACGGATGCCAATGACTACAACAACTATGCAAATTCACTTTGATTTAATTTATGATAAATAGTGTTCAACTTTTAATCATATTGCCGTTGAACTCCCACTCAAAACAATATCCCTCACATTGTTTTAGTGATCACATGAACCAAATCTGCCACATCAAAACCGATCATCACGAGAGTTGATGTAGCTTCAATGGCGAACAATCAACATGTTCATCATATCTACTATATGACTCATGCTTTACCTTTCGGTGATCCATGTTCCGAGACCATGTCTATACATGCTAGGCTCGTCAAGATCAACCTTAGCTTCTGCATGAGCAAATCTGGCTTGCTCACGTTGTATACACTCGCAGAATCTAACACACCCGATCATCACGTGGTGCTTCGAAACAATGAGCTTTAGCAACGGTGCTTACTAAGGATGAACACTTTAAAACTTGAAATTGTGTGCTTGAGGGATCATCTTATAATGCTACCGTCGTTAACTAAGCAATACAAGATGCATAAAAGGATTAACATCACATGCAATTCATAATATGTGATATGATATGGCCTTTCTTCTTGTGCTTCCGATCTCCATCTTCAAGCACGAACATGATCTCCATCATCACCGGCATTGCATCAAGGTCAATGACGCCGCTCCATGGTTATCGTCCACCAGCTTCAACTATTACAACTACTTTGAACAGACAAGCGGGTCTTAACAGAATTTAAAGACAACCATATGGCTCCTGCCAGTTGCCAACTTACAATAAGGAACATTGCATACATCATATATAATCATAATCATGGCCATATCACATCACAGCACACCCCTGCAAAACAAAGTTAGACGCCTCTAATTTTCTTTGCATGTTTTACGTGGTTTGGGAATTTCAATAAGTGTCGTTCTAACTTACGAACAAGAACCACAACATTGATACTAGTATTGTCAATCACCCGTTGTAAATTGAATCTTAACTATGTTGGGAGAAACAGGCACCCGCAAAGCCACTTATGCAATACAAGTTGCATGTCAAGCGTGGAGAAAGTCTCATGAACGATGTCATGTAAGGTTAGCCCGGGCCGGTTCATCCCACCATCCCGCAAGATGCAAAGTACACAAGAAGCAATCGACAACAAAAGCATCAACGCCCACAATTACCATTGTGTTCTACTCGTGCAACAGATCTACATATAGACACGGCTCTGATACCACTGTAGGGGTTCGTAGCATGGAAAACAAAAATTTTCTACCGCATGCAAACAAACAAGCCAAGATCTATCTACTAGATTGTAGCAACGAGTCGATAGAGGAACTCACCCTCGAAGATTCCAAAGCGGTTAACGAGAGCAGATTCTCGTGGGTGATGTAGTCGTACTCTTGCCGATCTCAAGATCGCGTAGACGATCCTTCCGGCGCTGCGTTCCGTCAGCGCTTCCGTAGTCGGTCACACGTTCGGTACTCGATGAAGACCTTCCTCTCCCTTGTTCCAGCAGGCAGCGGAGGTTGTAGCACTCTCCTCGCAATTCCGGCAGCACGACGACGTGGTACCGGAAGTAGAGGGGAGATCTCGCAGGGCTTCGCCTTAAGCCGGAGCGAGTATGGTGGACTATGAGAGAGCCTTGGTGATTTAGGTTTTAGACACACCAATTAGAAGGGGCTAAACCGGTGGCTAGGGCAATTAGAAGCTCTAATTCGGCGGCTTGGGAGAAATCCCTAGGCTGTGGCTAGGGTTTAGGTTTAGAGGTAGGGAACTTGTGTCTAGGAGGGGAGCCCTGCCCCTCCTCTTATAGGTGGAGGGAGGCGCGCCTGGGGAGGGGAGTCCCTCCCCAACTCAGACCCAAGGTGGGCCGGCGGTGGGAGGAGGAACTCCTCCCCCAAGTCGGTTTCAACCTTCCTCCTCTTTTCCTCTTTCCAAATTTAGCCGTTTGACTTTTCAAACTAGCTGTTTGACTTTTCAAACTAGGATTTGAATTAGTCCTTTATTTGGTTCAGCGATGACACTTAGTACATGATGCAATCATACCAACTTGATACAACACATTCATGTACCCTTCCCCTCTGGAGTGCCGGACATTCCGGAACATTCTAGAACATTCCCGATGAAAACACCGGAACCATTCCCCAACTCCGAAACGGGACTTTCCTTATATGAATCTTATTATCCGGACCATTTCGGATCTCCTCGTGATATCCCGGATCCCATCCGAGACTCCGAACAACATTCGGTCTCTTACTCATCATTCCATAACTACTCAACAACATCGAATCCTTAAGTGTGTCTCCCTACGGTTCGTGAATTATGCGGACATGATCGAGACACTTCTCCGATCAATAACCAATAGAGGAATCTGGAAATTCATATGGCTCCCACATATTTCTATGATTACTTTGCGATCGAATGAACCACTTACATACGATACCAATTTCCCTTTGTCTCACGATATTTTACTTATCCGAGGTTATGATCATCGGTATCTCTGCATACCTAGTTCAACCTCGTTACTGATAAGTACTCTTTTCTCGTTCCCGTGGTATGTGATCCCTTGTGAGCCAGTCACATGCTTGCAAGCTAATTGGATGACATTCCACCGAGAGCGTCCAGAGTATATCTATCCGTCATATGGATGGACAAATCCCACTCTTGATCCATGTGTCTCAACCAATACTTTCCGAACACTCAATGCCACCTTTATAGCCACCCTGTTACGGTGTGGTGTTTGATGTCATCAAAGCATCCTTCCGGTAAATGTGATATGCATGATCTCATGGTCGAAGGAATTAGGTTACTATGTATCAGAAAGCTTATAGCAAATGAACTATATTAAATGACTTGATCTTTATGCTACGCTTAACTATAGGAGTATGTCCATCACATCATTCTCCTAATGATATGACCCTGTTGTTAATAACATCTCTATGTTCATGATCAGGAAACCATGATCATATATTAACCAACAAGCTAGTTTAACAAGAGGCTTTACTAGGGACTCTTTTATGTTTACAAATCACACAAGTATTAATGTTTCCGGTTAATACAATTATAGCATGGTATGTAAACATTTATCATAAGTATGAAGATATGATAATAACCACTTTATTATTGCCTCTTGGGCATATCTCCAACAGGACGAAGATGGGGCCAACAGGCACACTCGAATACCTTGAAAAAGGTATAGTCGGGAGTTTCATGCAAGAGAAGCTCAATAGGGGTTTTCATATTAAGAACACGCGTAGGTAATCTATTAATAAGAAAACATGCGGGGGCAAAGGCATCACTAGCTCCAAAAGCGAAAGGGTACAGAAGCATGAGCAAAAAGCGTGAGGCCGGTCTCAACTACATGGTGATGTTTGCGCTCAACGACGCCATTTTGCTGATGTGTATGTGGGCATGATAATCGATGAGAGATCCCAAGCTTATTAAAGAAAGTGTTGAGGTTGCGATATTCGCCCCCCAATCTGACTGAACATGAATAATTTTATGCTTGAGTAGACGTTCAACATGCAATTGAAACTGAATGAATATATCAAACACATCAGACTTGCGCTTAATAAGATGAATCCATGTAAATCGACTATAGGCATCAATAAAACCGACATAGTAGTTTTGACCACTAACAGATGTTTGTGCTGGACCCCACACATCGTAAAAAACAAGTTCAAGAGGACTCTTGACTTCTCTAGTAGATGAAACAAATGGTAGTTGATGACTTTTTCCTTGTTGACATGCATCACACACAAACATATCTTTATTGCTAGACTCTAATGGCAGCTCATGGCGGTGGAGTATGTGGCAAACGATGGGCGTGGCAGGGTGACCAAGGCGAGAGTGCCACTGTGACAGCGACACACGAACACCATTGAAGACACGCGAGGCGGATGGATCCTCCAAACGCTACAAGACTTGGCTCAAGCGGCCACTAAGAAGAACGTCCCGAGTTGCTCGGTCCTTAACAAAAAGCTCAAAAGGATGAAATTCACATAGGACATTATTATCACGGGTGAGCTTAGGAATGGATAGGAGATTACGAGTAACCAAGGGTACCCGCAGAATGTTACGAACGTGGAGCTGCCTAGAGCGATAACTAGTTAAAAGAGATGCTTGGTCAATGTGAGAGATGTGCATACCTACACCATTGGCGGTGTGAACCTTGTCCTTGATATGATTTTGTTGTCAATAACATCTCAATGTTCATGATCGGGAAATCACGATCATCTATCAACCAACAAGCTAGTATTACAAAGAGGCTTTACTAGGGACTGTAATTTAGTTTACAAATCACACAAGTATTAATGTTTTCGGTTAATACTATTATAGCATGAATGTAAACATTTATCATAAACACAAAGATATAATAATAACCACTTTTATTATTGCCTCTAGGGCATATCTCCAACACCCTTCGCCTATAAGAAGCCCCCGATGCAGAAACCCTAAGCACCCGATCAAATATCCACGATACCATCTGTAGCCGCCGCCACCGTCGTCCCTAGATCGAGGGGGATCTGAAGTTCTTCTCGGCACCCTGCCGGAGGGGAGATCATTCCGGAGGCCTTCTCTCTGGTATGATGCGTGAGTAGTTCCACCTTGGACTATGGGTCCATGTAGTAGCTAGATGGTTGTATCTCCTCCTTGTGCTTTCATGTATAGATCTTGTGAGCTCCGTTCATGATCAAGATCTAATCTATATGTAATCATGCATGTTGTGTTTGTGGTGATCCGATGGATATTGAGATTATTATGTTAGTTTGGTTAATGGTTTTATCATTATGATTCTATCATGTCTGTGTTGTTTGTGATCTTGCATGCTCTCCGTTGTTAGTAGCTAGCTTGGCCAAGTAGTTCCTAGTGACTCCAAGAGGGGGTATTTATGCTCGATAGTGGGTTCATGCCTCTAGTTTTCAAGGGAAGTGACAATAATCTCTTCGGTTGTAGATGTGTTGTTGCTACTAGGGAGAAAACAATGGTCTCTTGTTCATGGAACATGTGGACTATTTACCTTACACACTTTGCTTAAAGCAGTTGTCTGTTGCTTGCAACTTAATACTGGAGGGGGTTCGGATGATAACCTGAAGGTGGACTTATAGTTATAGATGCGTTGGATGGCGGTCTATGTATCTTGTTGTATTGCCCAATCGAATCTCATAGGATCTTTCTGACTAGTAATTGCATTGTTATGCCTTGCTCAGTTCCTGTCAATTGCCCTGCTGTAATTTGTTTACCCTTCATGCCATGTTGTTTATTTAAGGAGAGCACCTCTAGTGAACTATGGACTCCGGTCCAATCTTTACCATTGATACATCTTCCACTTTTACTTGTTTACTTGCTACAAACCATTACCTTCCACACCATACGTTTAATCCTTTGTTACAGCAAACCGGTGAGCTTGACAACCTCACTGATTCGTTGGGACAAAGTCTTGAGTTTGTGTTGTGCAGGTCTCCACGTTGCTTGCAATACCTGTGTGACGTTTCCTTCCTCCTTCTTGTTCGATAACCTCAATCTCAACTGAGGGAAAACTTGCTGCTTTCTCTTCACACCCTACGCTTGGGGTTACCAACGAAGTGCCGCGTCGAGCATCATCAAGAATTTTCTGGCGCCGTTGCCGGGGAGGCTAAGGACGTCTTCACAAGGGGAGTCCTTCACTTCCTTTTTTTCACTTTGTTTTTAGTTTGCTTTGTTTCTTTTGCTTGGTTTTGTTTGCCTCTTTCCAAAAAACCCCAAAAAAATAGTCTAGTTTGGTTTGCTTTCTTTATTCAAAAACACAAAAAAATTAGTTCCTACTCTAGTTGCTGGTCTGCTATTGCCTTGCTTGGTCATGCTTTCTATCAATGGATGGTTTATTTGAAAGTAGTTCTTATTGGTAAGGTAGGTTTATGTAACATCCCAAAAAAATTAAACAATGATCATCAAACTCTAAATCATTAAAATTAGGGTTAACAAAAACTTTGATTAATTAAAACCATATGAATGCATGTGTGTATGTGGTGATTTGATAAATGCATGAATGAACTTGTGTGATTAACCAAAATAGCAAGAAATGGTTTAAAGATGAAAATAACCTCATATAAAACATTTCCAAACAGCAACAAATAAAGAGAAAATCAAAAACAAATCAATTAAGGCAAATGGTCATTTTTGCCAATCTTGCTCACTAGGTCACTTTTAGTGTTTCTAGTCCAAGATTTCAAACAGAAACTTTTCCATTTCTTTTCACCCCTTGCAAGACCAAGTAAAGGTGAATCAAAGCCCACCTTTCAAACTTACAAAAACTTTTGGCAACCCCATTCAAATGACAATTTAAAATTGAGTCTATAAAATATGTGAAGATCACACATTTTCAAAACCCAACCAAACCCGTGCCCCTTGACCAGTCCAACTAACCCAAGACTCCCTAGTATGTAACTATCAAACCCACCAAGTTTGAATCCAAAATTCAAATTTAAATTTCTTTCGGCCATTTCATCAAACACCTTCTAATCAGCAAACAAACAAACATGAAACACTATTAGTAGCAGTAATTTTGGCCAACCTTGTCCCCTTTCTAGCTCACTCTACACTCTCAGTAGATGATCAAACTAATCTAACTAGACTTAGCACCACTGTGAGCATGCATAGCCATCAATGGTGACCATGCCGAGAGCACCCTTGCCACCCTCATGTCGCCAACGAGCTAGGAGAAGCTGTAGCCTCGCCAACCTTGTCTGGAGCACTAACCACTGTCCACTGCCACCCCATGTCCAATGCTCGAGCCTTGCCAGCCACTAGACCACACGACAAGCTCGCACCTAGTTTCTCTGCGTGCGTGCCGAGAGCGCGCCAGTGCGCCATCAGCGACATGATCCCACAGACCGCGCACCGCCCTCGACGCTTGCGTGAGTGATCGCCAGCACCCCAGCAACCCGCCATACAACCCCGTTTGCCGTCGGACCATGGACGCTATGCGCCATTAAACTTGTCGTCGGACTGGCCCAGAGCGCCGCGACGTTCCGACCATTCTGCACCGCCCCACGCCTCGCCATCAAGACGTTGAGCTACGCCAGGAGGCAACGCACCACCTCCTATCGTCGCCCATGCCATTAGCCCACTGTGCCAACAACCACGACGAGCTCCACCCATGCCCGTCGGTCCCCTTCAGGCACTATAAAAGGATGCCACCCCCGTTCGATTTGAGCACACCATCTCACTCCCCACCTCTCACTTATCACACCCGCTCACCCCCGAAGAAAGGCGAGCACCAGGTGGCCGGAATTTCACCAGAGTTCGCCGCTGCAGAGGAGGATAGGCGTCGTCGATTGGAGCCGTCCCAGGAGGAGCTGGCGGTACCAGGAGGATCGCCGTCGTCGACTTCGTCGTTCGCCCCCATCACCGACCATCGCTGGAGCCCCGGTGAGCCTCCGTCGACCCCCACTGGCCGCGCTAGGGTTCAACCTCGCCGCATCCTGTTTAGGCGTGGACGATGAATTCGAGCCGTTCGATTAGAATTAGATCCTATAGCCTAGATCATCCCGCACCGCTTCGCCCCTCACTGTCTCACTGACGCATGGGGACAACCACTTAACCAGCCCGCGCGTGCGCTGTGCGTAGTGGGCCGGCCCAGTTAAACCTCCCGTGCGACCCAACAATTCAAATTTAGTTTTATTCATTTAATTTCAAACACAGTTTTGTAAATAGATTCAAAAATCAACCCAGCTCGATTCACTGAACCAAAATGCATGAACCCAATTTTGTTAAAAATGTACTGGAATGCTTAATGCAAGCCCGTTGGATTCAAATCATTTGGATTTATAGATCAACCATGGTAAAAATAACAAAGCAGAAGCTTTTTTGCATTCAAACATTTTTCAAAATTCAACCACAAAAGCTTTTGAGTTGATTCCAACTCTCAAAAATCACATTTAACTATACCTTTCAGAATATATAAAAATATATAGGTTTACTTGCAGAAATAAAGTAATAAAAGAATGCCACATAGGCCTTTCTAGTCACTTTATTTAATTAAAATAAAAGGTTAAACCTTATTAAATTGTGACACCACTTTAAAGCACATTCCCATGTACTGAAATATGTGGTGATGACATGTGTCAACATGATCCCATGTTTGAGTTGGAGAATATTAAATCTTAAGTAATTTTTCAATGAGTAGAAATTACTTTTCTGAAAATAAACTAAATAAGACAAGTGTTTTAATCCTTGTAATGCTAGTGATGATGATAGATCATCTAGTGTGAACCTTTGTGTGATGTTTAGAAATAGTTAAGTATTGTTTGGTGATTGTGTACCTCGTATTTATTTATAGACGCTAGTACTGACCAAGGATACGAGGAGGAA
Source organism: Avena sativa (assembly GCA_916181665.1). Lineage (NCBI taxonomy): Eukaryota > Viridiplantae > Streptophyta > Magnoliopsida > Poales > Poaceae > Avena > Avena sativa. Next base: position 373,898,940 of record OV702293.1, on the reverse strand, counting down.
GGAGAATACTACGAGGAAGAAGCCGAGGAGAACTTCAACCACTGCTCTGCACAAGGCAAGCTAACCCTTGCAATATACCCTACTTATGCAAGCCTAATACTACTGGTTGAATTGGCAAGCTATTAACTTAGCAAGCTTATACCACTTGATACCCAATCCTAGTTTTACTTGCAAGCTTAATACTTTATTTTCTTTATCAAAGCTTTCTCTTAAAAGTTTACTTAGTGCCTTGTAGATTCTAGAAAGATAATTGAAGGTAGCATAAAGAGCATAAAATTTGGCCTAAGTTAGATAATCTTGATGTCATCCTAAGGCATGAGATTGAACTTAGTTAATCCCCACTTGTTTACCACCCCTTGTTAGTATGTACCCCCACTTGTAGATGCTAGTGCTACGCATAAAACTTGATCAACTTTAGATGGGAATAAATCTTGATCAACTTTAGATGGGAATACTTGGTGAAAATGGTTATGAAAACCTTAGAATGATGAGTCATTCTAATGAAATGTTTTGACATGTGTTTCTGAACACCAGATGATTTTGAGGATGAAAATGTTAAGGCATGAGCCTTAGCCCTTTATAAAACTGATGGTTGTCTGGATGCGATACCATTCCAATTTTACCGTACAACCACAATACCTGGAAATTGGGTAGGGCTTGACTGGAAATTTATATACTTTAGTATGGGTTCCCTTGCGGCCAAGGTATGAGTTGAGGCTACCTTGTGAAGATTGTCGACCTGTGCAGTTCCCAAGATGACAGTTGGTCATGGTTGGGAGGCCAAAATCACAAGAGAGGTGCCTATACTAGGGCGTGTAATTGAAAGGTTAGGATTGATTATCCGCATACTGAGTATGGTGAATTCAGGATTGTTCCTGATGGATGTATCAAATATTATGGTTAAAGTGTACCACCTCTTCAAAGTGTCAAACTATTCGCCGCGTCTGCGGTTATGGACAGTTGGAGTGGCCATACTATTCCGTCGTCAAATGTTTTCAAAATGACTTGTGAAATGATTTATGACTTTGACTTGACCATAACAAAGTGGTGATATGAAATTCAAATTCCCACTTAGGTGTTATACAACTTTCAACTAGCTTTGTTTTCTTCTGAACTTAGTAGAGGTAAATCTGGATTTTTGCAAAACAACCCTAGAGCTGAGTATCCTACTACAAAAACCCCCTTAACTTGTTAGTATTAGTCTGCGAGTACTTAAAGAGTACTCATGGCTTTGTTCCTGGCTATTCCCGTGGCCAGACTATGAAGAGGACTATCAGGAGGACGGACAATAGGAAGATTATGACAACTAGGATCATCTCCCATCGTCAGCATTGCCCGTGACCATGAAGATGGAGCTTCACCCAGGATATCGTTATAATTACATTATTCTACTGCTTGATTGTATTAAGACTGGATCATGTGATCCTTATTTGTGTAAGACCTTATGTATGGTTTGTAATGGATGATGTACTATGATATCCAATCTGTTATGTCTCACAAAAATGGTAATCCTTTGATTGCGATGTATGGCATAACAGGCATCTAGGATTAAAAATCCGGGTGTTGACAGTTCACGGAAGAACAAAAGTATTATTATAAGGAACACAGTTTGTCACAAAAAGGGAAACACTTATGGGAGCAAATTGATAAGTTGAATACTATTGCTAGAGACGTGTGCTCCACTTATAATGTCACTTATTGCTTTGATAAGTCTTGTTGCTGTAGGAGGTATAAACACATGCCTTTTCAATGTGAGTATAATGATAATGTTACCATATCTTCTTATGTAAAGTAAATTATGACTTTGATGATGTGGAACAAATTGAAGAATTTATTGCCTTCAAGGGTGCATTTGAACTTGCCAGTTTGCTTAAAAATGCTGATGATGCACCTTATGAACATGAGGTTTATGAGATACTTAAATTTTGCTTTGATAATTACAAGGAAGAAAATGACTATATTCTTGAATATTTTAATAGGTGTTTTCCACAAACAGAAGAGGCTAATGCCTTGCAGGAGCCTATGAAAGAAGAAATTGCTGAAACAGGAAGCTCAATAGATGAAAAAGATGAGGATGAATGTTATGCTCCTGTGGATTCTTTTTAAATATCTATGATAGGTAAAACTTGTGATGATGTTCCTATGCCTGTTACCTATAGTAGTGATCATGATTGGGAAAAGCACACTACTTTTGATATTGAAAATCTCTTTGGTACCAATTCTGAAAATTTTATTGCCTATGATGATACTTTACCTCCAATTTATGATGATTACAATGATGATATTGATATTTTCAGTCCACCTACTATTGAGGAGAAAATTGATTGTGATTACACTATGCCTCCTATATTTGATGATTATGGTGATGAGAATAATAATGATAGCTATTTTGTTGAATTTTCTCCCACTACTTATGTCGAGAGTAATAATCATTTTATGCATGATGCTCATGATAAGAATGTTTTATGTGATAATTATATTGTTAATTTTATTTATGATGCTACTGAAGGTTATTATGAGAGAGGGAAATATGGTTTTATGCATCTCAATAATGTTAAGTTTCCTCTCTTTGTGCTGAAAGTTTTGAAGTTACTCTTGTTTCATCTTCCTATGTCTATCACTTTGTTATTTGTAAATTTATTTGCATACAAGATTCCTATGCATAGGAAGTGGGTCAGACTTAAATGTGTTTTGAATTTGCTTCTTGATGCTCTCTTTGACTTCAATTCATAATTCTTATGAGAGCATCTTCTTAAACTATCAAGCCTAACTTAAAGGCGTTAAAGATAAGTACTTGTTGGGAGATAACCCAAGAGTTTCCTTGAGTCTTGGAAGTTATTACTTCAGTAATGACCTCTCCTTATCCTTTTTGTTTGTTTTTCGTGCCAAGAATGACCTCTAATGAGATGTTAGTAAGATTTGGGGAGTTGCTGTCCCGAAACAGATTTCTGTCCTCCACCATAAAAATTCGTTAGGAGTCTCTGTAACTCGGATTGAGATCAAAATTTACGAATAAATTCCCCAGTATGTTATCTAACTTTAGTGAGTTCAACACTTTTTTATTTGAGCAACATAAGATGTTCGAAAAAATTGGTTTCTACCTGCTGGTCTGTTTTGATAGATTTCTGCCATTATTTGCATTTGCTTCTTATTGATTCCTTTTTGAGTTCTCTTTAGGTGAATTGAGCTTTTTGAATGAGTTGCTACAGTAGCTTGTGTTTTTAGTGAAAATTCTTGCTGTTCCGAAGCTTTGCCAAGAGGTCTAATATCTTTTGAATAAACTAATGTTGCTAATGAAGATTGTGTGAAGTTTTGTATGAAGGAAAAATTTCAGGTGTAGAAAGAGAATGATGTAATGAGATGAAGAATGGACAAAAGCTCAAGCTTGGGGATTCCACCACAGTGTCACCCCAATAAATATCCAAGAGGTACAAGCATCAAAGCTTGGGGATGCCCAAGGCATCCCCTTCTTCATCAATAAAAAGCTCAGGTCTGTCTAGACACTTCGTTTTTATTATTTCATGCACAGTTGTGTTGTTCTTGGAGCGTCTTAGTTTTCGTTTGATTTGCTTAGGTTGTTTAGTTTGCTTGAATAAAGTAGTTTGGACACCCGTTCTCGATGTGTTGTTTTGCAAATAAGTTTGCTTGGTGTTGGAAAGAAGTAGTAAGTTCTTGCTTGAAGTGCAAGAGGAGCTTGCATTGACTGTGACTTAGACTTTAGCATGACATGCTAGGTGCTATTTTGACCCTATGCTTAGTGATTATTTCTGTAGCATGTTTTGTTCCAAACAATTGAGATTGCTTAGTGTGCCTTGAAGAAACTATGCGTTGTTTTAGCTTTGCTTGGGTTGACTTGGAACATGCTCACACCATGTTATGACTATGACAAGTCACCATTATACTCTATGATCATTTAGTCCTTGACTTGTAGTACCACTCTATGCTTTGATTAGTAATGCTTTGTTGCTCTTCATGATTATGGCCATTATGCTCTCTTAGTTGGTTGCTCCTAGTCTTTTGCTAGCCTCCACTTGTATGAGTAAGTTCTACTCATGCTTCCAACTCCCAAGAAACCAAGTTATTCCAAAGTGTCCACTATAAACTCCTATGCATGGGGTGTTACACCATTCCAAGTATATTCTTGTTTTCATCTATCTTCCAATTAAAAACTATTTTGTTATGTGAAAACTTAGTGATTAAAGCCCTCACGAACTTGATGGAACACTTTATATTCCTTTCCCTTAATAAACTTGAACCATTGTAAAAACTTTGTTGTATATGCTTGCACTTATAAGTTGGAATTAGCAGAACCATGCTGTCACGGGGAACGTTTTCAACATTGCACTTGTACTTTGTACTCAGTTGATATCATGCTCTTTTGTCTATGGATGTCACCGATGTGAAATAAAGAGGGAACTTGTAAGTCCATGGAGTTTGTATTATGTGTTAGAGAAACGCCTCGGTCGCTAGCCTAAGCCATGCCTAATCATGGTGGAAACTTGCAGCATCACCATAATGAGCTATCTATGAAGCATCCTCAATAAAAAGATATGCATATGGTAAATAAAAAATCGCTGAGATGCCTCAATAAAACTTACAATGACAAGAACTTACCTGGGCCCAAAGTTGAGTATGCATGAGGTGTGGCCCTCATATTCAAGGGACTTGATATTGCCAACTTATACTTCGTCAAGCATATACTCCATCTTTGCCACTTTAACCTTAACTACTTCAAGATGCTTATGATAGGGGTAATGAGGGTTGAAAGCTAACAAGTAGCATAATTTTTTAAGCTCTTTTTGAAACTTGTAATCCCTGCTTCCTTTACAAAAAGGCCTTTCTTCCACCATTATTGAGTATCCACCTTCTACCTTTAGGCACCATTAAGAGAGCATAGTTGTCATCCTGTGTGCAGTGTTCCAAAGCTTATTAATTGATGCATATTGTGATATTACTTGTTCTTGTGCTATTTGTTTCTAGTCACCGTTGTGAACTTTGAAGGTGTCCTATGCATCTATTTTCTACTCTATGAGGTACAAACTGATTGCCACTATGCCATGTTCTTTGTATGTGAAACAAACAAATGTTTTTCAATGCATGTTATTCATGATCTTTGTTTGTAGCCTTTCATGTTGCATGCATAGTTACTATGTCCTATTGTTAGAACTCCATCTTTCATGCACATGTTTAGAGTTCTTTGATCCCAGCTTTCAATGCTTGCAAATGGTTGGATCTTTATTGTGAGGGTGCATGCCACATCAAAAATTATTCTTTTTATCACTTACCTACTCGAGAACGAGCAGGAGTTAAGCTTGGGGATGTTGATACATCGGGAACGTATCTATAATTTTTGATGTTCCATGCTTGTTTAGTATCTACTTTGCTTTACTTGTCTACACTTTGAGGTGCTTTTTACATGTTTTCTGGTACTAACCTATTAACAAGTTGCAACAACGCCACATGCCTGTTTTTTGCTATTTTTGGTTTCAGAAAAGTTAGTAAAGAAATATTCTCGGAATTGGACGGGACAAACGTCAAAGTCAATTAATTTTCGTGGGGAACAAGAAGTCCAGAGGGGAGACGAGGAAGCAGGCCAGGGCAGCCAGACCCCTCCCCCTAGGCGCGGCAGGGGTGGGCCTGCGCCTGGCTAGGGTTTGCCCCCCTGGTCGCCTCCTCGGCCTCCCCCTTCGCCTATAAGAAGACCCCAATGAAGAAACCCTAAGCACCTGATCAAATATCCACGAAATCGTCTCTAGCCGCCACCACCATCATCCCTAGATTGGGGGGATCTGAAGTTCTTCTCGGCACCCTACCGGAGGGGAGATCATCCCGGAGGCCTTCTCTCCGGTATGATGCGTGAGTAGTTCCATCTTGGACTATGGGTCCATGTAGTAGCTAGATGGTTGTATCTCCTCCTTGTGCTTTCATGTATAGATCTTGTGAGCTCCGTTCATGATCAAGATCTAATATATTTGTAATCATGCATGTTGTGTTTGCGGAGATCCGATGGATATTGAGATTATTATGTTGGTTTGATTAATGGTTTTGTCTTTATGATTCTATCATGTCTGTGTTGTTTGTGATCTTGTATGCTCTCTGTTGTAGTAGATATCTTGGCCAAGTAGTTGCTAGTGACTCCAAGAGTGGGTATTTATGCTCGATAGTGGGTTCATGCCTCTAGTTTCCAAGGGAAGTAAAAACAATATCTTCTGTTGTAGATGTGATGTTGCTACCAGGGAGAAAACAATGGTCTCTTGTTCATGGAACATGTGGACTGTTTACCTTACACACTTTGCTTAAAGCAGTTGTCTGTTGCTTGCAACTTAATATTGGAGGGGGTTCGGATGATAACCTGAAGGTGGACTTCTAGTCATAGATGCAGTTGGATGGCGGTACATGTATCTTGTTGTATTGCCCAATCGAATCTCATAGGATCTTTCTGACTAGTAATTGCATTGTTATGCCTTGCTCAGTTCCTGTCAATTTCCCTGCTGTAATTTGGTTACCCTTCATGCCATGTTGTTTATCTAAGGAGAGCACCTCTAGTGAACTATGGAACCTGGTCCAATCTTTACCATTGATACATCTTCCACTGTTACTTGTTTACTTGCTGCAAACCATTACCTTTCACACCATACATTTAATCCTTTGTTACAGTAAACCGGTGAGCTTGACAACCTCACTGATTCGTTGGGACAAAGTCTTGAGTTTGTGTTGTGCAGGTATCCATGTTGCTTGCAACACCTGTGTGACGTTTCCTTCCTCCTTCTGGTTCGATAACCTCGGTATCAACTGAGGGAAAACTTGCTGCTTGCTCTTCACACCCTACGCTTGGGGTTACCAACAAAGTGCCGCATCGAGCATCATCATGGCGGAGGAGCGACTAGCCTCGACGCGCTGCTCGGTGAAGAGGAGGGGTGAGTAGAGCTCGTAAGGAGGCATCGGCGGCTTGGCATTGTGGACGGCCCCCACGGGATTTTCATACTCGGCGTCGTGGCCCTTGCTGACGAAGCCGGCGAACTCCTCGCCACGAAGCGGCTGACCAATAGAGGTCAGCGTGTCCGCCAGTACCTTGATCTTGTTGAAGTAGGTCATGGCAGAGGAGTCCAGCTTATTGATGTCGGCGAGGTCGCTGCGAAGAGCCATCAAACGGGAGGTGGAGACCTGGGCAAAGGCGTGCTCCAAGGTCGTCCAGGCATCCATGGAGGTGGTAGCAAAGAGGTAGAGGTCGGCGACGCCGTCGCCCAGGGAACCCTGGATGGAGGAGAGGATTGCATGGTCCTGCTGCACCCACACTCGGTGTTCCGGGTTGATAGCCGGGTCGTGGATGGTGGCGATGACCTGCGGAGGACATGGCAGGGAACCATCGACATACCCAAGGAGGGAACGGCTGCCGAGCAGTGGTAGTACCTTGGCGCGCCAGAACAAGTAGTTGTCCGGCGTGAGTCAGATGGTGATCAGGTTGTCGAAGTGGAATGGCCCGAAGGGCGCGACGGCGTCGGCAACTGGGACAGCGAGCATCACAGCCACGGCGGGGACCGTGGCTTTCAGCTTATACAGGGAGAATTGGGGGGAGAATTTCACTTCCTGTCCTCTCCCTTCACCAACCACGGATGCATACGGCCATTAAACACGAGTACGGGATTTTTAAACCCTACTCTTCCAACCAGTTAAGCTAGGGTCACTCTCCTAAACAACTACAGTATGTCTATAACCCCTACTACATGCCATTACAAGAATTAGGAGAACCGTGGCTTTCAGCTTATACACAGTTCATGACATTCACGGGCACTGTACACAAGATTAGGCTAGAACAATGGTTCATTAGAAAGATCACGGTAGACAAGGGAAATCCACTTACGAACCAGATTAGGAGAACGGGGCAGTAGCAAGGAGTTGTTTATACACAACCAAATGCAAGAGACGTATTTGAATCACTTTTGAGAGCTCATAAGATAATTCCCCCTACATTGCAAGAAACGTTTTGTTGGCATACTCAACGGCAGTCATCGAACATCCCCAGAAGCTCGCTCAGACCAGGCAACTTCGCAGCATTTTCCGATTAGACGAAACATGATTAGGCAGTCTTCAAAGTTAAGTTTAGCCTTGGTTTAATAAACAACGGACTGCAAAGTAGGGAAACCATACTGAAGGTAGCACGCGCAGCATGCTATGAAAAAGTGCAAGAGGACATTGGTGTAAAAAGCTGATGAGCACTGAGAACCCTAAAGTAGACGACGAAGACTTAAGTATATTGCCTACACCAGTTCTCCCTATGACGCCACACTGAGACTTAAGACTTAAGTATAACATATTTTGAACCTAAAAATGATTTTTGTAAAAAAATATGAGCATCGGATCATGTACCTGTAGTTCATATCTGACCCACTTCCTAGCGATTCGGCGGGAATTTGTCTTTTTCACCAGGTGTGGACGGAAAGGTTTAAGATACCCCTGTTGGGACATTATCCATATAAGGTGGTCTAGTATTTTTGTAAAATGTGGTGGTAGTATTTTGAATTAGCCATTTGGTGGTTGCTTCACAAAACCGTCCGTTCTTTGTGCTCGGAAAATGGAAAATGGCATTTTGGTGCGACGAAAAGAAAAAATTTCTCCTGCAACATTGTTCGCCATCCCATGATGCACATGTATGCATAATATGGGCACATTATCACAAACTATGCTTCGATTCTAGCCATAATATTGGTCATTTGACCCGAAAGCCAAGAAACCTCGAATGAGATAGGTCATTTTGTGAAGGTTTTTTTCAGACATAATCAATATACCATGTTTGATTTTTTTCCTTGTAACTATGTCACATAATATGTCACCACGCGAAGATTTCGTATTGTTTCGATTGTTTTTGAATTTTTTATGCCCGTTTTAAACTATCGTCAAACTTTGTCGAACGACGGGCATGAAGATTCTTAGCTCGGGGCCGAGCCTCACTAAACTTGCATTGGATCTTTGATAAAATAGCATATTTTGAATCTAAAAATGATTTTTGTAAAAGAAACATGAGCATCGGATCATCTATCTGTAGTTCATATCTGACCCACTTCATGCCGATTCGACAGGAATTTGTCTTTTTTACCAGGGATGGACGGAAAGGTTTAAGATACCTTTGTTGGGACATTTTCCATATAAGGTGGTCTAGTATTTTTGTAAAATTTGGTGGTAGCATTTTGAATTAGCCATTTGGTGGTTGCTTCACAAAACCGTCTGTTTTTTGTGCTCGGAAAATGGAAAATAGCATTTTGGTGCGACGAAAAGGAAAACTTTCTCCTGCAACATTGTTCGCCATCCCATGATGCACATGTATGCACAATATGGGCACATTATCACAAACTATGCCTTGATTCTAGCCATAACATTGGTCATTTGACCCGAAAGCCAAGAAACCTCGAATGAGATAGGTCATTTTGTGAAGGTTTTTTCAGACATAATCAATATACCCAGTTTGATATTTTTCCTTGTAACTATGTCATATAATATGACACCACGGGAAGGTTTTACATTGTTTCGATCGTTTTTGAATTTTTTATGCCCGTTTTAAACTATATATAATATTTTATATTTCACTTAATTTTTATTTACAAATGTATAATATTTGAGTATAGATAGATAGGTCTTATTTTTCTGCAAATTTTGATATATTATTTGTATTTTTCTAAATTATAATGATTTAATTATGATTTTTCAAAGTTTAATGAGGTAAAAGAAAAAATAGCTATGCCGAGGGCGGCTGTCGGCGTATGCTACGCCACCGAGGGCAATTATACGCCTCGCGGCTGAACCCTAGCCGTGTCGGATTTAGAAACGTTTTGGTGGCATACTCAACGGCGGTCATCAAACATCCCCAGAAGCTCGCTCAGACCAGGCAACTTCGCAGCATTTCCTGATTAGACGAAACATGGTTAAGCAGTCTTCAAAGTTAAGTTCAGCCTTTAGTAGGGAAGCCATACTGAAGGTGGCATGCAGCATGCTATGAAAAAGTGCAAGAGGACATTGGTGTGAAAAGCTGACGAGCCTACCCTAAAGTAGACGACGAAGACTTAAGTATATTGCCTACACCAGTTCTCCCTATGACGCCACACTGAGATGCATCGAACGCATCTATCCGCGCATCTTCAGCAAGCCTAAGTCGGCGTCACCGTTATCTCCAGACCTGCTGACGTCGGGTTCGATCCCAACGATGACGTCATCACTTGAACCCAGCCGATGGTTCAATTAAGTCAACGTGGTTGTTGAGTGGCCCATGACCCACATGTCAGCGTTTCTGTGGCTAATAAGTTAGCTACGGTATGCAAAATGTTTATTTTTAATTTGGACCAAATAAACGGACGACCAAGTAAACAGGAAGACTGTGTGTCATCCGAAGGAGAATGGGGGATTGGGGATTCTCAACCTAGAGATCATGCACACAGCCCTACGAGTGAAATGGCCATGGAGATTAAGAACAGGGGAGCAAAGGCCATGGAGTTCCCTGGCAATTACTCTTGACAAGCAAGACATATTGATTTTTAACACAGGTGCTAAAGTGCTAGTTTTTTTTGAGATACTAAAGTGCTAGTTGGGAATGGGAAGAGAGGTTACTTTTGGATCGATAAATGGATTAACGCGAAGACAGTAGAAGAGAGGTTACTTTTGGTGTGAATGTATTACTTACGTCGACTCTATAATCTTTGTGCTCGGTGGTAAACGTGTGAATGAACTTGCAAACGTAGAATCCACATAGATTCGTTTCCTGTGGCTGTCTCGTGCACTTTACGAGAATACAATTTAATCAAAATAATAATCTAGTATCATTATTGTATTGAAACTAGAAGTAAAGAGATACGCGGACATGTCACGTGCTACTTACTAAGACCGGCTTAAACATCAGGTCTGACTAAAGGTATCCGTAACCTCATGCTTGAACCGCTTCCAAACCCTGCCCGGCGAAGAAAATGTTTGTGGGAGAAAACGTATGGTCATCGTGAACCATATGGGTCACGCCGTTGGACGCACCGGCAACCATGACTCATTTTCTGTCGTGGAGCAACCCAAACGGATAAAAACAGTAGAACTTCTATTTATATCTTTTCCTTTTGCCCATCTCTTATGGTGTATTATTTATTTTACTAATGATTTGCCCCCTCCGACTAGTGGAACAAATTTATTTAATAATTGGTTAAATGGTTTTGATAAATCATCTAATGTCGGAATTAACATTGGTGTATCGGCGTTATGTTGGTCTTTTTAGAGATGGATAAATGATATTAGCTTTAACAAATAAAAACTTTTAATCTTTTGTAGGTTATCCACATAGTGGCGTATTAGGAGCAACTTTGGGTGCTCCTATCACCGCAAGATCAGCCGGTATCATGGCTACTAGGTGCAGCTATTTATTGATGGTCATGGGCACATCTTCAGCAAGTCTGATTGGCTATGTTTTAGTCGACTGAAGCATGATGTTTAGTCACTTGTTTTATGTTTTTAGCTGGTTCATACATGCATCAACTCTATGTGATCCGTGATTAGTAATAATTTTGGATGCTAAATTTTTAATAAAAGGTTGTGTGCATAGGCGGAGCCATGGGTAGTTCGGGGGGGGGGGGGGGAGGGGGGGGAGGGATCCCCTCCCCAGCCATGAATTGTTTTAGTTCAAGTCCAGTAGCATTAGGCCCATTTTCCCCTGAAAACGGCAGTATTTAGCCTATTCTCCCCTCTCCAACATTGGCCCAACATGGCTGTGCATCCCATTTGCCCTCGATTAGTTTGGCGTAAGCTCCGGCAGTGGCTATGTGCATCGATCGATGTAGAGGGCGGGGTCTTATTCCCCTTTTTAAAAAATAAACGGACTAAGAAGGACCGTTTGAGTATTCTAAAATGATTGAAAAAACCTGAACCATACGAGGACTGAAACTAAACGTCCCCGGACCACCTGCGACAAAACGCACTGTAGATGATGCCGGCAAAGCCCGCTTATCCATCTAGTATTTTTAGGGACGGGCAGTCAACTCTTGATCTGACCATCACTAGTAGAAAAAAGTCTATAATAGCGTGTGATTGGTAGAAAAAATCCTATTAGTAGCGTGCATCAAGGACTTTGTTGCCCGATTCTTTATCTTGATCTCAGGGCATTTTCAGCCGGCTGACCCATTCAACTATTGGTTGTCCAAATATACAAGTCTTTTTGAGCTCACGCGGAATATAGCGTGCATCCTGTGTTTCTAAAGCCGTCGCGGAACTGAGCCATCCCGCGTCCTTAGGATGTGGGCTCTACTTCGCGAGCCCAAGCCGGTATTTGATTTGCACTTTTTTAGTATCATAATAGGCAAAACAAAAGATGCAATAGTTCATAGTTTCACGTCAAATTTTCATGATCCTAATGACACAAAGCATGGTTAATAATTCATCAAGGCAAGTGACCAAAAATTTGTACCGTCGTCTCATCGCGTCAACCCGCACCAAGCAACACCGTTATCGCCGAGGTCAGCGTAGGCATCCCCACTGCCACCACCATTCATCGGAGACTCATCAAGACCCCACTTACCGAACCACCACCACTTGCCGGAGCACAACCACCAAGAAGCGCTTGTTTTCTTCTTTCCAAGCTCTCCATCCTTGCTAGTTTCCACACTTTAATGGTGTGAATCCATTTTTTTGGATCCATCATCATGGTCTTGTTTCCCTTTTTTGGAGCAACCAACAGGAGCTCTTCCTTTTCAAACAGGGGAAAACCCCAACATAGCATTATAGGGAGGCATGTTTTGATTAAAGTGAAAACATGCCGAAAGCACTGAAACTATTCGAAAACACACTCTAGTCTGGCTCCGCAGGAATGGCAGGCCCAAAGGCCGCGAAAGCTTGTGCTCTCTGGCGAATGTCCTCCCTGGCAATCTCCGCCACCTCCACGTAAGTTAGACGCCGGCTTGTGAAGATCCTTCGATTCCGTTCTTTCCATACGTTCCAGAGGACGTAAAGCAGCGTCCACTGATTCTTCTTTTGTCGTTCGAGGGCCGACCGACAATCATGTTGTCTCACCAGTCCGAAATGGAAGGGAAATCCTAGCCATTGTTTCCGCCCACAACATTGTCCCAAATCTGAGCAAGGTTCCAAACCGTCATGGTGATTGGTGAAGGGGCAATCTTTGCATAAGTGCGCAGCTGTCTCAGGTGCACCATGACATAGAGCACAAATGGGGTCATAATTCCAACCTCTAATAGCAAGGTTATTGGCCGTGAGAAGCTTTCCATGCATGGCCAGCCAGGCAAAAAGCTTGCACTTAGGTTCAACTTGTGTAGCCCAAATTTTCTAGGCGATGAACTTGGGGTGGCTGCCGTGTAATTGCACATGGTAGGCCGAGCTGGCACTGTAAGATCCATCTTCGGTTAAGGTCCAGGAGATCGTATCAGGCTGACCAAGTGATACATGCATTCTCTCCATCACGTCCCAAACCATGAGGTATTGGGAAAGCTGCACGGGTGAGTTGAGACGCACGATGGAGCGAATCCAGTTGCCATCAGTTAGTTCTTTGGCCACGCTTCTGTTTTTTCTCGTGGCAATCTTGAAAAGATCAGGCGCCCCACGGCCTAATTGGGCCCAACTCAAACTAGTTGTCATGCCAGAAGGAAGCAGTCCCGCCGTCTCCGAGGTTGATCTTCGTGGAGGCTATAAAGAGGTCCATGTCGGCGTCATCACATGCGAGCTCGGATCCCACCCAAGTACGATGCGGGTCCGTCCACTGGAGCCAAAGGCCATCGAAGTCTGAGGGCGCGTCCGGTCCTTTGCAGATCTGGCATGCAGAGGCCGCCCAGGTCCTTAGGTCTACAAAGCATGGTCCAGCTGACCAAGGCCTTGCCTTGCGCCGCGTGCTCGCCTTCATCGCCATCCCAAACGAAATTTCTAACGATGCGGGTAATCTTGTCCCGAGCCCACTTGGATAGCGGGATGACCGTGGCATAGTAGACTGCCATGGCCATCAGGACGGACCTGGCAAGGGTGATTCTTCCAGGACGAGCCAGGTTTTTGCCCATCCACCCAGGCAACTTTCCGGCAATCTTATCAATCAGGGGCCGAAGGTCGACCTTGCGTTGTTCCCCTTAGCAATGATTTCCTTCATTGCCTTCTTCTCCTTGAGTTGGACTCTCCTCCCCTCCAAATCAGCCTTACGCTTGGCATATTCCCGGAGTGTTTTCCACCTTGCATGTTTCATTTCATTTGTCTTCTTGTTCATGATCATCTTTGCCTCCAATGCCTTAATCATCATTTCCTTTGACTTGACCATTTCATCAGTTTTGTCCGCCAAGCTTGATGATTCAGTCGCATCCCTTAACCTCTCCTCTACCTTCTTGGTTCCTTTGGGATTGCCCTTATTCCTTCCACCCTCATCGCTATCATCATCATCCAATTGGATCATGCCCCGTTTCTCCGGTGGTGCTTCTTGCTCGCTCAACCTCCATTTTTCACTCTTCTTGAGCAACTTCCAAAAATGTTTGAAGGACAAATGGTTCATTTTTGGATGCCGACATGCCATTGTACCTATCCATTGCTATTTTTTTCCCTACAATTACAAGCCAATGCATATGTGAGCAATATGATCATTTGATATGCACTATAAATCGGAGAAGGTTTCTCACAATCTCTATGATTGGCCGTGTAAGATTTAATTTGTGGGAGCAGAATGCAAAGATATCCATGGGAGATCTTAATGCGAAAAATGTTCAGCTCTGTACATCGATGGATGCAGTCCTTTGGGTTTTGAAGTAGTAGACCTGAAGGTGTTGGTAGAAAGAAAGAGAGTAGTAGCCTACAACGTTACTAGTCCTGTAATAACAAAGAAATTTCTGCCATGTTTTAGTTACAGGACTTCAATTAATGACTAGGGGATGTTTTTGTCATATTTGACTACGTACAAGAAGGAAAAAAACGAAAAACGGTGCACTGACCAATATCTTCAGACCTGAAACCTGGACGCCCAATTAATCGGTGGTGCCTGAAGTTCTGGACACCCAATAGATGGAGCTGTGTGGCGAGATATGGTAGCAGGGGAGTCCTGTGAGTGTCTCGAGTTGCCCTCTCAGCCCAATGGTCAATGACGCTTCACTGACATCACTGACGCTTCACTTCTCATATGAAACACGACCAACAAGTATTCACAAACCGGAGATTCCGACGGCTTGCACTGAAAGTATTATTGAATCAGACAACATCACACTTCAGAACTAATCTGAACAAGTCACAGGTCAATGTCTGAACTAGGTAAAGGCCAGACGCTCAAACTACATATGAGAATCCAAGCTTCTACTAAATCTGGGAAATGCCAAAGGTAATAAATTCACATTAAAAAGTGTCCCAAGGAGATAAAGATCAGAGTATGACAAAGCCGATAAAGGATCAAGACACAACCTAAATATCCCAAGGAGATAAAGATCAGATTAGAAATTTCTGCCATGTTTCAGTTATAGGAATCCTCTCTACCTTGCGACTTCAATTGATGACTAGGGGAAGTTTTTGTCACATTTGACTACGTACAAGAAAGAAAATAATAAAAGCGGTGCATTGACCAATGTCGTGCCTGAATTTCTGGACGCCCAATAGATGCAGTTGTGTGGCGAGATATGGTAGCAGAGGAGCCCTCTGAGTGTCTCGAGTTGCTCAACGGCTTCAAACTGAATGTGTGGCAAAAGATATTAGCAGAGGAGCAGCCGACGCGCTCTGTCGGCATAATCCTGGCCGATGCAGTTCACAGGGGCATCGACAAAATGTACTCCTGTTTAGAAGCGATGTATGGCCCGAGAGAGTCCTGATCGACATGTTGGCCACTCACTGTACCCGTTGACAGACTCCTGATCAACATGTTGGCTCTCACTGTCAGCAACATTGCGGCATCATCCCACATCAAGTGTTCCTTTACTGCTTGCTGACAACAACATCCTATATCATAATTTTCCTAACAACAACATCCTATATCCCGGACGAGTGTACTTCTCCTGTGACGCCTTCTTCGGCATGGGAGAGCTAACTGTACCCGTCGTCAGTCGATTCCCGACAAGCAGGACAGGTTGTGTCTGTGCAGAGATTATACTAAAATTTTGATGCTGTTTATAACTTGTGCAAAAACGTTC
This sequence comes from Avena sativa, assembly GCA_916181665.1. NCBI lineage: Eukaryota > Viridiplantae > Streptophyta > Magnoliopsida > Poales > Poaceae > Avena > Avena sativa. The sequence goes on along the minus strand of OV702293.1, from coordinate 373,882,828 downwards.
CAAAATGAGCATCACACCATTCGGAATAGAAAAAGCAGGTTCATTATGCGCATGAGCTGCAAATGAAACTCCTGGCATCACTGCCGCTTCAGTTTTCACATGAAACAAGACCAACAAATGTTCACAAACCTGAGATTCCGACGGCTTGCACTGGAAGTATTATTGAATCAGACAACATCACAGTTCAGAAAAGTAATCTCAACAAGTTACAGGCCAATGTCTGAACTAGGTAAAGGACGGACGCTCAAACTACATATGAGAATTCAAAGCTTCTACTCCCTCCGTCCTAAAATAGATGTCTCAAATTTGTCAAAATTTAAATGAATCTAGACACTATTTAGTATATAGATTCATCCAAAATTTAAAAAATCCAAGACATCTATTCTTGGACGGAGGGAGTACTAAATCTGGGAAATGCCAAAGGTAATAAACTCACAGTACAGAGCATCCCAAGGAGATAGAGATCAGAGTATGACAAAGACGATAAACGATCAAGACATAACTTGTAGCACATTGTTTGAGGCAAACAGAACGCTTGTCCCTGTGGTCTTCGTCCAGGTTTCTTCGGTTAACTGGAAAAAAAAAATGCTATTCTCCCCTATGAACTGCACGAGCTCTCTGCCCTTTCCTGGTTTTTTTCCCTGTAAAAATTGCAGAAATAACTTTCAGTCGCGGTCAACCTGCCTCCACTTGCGGACAAGTCTTGGTATTTCCTTCCATGTCTTCGATTTAAACGGTTTGAATTCCACCACTGCGGACAGCACAAATGGTGTCAGAACACAATTGTGCAAAATAATATAACATGAAAACTTGTGACACATGGCATTAAAAAAGATGGAGAATGTTAAAAGGATAACAGATCAGATATCACCATTGTGTTTCAATAATTTTCTCATGCATGTGTTTCCAGCTGATGTAACATGAAAATTTATACTGTACGATTTCAACAAAAAGGAGAATTTAGGCTGAAAAACAAACAACCGCTTTGAGTTCCTATTGTACTACGCATGTCAAATATCCATCTAATTCTTTCAGTTAACACCCGTGTATAAGACATTTGCAGCTCCCAAAAAAAATCAGTACCACCTACTGGCACGTCCAGTTTTCATAACTTGGTATGTGTTCTACTTCTAAAACATGTGCTACCAAACTAGTTTTTCTTTGGGGATGGACAGGGACGACATATAGTGGTCAACATGATGTAAAAAAAAACTTCAAGTTAGAACAAGATACAGATCAGATATCATAATTGAGTTTTAACAAATTTTGCAAATATGTGTTTCTACCTGTCCTATACATGTATGCGTGTTTTCACCACTTACTTAAAAAAAACTTACAAATACGATTTTTCACCATGTCACAGATATCATAATCATGTGGTACCGCTATCAGATTGCTATTTATTTTCTTCAAACAACATACTGATAATGCTAATGGGAGATGGCCTGTTGACAGTGGTACATGGGATACTTGGATTTGTTGGTGAAATGTGGCAAAGATAGATAGAAATACATGCGTACCTTTATACTGGGCATCTAGTGTTTTGAACATGATGCTACCCAGTCGCTGATGCAGGCATCTAGGGAGCTTCTTTATAGAAGGACAGTCCATAACTTGAAGATCGCAAAGAGACCCGTATGCTTGTGGCTCGTTGGGTAGGGATGCCAGGGTAGTGCAGCCATAAAGCCAAAGGCGTTCCAATGACAGGGGCTGGCCCAACATAGGCTCCAGCGATGTCAGCCCACTTGTGTCTTTAATGCTGAGTGTCTTGAGGGAAGTGGGCAGACGGAGAATACCCCCCAACATGCCAGCACAGGACTCTAAATATAAATATGCGAGACAAGGAGGAAGTGAATGCTCTCCTCCTGCTGCTGTTGCTGCTGATGGGTCCAATGCATTTATGGAAGCTCTGACCTCTGGTTTTGGGAGCCCATCCAACTGACATGACATGACTTGAATACTATTGCAGCTCTCAATAACTATGGTCTCTAAGGATGGTGGAATATGTAGAACCCCTGATAAACTACTATATCCCTTTAGCCGTAGAGATTCTAGGCATGGGAAATAGTGATTCACGGGTGATGATGATAGTTGTGATACAACTTTGGGCATGATTGCCTCACTGCAAGAAGACCCTTGAACTAACTCTGACGTTCCCAGCAGCTGCTTGCCGAATATAGACTCGAGCTTACTACACCGCTCAATAGTCATACTCCCGAGAGATGCTGGGACATTGAACATCTCTACCAAACTTGTGCACTCTTCTAAACGAAGAAACTCCAGAGCAGGCAGGTGCTGACTCCTTTCAGAGGCTGATGGCTGTACATGACCTTGCGTGTATCCGTTTTCATTAGCTATTGCCCACAGTTTTGGGGTTCCATGGGGATTTGCATGTATCATAAGACTCGAACTTCCCCACGATTTTGGGGTTCTAGGGGGATTTGCATGACCCGTAAGACCTGATACATGTTTGAGAGGTATAACCAAAAACTCATCGTTTTCGTGGTTTATGGCCGTTTTCATGAGCTATTGCCCACGGTTTTGGGGTTCCAAGACGCTTTGCATGTCCTGTAAGAACCGATACATGTTTGAGAGTTATGACAAAAAACTCGTCATTTTCGCGTTTTATGGCCATTTTTATGAGCTATTGCCAACAGTTTTGGGGTTCCATGGCGATTTGCATGGCTCGTAATACCCGAGCTTGCCCACAATTTTGGGGTTCCTGGGGTATTTGCATGGCCCGTAAGACCCGATATATGTTTGACAGTTATTACCAAAAATTCATCATTTTCATGTTTTATGGTCGTTTTCATGAGCTATTGCCCACTATTTTGGGGTTCCAGGGGGATTTGCATGGCTCATCAGAACCGATAAGTGTTTGAGAGTTATGACCAAAAACCTGTCGTTTTGGTGTTTATGGCCATTTTGCATGAGCTATTGCCCACAATTTTGGGTTCATGGGGGATTTGCATGGCCTGTAAAACCTGATACATGTTTAAGAGTTATGACCAAAAACTCGTTGTTTTGGTGTTTATGGCCATTTATGAGCTATTGCCCATGGTATTGGGGTTAATGGGGGACTTGCATGGCCCATAAGAACCGATACATGTTTGAGAGTTATGACCAAAAACTCATCATTTTCACGTTTTATGGCTGTTTTCATGAGCTATTGTCCAATCTTTTGGAGTTCCATAGGATTTGCATGGCATGTAAGTCCCGATACATGTTTGAGAGATTTGGCCAAAAACACTTCATTTTTGCATTTTATGGCCGTTTTCATGAGCTATTGCCCACGGTTTTGAGGTTCTCGGGGAATTTGCATGGCCTGTAAGACCCGATTCATGTTTGAGAGTTATGACAAAAACTTGGTTTTTTCGTGTTTTATGGCCGTTTTCATGAGCTATTGCCCATGGTTTTGGGTTCCAAGGCGATTTGAATGGCCCATAAGACCCGATACATGTTTGAGAGTTATGACCAAAAATCGTTGTTTTGCTGTTTTATGTTCGTTTTTCATGAGCTATTGTCCATGGTTTTAGGGATCATGGGGGATTTGCATGGCCCGTAAGACCCAATACATTTCTTAGAATTATGACCAAAAACTTGTCGTTTTGGTGTTTTTTGGCCATTTTCATGAGCTATTTCCCAAAGTTTTGGGATTCTATGGAGATTTGCATGTCTCGTAAGACTCGAACTTTCCCACAGTTTTGGGGTTCTAGGGGGATTTGCACGACCCGTAAGACCTGATACATGTTTGAGAGGTATAACCAAAAACTCGTCGTTTTCGTGTTTTATGGCTGTTTTCATGAGCTATTACCCACGGTTTAGGGTTTCCATGGGGATTTGCATGTATCGTAAGACTCGAACTTTCCCACGATTTTGGGGTTCTAGGGTGATTTGCATGACCCGTAAGACCTGATACATGTTTGAGAGTTATAACCAAAAACTCATCATTTTCGTGGTTTATGGCCGTTTTCATGAGCTATTGCCCACGGTTTTGGGGTTCCAAGGCGCTTTGCATGGCCTGTAAGAACCGACACATGTTTGAGAGTTATGACAAAAAACTCGTCATTTTCGCGTTTTATGGCCGTTTTTATGAGCTATTGCCAATGGTTTTGGGGTTCCATGGCGATTTGCATGGCTCGTAATACCCGAGCTTTCCCACAATTTTGGAGTTCCTAGGGGATTTGCATGGCCCGTAGGACCCGATATATGTTTGACAGTTATTACCAAAAACTCATCATTTTCACGTTTTATGTTCATTTTCATGAGCTATTGCCCACTATTTTTGGGGTTCCAGGGTGATTTGCCTGGCACATAAGAACTGATAAGTGTTTGAGAGTTATGACCAAAAACCTGTCGTTTTGGTGTTTATGGCCATTTTTCATGAGCTATTGCCCACGATTTTGGGTTCATGGGGGATTTTGCATGGCCCGGAAAACCTGATACATGTTTGAGAGTTATGACCAAAAACTCGTTGCTTTGGTGTTTATGGCCATTTTTCATGAGCTATTGCCCATGGTATTGGGGTTAATGAGGAATTTGCATGGCCCATAAGAACTGATACATGTTTGAGAGTTATGCCAAAAACTCGTCATTTTCACGTTTTTTGGCCGTTTTCATGAGCTATTGCCCAATCTTTTGGAGTTCCATAGGATTTGGATGGCATGTAAGTCCCGATACATGTTTGAGAGATTTAGCCAAAAACACTTCATTTTTGCATTTTATGGCCGTTTTCATGAGCTATTGCCCACATTTTTGGGGTTCTAGGGGAATTTGCATGGCCTGTAAGACCCGATTCATGTTTGAGAGTTATGACAAAAACTTGTCGTTTTCGTGTATTATGGCCGTTTTCA